>JALMGJ010000002.1:119763980-120416480 GCA_023362775.1 Charina bottae
AAGAAAAGAAATCATTTGCAGTTGACAAATCTTAATCCAGTGTGACTTTGCCCAACCACTGAGTTTTAATATCCTTTGTATTTGCTTGTATTTAGGAAGAGAAATATACACTTCCTGACTAACCATTATATTCAGTTCTTTGTCCATGCAGTTGAACATACTTTATATATTGCTATTCATACCCCAGGTTTCTGCAGTTAGATTAGAGGTTCCAGAACTTAACCTGGATTCAGTTTCCTTTGAAAGAGGTCACTGGAGGCTAATCATGTCTTAAAACACTTGCATTCATTAACACATGAACTGATAGGTGGCATACATTTTACCCCCAAAGTCTTCCAGTTATGCCAGAGCTCCATGTAGGTTCCTGACTTGCTATCTGCCTGTTTTTATAGTATTATTTCCTCTCTTCCTTTACAATTACGGGCTTTGCTAGCAAGAGTGAGAAATCTCTGGTTCAAGCTTTAGTGCAATTATGAGTTCTCTCTTAGCTTTAGCTTGCCATCTCTAACATGAGAATAATAATGGCTTTCCATGGGGAGTGCTATATGATTACTGAGAGGGTACAGTTGATGTGTTTTGAACACTTCGAAAAACCTGCATAAATACTAAATGTTACATGTGCTTTGCTGTTCATACACAAAAGCAATAGTGTCTTTGTTCTCACTAATCTGAATGATGTATTCTTTGAGGCTAATGCTGCTGCAAACATGAATTACAAGTGCTCTGAAATTAAAAGCTCAAAATTAATGCTGAAGTTGAGAATGATGTCACCTGATTTACTTGCTGATGAAGTATAGATGTGAGAGATATGTTATCATAGCCTTATATGGCAAAAGAGAGGCAAGTAGACACAAGGTTCCTCTTCATACAGTAAACTGGAGGAGTCACCTTTAACCAGGGTTAATAGTCCAGCTGCTTGTTGAAAGGTTTCTTTCAATGAAGAAGCCATTCATTATGCAAAATCCATCAGACTAATATGTTAAGCTGTCACTGCTATTATGCTGGCTAAGCTTCTTGAAAAAATGCAGTTCCTGTGATTAAAAATGAAGTGTTATAACAGAGCTTTCAGGATTTCTCTTCAAGGAGGTCAGTGTTTCAGATATATTGCTAAATAGCAAAATATCAGTTGGCTGTTACTAGTGGTTGCTAATACCTAGACAGGGCAAAAGGCTTTCCTTTTGTCTTGCCACCTATGTGCATCATTTCCAGGTTCAAATTCTCCACCTATTCCTTTTATTTCCCACACATGAATCCTGCTCTATAGTTCAGTCTTCCCCTCCCCACTTGCTAGACCATTTCTCTAAACCAGGGGTGGGGAATGTCCGGCCCACGGGCTGTATAAGGCCCGCGAAATCATTTGGTCTGGCCCTGCCAAGGCAACCACAGGCGGGACTCGAAATTCAATAAATCTAGGAGCTCCCGCCCACAAACCCGCCCCCTTCTGTGCGATTGGCTCCCGCCAGCAAACCCCGCCCCCGGTGCTTGTGATTGGCTCCCACCCGCAAACCCCACCCCCTTCCGTGCGACTGGCTCCTGCCCGCAAACCCCGCCCCCGGTCTGCGAATGATTTTATAAATATCCAAATGGCCCTTGGCAGAAAAAAGGTTCCCCACCCCTGCTCTAAACAAAGCCTATATCCAGGCATGTCCAACCAAACTCCACCTGAATCCAAGTCTCAGGCTTTGCTATATGACTCGGCCTTATGCTCAGCTGGTCCTATGGGAATCACGAGAAGACACTTAATCAAGTCATCTAAGACATTAAGTGCTCAGTAGGCTCTCCTTTGAAGCTACTTGCACTTTCTGCCCTTGAACCCCCCCCCCCCAAATTTGATGAACATTCTTTGTCTCTAAGGTGATGAGTTAGTACAGTCTATGCTTCGTTTTATTTTAAACTTCAGCTGACGATTTCTGAAGGCTCTCTGCTGGATTCTTTAATAAATGTACTGAATTGAGTATTTGAATGGAACCACAGAAGATTGGTAAGAAGATAGTGGTATAGACCTCTTTTCTCTTCTGCCCATATAAGAAATACCTGTGTGAAAAGGGTTATTTAGCCAGCTGAGACAAGATAGGTGTACATTTTTCTACATGTGCACTTAGAAAAAGTTACTTAGCAAGCTTTGTAGATTGCATCATTGTAAGCCTTTTCTTTGTGTTCCTGCTAGTAACAAGATAGGCAGGGTGGCATGAGCTCCCTGACCTAACACTTGCTAAGGGGAGGGGGAGCCATGGCTGCACACCAGGACAGGGTTTCCCATAAAATTGTTCTAACAAAAGGAACACTTACTTGGTTTCCCAGTTACTGACCAAAGATGGCATCAGGAGCAATGCCTTTTTTTTTGGCAGGATCAGTTACCTGAGTCCCCCTGTTATTGACCAGAGAGGTCATTAGACTATCTCCAGCTGCTCTCTGCTAGGAACCTGGGCTTTGCTAAAAGTATCTTTGGCAGAGGGTCCCCTTTCTGAAATTACGACCAAATCACCAATAAAATGTGCTACCGAGCTCTCTCCAGGTGTTACTGTTTATATTCCCCGACTCTCAAGCATAAAAAGTTGGCAAAAGCCTCCAGACAGTTTGACTCTCTGCAGAGACCCAAAATCCTCAGAGGGTTCAGGGGTCCATCTGCAATTCTTGGGGTTCATGGCAAGGTGAAGGGATGTGGATTGGTATATATTTGTTTTTCTATAACTCTTTTAATATTGATTCAGTAAAATCCTTCTTGGCCTTTCACCCTAATTTGAGCCTATTATCTCTGAGTCCTAAAAAATTGAGTGGTTCCCATCTGGCCATGGGTGGCAACCCAAATTAGAAACTGGAATTGATTCTCCCGCCCTCTCCAGCTTGGTGAGTGGTCTTTGTACACATATGCCAGACTGGATGTACATGTTTACCTAATTTTTAAAAGGCATTCTCTGAAAAAGGGCCAGCCCTTCTCGGAAGATGCAATCCAAAGGCTGAATTCCGGTGTACGTAGACTGAGGTTTAGCAGTTGTTTTCAATCACAGGAGTGGTGGCGTTATATCTCCCACAGCAGCAAGTAACAAATGGGGTTCTGGCAGCCTGTCCTTGCAGGGCTATTACAGTTATTTGAGGTATTTGACTGCAATAAATCACTGTCATAGTCATCAGGTTTTCCATGGAGCTCTTCCTTGCTAAGATTAAGGGCCTTATAATCCTCAGTCTACCTGCTGCTTTCTTTATTGCTTAGATTTTAATGCCCCTTGAATGTATTCTGTGTTCCTAAGGATTGGCAGAAGCTGAAGGCATTAGCACTTCTAGTTGACTGTTTTGCACAGATGGGAGCCTCCTGAGTCCTTCAGGAAAAGGGAAAGAAGAATAGAGACCACAGCAGATTCTAAGTTCTCACCTGTTTCTGGTCATGCTCACATTTGCAAAGCCTTAAAAAAAACCTGTAACCTTTCACTACTCTCACAAAGAACCTAATCACAGAATGAATGTAAAATTACCTTTGCTCTCGCATTAACATCTTATACCAGGGGCAGCAGAAATAAGAAACCTGCAACTTCTAGAGTTCCCTTCTTGTAGGGTAGGGTAATCAGGTATAGCAACAAAAGTAGATCTGTGTTCCTGGCCTTGACCCCGCAATGATACTTCGGCACTAGCTCTACCCCTGACTTCTAGGGTTGAATGTGAAAGACTTCATAGAACCATTTACTTATGAGCAACTGTTTACATGTACACATTCTGTATGAATGAGCTGAATAGGAACCTATATGGGCTGGGGGAAAGGCCACAACCTGCTTCCACTATTACATGTAATGTGTGAATAAGTCATTAGAACTAGAACTGACTGTTTGAAACATTTATCTATCCTCTAGTAATTCTTAGGTAAAATGGGGAAGGAGGGGACCTCTGGTGCCCAAGGTCATTAGTGTCTCCAGATCTTTTTGTGACTCCCAAAGACCTTTGACAATGATTGCTGAAATCTGGTAGCAGTTTCTTGCCATTTTGAAGTGGGACATATATGAAAACTAGTATTCATGTTTTAAAAATCTGAAACAGGGTGGTGGACAGGAAAATATAGAAAATTTCAGCTATACGGGTAGTCCTCGTTCAGTGACCACTCGTTCAGCGAAATTATGGTGGTGAATGAGTGGACTTATGACCATTCCTTGTAGTTGTGGCTGTTGCAGTGTCCCCATGGTCATGTGATCACGATTTGGGCACTTGGCAACCAGCTCACAATTATGACAGTTGCAGTGTCTTGTGGTCACATGATTGCCATTTGCGATCTTCACTGCCGGCTTCCGACAAGCCAAGTCAGTTGGGGAACCGGCAGGAGATCACAAATGGTGATCACGACTACGAGACACTGCAACTGCATGGGATTCGCCAAGCAATGGCAACTGGAACTGCCACAACTGCCATCATAAGTCGGCACAGTCCTGTGACATTGCGCTTTTCGACCATGGCACTTAGCGACAGAGTTGCCGGTCCCAATTACCATCATTAAGCAATGACTACCTGTATGTGAAATGAATTTGCCCATTGTGGGCTTGACTCCAGCCCCCAAAATTACATGCAGCTCTCTGCTATCAAAGGGTTGATTGCTCTTGAACGATTAAACTAAATATTAATAAATAGCACGGTTGTTGTAACATACATTAATAAATAGCACAATAGTAATACTGGTCAATTTGCTTTTCAAACACAAACTTCTGAACTTTTTGCATAGGTAATAAATTCCCAAGCAACCATGCGCCATCAGATAACAGAATGAAAATGTTTGATGAAACTAAAAATTAAACCAATATGGGTTTTTTGTGTTAAAGAATTTACACCTTGGATTTGGCTGTTGAATTAACTTGTTTTGTGGCCTTGTAGAATACATTATAAAAAAAAAGTTAATTCAACAGCCACAATTTTTTGTTTCTTTGTTTTGTTTTTGTTTTGTTTTTGTTTTGTGGCCTTGTAGAATACATGACTGTGGAAGCGTCTTCGGACAACGCTGGCTCTTCGGCTAACAAACGGAGATGAGCACCGGCCCCTAGAGTCGGACACGACTGCACAAATGTGCGGGGGGGAACCTTTACCTTTTTTAGAATACATTAAGGGGGCGTGGTGGCTCAGCGGGTAAGACGCCAGGCTTGTCGACCGGAAGGTCGCAACTTCAGAGGTTCGAATCTCTAGCCCCGCGTGACGGAGTGAGCTCCCGCACTAGCCCCAGCTCTTGCCAACCTAGCAATTCGAAAGCATGCAAATGCAAGTAGATGAATAGGTACCACTTCGGTGGGATGGTAACAGCGTTCCGCGTGCGTCATGCCGGCCACATGACCGTGGAAGCGTCTTCGGACAATGCTGGCTCTTCGGCTAACAAACGGAGATGAGCACCGGAGTCGGACACGACTGCACAAATGGGGGGGGGGAACCTTCACCTTTTTAGAATACATTAAGCCATCAACTAACCAAACAAGTTGGTGAAAACTAACAAGGTGAAAACTAACCAAGCTTCACTAGTGCAAATGTAGCCATTAGGTCTTTTACCAATACAATTGTGTGTGTTGTGCAAAACAGTCACAAAACTAGGAGAAAGAAGTAAGGGAGAGATAAGAGAGCAAATATTAATTGCCTCTTTTGCTGCAGTGGCATAAATAAAACGCTATATAATGATGTTCAGGAATTTCTGCTGTAGCTCAAGTTTGGGTTCAGTTAGAAAGCCTAAGGCATAGCTTTCCAAAGTGTGTGTCGCGACACACTGTCTCGCCTGTGGTGTCCTGTTGTGTCGCACAAAAACCCGGAAGTGCTGATGGGGGAACTGAAAGAAGCAGCACCCCCGCCAATTAGCGCCGCCGCCGTTGGTGTATGTCGCCAACGTGAAAACTTTTGAAAGCTCTGGCCTAAGGCTTTCTAAGGAATGGCTTATTTCTATATTGACCATAGTAGGCACTGTGGTTGGAGAAGTCTTCGGATGTATGATGTACCTTGGTGAAACATTCTGATTGTGATCTATTTCTTCATTTCTGCAGGATCTCACAGATGGACAGTTTGAGGAAAATTTGAGCCTATTGAACTTGAAGGAAGGTGTGGATTACTATCATTTTAATTGATGAGTGTGGTACATTGGCAAGTCTTTCATCATGCAACATACTAGAGGAGATACAGTGCTGTTCTAAAAGCTAAGACTCATGACTCTAGACAGTTTGTTTCCTCCATAACTCCTCTCAAAAGAAATATTAATAAAACAAATATTATAACAAACATGCAAATGTTAAAATGTTGATCTCCAGTCGTGAAAGTCAGCTAGAGGTAGCACAACAGTAAAGCTAATTGAATTGAAGGTTAGATAGCTAAGAGTAATCTCCACAGCAGGGAGATGGCAGATAGGGTTCCACCGACATGAAAGCAGCCAACTCACCTAAGAAAAGTCCTTCTGAAATCAAATCCAGAAGGTGGCAATGGCAAACCACTTCAGTATTATTCCCAAGAAAACTATATTGATGTGGCTGTAACATTTTGACAAGTTTGGATGCCATTTGATGAGACTTGGAAGGCACACCTTTGGTTACTGGGAAGGGCATCAAGCTTGCACCAATGGATTAAGAGGTGATAGTGGTGGAAGAGCTACACATGATCACAAGAGGCAAATCAACGTGGAGACAAATTCAGTTGATGGCACCTAACTATTTGAATTGTTTTCTCTGTTGCCTGTTGGTGTCTGGAATACTTCGTTAGTCAATCCATCTTTTTCTGCAACCCAAAGAACTTCTCAAAATGCTGCTGCAGAATTTTAGTTACAATGTAGCAGAACAATAATTTTCAAATTAAAATATATGAAAGCTGTGTGTGCATGATGCTTAATATACCTGCAAAAAAAAATGCTCCTCTTCAAACACACCACAAGCATCTGCCTTGCCCTCACTTAACATCATGTCTTGATAACATCCACCATAGCCCTTGTGTAGTGAGTTTGGTTTATGACATAGCACCAGTCAGAGACAGACACACAATTCTGTTATGATTGGATTATTTTAAAAAAGCCTTTACAAATCAAGGAGCTTCATCTCTTCTAGAAATTATGTTACTCTTTTGTTTTCAGATTCTTACCTTTTGTCTTCGACTTCATCTGTAATTCTGTAATTGTACTGTATATATACATTTTTGCAATTGTGGCTTTTTGGCGTCCCAGGCCTGTTCTTGACCCTCCCAACCCCCCTCCCACAATCACAAAGGCTGAGGTAGCCTTGACTATCCCTGGAAGGCTGCAGCTTCCTCTGGCCAAAGAGGTGGTGGGGGCTGCTACTCTGGTCTGCTTTTAGTTCTACTTCAGCATCACCAGCCTTAAGCCTCCAAGAGGCCAAGGCCTAAGCTCACTGTATTTGCCCACCCTGAATTGCTTTGTGTTGCCCATGCCTGGCCTCCACCCCAATCTGCCATCACTCCTGTGCTTTGTGTTGCCCATGCCTGGCCTCCACCCCAATCTGCCATCACTCCTGTGCTTTGTGTTGCCCATGCCTGGCCTCCACCCCAATCTGCCATCACTCCTGGGCTCCAGTGAAATTTCCCTCCAAGTTGCCTTGTTCGGCCAGTGCCCGATGGTTTGGAAAAGGTCCACTGACATTGTGCTGCCCCTCTTTTAGAAGGGCCACCTTGCTGAGAAAGGGGGGGGCATCTTCAGGGGAAATGAGGTAACATGGGCATTCCCATTGCTGCACAGCCTTCCACTGACCCCATGGCTGCCATTTTTGCTTTTAAAAGAAGCTCCCCCTCCCCCCAGCTAAATGGCACAGTCCTGCTTTCAAAAAAACAGACCTTTTTGTGTGTGCTATGGAAGACGTGACCCAGAACATTATTCGGGTTTGCCAGGAAAAGGGGAAGGTTCCTCTCTTCATAGCGTCAGATCCAGCTGCGATTCCCTCTCCCCATACCTCAAGGTATGGGCAATGTGAAAGAATTGTTTCAACTTTAACCCAGTAAAATGCTTGCTATGTTGGAAACACATCTAATTCTCTTGGCAGTATTTTTCAGAGCAAAATGAACCCCCATACATTTCATATGATAATTTAACAATCTTCAAGAAATGCTCTGCACTTTACCCACCACTGGCAGGTATAATTGAACTTTTCCTCATATATCGTCCGTAATGCTTTGTGATGCCAGTGGTTCATATGCAGGGATTAAAAAGCTCCATGCTAGAATATCCTGAGGCAGGTCTAAAAGTTCAGCATGAGATAAACAAGGTTTACATTTAGAATATTGTTTATATAAAAAGGTTGGAAACCAGTCTCCATGATGGTCAGGAAATTAACTAGTCATTTAAGATACTCTTCCACAGGGCTGAGACCAGCTGTGGTAACATGAATAACTTATATTTATGCTTCCGCTCCATCAGATGGTTATTGTTATGAGCATCCAAAAGAACACTGAATGCTAATTTTCACTAAAATGAGATTCCTACAGAAGAAAAAAACCACATTGACTTCTACACGAATTTATTTTGTATCTTTACAATATTTTTTCATTTGTACAGGAAAATATGAAAAGGGTAAAATACTTATGTCAACTTCTTTAACAGAATGCTGTTTACTAGGGTTATGCACTGTTTTGGAAATAATTAAAAAAAGATGGTGTGTAATATGTGAGAGCATGAACACTTGATCTGTAACTCTTTAAAGTAGCCAAGTCTTTCCTGGGATTGCACAGCTGCCCTCTGCCATTGCTAAGTGATTCTAAAGAATCACTTACACAGTTGTTACATTCATTCTCTAAAGCACCTTTTGGGAACCATATCCAACATGCTGCATATTCCTACTACTTACATCTGATTTTCCATTCACTGTATGACAAAACAAAAACAAAAAACCTTCAAGCTTTTTAAATGCAATTTTAATTTTGCCAACCCATGCTACTTGTATAATTTCAGCTAATATTTCCTTGTATATTTCTTTTATTTTTTACCCACCCTCAGAATTATTTTTAAAATAATTTTAAAAAATATTGTCAACATCCAAAAAGCTGGGGAGAATATTATATCAAGTTTGAATGATAAATTATACTTCTATTTAGAAAGGTGGCAAGCAGTCAGCTTTTCAGCTGGAATAAAACAATGTATCGGGATTGAAATCCCATCCTTTTTATGCTCTTCTCATGTGCTGAGAATACCTACAGATCTTTCCTAAACATCATCATACCATCATGGGGCCATGGTGGCGCAGTGGTGTAATGACGCTGGAGTTTGCCGGCCAGAAATGGTCGACACTCCAACGGTTCGAGCCCAGCTCCGTGACGGAAGTGAGCTCCCGTCATTTCGTCCCTAGCTCCTGCCCACCTAGCAGTTTGAAAGCATACCATCTGCAAGTAGATAAATAGGTACCCCCATTTCGGTGGGGGGGAACGTTGGCAGTGCTCTATGCAGGGAGCAGGAACCGGCACTGGATCCGCCTGGATGCGATCGGTGGAGGATCGGTGGAGAAAAAAGCCGGGATGACCCAACTTCCCTAGGGATGCTGCTGGCCAGCTGATGCTAAGCTAGCTCGCCCTCTTGTGGTGCACCAGTGCAACAAAGAACTAGTAACTGCTGGCGCCAGAACGTCTATCGTGTGTAAAAACATTGTAGACTCCCTGGCAATGTACACCATACACTAAATAAATAAATCATACCATTTGATTGATACCACATCAACTGGATAACTTATTCTCAAACACCTTTCTTTGTTTTCTAAAGAGCGAAGTTGCTACTCTTCTGCAGACAGCATTTGAAATAGTGGGTTGGGGCTACATAACTTTGATTATAGTGAAATTTGGAATGCTGTAATTTAATAAAGTCAAACAATAGAGAGAGAACATGCAAGAAACTGTAGTTATTTGATCATTTCAACAGATACTTTAATTCAGTTTTCAAAAAGGAACATAAAACATCAACATCTATATTGAATTTGAAAACCAAAAGTTATTGTTTTAGAAAAAGGAGTAAAAGAAAATACATACACAACTTGCAAAATCAGATTTGCATTTTTCAGCTTTTTCTTTTTAATTTGATCAGTAAGTACTGTTGCCCAAGTTGTTGAAAAACTGCTTAGTCCTTTGTGTTTACAGATCCAAAGCAGTGTAATTTTCAATATTAATTGATTTCCAATTAAGTGCTCTGCAGAAAAGAAGGAAAAAAGGGGGATTAAATTCATGGCATTGTAAAAGGTACTGTACATTTTAAAATAAATAAAAGTAACTCTTACTTGTAAGACTCACAGAATATTGTAGTTAACCTGTTCCAGATTTAAAATGTAGATCTATAACTGAAGTTATAGGCATTGTCCAATCCATAGTTTAGAACAGCTTCCTATATTGACTTGTGTTAGTGAGTAGTGCACTGTGTTTATACATGGATTAATGGATGCAGCGTATGCAACAGCATTTTCTGTACTCAGAAATCCATTTAATGAAGGACTTGTTTTTGAACTGCTCAAAATTTAAGCCATTCATTCTGACATTTCTCTCCATTATTATTGAATCAGGAATAGTGTTCATGACTGTAAATTTATTTTATGGATGCAACTATATACTCCAAAAGGGGCGTGGTGGCTCAGCGGGTAAGACGCCAGGCTTGTTGATCGGAAGATCACAAGTTCGGAGGTTCGAATCCCTAGCCCCGCGTGACGGAGTGAGCTCCCGCACTAGCTCCTGCTCTTGCCAACCTAGCAATTCGAAAGCATGCAAATGCAAGTAGATGAATAGATGAATACTTCGGTGGGTAGGTAACAGCGTTCCGCGTGCTTCATGTGGCCACATGAAGGTGGAAGCGTCTTCGGACAACGCTGTCTCTTTGGCTAACAAACGGAGATGAGCACCGGCCCCTAGAGCCGGACACGACTGCACAAATGTGCAGGGGGAACCTTTACCTTTACTTTATAGACTCCAAAAGATGAAAAGATCAATTTCCAATGCTTTCACACATGTATATGTATATGTATAAAAACAAGGAATCATAAGTTTCTCCACATGCCCTTTTGAAATGTGAGCCTTCCAAGCTGGATAGTGCTGCATATTTTCAAATATCCCCTCTGAAAAACAGAGTAATGGGAAATCAAACTGCTGTGAAAATTCTTCCAACTTTTGGAGAATGAAATTTCCAGCTAGAGCACAAAGGCATACAGATGTGCCTGTCACTCTTAGATCAGAAAGCCATGAAAGATTTTTAGATCTTTTGATTCCAAAGAAATACCGTACAGTTTCAGGACTAAATATTTATGTTTCAGTAAATCTTACCTACAAGGTTTATTTTCATTACTATTACATTGTCACTTAGCAAGGAATGAGAAAGACAGACAGACAAGCTAACACATTCACAAGCCAGCAAACAAAATAATACGTGAAACTATCATTCCCAGTTCTACCTCAGAGCCCAGCTTAGTCACCAACTTTCTACTACATGCCTCTATTGATGCTTCTGCATAAGTATAGATCCCTGTGCTTATTCAAAGTCAAGAACATTAATACAGCAATGCATTATGTCTTTAATAAGATGATTTACAAGAAGGCACATATGGGTATCTCTCTAAAACTGTAATACAGTTGAACATAACACACACACACACACACACACACACACAAATCAACAAGCAGGACAACACATTTATGGAATATCTTCATTCTCCTAGTTCAGCGGAAAACCTGCTTGACTATAATAAGGATGTTTCAGCAATTGCCTAAGAAGAAATAGATACATTCACATGCTTTTTCATAACACAGAGAAGGTGTAGACTAGGCAGGTATAGCAGCCTTGGTCATATTCCTACCACATGCAGCATTCCCTGCTAACAGTTGGGATAATACTGGTCAGTTTTAGGTACATTTTGGTCAGTATGTCAAAGCACAAATAAACCCCAGTTTTACTCCAAGCATACTAACATACTTTTATGCAAGCTATGATCTCTATCTAGACCTACCTTGCAAACCATCACATTGTTGCCTGCATCCCAGCAGAGCAGAATTACTTCAATGTGCTCAAGATAGTTAAAGAACAAAATTTCCTCATGGTAGAAGTAAGTTTGGTTTGCAAGGATAGAAATATATGGAGAGATATAGTAAATGGTGTTAGTGAAAGCAACATTTAGCAGCATTTCCTTCTCTTTCTTTCTTTTTCTTTCTTTCTTTCTTTCTTTCTTTCTTTCTTTCTTTCTTTCTTTCTTTCTTTCTTTCTTTCTTTCCTATTTATTTATTTATTTATTTATTTATTTTCTATCCCGCCTTTATTATTTTTATAAATAACTCAAGGTGACGAACATACCTAATACTCCTCCTTCTTCCTATTTTATTTTATTTATTTATTATTTATTTATTATTTATTTATTATTTCTAACTTATATCACCGCCCATCTCCCCCCACAAGGGGACTCTGGGCGGTTTTCTCCACGGCAATAACCCTGTGAGGTGAGTTGGGCTGTGTGTTTGTGACTGGCCCAAGGTCATTCAGCTGGCTTTCATGCCTAAGGCGAGACTAGAACTCACAGACTCCTGGCTTCCTATTGGCTCCTTCCTAGGGCAGAGAGAGAGAGTGACTGGCCCAAGGTCACCCAGCTGGCTTTCATGCCTAAGGCGAGACTAGAACTCACAGACTCCTGGCTTCCTATTGGCTCCTTCCCAGGGCTGAGAGAGTGTGTGACTGGCCCAAGGTCACTCAGCCGGCTTTCGTGCCTAAGGCGGGACTAGAACTCTCAGTCTCCTGGTTTCTAGCCCATTGCCTTAATCCAGAGCTTTCCAAACTTTTCATGTTGGTGACACACTTTTTAGACATGCATCATTTCGCGACACACTCTTACAGCAGGGCATCATTTCGTGACACACACTTACAGCAGGGCACAAGGCAGGCACTAGGACCTGTGCGGAATCACAACATGTTTGGAGGCAGCAAGGCACAAGGCAGGCACTAGGACCTGTGCGGAATCACAACTGGTTTGGAGGCAGGCAGGCACAAGGCAGGCACTAGGACCTGTGTGGAATCCTGGCAGGGCTCAAAGGCAGCAGCAGCCACGACACACCCAGACACTGCAGCAGACACACTAACGTGTCCCGACACACAGTTTGGAAAGCTCTGCCTTAACCACTAGATCAAACTGGCTCAATGTCTTGTTTCTTTGGCTTACTATTTCTTACTCCTTTCCTGCACTTTGCATAATGTTGCTTATCACAAAAGGAAATAGCATGATGGCTATGTATACATGTACTGTATTAGAAACAGATACTTATATTATCTTAAACAGATACTTAGATTTCTTGATAATCTGTAAAATTGACTAACATTCTGATCACTGCATTGCACTTAGCATATTTTTATAACCAGCTGCACTACTTCAAGTCATGCTCACTGTCTAACACAGAGCTTTCCAAACTGTGTGTCGCGACACAAAAGTCTGTCGCCACACACAGCATGGTGTGTCGCCACACCACCTGGAAGCGGCGGCGTGCGCGTGCATGGCGGCTGCGGCAGCGGCACGGCTTCCGCGTTTTAGCGGAGGCTGCCGCCGCCGTGCACACACGCGCCGCCGCACGCCCCCCCGCACTGCCACCGTGCACGTGTGCGCCGCCGCACGCCCCCCGCACCGCCGCCGTGCACGTGTGCCCTCCTGCGCTGCCGCCATGCGCGCGCGCGCCGCCGCCAGTGTGTAGCCAGTGGCGGCACTTTGGAAAGCCCTGGTCTAACAGCTCAACAGGAAAATGTGAAAAGTTTTCAAATAACAGAATAGGGGAGAGTGATGAAGTGCTTGTTTCTGACAGTTCTGTATATGCATGTGTTAAACAGGTTTGGAGTTTGAGCCAGAAATCTTGAGTTTCACTAAATTGTTCCCCAGAAATATTTATCAGGATTTAATTGATATTTAAAAACATTACCTTCACTACCAATTGGGGCTTGGGCACTTTCATTAAGTCACAGAGATAATTCCGCTGCTTCCTCAGAAATGGCAAATCTGCATCCCTGTTTGGAGAGGGAAAAGAGCACGCGTCAGCAACCAATTCTTCACTGTTCTCCATGGCTTCTAGCAGCCCACCCATTTTTCTCACTGCAAAACTAATCAGCCATCAATGAATTGTGATTGCTATTGACAGTAAGGAAATTGGTATCTCAGTCAAAATTGCAGGGGAAAGGAAGATAATCTTTTTTAAAGTGAATTTCTGTCCTCTGAACCTCCTGGATGGCATTTACTGTATTTAGAATAATACTGCCTTCTAGAACACGTAGGCAGAATCAACTAGTTCCATCTCCATAAGAGGAACAAATTTTCAAGTTCTGCTCCAAATTGTAAGAGAATAAACAGAAATAAGTCGAAATGTGCATACAAAGAACAGACAAGAATGGACACATGTAGTGAAGGGAGAGAAATTCCATTCCCAAACATTCGGACATTCATTCAAATAATTTTGCCTTTGCTCTTTTTACTTCCATCATGGGAGTAAAATACTTTTCTTCTTGCACTGGCACCAGGTAAGAAAACCACTCATACCTAGAGAAGAGTCGAAGAATCAGATGAGCTATAGGTAAAAATGTAGCTAGATGTAGATTACAATCTTTTGTTGGTTTAGTTTATAGACTAATCTGAGCTGTGTCCTTGTATCTTGACACCTATTTTCTACCTGTACTGTGCATGTTCCTTTCTCAAAGAATAGCTGCTGAGTAAAAACCCACAGGAGTTGGGTTTCTTTTTCTCTTTCTCCCATTGTCTTCAACTCTCATTTGGTTCTTTAATCTTAATCTAGCTCAGACTTGTATCTAGTTCTTGAAGCAGTACTTTCATTCTAAAAGTGGGGAAATGATGTGCATTCTGATTCCTTGGATCTGACAATTCTAGTTGTCCGAATACCCCCTGCACCGTTTTCTAGTCAGAGGGTATAATCTGGCTGCCTATTAATGATGGAATAAATTGGGGGAGGGCCAAAGAATTCAACTCATTTTTAAAATTATTTTGGGGGCTTTTGAAGGATTTAAAGGCTGTCCACGTTGTGCCTAGAATTCTAAGTTCACATCCCAATTTCTGAGCCAGACTGTTCTGTGAGCTAGTAAGCTGGCAGGGAAGGTTCTAGAACTGAACTGGATGATAAAAGATATGAAAAAGCAATATTTTAAAATCATCTTTCACTGGCCTGTATATTGTTTCAGCTCCTGCTAATTCTTCTATACATAGAAGTAGTGCCCTGGAGATGATCACTCACACTGATAATTACTCAAGCTCAGCTGTGAGATCCAGGAGGAGGTACCACCCCAAAACTAAAAAAAATCTATCTTCTGCCCCCAAATCCAGGAAAAGAGACTTTAACCTCACCTACCTTCAACATTTCCATGAGTTACATTCCATCTGGCCTCTGTGAGGAAAAGTTCTACATCAAAAAGTTATGGCTTTGTCTATAAGAGCATTTTATGTAATAAAATTTATTAGTCTTTGAGACATGAGCAGCATTTTTATTTCCTGAAGAGGACTATTTGTCCTGGGCTAGATATGTGACCCTACAAACTGCTTCAACGGTAAAAGGAATGCCAAGACAATGTAGGAAGAATCAGCTACTACAAAGTTAGTCTCAGCTGCCCACTAAAAAAAAAAAAAAGCTCTGTACTGAATTACATACTACTTTGTAAGCTGCTTCAGGTATCAACTAAATTACAAAGTGAGTTTTATAAACAAATTCTCCCTCAATTCATTGTTTCAAGTTTGTGTCAGTTTTGATGATTCCCATAAAACTTTGCAAGTCTCCAATGCAATATATATTCCTGGTATATTCTTAAATGCTATAGGCTGGAGGACAGCTGAAGCTCACAAGTACACTTAAGGTTAACTCACCAGTTAGTGTCACTCAGAATAGTCATGACATTTTCTATAACATCAGGTTCGGCAATATCACTGTAAGTTATCAGCATTTCATAAACCTGACTAGCAGTTGCTTTTCTTATCTATGGAGCAAAAATAGAAAATTACTCAAAAGAAGGTGAATACATTTGGGTAATCAAAAAGCAGGTAAAAGAGTATTTAGAGCCTAAATCAAGAAAACTGCACATTAAATCAAGGCCTATGGTGAGTCAATTCCATTCATTCCCCAAGAGCTTCTAATGAATTCTCCCCTTAATTCCTACCCCAGTGTCTATTTCCCTGGGGGGGGGGGGAATCTACTTTTCCAAAATACAAAGATCACCCTTGATTTGGACAGCTATTACAGGTATTAACATGGAAGATAATGCTATTCATAGTTTCTAATCATATGGCTATCTCCAGCATTAAAGGCAATACCCTAAATACCAGTTACTGGAAAATACTATTGAGACGATGCTATCCTTGCACCCAGCTTCTAAGCTTTGTGTAGGCACTTGGTTTTCCATGATGGAAAAAAGGTACTCGTTAGACAGGCCTTTGGTCAGATTCAGCAGAGCTCTTAACGTGTTTTTTGTTCCCAAAAGCAGACCTTCCCATGCATTAGGCAATGACTTGAATGTATTACTTGCTATCAGCATCTCCCACTGGGTGTACCTCTCTGCTGTACACATGCAGTATGGAGCCAACTAGAGCAGAAGTAACCCAATAACTGCCTAGATAAATTTTCAAGGGGAAAAAAACCCACATTCTTTAATATACATATGTATATTATATATAATTCAAAAACCTCAACCAACTTCTCAAGTACTTACAACAGGAAATGGATGGCAAAGGAGGAGGAAGAGCTGAAACAGAACATTTTTCCTCATGTCACCTGGGAACTGAATCAAGCCACAAAACCTAGAAAAGTAAGTAGTACATGATACATTGTATCATTGATCTAACAAAGCAAATAATATATCAAAAAATGCTCTGCTGCATTGTACAGTGTCACAATGGCCTTTTTCTATATGAAAACTCAACTAAAGCTTTTTTTAAAAAAAACTTCAATATGATATGCTAAATACAAAAGGTTAAAAATTAAAAATGGCAAGAATCTATTCTTTTTAAATCACAAAATGAAAAGTGTCAAAAAATGAATGACAGATAGTGTTCTAAAAGAAGCTTTTTATGAACTTTGAATGCCCGTTCATCTCTTACTGCAGATCAAATGGAGGGAAGGGAATCACAGGTTTATTAATTTAGATAAATACAATATTGAATCAAAGGGAAACTAATTACTATGTAATTTTTAAAAAATCAAATTAATATTTATATATTTACAAAAAAGGAAGAAGCAGGTCTTTCTTTTGACTAGTTTTGTGACACAGAAGAAATTGATTACAGAACTTCTTGCTAAAGCAAATATATCAGTACCAGAAAAATTATAGACATTCCAGCCAAGTTCTGAAGAGACTAGCATTTCTGTTTTACTGATATTGAGGAGACTGACTGCAATATCAGCATCTGTACTTTTCTATGGTCCTGAAACACAGAGGCAATACATATGAATATGTTATAAATGTAAAAATTGGGCAGAGCAATTCAAAGTCATAGGTCTGATGGCTGGAGGCTCTGAATTATGTAGTAGAGTAGAAGCTCCCTTGGCAGGGATGGCAAATCTGCTCTGGGAGCATAGGTACAACGTGCAACAAAAGGCCCCAATGGTGGCAATTCCACGATTGAGGTTTGTTTGGACCCACTGTCTCCGAAACCCATTTCTAGTCCTTGATTTGGCCTAACCCTTGACTAGAGAAGCATACTGCAGGGTAGGGGTGGGTGGGAAGTTTCTTCTATTTCCCCCCCCCCCACCTAAACTTGGAAAAGTTGATTGTGATCAACTGGGAAATATTGACACTTTAGATCAAGCCAAATCAAAAATGTTAGGGAATTCCTGGAAGATTGTCATTCTAACAAATCAGCCATGAACAGACAAAGAAAGATAAACTTCATCTACACTCCAGTAAAAAAAAGATACAACCAAAAGTCAAGGAAGGACCCAAACAGCCCAGAGCAGCCAACATCCCTATAAGCAGGAAGTAGCACAAGATAAACAATCAGGGAAGAAATAATACCCTAATGAAGGAACCATCAAGGAAGAAGCCACACCCCCATCAAGACTGGCAGGGCAAGCTACTCTATCTAAACAGCCAGCAAACCCCACTCCCCCTTCACTGATGATGTTACCTAGGCTGGTAATATAGTTTTTTTTAACTGAAATATAAAATGATTAAAATGGTCTATGCTTGAAAATCCTGACATCAAATCAAGGCATTTTACTACCATGAAACAGGCGAAAAGCTTGTTTCAAACTTTGAGAGGAAGTTCAAATTGATGGTGATAGTTCTTTGGATTCAGAAATGAGAATGACTAGATTGTATTAAATATGTTGAAATCTGTATTGCAAATCACATTCCCCCTCCCACCCCCAGAGACATCCACTTTTGTGGATGTTCTTCCCGAAAATGAAGATTTCTGTATCTGTTTGTTTGATTGTTAGCATGGAGAACAATGCCCGGAATGTGTAACTCTGGGGAGTTGGAGTCGGGGGAATTATACAGTGTTTGGTTCCTTCTATTTTCAACATTTTTTTCTTAAAACAGGCAAAAATTAACAAATGTTTCACTTCTTGAAGTTCAGTTGCTTGTAGTTCCATTTACAACAAACAATAAATACACATTAAAGTAATTTTAATCAATACAGTTATATTCATTGTTTGTAAATTTTATATGCCAACATATTTTTATAAGCAAACCAAGTTGTACATTTTATAAAGTAACAAAGTAGCTTTATATCTGATAAAATTATGCAGTGAAGATAGTTAATCTTTCAAGGTATTTTCAGAAGAAAAATGGAAAATAATGAAAGCTTATTTTCCTCTTGCTTCCAAAACTTTATCTTTAACTAAGTAGTCGAGAGCTGGTATAGTTAATTTGCCCTCCCCGCCTCCCTCCCACACACACTCTGAAACCAATGTGAGGAGAATGGTAAAAAGTAATGAACAGCTGGTGATGTAATTGACAAGAGTCGACTGTCCTTCTCCCCCAATTTCAGTTGTGTCTGGTATGAATTGTCATGGTTTTCGAAATGACAAACTATCCATCACTTTTTCTACCACCACTCAGATTTGAACTCTCTTAGGATTGCTTTTAGAATTACATTGTTAGTAACATTTGTTTTTGAACTAGAATTTATACACACAGCTGCTCAAAATTCACTAGGATAATACTTACAGTAGATCACCTTTTATAGAGCACCCAAATGAAACCTTTGCATAGATGACAGTACTGTAGAAAACTCATTTTCCATGTGTCTTCTCTCTTAAAACCATATGGACTGGCACATGGAAAATGAATTCTTCAAAAAATTGAAGAATGAAAAATTAATGGTCTGTATTTTATATTGTAATTTTTTACAATATTTTCCCAACTTACACAGCAATGCTAGAACGGAGTTTCTGGATATCTTTAGATCTCTTGCTTTCTTCTTTACAAAGAGTGAACAATTTCATAGGAAATGGGTGGCTAAAAAATTGAGAAAACAATGTTTAGTTATCTGTTTTTCAAAGTTGAAAAAATTATCTTGAGAGCTGTGAAATTACAAACTTATATGTTAGCAATGAAACTAACAAACTATATCAAAATTACCATTGACCTCTCCTAAAAGGCTCCCATTAATTAGCTCTAGTGGAAATAATAGGATGAATTGTAATTTTGGCCACAAATATAATCCACAAATTCCATGCTGATCAATATGATAGAAACTATTATGCTATATGATAGGGTATATTATTTAAACAATTATCATTCTTGCATTCTTCTCTGCCAATAGATTTTAATTGTTAATTAATATTTCAGTTGATCTAAATTTACTTTTTGAATTTGAATTTTTTGTATTCACATTCTATTTAGCTGCCTCAAGTTCAGAAAGAGCAGAAAGGCAAGGCACAACTGAATAAATATTAATGTGACTCAAAAGTTGTTTAGTTTTTACCCAACAAAAACTGATGCCACAGAATTATTTTTTTTCCTGCATATTCCATTGTGAAGGCTTGCTTATAATCTCCACATTTATGCAAAAGTCCAATTGTGTAAACTCATTAATTTGTTCAAAAATTGTACAGGGTTGTTTGAAGGTTGGATAGAATTTAGTGGAAATTCTTTCATTTCATTGAAGTACAATGGCAAAATAGGGAAAGAGGTGAGATTTATTTATTTATTTATTTATTATTTAAATTTGTATCACCGCCCATCTCCTCCAACCAGGAAACTCTGGGCGGTTCACAACAAACAAGTTAAAAATATAAAATTACAATGACAATAAATTACATATAAAATCCAAATAGAAAGATGTTAATAATAAGGCGGGTTTCATGGCACCAGCCACTCCAGCATCACTTACTTCACCCGGGATGGTGATATACAATTGAGTATCTTCCGCATATCGGTGATACCTCATCCCGTGGTGACGGATGATCTCACCCAGCGGCTTCATATACATGTTAAACAGGAGAGGAGAGAGCACCGAACCCTGCGGCACCCCACATAAGAGGGGTTGTGGGTCAGATCTCTCCTATCCTATCACCACCGATTGGGAACGGCCCTAGAGGAAGGAGGTGAACCAGTGCAAAACTACGCCACCTACCCCCAACTCCCTGAGCCGCCCCAGAAGGATACCATGGTTGATGGTATCAAAAGCCGCTGAGAGATCTAGGAGAGCAAGGATGGATGCACTCCCCCCATCCCGCCCTTGCAGAGATCATCCATAAGTGCGACCAATGCAGTCTCTGTCCAATATCCCGGCCTGAAACCTGACTGAAAGGGGTCCAGATAATCCATTTCCTCCAGGATCCTCTGGAGTTGCAGTGCCACCACTTTCTCAACCACCTTTCCCAAAAAGGAAATTACAAAGGAAATTAGAAAGGAAATGACAATGCAGGCATTCAGCAGATACCAGTCAAGCATCTGGAAAAAATTTAGTTCATGTATTCTTATGAATAAGGTTCTACATTTGAAATAGACCTACTTGGCTTTCTGTCATCTGTTAATTCCACACTTGTAATAACAAACTCTACCCAGTAGGTGAATTCCCCTTTCTGGGGGAGATAGGCGGTGGCAAAATTTTAAAAATAAATAAATAAATAAATAAATAAATAAATAAATAAATAAATAAATAAATAAAATATATTCAAATAGTACAGCCCTCCAAAGGAAATAACAAAAATCCTGCTCCTGTGCAGGCAGTACTGCGGCAGAAAGAAAATCAGCATTTAGGCAAAAGGGATCTGTCCAAAGGTTCTGTTATGCAAATTGGGCACACGTGTTTCTGAAAATTGAGCTTTTCAAAAAGGTGAGCTGCATTTTAACCATATCAGTCATGACAAACCAATTAAGAAAAACAAGGTAGTCCTTAAATCAAGAGCAAGACATGAATTGCCCTCCAGCTGCCAATTTTCAAAAGAACAAAATTACAGCTGTTAATCACTTACCTATGTGTAAAATCTGAGTTGGTGCTTAAAGGGAACACTTCTGTTGATGCCCACTAGACTACCCATCCCAAATGATCATTTTCTACTTAAAGACAGCCCAACTAATTTTTTAAAAATGGGACACTGGTATGCTGCAATGCAAAATACTAACCTCTAGCATCACTTCTAGGCCCTATAAGCTTTATTATAAAATAAAGATGGATTACTGCAATCTAGTGCTACTTTATCTTATTCTGGACTTAGACCAGAATAAATGCACATAAAAAGCATCCATAAAATATAACAGTGATTGGCTTCAATGTACAATATATCTCATCTACATCAATTATGCTCCTTTAGAGAATATCATGCTACTGTGAAAGACTGTTGCTATATAACAAAATTTTGGAGCTATATATGTTACTTTTAGGTTTTTATCACACAGCAGATAAGAAATATAAAATCTGTCCTGGCATTTTGCTAAGTAAGGGCTGAAATAGTCTTGTCCGAACTTCTATATAACCTGTTCAACTGATTCTATCTAGGACATATAAGCAGAGTCTCTTGAGTGGTTGGTATACTGTTATACCTGCCCTCCAGAACCACTGAAGGGAAGGTATCAAAATGGGTTTTAGCAAATGCCCTTCAATAACTTAGATTGACAAGTGAATGTAGCACTTCACTAGAAAGTGACTTAAATGGGCTCCTACAGAAAGATAAGAGGTTTGTGGCTTGACCTAATTCATGCTGAAACTCTCCTCTTATTGATCACCTCCTTAGTTTTGTTGAAGGAACTCAGTGTTTCGGTTGGAAATGTGCTCACCTACTCAAGAAAGAGGGATAGTCTTTTTCTCCTGGGGATCACAAGGCTCATAACTCACCTTTCAGTATGAGCAATGAACTTTTCAAAACAAAATACTTTTCCAATAATCCTACTAGAGCCAGTTTGGTCTAGTGGTTAAGGCAACGGGCTAGAAACCAGGAGACTGAGAGTTCTAGTCCTGCCTTAGGCATGAAAGCCGGCTGGGTGGCTTTGGGCCAGTCACTCTCTCTCAGCCCAACTCACCTCATAGGGTTGTTGTTGTGGGGAAAACAGGAGGAGGAAGGAGTATTAGGTATGTTCCCCGCCTTGAGTTACTGTATTTGAAAAACAATCTGGGTTCTAATTTTCCCTGTTAGTATAAATTAGGGAGAATGGAACATTGCTCTTTGAAGATTTTCCAGCAATTTTGAAGAAGGAGGATACATCTGTCAATTTGCCACTTACTTTTCTTCAGCTACAAATACATCAAAGCACCCATTGGCCAATATCTGATCCAGCATCTTCAGCAATGGTATGGATACCCTAATGAGGAAAGCACAGAATACCATGTTTGACATACCTCACATTGACACAGCTCACATACTGTATAATAAACACTTTATATACTTACCCTGTCAGATGATTAAACCTAATCTGAGGCCAATCAATCTTGGAATGATCAAGAGTTAATTTGACATTTTATATTGTGAGTAAGCAAGATGCCAAAGATATGTAATCCACTAGCATAAATTTCCAATGCTTTATGGTTTACAAAGAATGATTTTAGAAACTGGGAACGTTTCACCTTGAAAACAGATGAGCAGAGGATGTGGGCTGAGATACAAGAACTCTTCAGTTATCTGAGAGGATGTTACATAGATAAGAGCTGTTTGCTATTGTTCCAGAAAGAAGTATATAAAATAGAAGATACAGGAAGTTACAGGAAGACAAATTTTGACTGAATGTTAGGGGGAAAAAAACTCCTAACAATAAGAGCAGCTCAACATGGAATCACCTACTTAGAGAAATGGTGGGCTCCCCTTCATTATATGGATTCAAGTGGAGGCTACGTAGCCACTTACTGGGGATGCTTTCTTTTGGATTTCTGCACTGAAGACAGAATTGAACTCAATGGCTTAAATGCCTCCTCCTAATTCTGATTCTATGATCTTTCTCACTTCAAAGAAAAACTTTATATTTGTGTGTGTCTGTGTCTGTGTGTGTCAGAAAAGGAACATGGAGATCCCAACACCACTCTCCTCTTTTCATGGTATTAAAAAAAATGGAATGCTTAATTTTCACTATCAACTAATTTGGCTAGTCTGAGGAGTTGTTAATTTTCTTCTCCAAATTCTGAAAGTAGAATTGGACTGAAATGTAAACACCATACATTTGGATTTCAGAGAAGGATAATGGCATGAAGGGACATTATTGTTGTCTAGGAGGCATCTCTAATTAGGTGCAGTTAAATTGAACATGGGACACAATTTAGATCACTATAATTTATGCAATCTGATTGAAATGTAGTGGTATGGAAAATTCTGAACAATTATGAGCTTGACTGGATATCACAGCTTATTTTTAATCCAAGTAAATGTTAACTGAAACTCTATTTTTCACCATAGTATCTGCTCTTTTAAAATTTTGTTGAAAAGCTATTAATTGGAGATAAGGGAGGCCTGGAGGCAACCAGAGATGGGAAACTGGACCGTATTGGAGAGGATTTCTGTCTGTTTGAAAAGTCAGACCTTGATAGACAAATTGATGACTAAAGCGAGTAAATTTAGTCATTCAGGAGGTTATCCTGAATGAACAAGATGACTATAAATTCAAAAAAGGGCTTTGAAGATGATGAGTTAGTCTCTATTCCAGCACTTTATTTAGCATCTGTATCAGTTATTTTTCTTTTTAGCCATACCAGTTTCTGTGAAATCAGTGATTTGTGATTGATCATCATGATAGCCATTGTGAGCCATTACAATTTTTTTGAGAATCCAAGAGAAGACCTTCCAAATGCCATCAAGAATTGAAAAGTCTGTCTAATTTGCTTCCCTATGTTCTTTAAATTCTGTTAGTCCTTTGGGTTTTAATAGCTCTGATGTTTGTCCCTTCCCTCCTGACAGCTGACTGCCATTCCCTACTGGTTCCTTCTGCTTGTGCAGCTCTGGCGACTTCATGAGAAATTGGGACACATAATATTTGTCATCTCTCAAATTCCAAATTCCAGAGGCATACTTCCTTTTCTTGTTGCTTTTGAAAGAGAGGAGTTGCAATTCACTACTTTCAAAATCCATTCTTCTAACTCTGTTTCTGATCATCTTACAAGATCTAATTGAACTGATAACTTCCAGTTTGGAAGATGATTTAATAACTGTGACTTCTGACTTAAAAGTCATAGATGGAAAATATAACTCTAATATTCAGAACAAGAGTACCAAAATCACCATGAGAAATCTGACCAAAGGCTACTTCACATGTGGGCATGTTTTGAGGGACTGAGGACTGCAACTCTGCCTCCCAAATCTGGTGATTTGATGTCAATTGATGGCGTGGGGCTGAATTTTTCTGGCCCTTTTGGGGATCTAAGGATGGAATGGTTGTGGGAGGTCTTTAGGAAGCAAATTATTCCATTTATATTTTTAACCTCTACCCTACCCCCCAAATTGACTGAAATTGCACAATTACCTGTCATTCAGCAGATTGTCCTCAAAGACCTTCAACAAGGTCTCACAAAAGCTGCTCATTGCATCCCCGTCACTCTGAATATTCTTCAGATAATTGAACAGACTTTGGGATGAGCACCGCACCTGTGAGGAAAGTTCCCAGTTAAAAAAAGAGCCTGGCCTATGCAAGAGCATCAATGTTTGAGAGCATTTTTTAGGTTCCAAAGGTTAAAGCCTCGCTTCGTGCCTGGTACCTTGACATTTAATCTCACCTTACTATTTCACTAAAGGAATAAAAAAAATCTATGCTAAATGGATAAAAGGAACCAGAAATTAAGCTGCTGTGAATTTCTATTCTCTGAGTATTACAGAGGATGTTCTTCACCTCAGGATGGCACTGCTTCCTAGAGTGAATACACAAGGTTCAAATTCTCATTTGACTCTCCAGAGGATGAGCTACGTTGATCCCCAGATCAGACTGGACACACAAGACTGCCCTCCAACCCAATACAAAACAATATTTTAGAACAGGTGGATCTAACTACTGGAAATTAGAACTAAACAATTAAACATATACATTTAATAAATCAAGCAATAAATAAATTATGAACAAGTAACAAAGAGAGAAAGAGAGGGAAGAATTATCCTACTCTTGGGAGGATCTGCCACGCCCTCCCCCCCCCCCCACCCCAAGCTCAGTGATGGTAATAGCCTTCATGCTGCTCTTAATACTTAGTTTGGAGTTGTTGGAGTCTTATACAAATATATGTAGAAATAAAGCAGAAAATAATAGAAATTCATGGCAAACCTCACAGAGGGCATTAATTATCTTGGGGTGTAACAGAACAGCAGAGGGAGGGATTCCAGAAATGATAATTTCTTTGCCATCCTCTATTCAAGGAAGGATTTCTTGAGAGGTGGGGGCCTCAGGCACAACCTTTCCACTATCTTCCTTCCTGCTTTGTCTTCTGTGCCTAGGAAGATTAAGACCATTTCGCAAGCTCAACAGCAGCAGGGTAATCTTAACGATCCTCCTTTAGATGATAAAGGGACTTAGAAATAAACATCTCAAAATAACCATGACCTAGCCCCAGGTGCAAGGTCACACAGCCACCCTAGAAACATATTTAAGGATTCCCTTACTAACTTTACTCAGACTGAAGAAGCTCCTTGGATAAGGAGTGAAACGTTTCTACTGAGAATATAGAAATCCAGTTGACATGATTCAAGCCACATTCTGGCAAATAACTTCTAACGTTCCTCCAAAATACCTTGTTTCTTGTTGTTTATTCGTTCAGTCGCTTCCGACTCTTCGTGACTACATGGACCAGCCCACGCCAGAGCTTCCTGTCGGCCGTCACCATCCCCAGCTCCCCCACAGTCGAGTTCGTCACCTCCAGAATATCATCCATCCATCTTGCCCTTGGTCGGCCCCTCTTCCTTTTGCCTTCCACTTTCCCTAGCATCAGCTTCTTCTCCAGGGTATCCTGTCTTCGCATTATGTGGCCAAAGTACTTCAGTTTTGCCTTTAATATCATTCCCTCAAGTGAGCAGTCTGGCTTGATTTCCTGGAGTATGGACTGGTTTGATCTTCTTGCAGTCCAAGGCACTCTCAGAATTTTCCTCCAACACCACAGTTCAAAAGCATCTATCTTCCTTCGCTCAGCCTTCCTTATGGTCCAGCTCTCACAGACATAGGTTACTACAGGGAATACCATTGCTTTAACTATGCGGACCTTTGTTGTCAGTGTGATGTCTCTATTCTTAACTATTTTATCGAGATTTGTCATTGTTTTCCTCCCAAGAAGTAAACGTCTTCTGATTTCCTGGCTGCAGTCAGTGTCTGCAGTAATCTTTGCACCTAGAAATACAAACACTGCACTGCCTCCACGTTTTCTCCCTCTATTTGCCAGTTATCAATCAAGCTGGTTGCCATAATCTTGGTTTTTTTTGAGGTTTAACTGCAATCCAGCGTTTGCACTTTCTTCTTTCACCTTCATCATAAGGCTCCTCAGCATCTCCTCGCTTTCAGCCATCAAAGTGGTATCATCTGCATATCTGAGATTGTTAATGTTTCTTCCAGCGATTTTAACTCCAGCCTTGGATTCATCAAGCCCAGCACATCACATGATGTGTTCTACGTACAGGTTGAATAGGTAGGGTGAGGGTATACAACCCTGCCGTACTCCTTTCCCAATCTTAAACCAGTCCGTTGTTCCGTGCTCTGTTCTTACCGTTGCTACTTGGTCGTTATACAGATTCCTCAGGAGGCAGACAAGATGACTTGGTATCCCTATACCACCAAGAACTTGCCACAATTTGTTATGATCCACACAGTCAACGGCTTTAGAATAGTCAATAAAACAGAAATAGATGTTTTTCTGAAACTCCCTGGCTTTCTCCATTATCCAGCGGATATTGGCAATTTGGTCTCTAGTTCCTCTGCCTTTTCTAAACCCAGCTTGTACATCTGGCAATTCTCACTCCATGAATTGCTGAAGTCTACCTTGCAGGATCTTGAGCATTACCTTACTGGCATGTACCGTCGTCTCCTGCTGCCTTGTTATTAGCAATGCTTCTTAAGGCCCATTCAACCTCACTCTTCAGGATGTCCGGCTCTAACTCACTGACCACACTGTCAAATCTATCCCCAATATTATTATCCTTCCTATATAGATCTTCCATATATTCTTGCTACCTTTTCTTGATCTCTTCTGCTTCTGTTAGGTCCTCGCCATCTTTGTTTTTGATCATACCCATTTTTGCCTGGAATTTACCTCCGATGTTTCTAATTTTCTGGAAGAGGTCTCTTGTCCTTCCTATTCTATTGTCTTCTTCCACTTCCGTGCATTGCTTGTTTAAAAATAATTCCTTATCTCTTCTGGCTAACCTCTGGAATTTTGCATTTAATTGGGCATATCTCCCCCTGTCACTGTTGCCTTTTGCTTTCCTTCTTTCTTGGGCTACTTCCAGTGTCTCAGCAGACAGCCATCTTGCCTTCTTGGTTTTATTTTTCTTTGGGACATTTTTTGTTGCCGTTTCCTGAACAATGTTGCGAACTTCTGTCCATAGTTCTTCCGGGACCCTATCTACTAAGTCTAGTCCCTTAAATCTATTCTTCACCTCCACTGCATATTCATTAGGAATATTAGTGAGCTCATATCTAACTGATCTGTGGGAGTTCCCTATTCTCTTTAGTCTGATTCTAAATTGTGCAATAAGAAGTTTGTGATCTGAACTTAAAATACCTTACATGCTCTGTATTCATGCTGCCAATGTCACATTTTTCCTGAGAATGAGTTGAATAAAGTGAGGGGAGAGGCACCCCCTGTGAATTAAAGAGGAATTAAACTTGGAGGAAATGGCTGGATCTGAACCTGGAAACACACTTAAGTGAAGAAATATGTATCTGATGAAAAGATTAAGGAACTCCAATCTTAATCATATCTAGCCAAAAGCATGGCAAAAAAATCTTCTCTATTATAACAAGTTTAAAAAACAGATAACTGTAGGCTAGGAGAGAAAAGTTACTTCTTAAAAAACAGGTTGCCAAGGCTAGCTGGGGAAAGTTACTTTGTGCTCCTATCTGGAGCTCTGGGGAATTAGAATGGTAACCTTTTGTTGTTCAGTCGTTTAGTCGTGTCCGACTCTTCGTGACCTCATGGACCATAGCACGCCAGGCCTTCCTGTCCTCCACTGTCTCCCGGAGTTTACTCAAATTCATGTTCATTACATCGGTGATGCAGAATGGTAACCTAAACCCATGTAATCCTGCAAAGATTACAATACATGGCCAATCTGTCTCTCTATTCAGATACATCCTTTTTGAACACAATGGGAAGATATCTTTCATGAAAAATTGTATACTTCCCAAATGTAGAGCCTTTTCTTAAATGTAACAAAATCCAGATTTAGGAGGCTTTTTTCAGTTTCCAAGCTGAATCTCTAGACTCAAGCAAACTCTTGGTCCTACCAAGAGTATCTCCTTCTAAAAGAGAATACAGAAACACAAATAGAATAGAGTTCGATCTAAGAAACTCCCCCCCCCCAAAAAAAATGTGAGATGAGGTAACTGGCTGTTTTCTTTAGATGTAAAAAGTACACGTTTACTTAGTATTTTAACTACCAATGTATCTGACCCATCTTCTGTCTGATACAGCTTCTGAAATAAGATTTCACCATAATGTCCAGAAGATAAAAAGATGACTATTCAAATAATTTTGATGCCTCTTTGCAGAGGCACACTTAGTTGCAGCCTGGCTATTAATAAAGCAATCTTATTTTAAAGGGCATATTACCTCTCAATGTCATCTTGATTTGACTGAAATTCCAGTTAATTGATATTCTGTACTTCTTCCAATAAGACCAGATCAGTTTTGAGGATCAGCTCCCCAAATGAATAAAGAAACTGCCTAGAAAACTTGGGATTGCTTCAGGCTCATCCTTGTTGGCAAGCAAAATGGTTTGGCCTCTACCTTCCAGATTTGTAAAACAGCTGACTACAGAAAGGAAGACGGAATGCAACCTGGACTGAAGGAGGTAGACTATACTATAAAAAGTAAGAATTGGCAAGATCTTGTCATACCCAGGAGCTTGACTAATTGCTGGAAAGGGGAAAAATGATTTAGCTGAATGGTGTTAATTAGATTACATCTAATTTCCACACCTAAAACAAGAAAAAAGGTATTGAGTTCTCAGGAGATTACTGATGCCAAACCTGAGAATCAAGGTTGGATTGAAATAATAACAATAAGAATAATAATTTACATTGTGCTTAAAAACTAAGTACAGACCAGAAATAAAGGAGTATCAATTAATTAAAATATATAAAATTACAAAATTGACATTACAAACCTAGGCAGCTCTAATTCTAAAGAAATAGGGAAATAACAAACAAATATTTACAATAAAAAAGTAGATAAACAATAGAGAGAGAGAGCCAGTTGGGTATAGTGCTTAAGACACCAGGCTAGAAACCGGGAGACTGTGACTTCTAGTCCTGTGTTAGGCAGAAAACCAGTTGGGTGACCTTGGGCCAGCCACTCTCTCTCTCTGCCCTAAGAAAAAGGCCATGGCAAACCACTTCCAAAAATCTTGCCAAGAAAACTTCAGGAACTAGTCCAGGCAGTGGCCAGGCATCAACACTGATTCAAAGGCTTAAACTAAACAATGTGCAACATAAAAGCAGTAACTATAATAATAAAAAAATAAATTAAAATTTGAGAGGGAAGAATTTGAACTCACAGCTCTGCAACTTTATACTGTAAAGCCAGCCATTCACATCACTAGGCTCCAAAGCGGTAGTCAGCAGAATCAAGCTGATTTATTAACCTAAAATTTATTAGGTCACTTGAAGGGAAAAAGGAGGAAAACATAGTGGGAAATTCTGACAGGAAGACTAATTTTGGTTCCCATCAAAAAGAGCATTTTTGCTGAATTAGCTTCTTCCTCTAAATTGCACAATTCTGATATGCTTTTGACAGCAGCATACGGCAGGCTTCTGAAAGAAAGGTCTTCCAGCCCCCCACCGTCCCCGGAGAATTTGAGCTTGCCACCTCTGCCTCCACAGACAGGAGCTGTCCAAGCCAAGAGGTGGTAAACCTCCCCTGAGGCGTTTGGCCTACATCCCTCACCACTGCTCTGAGAATGTGGGAGGGTGCTGGCTGTTGGCTCCATCAGCCCCATGAGCCTGCTCTCAGTCAGCTTCATTTTCCATAGCAATGGGTTGTAAGTGGGAGCTCTTCATATTTCTACCCATCTCCTATCTGGTGGGAAAGAGGCGGCATTGGGAAGGCACGCTGCCAAGAGTGGGAATATCTGAAGTGCATGTGCTGTTACTAGCTCACAGTTGGCTTTCCTCCGCTTCATTGATTTAAACTTCTTCTTGCTGCAGACATTCTGCTTCCATAGTGCAAGGAATTAAAGAAAAGTGGATCATTTAGAACAGGGGTGGGCAATGTCAGGCCCGCAGGGCTCCCGCCTAAGGCCTGCGGGGCTCCCGCCCGCAAACCCCGCCCCTTCCACGCGATTGGCTCCCACCCGCAACCCCCACCCCCCAGTGCTTGTGATTGGCTCCTGCCCGCAAACTCCAGCCCCCGGTCCACGGAAATCCCAGAAACCCCGCCCCCCACCCCCCGGTCCCTGGTTATAAATATCCAAATGGCTCTTGGCAGAAAAAAGGTTCCCCACCCCTGATTTAGAAGATAAAAGTTTTCCTTAGAGGAATAGGCCAACTTCCTCTTGTTTCGATATCTATGTGTGGTAACTGAAGTGCTCGTGGACTGGGAGACATTTTACACTCCATTTTTTCTCCCAGGCCATGACTCCCATTAAAACTCTTCCAGAACAGTGATATTCAGTCCCATTCACAAGGATTCCAGGGGGAGATGAGGCAGAGCAATCAGATGGTGTGGGGTACTTAGGATGCCTCTCTCGCTTTGCAGCAAGCCTGTTCTCAGCCCCCTCCCTCCTTTTTTCCTGTTTTCCCCCCTTAATTGTATACCACATTCTTAGCACAGATATACAGTATGTTATGGTTTGCTTGATATAAAAATATTTTTTAAGTCCTGAAGAAGCACTGTGTGCTACGAGAGGCTGTTTCATCTAAATTACTACCCAGACGGGACAGAATCACATGGCCTCACAAGAAGGAAGGGGGAGGAAAGCCAGCACTTGGTGAGATGCTCAGTATGCAGGTAGGTATTGTGAAGTCACAAGATAATACATTAATGATACACAATTTGGACATTAATTTATACTTTGAGGCATGCTGGCATTTCTCTAATGATACACAATTTGCACATTTGTTGACTTCGCCCCAAATAAGCTTCTGAGAAATATTTTAAGGATTTTCACAAAAATCTAAAGATTCAATAGAGTATCTTTGAAAGCAGAACAGAACACATTTCTCTTAAACGGGCAGACCAACAATAAGCAAGCAAACTACAATGAATCACATTGCTTATACTTCTCAAAACACATTTTGAGGTGTAACACATTTTAAAAATCCAGTAGAAAAATGTGGGAAAGACCCTCTGCTAGACCTCTTCAAACATCTCAGGGCTATTTTTCTGTCTACCAAAACTTGAGTAGCATAAGTCTTCATATTTAAGGCTATTAAAGTTTGATGGCTTTAAATATTTGATTTTTTTATCCAATTGTTTAAGTAACGCAAAATTGAATACGATTCATCAGTCATTATAAACACTGGGTTTGGAATCATTTGCTAGCTATTCTTAACTTTCCCAAACTGTGAAAGTATAATACACATACAGTGTTGGCAGTATGGTGTTCTGGTTTGTTGTGAAAAGAACCAGAATCAAATATAAGGACTCCTGCATTTGCATTATATTTTAAGTCATGGCACTGAACCTCTGCAGCAATTCAAAGTAAAGGAATTTTGCATGGATTAAATATGAGCAAGAAGACAATATTGGGGAAGCAGGACTAAATAGATGCAATGGTTAAGAGAATTCTATGCTGACAAGAATAGAGATTTTCCACATATGGATCTAACCTAGCATTCAAGGCATTAACAGTATTTTTTTTAAAAAAACTGAAATACAAAATCCCATAGCTTAATTACCTACAAGATGAGCAGATGCCAGTAGTATGCTATAAGATGTCTAAGTACCAAGGCTAAGCAACTGAAAACAATTCCAGCACCAGACACGGTACAGCCTCAAACAGATCTATGTTGTGCAGAATACCATTTCCTGAATATCCTTCATTTCCTTTATTTTAGCTGCCATAAGTCAAACGAAAAGGTGCCAAAGAAATAAAATATTTTAATTTCAAGTTCAGAGACAGAGGCAACAAATTATGAGAAACAAAGTGATAACTTTTAAACAATGTTGTGTTGGAAAAAAATTACAACAGAAATGAAGCTGGAATACAGACAAGTCACTTGTTATCTTCTATATAGAAAGAGAGAATCTTCAAGTCATGAAACCCTGCTGAATATGTTTTATGAGAAAAATAAGACAAATCCAGTCTTTTCCTCACAATTTGTAAAAGCCCCATATTAGCATGGCTTTATTTTTCAGGAAAAGTGATACAGGCTTCAGAAGCAGGTACAATGTATATGTGTGTGTTCCAAATGGTTTAAAGTTTCTCTTATTAGTACTGAACTGTGCAGCACTTCAGGATGAAAAACAGGTCTGTAAGCAAAGTGGTAAGAACCACTTCAAGCATATTAAATCGTAATAGATTACTACGTCCTGCATATTCATACTTGTATTAATAGACCTGTATTCCTAATCATCAACAACTTGCTTCCAGAAATTGGGAGCTCTTAACTCTTAAGTAATATTTTAAAAATATTCCTTCTGTATGTAAAGTGATAAAGCTGTTTCAAACAAGTAACTTTTTATTCACTTACTATTGATTCAGTTAAGCCACCAATTGATACAGTCAGACCTGTCAGAACGTGGTAGCGATAGGATGCTAATCCCAAAAGCTGTGTGATTCTGGGGAAGGCCTGTGATGGAGCATTCCAGTTGAACGTTACTGCCTCTGACCTGTGAAAAACATTGAAACAAGTACAAAAGAAAGTAGGTCACACAAACATATCAATCTGTTATGGTTCTTTTTTTTTTTAACTTAAATCAACACTGAAAATCTTCGATGATAAAATTAAGAAACTATTTTTGCCATTCAGTAGAATAAATGTATTTCAAAGTGCACAATATTCTATTATTTCACTATCTTTAAATGTATAACTAAAATTAATATATTAATGGTTTTTGCTGCAGTACAAGGCAAATCACGCTTTGAGTTGCAAAATAACCTGGATGGGGTAGCTCTACTGAAGTCTGAATACCATGCCTCATACAAATGAGCATTTTAAACCCTTCCCTTGTCTTGTGTGGCGCAGAGTGGTAGGCGGCAGTACTGCAACCGAAACTCTCCCCACGACCTGAGTTCGATCCCAGCGGAAGCTGGTTCTCAGGTAGCCGGCTCAGGTCGACTCAGCCTTCCATCCTTCCGAGGTCGGTAAAATGAGTACCCAGTACACCCCCTTGAGGTAGTTCATCTTTTCAAAACAGGCTTCAATCTACTGTTACAGACATTTGCCTTTAACCACAACTTAAATAGATGGATTTCTTTTCACATGTATGGCCAAAGGTTTCTTATCCATTCAAGATTGGTTACCTTGGAAATATCTTCTCCAAGTCTTCCCGATGGGGTATGTGTGGGACTGGAGGGTTGTCATAGTAAAGAAGTGTGAGGAACACAGATCCTGCATGAGCTCGAAATCGGTCAATTTTTTCAGCTGACTGTTGAGCCACAGAGCACATAATCTGCTTGGAACTGAAATTTAAAACACAATTTAAAAGAAAAACCCAAATTATCCATTGAGAGTTTCTTGCCTTGCCCTGAATAACTCTCCTCCCACAAATGCCTCTCCCCTTATATTTCAGACGCCTGCTAAGAATTCTTTCCAGAAAGGAAACAACAGCTGTAAAAAAGCAGTATCCTTATTTTGCCACAAGGCTGAGGAACAACCCAGTAGGATGATTGGATCGCAGGTCTCTTAGTAGTTGTATTGGGTAAGATTTGGAATAGGGAGACCCAAGCTTAAATGGGTAACTGGGCAGTCATTGCTTCCCAGTTTGACCTCTTTGAGAAGTTACAGTCTGCATTCCTTGAGCTCAGACAGAAGCAAGACAGGATCTGCTTAAATCTTTCATTAACAGTAGTGATGGGAGCAATTAGTAGGAGTGACTCTTGCAGAAGTCTTTTTTTTTAAATTTATTTTCTATCCCACCTTTATTATTTTTATAAATAACTCAAGGTGGTGAACATACCTATTACTCCTTCCTCCTCCTATTTTCCCCACAACAATAACAATAATAAGGTGAGTTGGGCTGAGAGAGAGGGACTGGCCCAAGGTCACCCAGCCGGCTTTCATGCCTAAGGTGGGACTAGAACTCAGAGTCTCCTGGTTTCTAGCCCATTGCCTTAACCACTAGACCAAACTGGCTGATTACTTAACCATACAGAAGGTCGACATAAAATGTTTGCAAAGTACATACATATTTGCATCAATTAAGGCTGGCTCAGTCCTTGTTAACAACAGAGTTATTTCCATCAAACTCGTCATAGCAGCTTCTCTCACCCTGTTGAAGTAAGCATCCATAGACATAATTTGCTAATGTTAATTTCTAGCAAGCTTCATATAAATTTATAAATTCACAATGCTTCTGTGATCAGAATAAAATGCTTTAGTGTGTATGTCATGCACATTCAAGTAATGGCTCCAAGATGTTTTTGTTTGGGGAGGTAGAGGGGCTGAAGCAAAGCAGACCACAGTCAATCAGGCATACAAATTCTGCAGCCAAACCTCTAGGGAACATTCTACCTGCTACATTTCTATTAATGCTCACCCAATTTATTCTAATTCCAGGGACCAACTTTCAAAGAACTTGTATGTATGTATGTATGTATGTATGTACATGTTTGTGTGTGTGTACATGTGTGTGTACACACACACACACACTAATGAAAGGCAGATAAGATATGGAGACTAAAAATAAGCAAGAAAGACAGAGTTAAAGCAGAGGCATGAGAACTCAAGTTGCTTTCCAATCAGTAGAATCCTATGATGACAGGAAAACTGCTGATTTCTTGTTTAGAGGAGAAAGTAAGGATTTACACTGATGTGAATCCTGGTGCAACTGGGCAATGAGATTCTCAGGTCCTAAAATATTGCTTACCCCAACCTTAAAATTCAAGCGTACAGTCTTGACTGTTGTTAGTCATCTTTATTAATTATGGAGTTTCAAAGACACAAAATACAGCCAGCTCCGTTTTTGTTTTAATTTCCCTAGAACTTCCGAAGCACCCCTGACATTTGGTGTCACATCACCAATTTCTGGTGCTGTTACGTTTTGCTTTTTAAAACAAAATAATTCCCCAAATAGGTGTATGAAATATCTTTCACCCCAGCCTCCAAAAGGCATGGTAAGAATTTCAAGTTCACCTATTTGGTGACACTGCTTCACCATCATGCTTCCTGCAGCATTTGCCTTATTGTATAGGGCTTATGTACTGGTCACAACTCCTCCTGGACAAAGATTTTTTGGCAGACTTAACCACACTGGATTAGACCTTTGTAGCGCTAGACTAAAACTTTGTGCTAGTCTGCAGTAACAGGGCCAGTACACATGAGAATGAACTTTCATCTTTTAAAACTTTACATGAGCTTCATTAACCATTTTCTTCCCTTTCTATATACTCATCTGATACAGTGTTAACAAGAAACTCCTGCGTTGGAGGTGGTGGTGAAGTGAAGTTCCAGTTGGCAGCTGCTGTGTTGCAGCCATAGTTAGATGGAAATGGTCCCTGGGGATAAGTTCCAGTAGTCTTTTTTTTATGGCCTGGAAAGAACTATAGCCATTGGAAAGAAAGTTGTAATTCAACAAAATCAATTTTTAGTCCCAAAAATGCAAGGATAAAGCAATTTCAATCTTATATGGTTTGTACTCTGCACATGTAGAGACACTCAGTGAAATCTTGGTGCAAACTCAAAAGATTCTATTTGATGTGTGTGAAAGTATTGCAAAAGAGAGGAAAAAAATCCTGAAAAGAGGGGGGAGAAAAGGGTTTCCTGTGGAAGCCTTGTATTCCCCCTCTGCCCTCCTCTTTTTAAACCTCAGGGTCTCCCCACATTGTGAGAAAATCAACCAGACTGCAGTCAAAGGAATCACAAAAACAGCATGAAAAGCTAGCACAACTGAAAGCCGCCAACACCATCACAGGAGCAGCTGGACTGTTCCCTCTCAGGATCCTACAACAAGCTTACTTAAAGAGAAATTCCTACAGGCTTGGGATGCAGGAAAGCTCTCGGTTCACTTTGGAATGGGTAAGAAACAAGTTTTTTTTCCTAAACAGAAACTGGCTGAGATTTTAATTTAATAAATTTTAAAATTAAAGTTGCCAATACAACAACAGGAGCAGCTACACTGTTCCCTCTCAGGATCGTACGACAAGCTTACTTAAATGAGTTTATTTAATTCTAATTTAATTTAAAATTATAATTTGAAAATGTTCCCTATCCTTAATTAAAGAGGCAACTATGTTAGCTAACTTCTGTTGTTGTGTAATCAAGCCTTCACTTTTGTCATGAAACATGCAGCAGGTTTGATTAATATAGACACAAACTCCTCCATGCTCTACTAATACCTGTTTATATAAAATGTTTCTCCCCCCCTTTTTTTTCAGGATTTTTTTCTCTCTCTTTTGCAATACTTTCACACACATCAAATACAATCTTTTGAGTTTGCACCAAGATTTCACTGAGTGTCTCTACATGTGCAGAGTGCAAACCATATAAGATTGAGATTGCCTTATCCTTGCATTTTTGGGACTAAAAATTGATTTTTGTTGAATTACAACTTTCTTTCCAATGGCTATACAGTGGGGCAAAAAAGTATTTAGTCAGCCACCAATTGTGCAAGTTCTCCCACTTAAAAAGATGAGAGAGGCCTGTAATTGACATCATAGGTAGACCTCAACTATGAGAGACAAAATGAGAAAACAAATCCAGACAATCACATTGTCTGATTCGGAAAGAATTTATTTGCAAATTATGGTGGAAAATAAGTATTTGGTCACCTACAAACAAGCAAGATTTCTGGCTCTCACAGACCTGTAACTTCTTCTTTAAGAGGCTCCTCTGTCCTCCACTCATTACCTGTAGTAATGGCACCTGTTTGAACTTGTTATCAGTATAAAAGACACCTGTCCACAACCTCAAACAGTCACACTCCAAACTCCACTATGGTGAAGACCAAAGAGCTGTCAAAGGACACCAGAAACAAAATTGTAGACCTGCACCAGGCTGGGAAGACTGAATCTGCAATAGGCAAGCAGCTTGGTGTGAAGAAATCAACTGTGGGAGCAATAATTAGAAAATGGAAGACATACAAGACCACTGATAATCTCCCTCGATCTGGGGCTCCACGCAAGATCTCACCCCGTGGGGTCAAAATGATCACAAGAACGGTGAGCAAAAATCCCAGAACCACACGGGGGGACCTAGTGAATGACCTGCAGAGAGCTGGGACCAACGTAACAAAGGCTACCATCAGTAACACACTACGCCGCCAGGGACTCAGATCCTGCAGTGCCAGACGTGTCCCCCTGCTTAAGCCAGTACATGTCCGGGCCTGTCTGAAGTTTGCTAGAGAGCATTTGGATGATCCAGAAGAGGATTGGGAGAATGTCATATGGTCAGATGAAACCAAAGTAGAACTGTTTGGTAGAAACACAACTCGTCGTGTTTGGAGGAGAGAGAATGCTGAGTTGCATCCAAAGAACACCATACCTACTGTGAAGCATGGGGGTGGCAACATCATGCTTTGGGGCTGTTTCTCTGCAAAGGGACCAGGACGAATGTTCCGTGTACAGGAAAGAATGAATGGGGCCATGTATCGTGAGATTTTGAGTGCAAACCTCCTTCCATCAGCAAGGGCATTGAAGATGAAACGTGGCTGGGTCTTTCAGCATGACAATGATCCCAAACACACCGCCCGGGCAACGAAGGAGTGGCTTCGTAAGAAGCATTTCAAGGTCCTGGAGTGGCCTAGCCAGTCTCCAGATCTCAACCCCATAGAAAACCTTTGGAGGGAGTTGAAAGTCCGTGTTGCCCAGCGACAGCCCCAAAACATCACTGCTCTAGAGGAGATCTGCATGGAGGAATGGGCCAACATACCAGCAACAGTGTGTGCCAACCTTGTGTAGACTTACAGAAAACATTTGACCTCTGTCATTGCCAACAAAGGATATATAACAAAGTATTGAGATGAACTTTTGATATTGACCAAATACTTATTTTCCACCATAATTTGCAAATAAATTCTTTCCGAATCAGACAATGTGATTGTCTGGATTTGTTTTCTCATTTTGTCTCTCATAGTTGAGGTCTACCTATGATGTCAATTACAGGCCTCTCTCATCTTTTTAAGTGGGAGAACTTGCACAATTGGTGGCTGACTAAATACTTTTTTACCCCACTGTAGTTCTTTCCAGGCCATTTTTTTTTAAAAAAAAGACAACTACTGGAACTTATCTCCAGGGACCATTTCCATCTAACTACAGCAGCAACACAGCAGCTGCCAACTGGAACTTCACTTCACCATCACCACCTCCAACGCAGGAGTTTCTTGTTAACACTGTATCAGATGAGTATATGGGAAGGGAAGGAAATGGTTAATGAAGCTGCAATTTTGCCTACTTAACATTCTGATAGAGGTGAGCCTTATGCCCCATTACAAATTGAAGGAAAAAAATTGCAGGTGTTTGCTTGATGCAGAGCTTCTTGTTCTTTGTTGACTGTTGGGGGGGGGGAGCTGATTTTGAATTGCAGAGATTGGGAAGGGTAATTGAAATGGGGGAAAAGGATCTCATGTTGAGAAATCTGTGCATTAACAACTACTATTGGTACATTGTTTTAAAGTATGCCCTTCTTTTACCTGACAAGTTTGTAAAAAATAAGAGAGCCACCATCCACTGTGTTCTAGGTGGTCTAAACTTTTCCTTACCATCAGGGTTAACTTTTCTTTTACATTGCCAGTAGAGCCATTTTGATTACCTCAACTTACAAATGTTCTTGAATCACTCTGGGGTTGGTCCTCTACTGATGTTACATTTTTTTAAAAAAAAAAACCACCTGCTAAAGCCAACCACAGAGACCCAAAGATTTGACTCTTTAGTTCCGCAGAATGGGGTCTCAAGGCTTCACCAGCCAAGCTAGTTTTGTTTGCCTAAAGTGGCTTACATGGACCATATTATACATCCCAGCACAAGGGAACTTCTCCCTGCCAGAGTGGATGCTATTTTTCAATTGCCACTGCCTTCTATCAAGTGCCAGGTGAGAGCCTTACTTGGAACTCTAGGTTTCTGTAAGCCTTGGATACCAGCGTTTGACAGACTGACTAAACTTTTGTTGTTGTTGTTGTGACTGACTACCTGAGAGGGGCCTGTAGCTCCATGTTCTGTATAGCTGGACTCTATTGCTCACGGTGCAGTAGGATTCCCCGAGAGCTTTGGCTGCTACTGTCCTACTTGTTCAAATATCAGATGATTTCGTTATGGGTTCTCGATTAACTGTTCTTTGTTCCTCATGAGGTTGCTGAACTCAAGCCTTTGCACATCAGCGTTTAGCCGCTTATGAAGCAGACCTTCTAGCTACTACAAATGTGACTTCAAAGCGGTGTACAACTTTGAATCCTGTAACTCTGCTTCCTGAGATTACAGATGAAGGAAGTTACCAACATGACTGTTTGCAGAGCATAACCTGGTAGAGAAATCTTGCTCAGATCTTACAAATGTGCCCCTATAGAATCCTGTCTTTGAACTCTTTTTGGATGGGTCTTCCTTTTTGGTTGAGGGAGTCCATTTAACAGGGGCTGCAATTTTATTTATTTATTTATTTAATTTTCATCTGCTGGGCGGAACCCTTGCCACCTTCTTTGGGGGCCCAAGCAGCTGAACTTACTGCTTTAATTCAAGCTTGTTGTATTGCCAGAGCAAAACTGTTAATATCTTCACTGACTTATGGTGTTTGCCATGCTACAGGTGCCTTATTTATTTATTTATTATTTGGATTTATCCCCGCCCATCTCTACCGTGGTAGACTCTGGGCGGTTATAGAAGCTGAAAGGATTCTTCACCACCTTAGGCCACCTGATTTCTCTCAAAGGCCTGGTTGTTTCACCTTTGGATGCACTTCTCCTTTTATTGCTAAAGGCAATCACTTTGCTGAAGAGGTTGCTAAGAAGGCTGCTCAACAACCTTGTGTCTTTCAGTCTTTGCACCTGTTTCAAGTTCCTGTGCTATTGCTTGTGAGAAGTTTCTTTCAGATGCTGGGACTGCTACTTGCAATGTCTCTATGATGCTTCTTGGAACGGTTCCTTCTGGATGGTTCCTAACATGCAACTGATTGTCCCATGTGCTTTTCTTCATCTTCTGGCTCAACAACTACATCTGAAAGGACATTGTGGTACTCAAGCTATGGTAGACTGGCTTGCTCCTGCAGCCTATGTGGAAATTTCCAGGACCACCTTCTAGGCCAAGGACTCACAAAGGGGGGGGGGGGCGCTTCCTGCCATCTCAATGCATCTATGGTTGGCAGGGGGGATGAACTAACTGCCAAACAGTTTCTATCCTTACATTATGTCTATGAACTCTATCCTTACAGAAGCAGCACAGAGAGTTTACAGTTACAGTTACAGTTTCTATCCTTACAGAAGCAGCACAGAGAGCTCTGGAAGGCAGTGGGGCTACAGTTCCTCTGAGTGACCAGATCCATCCATTCCAGCCGGGAGAATTTGCGCTGCTTAAAAGTTCCATCGCAAGACTCTCGATCCAACCTGGGAGGGCCCATTCCTGATTTTGCTGACTACCCAAAGCCACTGTCCTTGTGCAAAGGAAAGGTTCCTGGACTCCTCCAAGTGGAGGTTGTCAGACTCTTGGAACTTCCTGATGAAGTTTCTTTTTTTAAAAAAAAAAGAATCTTTGTGGACTTATTACTAAGCAACCATGATTTCTGTTGGACTTTTGCTTCTTTTGCATCTTTTATAATCTTTTTATGCTACAAATGGGGGAGGGGCAAATTGGGAAAGCACAACTCTTGTTCAGCCCAAGCTGCATGCGATAAAAAATGCTGGCCTGTAAAATAAAATTGTTGGATTTCCTCCTTACAGACTCCATGGAGGTAAGGGATATCCTCTTTTTCCTGTGCTTGCTCTAAGTACTGACTGGTGGGTGAATCACATTATTGCATCTGATTTCACTATTATGCAGGAACACTCCGATGCCCTAATCTGTTTTCAAAGGACATTAACAGCTCTGTTAACACAAGTGGTGTTTCTGTCATACTTGTATTCAGGGCTTTCCAAAGTTTTTCCCGCGGCGACACACTAACCGGCGTTGGTGTGTCGCCACGGGAAAACCCGGAAGCGCTGCTGCTGCTGCTTTCGGGTTTTGCGCGCTGCAGTTGGTGTGTCGCCGCGGGAAAACCCGGAAGCACTGATGATGATCAGCGCTTCCGGGTTGTGTGGCGACACACCAGACTGTGTGTGGTGACACACAGTTTGGAAAGTTCTGCTTGTATTGATCCAGTTAATGAAGTAGCAGCTTGGGATGTGGGAATGCAAGTCTGTACAGGGCTGACAGCCTAACAGAATGGCACTTCTACTTTAAAGAATGTTGCCAAAGGCATCAGATTACCTGATGGTTTATAGTGGACTTGTGGCATACATGATTTTAAAACTCTACCGAAGTCCTGGCAATGAATTTGTACACTTTATTGGCTATGGCCAGGAGGGATTCACCTACTCTCACCAGAAATTAAATGGTCATTCAGACATAACTATAGAACATGCAGGTCAATTACTCCTGACATAAAATTTCCCAGAGGAAAAGAAATTGGGATGGCAATATTTCCAGCTGTGGGAGTTGCTAGAAACTACAAAGACATTCATAATTTGTATGTATTTGTTGTTAACATATTTGTAGCTTTTGAAGTCTTTTTAAATGAAACCTCAAAGCCATAAGTTACTTCAGAATGAAATCCTTTCTCTGAAAAATGTAGTAGTGCAAAATAGACTTGCCTTAGATCAGGTATTAATAGAGCATGGAGAAGTTTGTGTCTATATTAATCAAACCTGCTGCATGTTTCATGACAGAAATGAAGGCTTGATTACACACAACAGAAGTTAGCTAACATAGTTGCCTCTTTAAGGACAGGGAATATTCTCAAGAACAGCAACAGCAGGACAACCGATCCATGTGGGATTGGCTCACTTCTTGGCTACCTGATTGGGGCTGGGAAAAACATTTATTGCTTGGCACAATTACTATTATAGTCTTGGTACTTCTTGCTATACTTGGATATTGTCTTATACGATGTTTACCTGCCTTGCAATGTTACCACTACTCTTTTAACTCTACACAATGCACTGCAACCATAGACCCTATGGAGTTTCAAATGTTAACCACTCGCTTGCTATACATAATGGTGGTTCAGCAAACTATAAATAGTTTGAGAACCAAATGGGGGAATTGTTACCTGGAATTTTTAGCTTCATTAGTAGCTTTTTAATAAAGGTGATATTAGCATTTAAGCATGGCATCCATGCCTTCTTTTCAAGTTCAAGAAACCATGTTTTCCTTTTACCCAAAACCCTTTCTTTCTTTTACATGCAAAAACTAGCCTTTTCAGCATCTAAACAATAGAGAGCATATTCTGAAAGTCCTTGAATAGACTTGCAAGTTTTAAGATGATACAAACCCCGCTGGGAAAGGGAGTGACATAGCCCATGGATTTGCTACTTGTGGAACGTTATCTAGAATCAATGTTTTCTATTGTTCAATTCTCACATGTAATCAATGTCTTTGTTTGATTACTTGCTTTATAACGTATCACATATACCAAATGTACGTATCATTTGTCTCTGTATCCTATATAAGGACTTGACCCCCCTTAATAAAGGCTTTTTGCTTTTGCCTGAAATACTTTGTGATTCATGTTTTTGGGTAGGCAGAAAGCCACCTTTGCAAAGGTTAAGTTGTTTCTCTCTCAAATTCAGGGACCAAGTGTTTATCAGTTCCACGCCAAACTTGGGGTGCCTGAGTTTTTAGGCAACACACAGAATTCACATCTCACCTGTTCTAAAAACCACTCTACTATTTTTTAATAAAGATACAGTCAGGACCAGAAATATTGGAACAAGGATAACTGTTTTGGCAGTTGGCCTCTGTACACCACCACATTGAAGTTGAAAGGAAACACACCCAGATGGGAGCGAAGTCAGGACTTTCAGCGGTAATTCAAGGGGTTTGACAAAAGTGGGGCACTAACCATTCAGGAAGTACAGCCAGTGGCATACACACACACCCATTGTTGGTGGCTCATAAGTAATGGAACGAATGGCTGACAAGCAGCTGCATGGCCAGGTGTGGCCTGTTTCCTGGGTACCCCATGACCAATCAAGCAGATAAAAGGCCTGGAGGCGGTTCTGAGTGTTACATTTGCATTTGGTAGCTGTTCACTGGAACTCCCAACATGAGGTCCAAAGAGGTGTCCATGCGAGTGAAGGAGGCCATCATTAGGCTGAGGAAACAAAATAAACCCATCAGAGAGATAGAAAAAACATTGGGAGTGGCCAATACAACAGTTTGGAACATCCTGAAAAAGAAGGAATTAACTGGCAAGCTCAGCAACAGCAAACGGCCTGAAAGACCACGGAAGACAACTAATGTGGATGACCGCAGAATTCTGCTCATGGTGAAGAGGAACCCTTTCACAACATCTAGCCAGGTCAAGAACGCTCTTGAGGTGGTAGGCATGTCATTGTCAACATCTGCAGTCAAGAGACGGCTTTATGAATGTAAATACAGTGGCTCCACAACAAGGTGCAAACCACTGGTAATGCTCAAGAACAGAAAGGCCAGATTAGCCTTTGCCAGCAAACACCTAAAAAAGCCTGCCCAGTTCTGGAATAAGATTCTTTGGACTGCTGAAACCAAGATTAACTTGCACCAGAATGATGGGAAGAGAAAAGAATGGAGAAGGAAAGGAACAGCTCATGATCCAAAGCATACCACATCATCTGTCAAACATGGTGGAGGCAGAGTTATGGCATGGGCATGTATGGCTGCCAATGGAACTGGGTCACTGGTGTTTATTGATGACCTGACTGCTGATAAAAGCAGCAGGATGAATTCTGAAGTGTATAGGGCTATACTTTCTGCTCAGATTCAGCCAAATGCTGCCAAACTGATAGGACGCCACTTCATATTGCAGATGGATAATGACCCAAAACATAAAGCAAAAGCTACCCAAGAGTTTCTCAAGGCAAAGAAGTGGGATGTTCTTCAATGGCCAAGTCAGTCTCCTGATCTCAACCCAATAGAGCATACTTTTCACTTACTGAAGACAAGACTGAAGGCAGAAAGACCCACAACCAAGCAGCAGCTGAAGGCAGCTGTAGTAAACGCCTGGCAAAGCATCTCGAGGGAGGAAACTCAGCATTTGGTCATGCCCATGGGTTCCAGACTTCAGGCAGTCATTGACTGCAAAGGATTTTCATCCAGGTATTAAAGGCAATCCTTATGTTTGTAATGATGTTGGTTTGTTCCATTACTTATGAGCCACCAACAATGAGGATGTGTGTATGCCACTGGCTGTACTTCCTGAATGGTTAGTGCCCCACTTTTGTCAAACCCCTTGAATTACAGCTGAAAGTCCTGACTTCGCTCCCATCTGGGTGTGTTTCCTTTCAACTTCAATGTGGTGGTGTACAGAGGCCAACTGCCAAAACAGTTATCCTTGTTCCAATATTTCTGGTCCTGACTGTATAAGTTTAATGTAGCTAAATGTAGTAAATTTGTGATCAGGTCTTTACTTAGATATTTTTATCTTGCTTTTCAGACAAGTAGGAAACAGCAATTTAAAAGAAAGAGACAGGCCCTGCCATCAGCTCGCAATCTACATGACAAAACATAGAAAGAATAAGGAATGGAGGGAAAAGAGAACAGTTCATTAAGGACAGAAAGAACTAGAAAGCAATATGCCAGCATTTACATGCAGTTAAATCTGGGATGATTCTATCTTCCTGTGAAATGCTCACTGAAATATCAGTTTGTGATACTTGTTCCTTTGAACAACTGATGGGAGGAACATGGACCATAACTGTCACTGACTTATGGAATCAGAATGTACTGCTTTCAGCCATTTTAGATGTGGAGTAACTATCAATTAGGACTACCATATGTGGGCTGCAACATTCAGACAACCATTAGATGGAAGAAAAGGTAAAGAAAAGTCTAACACAGTTGCCATCTAGCAGTCATCCAGATGTTTGCAGTCCAGATATGATTTCCTTATGTCCACCAGAGCAGAGTTGTTCCTGGCAAGGAAAAACAAAGCAAGCTCTTTCCAGCTGCCCCTTCTTTGCTGAAATAGAGCACCAATGAGTATTTTCCATTCCACAATTTTGTTCCTGCAAGTAAGGATCAGATATCATAGCCCTACATAACCTGAGCTTTTCTCTAGGTGTTCCTACCATCTAAAGTATGAAGTATGACCTGTGTTTTTAAATTCCCATTTCTGGAACACTTAGTTGGTACACTTGTAACTATGTTCAACCACCTGGGAAAAGCATTTTGTTTCCCAGGTTTCTAAAATTGGGAATGCTAGCATTTTTATTTTTGTCAAATTTATCTATTTGAACAAATTATTATAGATCTAGTTCTTACATTAATCTATATGCTTTTTTATCATTTGTACTGCACTTTTGAAATTTCTTAATGCTTTATTAGCTATACCAAGAACATAAATTTAGGTTGAAAGTGCAAAATATATATTTATCCATTCTGCGAGCTTGGTGGCCCTTATGGATAGGGCTATAGGACTGTATAATGCTTCAAAAATGATTCAAAAGAAACACTTTGGACCTTGCACAAGTGCAACACTTTCCTGCAAATATTGAAGGCTGTCATGTCCTTTTCTCAGACTTTCATGAAATCTGAAAAAAGACTCAGCTCTTTTAATGAATGGCAGAGATGTGCTGTGCTCAGGCAAGGTCCAAAGCACTTCTTCCCAATAATTTTCAAAGCATGAACTGCCCTAGTTAAATCATTTTTTAGGTTTTTTTTAATTTCAACAGAGGAACATCTATATTGTTGCAATGTTAGGAAGGAGTCAGAGACCAATCAGTTACTTTTAGATGACCTTGCTTCTTCCAGACTCTATTCTTCCAAATTCTATCCTCTATTCTTCCATTCTATTCTCTATTCTTCCAAATTCTATTCTCTATTCTTCCAAACACTCTGTTAAGTTAATGATGCATATGAGAACCAATCTCATTTGTACATTCAAAACCTAGATAACCTCATATGGGAAAAATATTTTTCACATATTCTACGGTTTATGCTATTTATGGGAAATGATCAATATCCCAAACAAGAGATCAGTGCAAGCAAACAATTGAATTAATACAATCTCTGTATATCCTTCCTATCAAAAGACAGGTATTAAAATAGTCCAACAATTATTGCAGGCTGTCCAAAATGTTCCCAGGTATGAATAATAGTAGCCAAATTTTCATTAACTAGGAAAAGTCACAGCTGCAGGACTATATTGCTACACATATGCATGTATAGCATCAGTCCTTCTCCTCATGCTATTTTTCTGCAGTGAAATAAGCCATCAACAGCAAAAGTACACCTTTGAGCAAATCTGAAAAGGTCCCCTTGCTTGTCCAAATCAAGTAAGAGAAGGCATCTTCTTCAGAAGAAATCCTTCTCAAGGGCTCAGACAAAACATGTGCATCTAGGTGAGGATTTGGTTGCTTCTTCATGCAGATTAACCTCCTATGGATTCACATAATCAAGCTAAACTCTGGTATTAGATGGTTTTACTTCTGGGCATTCAGTGACTATTTAAATATAATTCTAATCTGTTTTAAGTACCAGTGAGAACAGTCAAAATGGATTATTGAAGATAATGAAAGACACAGAAAAGACAGCAAGAGTGCACTCAGAAATATGTACTGCAGAACAGAAGAATGTGCATTTGAATAGTGATTGTATGCATTTTTCTGCAAAATGATCTAGTGAATACCTCATTTGAACTGCTGTTACACTGGCAGTTTTATAGCTCATTCCCAATGAATCTATCTGTATCACAACACAGTAAAATATGTTATGTACTTTTTTTTACTTTTCCGATGGACAGTTTAAAATAATGGATGAATATGTAAATAAGAATTAGCCTACTGGAAGTCTCTATCTCCCTGCACATGCATGTACACGTGTGCACACTCATACACCCACACAGAGAGCAATTAGGCCACTTTTAATCAAAGAACACTTTTTCTTTTTTTCACACAGCATCTTACTATTAAGGTTTTTTATATTTAACACCTGTAGACAGAATTTGGACAAGTCCCAGCAAACAATCTGTCAAAAGGAATGTTAAGTTTGCATATGGAAAATACAGTTTGTTAGCTTTCCCACGAATCCTTTTAAAAAAAATCAAAGCTTCATGTACATTCCTATTCCTTTTGGACATTTTTGTTTACCGGAGCAGACGCACACCTCAGAAAGCATTTTCCCAAGTGTATCCACACATTCAATTCCCTTTCCAACCCTCTGAGCACCTAGCATTCTGACTGCTACAAAGGTTTTGGAGCTCAAATATGAAGTTTTGAGCTAATGGGGTTTGACTATTTGGTCAGAGGTAAAAAACATATTATTTAGCATATAAACAGAAATGCTAACTTTGAAACATCCAAATTTAATATTTCAGTCCTGAGGGTTAAGTATAAATTCTAGAATAAAAATGGATACATATTTGTGAATCTCTGATTGGAATTTCAGTTATATTTTCCCCCAAAAGTTAAATATAACTTTCTAGAAAGGGACAGGGTAGAAAATATTCCTCTCCTACTAACTCCACATTCTTAGTTAATACTACCCTTCTACCTACAGCTACTACCTGTAGGTTTTTCCTTTCTGGTCAAATAGTAGCAGAAGGGAACACTGACAGCAGTAAGCTACAATTACCCTAATATGATTTGGGCCCCCAAAACTAAACATATCTTTAAAAAATGAAATCTAAGTATGCATTTCCCACCACCACCATGTCTCCAATCACTCATTGCATGTTTATGCTATGCTATCTCTGAATTTGGTTACATTCTGAAGCTACAAATTATATGCTAAATTGTATTGTCGAAGGCTTTCACAGCCGGAGTTCGATGGCTGTTGCGGGTCTTCCGGGCTGTGTGGCCGTGTTCTGGAAGTTGTGGTTCCTAACGTTTCGCCAGCATCTGTGGCCAGCATCTTCAGAGGGCAGGAGCACAGACAGAAGCGAAATCTCTGTGCCCAGGTAGAGTGGCAATGTTTTGTTTGTTTTCTATTTATAGAGCTAAGTTATAGGAGATTAGGTGGGGTTTTTTGTTGTGTTGAAATGTTAACGAGTGGCTGATGAGTGTGATTAGCATGTTCATTGTGAAAAGTATTCCCATGTCCTGGTGGTTGGACTGAGTTCGTTGACCTTTTGCAGCTGAACATGCTCTCAAGCAAACGGGACACAAAATCCTATTTGAAAACATAGAAATACTGGACAACACCAAAAGCCACTACACCAGATTATACAGAGAAGCCATTGAAATTCACAAACACCAGCAAAGTTACAATAAAAAAGAAGAAAGTCTAAAAATTAGCAAAACCTGGCTACCAGTCCTGAAAAACACAGCCTGCGAAAGGTCAACGAACTCAGTCCAACCACCAGGACATGGGAATACTTCTCACAATGAACATGCTAATCACACTCATCAGCCACTTGTTAACATTTCAACACAACAAAAACCCCACCTGATCTCCTATAACTTAGCTCTATAAATAGAAAACAAACAAAACATTGCCACTCTACCTGGGCACAGAGATTTCACTTCTGTCTGTGCTCCTGCCCTCTGAAGATGCTGGCCACAGATGCTGGCGAAACGTTAGGAACCACAACTTCCAGAACATGGCCACACAGCCCGGAAGACCCACAACAGCCATCTATATGCTAAATTCTTTCTCCACTCTTTTGCAGAAGATTTCTTTAGAACATAAGCATGAAATACGTTTGAAAAGATTTTTTTTAAATCGACTGGCTTAAATATGCATGTAGCAATTTAAAAGAAACACTGTTCACATACTTTTTTTTTGTGCTACAATGAAAAGTTCCAGTGTATAAAACCTATTTCTTTCATTTTAAAACTCCTTAATTTAAAAATTCTGGCTCTCTGTAACTTAACAATAAAATAATCCACGGTCTCCTTCAGGTTGAGCTCCACTTTTGGTGATTTCATGGCCACATCCAAGTAGTTTTCTTGGCAGCACTACAGCAAATGGTTTGCCACTGCTTTCTTTCAGGTTATAATTTTGATTTCCCAAGCTAGCCTACAGCCCTGGAGCCTCCCATCAAAGCACTGACCAGGCCTGACCTTGATTAGTTTTGTGTAACCAGGCAAACTTGTGCAATTTAATAATAGGAAAATTCAAATTTTCATGTAAAAGAAATTAACTTTTTGTTGAGCTTTGAGGACAAATGGTTACACATTCATGTTTTTTATTTATGTCAAAATAAAACTTTGTGGTTTGTAGATAATAGAGATAATGAAAAGCAATTGCTCTTTAAAATAATGTGTGCAAAATGTTGTTTGTAGGAGGTAGCAACTTAAGGAGACTCCAACTGTTGATACAACTGCACCCTCTGCTGTTTAATCACCATAATGGAATACCAGAGAAGCCAATCTGTTCTTTCAGAGTGAAATAAAACTAAGGAAGATTTTGAATTAAACTAAAATAAGATTTTGAATTAAACTAAAATAAGTGAAAATTAAAGATAAAAGTTCAGGAGGTTTCTCACCAATGGAAGAAAGCCTCAAAAGTAAGTAACAGCCTTAGTAAGATGTACATTTTTATTTCAGTATGCTACATCTTTCACAGAAGTCCTTATACTGACCCAAGAGAAATTCTGCCAAAAAATTGCTCTGAAATCTGTAGTTTCTCTCAGGCTTTATTTTTACAGAGTTCAATTATACCTCTATAAATTGCAGCAATAATGCAATGTCCCTCCTCAATTTAACCAATATCACTTTTTCTTATATATATACTGTATCCTTCCTCTGAATCTATCACTTTTGCTTTGCATTACGGAAAAAAGCTGTGCATTTTTTCTTTGCATTACAGAACAAAGCTTTGGACTTTATCAAGACCAAACATCTTACCATGCTCCAACATCACCTCGGTTGTCTGTTGTGTAATCATTCAGACCATCCAACAATATATTGTATATCTGTGTAACATTACTTTTACACACAAATTCATTTGGTGATCCTTCTCCATTCACCCCTACTGTCAAGCAAACTCTAAAGGAAGAAGGAAGGAACAAAGGAAGGAACAAAGAAAGAAAGATGACTAATTTAACCATATAATGTTAAGGAACGTAGCATTTGTTCATTAACAAATCCCTGCTTAACCCAATAAATAAATAAATAAATATCTCAATACCATCTATTAATCAAAATGAGTAAGTAACGCATCATACTTGATATTATAAAAGTTTGTGTTATTGGAAAGTCAAGTCTACACATAGCTATAACTGGTTTTGCTATTACATCCTTGTTATGTAGAATTAACTATAGATTGGGGAGGGGAAGGCAGGGGGGGACATACTACTCAACTGATTTTAATATTCTCCTAGCAAAGGTTTTCCCATGCCTAATGATACAAAGAAAGACTAGAGTTCAGTCAGAAATCCAGGAGGAATCGTTCTGTGAACAGTTCGGCTTGCTCCTGAGTGACAAGTTGTCCGCTGTTTTACATAAAAAGGTGATGTCTTACTAGTCCCTTATGTCTTATAATCACTAATGGGTTGAAAGTTATAGTACATAAAGTACTCTTGCCATTTGCAGTGGATATTTAACAAAGCAATAAGCAGTTCCTTCTGCTAACAAGTTGTCACTGGAAGCAAAGCAAGGAGTGCTGGAAAAAATCCCACTGGCAAAGTTTATGCCTTGTTTGAGATGCCTGATTTCCATCGTCAATTCTTTTTTTTTAATAGTAAATTTATTAAGTTTCAAAAAAAGAATAAAAACTACAAAAAAAAACTACAAAAAAACTAAAAAAGTGCAGAAACACAAGAGAAGAATTTTTTTTTAATTTACAGAAAGATGTGGCTTTCGACTTTTAACGGCAAGGATATACAAAATTTCCATAATCAATCTCTTACTCTATATTAATCCGAAACACCACATTATTTCTATAAATCATTCCCCTTTAACACATAATAAAAATCACTAAGTACAGTTACTCCTCCCCCTTATATTAAAATGAAGAAAAAAATAAAAATTTCATATAAACCTCCTAAACATCTTTCTCCCCTTCAAAAGATAAAACATATTTAATTATTCCCTTCCTACCACTATTCTATACATTTCTGTCAACTATAATAGAAGTCAAATTGAAAGGCACATAAGTTGTCAGCTGTTATACTTAACGGTATGACAATTTTAATAATCCCAATCTTAATAAACTCAAAAAACAAAGCAAATTCAAAACAATAAATCCAAATCTTTAAGGGCAAATAACATCAGTCAAACCCTTAAAGCAAGCCAAATGAACATTCTTCAACCCTTATCCCACTTCAAAATAAACCAGAGCAGTTACATATTCCCAAGATATGCACAGAGCTTTCTTCTTAAGAAAATCAAACAGCCCAGCTGCCCCGCTCAAAAATTCCAGGTTCTTTTCATGGCATTCCACCTGGAGATCGACCCTACTTACGGCTTGCAGATCACTCTCTGCCCTAGATTTCTCCATCTCCATTATCCAATCTTCGTCCAGCATCTTGACAAAAATCCCAATCTGTCTTAAAAGAAACCTTTCTATCGCTCTTAGATTCCTTAATTTCATCCACCACATCCCCAGCCTGATGGCACATTTTAGCTCTCATATTTTCCACAATGTCCTGTATATCTTGCATAAAGGTTTGATAAAAGTCAGAAGATATCTGTTTGACGTCCTGGTGAAGGTCAGAAAGGATCTGTTTGAAATCCTCCTTGTCTCACGCAGTAGATTATGGTGCCCCCTAGGAACTTAATCAGCGAAAGTCGAAGATATGAGAGAGTTTGAAAGTTGTTTACAAAAAGTGAAAATAAATAGCAGACTGTTCTCAAGGGAAAGTGAAGACAGAAAGCTGAAGGTTCAAATCAGCCGATTCAACGTGTAGGAAAATGCTAATATCTTCAAATTTAATACAAAAATAACAGGAAGACAATTGTTTACTCAATCTTTGAAATTTCCTTTGGAAGGAAAACAAAGTCCAAAACTTAAAAAAAGTTTAAAAAGTAATCCCCAAAATAACATTAAGCACCAAGAGAACCAGCTTCTACTCGCTGTAGAAAGCCTCTCTTGGGGTACATATACTTAAAAGAAAAAATTGGTGATTTAGAAACGGGGTGGCTGGTCTTCGTGTCCGTTTAAGGCTACAGTGCGGCTTGGAAATGGTGACGTCCCCGCCTCTTGGATGCTCTTACTGATCGAGCACAAAACGCAGTTTGTGATCTCCTGGCTACAAGCCTCTGCTCCGGAGAACAGATGAGATGATTCCAAGTATTCTCCTTGATCCGGATAATGTTGCGGGCACAGCCGCTCAGTCCGCCATTTCCACCGGAAGCCTCCATCATCAATTTGTTATGTATCATGTTACGGGGCCTGCTTTTATGATACAGGGCTCTTCTGCACATTACAGAATTCATTCTACAGTCTATACCAGGGTTTCCCAAACTGTGAGGTGTCTCCCTTGGGGAGGTGCAGACAGAGCCCAGGGGAGGTGTGAAGTGTCAGATTTCCCGTATGAAATTGGCAAATATTTTCTGTACAAAGCAAAAGTGTTTTGGCCAATTGCATCCTTTACAAAGCAAAGGCTTCTCATGGTGACGTGAAGTGCAGGTGCAAGATAACAACTGTCACGTGTGTATTGTTATGGCTAGTGCCCACACAAGCAATGGGAACTTCCCATGAGAACAATGTCTCCTGATTCCCTCTGTGGGAAGCCTGCTCCAGGGGGAGCAGAGGGAGGGAGGAGATCATGTGCTCGCTTAGATGCAGCACTGCCACCCAATAGCAGGTCATGCTATTGCTTTAGGCCTAGTGCTTTAGGCCTTGTGTGTGTCACAGCTAACATCCAGCCAATCAGAAAGCTGGAAGAGCTGAATATCTGGCCATGCGGAATGGTGTTCTATGCTTCTTGATTTTTTGTGTCTTTAGCCATGTAGTTCTTCACGTGTATTCTACTTCTGAGGACTGGGCAGTGTGAGCTATGCCTGGCTTTGGGTATAGGCCGTGGCAGGAACTCTGGCCCTGGGATCAATACACGGAACTCTGCTTATAAGTTTGTTTTTGTTTTTCCTTTTGCAATGCTGTACCATGTATATTCAACTTTCCTTTTTGCGATAATGTACTGTATATACATTGCTGCCTTATGCTACAAGTAAATACTTTTAGCCCTAAACGCTGCACTCTTGTCATGTCTGTTTATTCTCAAGCCTCGAGTTTTTCCCTATAAGCCAGCGTACATCCCATCATGAAGAACCTTTTATTTGTACATTGTTACAATAAATTCACCTTTCCCAAAGTTTCATTGTATTGTTTTCGTTTTTCATTTGTGTTCATTTTGGTGTTTGGATTTTTAGAGGAGGTGCGTACATCAAGATTACACTAAAGGGGTGTGTGATGGCAAAACGTTTAGGAACCCTAGGTCTATACAAGTTATTTTCCACCTTATTCAGAGTTCAAGAACATACTTTAGTTACATTCTATCTTGTTTTCGTATATTCTAATGCCTTAAAATTGTGACAATTACATAGTTAAATTGGGGAAACTGGTTAAAGCCCACATATATATGGCAGAGACTTCTGCAGGACAGCTACCTGGCACCTTAAAACAGATGATGATAAGCATAATAATGACTTGAAATGAATTACCAACATGAACTTTTAAGTGCTCATATTATCAGAAGTAAATGAAAAAGAATTGTCTGGATAATGAGCTGAAATTATAATGAAAAATATATTTTTATTTGAAATTAATCTTTCTTGGATTTCTACAATTTACACTACTAAAAGCACTATATTTCTGATGGAGAGATTATTACTCAGATACAATTTATTTAGCCTATTTATTTATAACAAAATAGTAGAGACTTGTGCGGTGCGGTGATAAAAGTCGAAATATAAATAAATAAATAAATAAATAAATAATTGCTTCACAAAGCCTGATCAATATTTTTATAGAACAATGTTCCAGTTTCTTCTATTATTTCTACAATTATTATGTTCTTATCACTCTTATTAAGTTTTGTTTGACCAAAAAAAAAAAAAAAAGACCATGGCAGGAGATACATTTATATATTTATGCATGTAAATAAATTCATAGTATTTATATTCTTAACTACACTCACCACCAAAATAAAAGGATATGTGAAACAAAAAGGGTTACGTACTTTGCAACAGCTTTTAGGCCATCTCTTCTGGATTCAGCAAAACACACACCTCCAGAAATCGAAGTGACTTTTTTCAAAGCGTGTAAAACCTCAAAGAATAAAAGAAAACCCAAATACTATACCTGCACTTGATTAGGTTTCTCATAAAATATTATGCAAAAACAATGGAGATGAAGCAGCTACAATTAAGTGGGTCACAGAGGAAAAGTGGTAGATGCAAGGAGGAGGAAATGTAAATATGTAGTAATTTTGCATTACACACAAAGTGGACTTTTCATGTGGTTTCTATGAGAGATGTGCATTAGATTCAGCCAGATATCGAGGCTGATTTTCATTTACCAGGGTGACAAGACAAGCCCAAACCTGTTCCATTTCAATTCTGCATCTCCACGAAGTTTGGCTTCCCTGAAGCTCCAGCACATTGCAAAAGATGGCTTAGGAGCACTTGCACAAGCACGCATGCACACGCACACACAGAGTCATTCAGGGAAAGAGCGAGGGAGGATTACTGGATTCAGTATCCAGCAGGCCTGCCCTTGAATCAAAGTGATCCTAGTAATCAGGCCCCATTGGCTGCCTCTCTCAAAGGATCCTGAAAGAAAGTGAGTCCTGTTCATGTTTTGCTCCACCTCGCTAGACTGCCTAGCCTGTCCTTCTGAGCGACTGTGCAATAATATTTTGTGATCTATTTTGGCTGGTTTTCTTGGCCATATAATCTATTTTTTAAAAGTTAACCTTTTATTACTTCCACCTCAACTACTGAATATCAGCTGCACTATATTCAAGAAATGGCATGATAATTCCTTACAACAGCCTTTTTTATGTGCAAAATCACGTAACTAATCTATTTGAAACTTCACATTGGTATTCTCAAAAATCCATCAGTTTTTGCCTTGAAACCACCAAATTACAGGGTTTTCTATTTACAGTAATCATCACAATCGTCTGCATTGTTACCATCATGTTTTTAAGCCATGTACCCCAAATTTCTATGAAATCTGGTATGCCTCACCCATTCAAATCAGGATACACTATCTGTACACCCCTTGAATCAATCCACCAGCCACATATGGGTAACTTATGCAGTTCTCTTTTTTCTTAAATGGCAGTGGTGGCTTCTACTGTGAGACTGCCCTTGCCACAAAAGGGACACAGACCCTCGACTGCCCAGCCTCCACATAGTACTGAGTAACAGTGGGAGCAGGAGCAGGCCAGTGATCCTATGGGAAATCCAATCTACATCCTGCAGCTGTCATGTGGCCTACCTCACAGAGTGCTGTCATCTTGCCTCACACTCGCTACTCCTGAACTTAGAAGGATCAGCATATGCCTCATTTGTATCTTCCCACTGCTTCAGTCTGTACTATCTAGTGAATTCAATGAACAAGAAAGGACTCTACTTAAGACATTTTGAACAGTGTAAATTATGGATTTCGGCTGTCTGTGCCGGAGGGCTGGTGTTGCGGGGATGCAACAGTTTGGCTCCCTCTCCTGATGAAAGGCAGGGAGCTGATAGTGACTTTCCAGTTTTTCTGAACCACCTGGGCTTATAGTCACAGTCTGGGCATTTAGCATCCACAGTGAGAACAGTGGAGGGTGGTGGAACTGAGCGGTAGAGCATGGAGTAGGTGACAGATGTAAGGTGAACTAACTGTTGGAGTCTAGGAATGCTGAGTACTAAAGGAGAAACATCCCAAATACCTGATCAATTAACTGGAAAGATTACTGCAATCTTGGAGTGTGAACTCGGGCCCTTTGTTTTGGGAGAGGAAGGACAGGGGTTGGGGGGGGCTGATATGTCTGGGGGGATAAGAGATAAAACCGTCAATCCTTTGTCATGGTCAGATCACTTTCTGTTAACCCTAGTTCTCTGCAATGACCCTTCACTGCAGGGAAGAAGGACTTACTTGACTGGTCTGCTCTAGATGCCTGATGGTTTCAACAGGAATTTGGCGATATTCCTGAGGCTCTGATGAATGGTTCATCTGAGGCCCTCATGGCATGGAACAGGAGGTGTGTGTGTGTGGGGGGGATAAGGCCTTGGATCACATTGCACCTTTGCAGCCTCTCTTTCAGTAAATCTGACAGAGGTCCCCAGAAATAAGGGATGACTAGAGTGCTACTGAAAGTAAACAAGAAGTAAATCTCATCAAACACAGATAAGATCCTTTCTTAAAGACTATCTCATGGTGATAAGAGTGGCAAAACATCATTATTTTTCTGCTTTTTACACATCCACAGAGTACACATCCACTTTAGAGTAACCCAAGCCTCGTAAGGAGGGAGGAAACAGAGGAACATCTACAAGGCTATGAAGACTACTCTAAGCATCTCTTGAGGGAGAGAGTTCTCCAGTTCTTAAAGAAACTGTGGACAATCCCCTTCTCAAGAAATCTTTCCTGGATACACAAGAGTCAAGATTATCTAGAAAGTGGCTATGTAGCAACAGAGAGGTCTGGATGAAAACAGATTATCTGGATCCCCTTCCAGTTGGGTTAGAGACTGAGATACAGCACTCAGATAGCACTGATTGCACTTATAGATGACTTTTGGCAGGACCAGGATGGAGGTAGTGCAACTACCTTAGCCGTTCTTGAACCAGGTGAGCCTTTGCCCAAATCATCTACCAATTGAGCCCATTTCTGGAGCAGGAAGCCCTACTCATGGTCACTCATGTCCTAGTCTCTCTCTCTCTCTCACACACACACACACGCACACGCGCACACACACACCTCAACTATTGCAATTTGGGCTTGAAAACCACCTGGAAGCTGCAACTGATCCAGAACACAGAGGCATGAGTAATTATGGATGGATCTCAGTGTGCCCATGTAACATCACTGCTTCACAAATAGCACTGGCTTCCTATAAATTCTGGGATAATTCAAGGTATTGGTTATAATCTATAAAGCCCTTCATGGCACAGGACTGGCTACTTGCAAGACCACCTGTCTCCAACTGTCTCTGCTCAACCCATGAGATCCAGCAGAGTATTCATGCTTTGGATCCCTTCTACAACACAATGTCTTCTAGTAGGACCCAGGGGGCATGTTTTCTTTGTTGCAGCACCTGACCATGGAACATGATATTTCCCAAGGTTTGGACCCATCTGTTCTTCCACATGGCGCTAAAAACCTGTTTCCCCCCCCCCCGAGCATTGGATCATGGAATGAGCCTGAACAGAATGTAAGACCCTTGAATGAGATATGTGTTGGTTAGCCTTGGTTGCTTGTTATTATTGTTATTTATGTTATTCAGTTATCCTGTTGTATTTTATGTTATGAAAGTTTAGTTTAGTTTAGTTTAGTTTAGATTCCTTGCTTTCATGTTTCTTCAAATTGTAAGTTGCCCAAATTGGGCGCCCATATAAATCTAATAAATAAATGTGACTTCCAGATATCCAGATGTAAAAGTGAGGTGATGTTGAGATTTCATCGTTAGTCTTAATTGCCAATGGAGACCAAAGAAAAAGAAGCAGAAATTTGGTAATAGAAATTACACATTGAAGGCAATATTATCTATTTTATGTTTAACGAAACAATCATGTATCATTAAAGTATTTTTTAAAATCCTTGAAAACTGTTATTAAACATGCTAGCCTGCATCCTAGCTCACCTCCTGGAGTCTGCCTTTTAGAAGGAACTTCGGAAGGGCACCCAAGGCTAGTGAAAAACCACAGCGAACCATTTCCTCACGGTTTTGAAGGCCTGAAATGTATTGCACCAGCAAATCTGGAAAACATAACTCTCACTGTGTGAGTAATTAAAACTCCAGAAACAACGCTTTACATCATTAAAATAACCACTGATTATTCTTGAGAGATGGTGGTTGTTGAGCAAACAAAATTTGGGAAAACGTTTTTAAAAAACACAGTCAGGAAGCAATTCCAAGAATTTGTATATATTTAAATTCAGTTGCCTTCGAGTAGTGCTCTTTTTGGAAAAAAAAATTAGTTTTTCATCCTGCTGAGCTTCCAAAGAGCCCTTAAGAACCTGGCTCTTTCACCAAGCCAAGCGGTAACATGAAGTGATCTCTCCCCGATGGGAGTTTGGTGTGGAATATGTTTGTATTGTTATCCTCCCCAATGTGCACCATGTACTCTTTTGGTGTTTCTGTTTTGGTTTGCTTTTAGCTGTTATTTACTTGATGTTTTAACCCCACTGCGTAAGCCACCTAAGATCACTCTATGATTGAAATGCCATACAAGTAAACAAATAAAGAAAATGCTTTACTGGAGCAGCACGGTATTTACAGAGTCCTGGCCTATGAAACAAAGAAATATTCTAATTTAATGAAAACACAAACTAGTTGATTAAAAATTAAACAAAATAATGTGCTAGAGAAAACATGGTAATTGGTCAAACAAAAGTTTGTTATATCTGAAATTATCCCCTTAATTTATTCAACATGTTGTAAATATTATGTCTGCGTTAAAAAAAGAAAAAGAAAAGAAAACCCCCCACTAATTTTCATTACAGCTTTTAAAGCGGAAAACTGGAGAGCTGTGGTAAAGAAAGGGAAAGAAGAAACCAAATAATAGAAAAAGAAAAGACAAACTCAGGTATCCACACAAGGCATCTCCTGTGCTATAAAAACAAGCTATGATGATTCTATGCAGATTCACATCACCACTACATTCAAGGTGGTATTACTTGAATGTGTGTCAGTTCTATGCCAATTACAATCCAGACACTGGACAATTAATATGTTAGGGTTATATTTTACAATTATTTCAGGACTTTTAGTAGCCTGAAACAACAGTAACATCCTATCATAAAGATGAATGGATTAATCCGCTTCAAGGAATTTTTTCTGTGTCCATCTTTGTATAGGAAGAAAGTTTCTGAATATTTAAATACGCCTATACATTTTAAATGCACAAAAACATATATTTAAATACATATTTTAGTTTATGTTCTCACAAAACATACGTTTATCCTAAAACATGTATCTTAAACTTTATCACCTTTTTTGAGCAGAGAAATGCATTACAAAATTAAAGGACACAAAACTAAAAGATAATTTAATCTTCTAATCCATGTTATTAGCCTAGTAATTACTGATCAGGTCAGTTCATGTCAAAATTCCCCAAAAATAAAATTCTTAAGCACTCCACCTCTGTTTTACTTATATGTTGGGGAAAATACATAAATAATTAAACTGACCAATGCCTATTTTATTTTCAAAAACAATTTTAAAACATCAGTTTAAACAACAACAACAACAACAAAAGAACAGCAGAAAATTAACTAGGAGCCACAGGTATGTATGAGAAAGATCAACAGTGTCAAAATGCCAGGCATGACAGGAGTGACTAAAGCTCAAGAACCTTTTTACATGTGCATGACACATGCAATGCATGTTAAAAAGGGGCAGGGCTTCAATCACCCAGTTGTGCCCACCATTTTGACACTGTTGACCCTCTGAGGATGCTCCTGCCAGGAGCTACATTTTAATATTATCCAATCATAACTCTGTTAATGTAAAAGTGGTAACAAAATTAATAGCAACAAGCCAAGTGAAGCTTTTTGAAGAAGGAGGGGGAAGAAGAGGCAAGCTCTGAAGCAAAATGAAGAGAAACAAAAATGAAACTTTAGGCTGGAAGGATCAAAAAACTGTCCTTAACTATTACTTTATGTAAGAGGGAAATTGGGTGTTTTCCTTTCCAATAAATCTGCACTTTCAACTTGTAGGCCAGAACTTCCATCTAAATCCCAAGGCAGCAAGTTCCGTCGGTGGAGTGCATGCCTAACTACACATAGAAATTATACTTATTTTGATAGTTTCATGCTGGGAAGATACAGCCTTTTGGTCAGATATTGTAGCTCCTTTGAAATTAAAGGACAATAGTTGGGATAGTATCTCCCTACAATCACATTTTAGCCATTATGCTTGTCCTCTCCAATACCTGTTATCTGTTGACCAGAAGCATAGAAGGGCAGCACATAAGAAACCTCCTCCATCAGTGTTCTAGTCTGCCCAGCTGGTGGCATTTGCTGGTACACGGACACGTCTTTCTAGTTTACACAAAGCCTTCATCTTTCTACTCCTTTCTGGTCAGTTATACTTTCATTAAATCTGTTTCTAACTTAGGCCTCTTTTTTGCTGTTAACGAACAATTTATAAAGTTACTTTAAATATTATTAGTATTAAAATAACTGATCTTTACAATCTACAAGGTTAAAAAGGGTTGGTAATTCAGAAATGCCTACATCATAGCTTTCCAAAGTGTGTGTCGCGACACACTACTGTGTCGCCTGCGGTGTCCTGCTGCGTCGCGCAAAAACCCGGAAGTGCTGATGGGGCAACCGAAAGAAGCGGCACCCCTGCCAATCAGCGCCACCGCCACTGATTGGCGGGGGTGCAGCTTCTTTCGGTTCCCCCCATCAGCGCTTCCGGGTTTTTCGCGCGACAGACCAGGACACCGCAGGCCGCACTGCCGCCACCGCCACTGGTGTGTGTCGCCAACATTAAAAGTTTGGAAAGCTCTGGCCTACATAATCATTTATGTGGCAACTGTTTAAAGTAATGTATTAGAGATATTATATTGTCCCATATACTGTATGTGAAACTCAAAATTACTACAATTCTGCAAAGCATGTCTCCTTCCAAGAAACAATGCATGTTAACTTCTGTCAGCTAATTAAAGTTGAACATAAAAGTCTATATAACTGGGTTGATCCTGAAAAGCTACTAACCACTAAGATGTTAGTTCAGGCTAGTTTGGCTTCCGCTGGAATTTTTTTCAGTTAGCAAGATATCATAAGTTGTCCCTTAATAAAGATAGAGGTGAATCTTGTGAATCATTACCTTGCTCAGCTGGATTTGCTCCTCCCTCTTCATTGCAGTAATACGCATTACATAGAGCAGCTAATGCAGACACTGCTGACTCCTAAAACAAAAGCAAAACCACAAAAATATAAAATGCCTTATCTTTCAAATGCACTCTAAAGGAACAAACAATTCTACCGTAGAAACACCTGACAGATCACCTGCAAAAGTCCTATTGTAATGTATTTAGTGTCTATTCATGCAATTATTATGACTATGTCAGATAACCCATTCATCTGAGATTTCACACAGCCGAGTGACACCCTACCATGTTCAACTGTTCCATGCATATCCATGAAGTGATCCTACTGATACCCCATGAAGGGATATAACATTTTGAGAAAGTACAGAATGTTGTCTAACATAGATGCTTCATAATACTGTCATTAGCAAGCGTGGCCACTTTACTGTTCACCTCTAACTCCAGATCATTTATTTGCAAGTTATAAAACCTAAGTCATGGTACATACTATGGGAGTGGGAGAAAAGTTACGTTTACATCTTTTCACTGGAATGAAGGAATGTTGATTTATATCTACTCTCTGCTTCGTTTTAGAAAACCTAGAAATTTAAATTGTAACACAGCGACAAGCAAAACGTGATATTTAGACTTTTTTAGATCAATACAGATAAAATTACTGTACTTTTATTTGCTGTCTTGCATTGCTTGAAATAACATGAAGGCTTTGTAAACTATCATTTATCAGCCACTGCCAGCCATCTGAAGAGAAAGAAAACATATTTGGTAGTATACTAATTAAATTGCTTTTTAGCATATTTACATATTTTTACAAATCCTTACAAATACAAATTCCAACTGAAATTTGTTTCAATTTCTTTTCACTACTATGTTTTTAAAAGATGTTCCACGAATAAAGTATCTGCATAAAAAGCTGCCTGAATAGCAGGCACACAGAACACAGAAGAGCTGGAAATGTTTAGAGATGCAACTGCTATTCCATATTTTCCTGTGATTGCCATCGTTCTATAACATCTCCAACTGGCATCAATGCCCCTTGACTTCCATGTATTGCATCTTTCTGACATTACTGTGATGAACAAAACTGAATATAGCAAACATGGCCACAGCAGCAAGATGACAGGGACAAAAAGATAAGAAGTATTTCAAAACTTGAACCACTCTGAATTACATCTTTTGACAGTAGAAAATAAAGGAATTTACATGACCATAACTCTTGTTAGGAGAATTCAATAACACTGTCTATTTGGCTAAAGTTAAAATCATCAATAAACATGGTAATTCTACAACATGACAAACATCACCTACCAATTATAGGATCTTTTCTAAAAGGCATTTTTGAAAGTGATAACTTTTCAATCAAAGTGCATACTAGAAAACAAGAAGGAAAAAAAGCAATCAGACCTGCATTCACTGAATTAAATGGCATTTATAAACACTTTCACACAGGGTCATGGTTCAAGAAGTCATACTGTTATTACTACATAGTAAATAGGATTGTATGGCAAATCTGTCAGCAGAGGGAGATATTACGGGGAAGGACAACTGCTACAGAGGAAGGGTGATAGGAAATTTTATTCTTAACTGCAATTCTGATCCACCACCCTCAAAACAAGGTTCTGAGTGCTAGATAATTAGAGGCCTTTATCTCAAGCTGGTTCTGTTGAATGGCAGGTCCATTAGTAATAAAATGTCTTTCCGTAATTTGATTTTGGAGGAGAAAGTAGACCTGGCATGTATCACCAATATTTAGCTGGGAGAGCTAAGTATCTTCAACACTAAGGTAGGGGAGGAGGGGTGCAATGATATTCCATGAGAATTTGATGGTGCCCATATTTGTTCTGTGATAACTTGATGGTGGCCTGACCTGTTGTTCTGCAGGTGACCAGATCTGAGCTTCTATATGTGAAGTTGCGTGCCAGAGTCAAGCTGGGGGTATTGCTGCTGTATCTCCCCACTCTCCACAGCCCATCAAGCTTCTTTCTTGAGCTCCTCAACCTTATCACTGGCCTGGTGATGGATTCCCTCAAGTTTCACATTATGGGGGATGTCTGGGAATTCACGGATACTATGACAACCATGGGCTTGTCCCAGTCACCAGGGTCCCAACTCACATGGGCTGGACACATTACATCTGGTCTTTACCTTGGAGCAATTAGATTGTGTTTTGAGGGTAGATCAGATCAGATTTAAAATACAAGGCCACCACTGAGCACTAGGAGGGGACAGATCTATCAAAATGGTCTGCTCTTAGGAATCCATAAGAATGTTCTCAGTAGCACTTCCTCACTGTGGAATTGTTTGGCTCCCAAGATCAGAACACCTGCTGTCCTTTGCTCATTTAGGAGTTCTTTTTCATAGGACTTTTCGAGTGGGGAGTTCTCAGTAATCAATCGTAGTGAAGCAATATATTTTATTATGTAAATAGTATGTTTTGTTTTTAGAAGTGTAAGGCAGCACAATGGCCAATCTGACTATAGAACTGTAGGCTAGCACATCCAGAAGGCATCAGTTGGCAAAGAGTACTGTGTGCTGTTCATACCAAGAATTACTCATTACATATTAATATGGCATGCAGAAATCCCAACAAAAACTCGTATTTCCTAATACCCAAGCATTCCTTTATTTGAAGGCAGGGGAGAATTCCTGCTTGCTTAGAGTTCCTTTTTAACTGGGGTCCCACCACATACACATGAACAAGGCCCTTAAAGCGATGTTCAGAGTAGTCCAAATCAAGTAGTTGATTTTTACATGAAACAGGCAAGAAAAGGGGTTACTGCATCTACATTTTTCCCTACTACGGATTAAAAGCAGGAACATGAAAAAAATGAGAATTATCCAAGATTCAATTAACACTAAATCTCACTTTTATGGATGGTAAAAAGGGCTTTACTGGTATATTATAACACTATTCTATGTACTAGAGATGGGACAAGGTGACTGTTGGTCCACTGAAGAGGAGCAGAATGTTTGCCCCTAAGATCAAATCCTATCAATCAGAAATAATCTAGTAACTGAGCTCTGCCTTCAGCTCCACTCTTACGTTCTGCAGGAAAAAGAACAATTGATAATCACTAAAATGGCATTAAAAAACTATCAGTCTGGGATTTTACCATGTTTTAATTATACATTTTCTCAATCGTTAGTTAAGAAAAATATATTTTGGTACAAGAATTTTCGATTAAGGAGAATGGCTGAGGTATACTTTAAGAGAGAGCTATGCATTGGGCACAAATTAAAGAAAGGTTGGCAAGATATTCAGTGAATCAGAAGAATAGCCAAGTTTATATTACATAATCTCAGAACATAATATTTCTTTCCAAATTATATTTGTTAGCAGAATGCTCTATGTCATGTAACATACCAGCTGGCCTCATTAGTTCTCCACCTAAACCTCTGGAAAAGAAAAAAATACACCAATTTAAGAAACAATATCACTGTCAGTATTTTGCACTGAGATGACAGAGAAAGGAAAGGAAAACTGATATATGAATCTAAACCTGCCTGTTTTGCCAAGATTCAATACACCAAGGCTTAATATGCAGCATATGCATATACAGCAAGTACCCCATATGTAACACTTCTCCAGCTACTCTACTCTACTCCTTTCTTTGCATGAGTAGCAAAATAAGTCAGAATTTGAAACTTCACTGTTGCTTTCCGTTAACTGCAGTCTGTGGTTAAGAGCTTGCAAATAACTCAGATTTAGGTGTTAGTTTTCAAACCTGGATCAAAGATGGTGTACATGTTGATTCAGATGTATCCTGAACTAAGTTTATATGTGAATTGCACAGTTCTCAGAAAAAAAGAGAAGAGAAGCTAACCAGGCTGTGTGGAATGTGAATAGTTCTGCAAACTATAATTTATTATGCTAGGATTTGCATTCACAAAAAGCTATGTGATGTGCAAATGCAGTTTTAGAGTTACTCAACAGCCAAATCCAATTCCACCCTCATTTCATTACATGTTTATAAAAAGTCTGTTTTAAAGTCAGCTTTCTGGCAACCCTTTTGGACTATTCTATGGAAAGCATTAGCTGAAATGTGCTGGTATTAAGTTGATCCCACAAGATGGCTATTGCATTATTTTTGAAAAATAACTTTTACTTCCTGAATAAATCCAATTTTCAATTTTAAAATTTTACTTCATTATTTCTTGTCCATCTGTGATCTATCCAAAATTTTAAAGTGCAGTACTGTATTCCAATATTTTATGCCATTGAAGGCAACAACTAAAAACCATGACATATGCCAAAAGGGCCTTACTGCATTTGCATCCTCCTTTCCCTCTTACTAATGTACAGTTCAATTTATATATAGTATGATGTTTCAGCTCCATGTTTTTCTCATCAGCACTGATCCAATTATGTTGGGCAGAGAATCACATCATATTTGAAAATACCTGTGATAGGGATGGAGAGGAGGATACCATGCTAAGACTGTGGCTGTCTACTATGACACACACTTTACCCCTGAATTGTTCATCAAAGGATTAGAAAAATAAAACGTGATCAACTAGAACACAACATTAATGAATGCTCACCAAGTCAGGTTAACTAGGCAGACAACAGCAGGAGGGAGGAGACATCATAGTTAACAAATCCCTAACAATCTTGAAATGAGTATTTGGAGAAATTAGGGGCACATTCAACGGAGATTCCTGTGAATGTAGCCAGATTACAGGCTACAGATTCAGTCACAATCCCCATGAGAGAGAGAGATGTATCAGGCCACATACAAGTGAGATTAACCGAGCCCTTCCTCCATCTGGAGAAAGAAAAGGGTCTGGTCCTTTTAAAACAGGGGTGGGGAACCTTTTTTCTGCCAAGGGCCATTTGGATATTTATAACCGGGGACCAGGGGGCGGGGTTTCTGGGATTTCTGCGGACCGGGGGCCGGAGTTTGCAGACGGGAGCCAATCACAAGCACTGGGGGGTGGGGTTTAAGGGCGGGGGCCAATCGCGTGGAAGGGGCGGGGTTTGCAGGTGGGAGCCCCGCGGACCTTATACGGCCCACGGGCCTGACGTTGCCCAGCTCTGTTTTAAAACAACAGAAATCGCTGGACCAATGCTGGGATGAAGTGGGGATTACTATCTCTCTAACAGCCTCTGACAAATAACTGGAATAGCCCAAGAAACTGGGGGAGGTCCAGGTACCTGAAGCAAAGAGAACATCATTTCAAATTTTCTATTTCTGTAGTAATTAATAAAAATGTTCTAGCCAGGAATTTGTGCTACATGCTTTAGATTTCTATGTTATGCTAAAATTTAAATGTTCCTATTTCTCTATGTAAATTCAAGAATTGTGTGCATCTTTCATTCAAATCTCAGGTTTGTTCATGAACATATACTATTTCTATAAAAGCTTCCAGTAATAATAATTTGAATATCTCTCCAGTGCAGAGATTTCTGCCAGCCCCTTGAGGTTGACCAGATCAAGAAACAAACTCCACTAGATTACTTGAACTATTGAGATACACTACTGTAACAGAATCTTGCAGGCTTGATTTTCTTTTTCTTCCCTCTGTATCGCAGGAACTCAGGGAGGAATCAGTTTGAGTCTCTTCCTAATGTTTTTCCTGTTTCTGGGACTCAACATATGTTTTTGCACATACTCTTGCAACTCTCTCTGAAGAGTTTCTCCAAGGTCATCTCTGTGGCTCCCTTCATCAGCACTATCTTCTTGTCTGCCAGGAGCACTGTATTTTATTCTAGATTTTTTCTTTCACTTAAGCTGCTAGATGTTCTAGGCAGCTCTGCAATATATCTCCTTGAATACTGAACACTCTAATACATTTTAATATTTAAAAAGGGGTCTTACAGTATACAGTATATTTTCTCTGTTTAAGGAAAAATAAAGTTTGATTTGGTTTATTTTCAATGAGATTGATGTACCTCTCAAAGGAGGAAGGGAAGGGCTTGAACTTCTAGTCACATGTCTTTATGCTGCACAGCCAGGAGCTGGCAGTACTTAAGTTATTTTAAATTTTTTGCATTTTGACTCTTTTAAATGACATACAGACAAGCTAAGGTGTGAGAGCCTACATCTTAGACCTGAGGATTAGGAGGAAAGATGCCATGTGAGGTGCTCCCTGGAAGTTAGGTGGCGGCAGCAGGAACTACCAAGCAGAAGATGGAACCAGAGTGTGAAGACCCAAAGGAATAGGTGATGTGAGACCTCCAGCCTTCCACCCTACAAATGTATCTGAGACCCCTGGACACTTGGAAGTTTTTCTTGAAAAAACAATGATCAATTACTAATCCATTTATCTCCATCCATCCATCCTCTAAAAGAAATTTATTTATTTATTTATTTAATCAAATTTATCACCACCATCTCCCACCAAGGAGGGACTTTATATATAATTTATATCTTTGTTCTAGCCTCCTTTTATCTAATTTGTGACCTAATGTAAGCTGGATGATTGCTATGGTTCAATAACAGCTAGTAAGAACTTCAACAATGACTGATTTTAACCTGGATCTTTCCTTTTGTATATCTTACATTTTTATCACTGGCTCTGAAATACCCACTGCTTAAAGCCCTTTCCCATGTTAGTCGTAGTATCTAAAGCCAACCTAAAGCTATTAAAATCATGTATGAGGGTGAGAAAATGCTAGCATTATTATGGGTAAGACACCAGGCTTGTCGATCGGAAGGTCGCAAGTTCGGATGTTTGAATCCCTAGCCCCGCGTGACGGAGTGAGCTCCCGCACTCTCCCCAGCTCTTGCCAACCGAAAGCATGCAAATGCAAGTAGATGAATAGGTACCACTTCGGTGGGTAGGTAACAGCGTTTCACGCGCGTCATGCGGCCACATGACCGTGGAAGCGTCTTCGGACAACGCTGGCTCTTTGGCTAACAAACGGAGATGAGCACCGGCCCCTAAAATCGGACATGACTGTGTGGGGAAACCTTTACCTTACTATTATTTTTCTCTTCTTAAATTCAGAGCTGTGTGATGGAACTGGTAGAAAGAATTCCACTAGTAACCAACCTAAATCAAGCAACATACAATTTGCTGGAATAGAAGTTATGCATTTTGAAATTCTGGAATTCACTTCCTCAAGAGATAACTACCAGTTTAGATTGCTTTAAAAGGGATTAAACAAATTTATGGAGAATAAGGTATCAATAACTATTATTCATGGTGACTAAATAGTATCTCCAGAATCAGAGAAAGTAAGATTCTCAGTACCAGTCACAGGAGAATAACAACGGAAGAGTTGCTGGCAGGCTTTACATATAACCTGCTTGTTGGATTTTCATAAATCTCTGGTTGGCCAATATAAGAAATATAATCCTAGCATAGATAGATCTTTAATCTGATCCAGAGGGCTTGTCTTGCATTATTAAATTAAACAAGACAGCAAGTACTAAGGGAAAAAAAGAGCATAAAGAGTTTATGTGGAAATAACTTGTAATAGACCAGGGCTTTCCAAACTTTTGCCATTCGCGACACACCAACAGCCAGCCCACAAAAACCCGGAAGCGCCACCGCCAGTGTGGCATGCAAAAACCTGGAAGCACCGGTGGCGGCGCTTCAGGGTTGTCGCTGCAGCGGCAGCAGCTCTCCCTTTGAAAGGGCAGGCTCCGGGGACCCCGAAAATGCCCTCGGTTCCGGCAAGGAGGCAAAAAACCTCGCTGTGCGCATGTGCACGCGCTGCCAGGTTTCCCGGCGCACAGCTGATTGGCGCGGGGAGGCTGGGGTGGAAATTCTCCGCGCCGATCAGCTGTGTGCCAGGAAGCCTGGCAGCGTGCCCGCGTGCAGCAAGGCTTTTTGCCTCCCTGCCAGAACCGAGGGCATTTTCGGGGTCCCCGGAGCCTGCCCTTTCAAAGGGACAGCGGCAGCAGTGGCGCTGCCTCTTCGAAAGGGCAGGCTCCGGGGACCCTGAAAATGCCCTCGGTTCCGGCAGGGAGGCAAAAATCACGTGTGCACGCTGCCGGGCTGCTTCCCTGCTGCACAGCTGATCAGCGCGGGGGGAAAATTCTCCAAGCCGATCAGCTGTGCGCTGGGAAGCCCGGCAGTGTGCGCGCACGATTTTCGCCTCCCTGCTGGAACCGAGGGCATTTTCGGGGTCCCCGGAGCCTGCCCTTTCGAAGGGGAAGTGGCAGCAGCGGCGTCCTGGAACCCGGAAGCGCTGATGGCCCGCCGCTGCTGCTGCCCCTTCAAAAGGGCAGGCTCCGGGGACCCTGAAAATGCCCTCAGTTCAGGTAGGGAGGCGAAAATTGTGCGCACACGCTGCCGGGCTTCCCAGCACACAGCTGATCGGCGTGGAGAATTTCTACTCCGGGCGGCTGGCAGCGTGCACGCGCTATTTTCCCCTCCCTACCGGAACCGAGGGCATTTTCATCAGCGCTTCCGGGTTGTCACGCAACACACTTGGGGCCCCCAGGCGACACATTGTATTGTGTTGCGACACACAGTTTGAAAAGCCCTGTAATAGAAAATGGGATGAATATTACAAGTAAAATAGAAAATTATGCATAGATGCAGCATGCCAGATTCCATAGACATCTGTGTTATGTGTCTTTAAACATCTGATTTTAAAAGGAAAAAAGGTGCTGCAACTTAATTGTTTTGGAACAGAATCTTATTACATTTGCAGTGAAAATATCATTGTGGCAAAACTTTCAACACAAGGTGGTCTCATCATTGGAGAAGCATTGTGAGCTCATACCAGGAATATTTTAAATTTGAATAATTTCAATTTCAGGATGTTTTGTATAGAGCCTACACTTCAGCCTCTGTATTTATTTGGTTCTCTGGGAATGCATCTTATTTTTGTAACATAAATCCTCATTCCAAAAATCAGTAAATGCAGCTACAAAAATTTGATTACTGATATACTTTGACAAATGGTTACTATTAGTTATAGTAATAATTATTATCATTCTCAAAATTGTAACAGTCTATTTGACATTAATTATCTTACCTATACAACTGACGACGACAAAGCTGTAAAAGAATGGATTTTACATTAAGAATTTTCATTGAATAAAATTGAAATAGATCTGAATGTGGATTTAAAAACTACAGCCTATAAAAAAGAGATGGGAAAAGATGAAATAGTGGATATACAAAAACATGAAATATTGGATATACAAATGAAACCAGCTGATGACTTAATAATTAAAAAAGACACACAAATACTAAACCAAAAGAGTGATGTGGATAATCTCTTTATTTGGATTTACAAAAGGGATTTGTTGAAGTTGTCAACGATTCTGTGAGAAGAGACAGTAAGAATATGAACAGTGATGTGGATAATTTATTTTATTTTTTATTTATTTTCTATCCCGCCTTTATTATTTTTATAAATAACTCAAGGCGGCGAACATACCTAATACTCCTTCCTCCTCCTATTTCCCCACAACAACAACAACTTTGTGATGAAAAGAAACCCGATGTTAGGATATTATTATACTAAAGATTGTTGGGAAAAAGGGGAAAGAATACAAAATTGATTTATTTGATCAAGGCTAAAATAAATGGGTTGCTATCTTTGGTAATGTTTAATGGATTTTTGCTGACCAGGACTGGATGACAATGCTTTAAAGATTTTGTTTGTCTGAAGAGATGAGATAGGGGGTATTTGTTTAAATAGAAAATGACATATAAATGTAAGAGTTCAAAGTGGGTTTATTGGATAAAGTTCGTAATAGTTATGTTGCTATTTCTGATAACCGTTAATGGACTTTTGCTGATTAAGATGGAGTATGAGGTTTTAAAGATTTGTTTATAGAGAAAAGGGTGAGATATGGGATAAAGAGATGGTTGGTTTTATTTTAAGAGATGGTGATAAGTTGTTAATGTTGATTATACTTCCTGGGAATGAAGAGGCAGGTTTCTTCTTCTTTTTACTTCTTTTTTTTCCCTGTACTTTTTTCTTTTTTTTTTCTTTTTATGTATTTTTATCCTATGTAGATTGTATTAGTTCTATCTGTATAATATAATCTTTAATAAAAATTATTCATAAAAAAGTATTTTCATTGATTCCACTGCTTTTCAAACTGTGGGTCACGAGTTCGTTTGGGGAAAGGGGTGAAAAGAAAATGTATTCCTGGATGAGTTTAATAATAACAAACTCTTCCCTTCCACCTAAGAACCTTTTCTCTTTCACTAGGCCATGGCAAAAGAAAAGAGATAAATTATCAGTTAACAATGATAATATGATAAATGTGGCATGGCTTCCAATTAAGTCCATTGCTTTAAATATTGTTTGTATTATTTATTTACATATAAAGGCTCTTTTTTTTCTCTTTAAAAGGTACAGCTGCAAAAATAATACATAATAAGACATAATATATACTAACCTCCACATGAATCTGTTTAAGTCCTTCCAAATTTTTTTCATCCAAATAAAATGAAATAAGCCTGCAAAGTTTAAAAGCATTTTAAATTAATGTAGTATTATTTGACATTAAATAGTTATAGCAATTTTTTTTCCAAGTAGCTATTTGATTCTTAATTAAATGTAAATATTGTGAAAATTCTGCAGCTATTATTATTATCAGCATTCCCTCCCCACACATTAACATCAGATTTTCCTCCCCAGTATTATTAATTCTTGATTGTGACAAAAGCAATTTTTTGCTAGGTTCTGTTAATTTATTCTAAAATTATGTTTGATAGTTTCATGTTCGATATCACCTTTCTAAAGCCTGCTTTTAACAATATATAAGACAAACACACACACATGCACACACACACAAAACCCCAAAGGAGCACGTTAAGAGAATAGGAAAAATATCACATAGGTAGATTTCCAAAATCTTAACACAAAATCTTTGCCATGGCAAGTGTGGATAAATATTGTAATTAGAACACAAGGCTAGGGTTTTTTTTGTTTTGTTGTGTGTTTTTTGGTGCCTTTGAGTCAGTCTCGATTCCTAGTGACTGCCTGGACCAGTCCCTGCAGTGGGTTGCAATTACCTCCTTCCTAGGGCTGAGAGAGAGTGCATGGCACAAAGTCACCCAGCTGGCTTCGTTCCTAAGGCGGGACTAGAACTCATGGTCTCCCTGTTTATAGCCTGGCGTTCTAAACCACTACACAAAACTGGCTCTCTCTAGTAATTTTAGCACCTTATATAGTGCAACTAACCCATCATAGTTCTGAATGGAATATAGAAAAAAACATGTCTTCATTCAATACAGAATAAAGAATGGAAGACCAAAGGATTAAACTAAATGAAGCATGATTTCAAGCAAATTGCTGCCCCTTTCAAAATCTCTTTCAATTCTGAAAATATGTATTTCTTCCACCTCCCTCACATTCCCATCAGCGCAATAAACTATCTACCTAACTTTACCTAGGTAAAAAAAATTACTATGCATTTTTGTTGTTTATTCGTTCAGTCGCTTCCGACTCTTCGTGACTTCATGGACCAGCCCACGCCAGAGCTTCCTGTCGGCTATGCATTATATAATATATATATATAATACTATGCATTACTCTAAAATAATCCATATTTCTAATCCTCTAAGATTAAAATAATACCAAAAAAATCAGAAAAAAATATTGATCCACAAATGATTAAATTTTCTAGTTCTCTAGTAACTACTATAAAGAAATAGAGGAAAATGCTGATAATAGTTTGCATCCTACATGCATCAAGTTATTGGAATAATATCTGGGCCTTGGTCCCTTTGTAGTGGTTTTTAGAAGACTGACAAGGAGAAATCTCTACAGCTTTTCACTTTGAGCAGAAGTCAGATTTAGTAGGATTTTTTCTTCTACAATTCTCAAGGAGAGCTCAAAAAAAGGGACGTATTAAACGTAACCCCCCCTAGGAAGCAGCAATGGCAAACCACCTCCGAAAAACCTTGCCAAGAAGACTGCAGGGATTAGTCCAGGCAGTCGCCAGGATCAATAATGATTTGAAGGGAAAAAACAAAAACAAAATGAAATGAAATAGGAGTGAGCATATAAGCTAAGGATTCACCATTATGATTCATATACAGATAATCATATTAACTAGGTTCATAAAAGCATCTCACTCAAAACAATGAAGACATGATAGAATTTTGCAACCTCAGCATGAAGTCTCTTCTTGGAGAGAATAGACAACTTTTCATTTTGACTCCAGAGGGTAAGGAATAGTCTCAGTTCCCAAATCAGCTCTGTCTGGTTATCAGAGCAGTTTTTTTCCCCCTAATATAATTCCTCCTTAGTTCATAGTAGTATTTTTTCTCTTCACTTTGCAGAGAGCACTTTGGTTCTTCAGAAAGGACAGTAGAAAATTATTTTTCTGAAGCTTTTTTGGCTCTTTAGGGGACATTCACGTCTGCATCTACCACTTCTAGATGTTTGAAGCATGGCCTGGTTCAGACATATCTGATGATAAATATGCAGAACAGCTCTTAGACCTAAGTATTCTTTTTAATCTACTGACATACCCAGCCTGAAGCAACTCCTTTTAGCTATGGGTTTTCTTCTGACAGTGCAAGATTCTGACTCTTGTCCTCTTTCCAATACTGCTGTTCTGTAACATCCCAAGGTTACAAATGCCCTCTGTAAGGAGAAATTATCTTACTGTGAATTTCTATTTTGTGAGCATCATAGAGGGCATGTGAACCACCCCTTTTTTCTAGGACTAAACAAAAATACAGCAAAGCTCTCTAAAACAGGGGTCCCCAACCTGTGGGCTGCAAGTGGGCCACAGGGCTCCCGCCTGCAAACCCCACCCCCGGTGCGCGCAATTGGCTTCCACCTGCAAACCTGCCCCCCCCGGCACGTGCGATTGGCTCCCGCCTGCAAACCCCGCCCCCTGGTGCACGCGATTGTCTCCCACCTGCAAACCCCACCCCCCACCCCCAGTCCATGGAAAAATTGTCTTCCATGACCGGTCCCTGATGCCAAAAAGGTTGGGGACCGCTGCTCTAAAACAAACAAGAGCAGCAGTATGGGGTATTACCATCACTACACATTAGGGAAGTTGACAGCGTTAGAGGAGATTCTCTTTCTTTACTCTTTGCTTCTGTGTTACCCATTTAACCTGTTTTGTTTGTTTAGATTTTCAGTACTTAGTTATACCTATTCCAAATGTGTATTTCAATCCCTATAGGGACTATCATGCCCACCTGTCCAATTTGGGGTCTGAGATGGCACTTCCACCTAGAAAGCGAAAATGAGAAGTTGAACTCTGCCTACTTGCTTATGGATGAGGCACCATCCCAATATTACAAATACCCTCTGTGACAATCAGAAAATAAAAATTCATGGTAAGGATTTTCTATTTTTCTATTGCAAACTGCTTTTCCATCACAACAACTCTTCAGCAAGTCCTCCATTATGCATTCTGTCATTCTTTGGGAAATGATAGTTAGACAAAGTTATTTTATGCACTTTTTCCCTTATGGCTTATACTTTTCAAAAAGTTGCTTCTCTTGTTGAATTAAACCAACTTTACAAAATGTGTTAGAGACTTCTAAAGCAGAGTACATGACCAAGTCAGACATTCTCCATAAGTTTATATTTAAGAGAAACAGTTCACTAAAAATGTTCAACAGGCCTGGAAATTAAAGAAATGATGCCTTTGCAAACAAATTTACATCAACACAATGATTTCATTTAATATCTACCTGAATTAACACAGTGATCTTTCACTAGTAAATGAAAATTAGTGATAGCAATAAATAAACTTCTACATTTAGAATAAACTTCTACAATTTATGTATTTCATATTAAATAAACAGTAATCAAACGACCATAATGAGTTGTAGTTGAGTTATATCTTTAAACTTTCTTTATATAGGAATCAGGAAAATATGAATTACTATATGATACCCTGAAAACCCGTATTTCTATGAAGCTATCATTTTCTAAGATTTTTACATGAAATGGTGAAACAGGTTAAGGATAAAAAGACGTCTGGATAAATATTACTGTTCTTGTTACCTCTTATTTTCTTCTGCTACAAGACTCAAAGCGTGGGTGATCTCAGCACAGGCCAGAATTGCTCCATGACGAGTATGGAGATCTATACCAACTGCTAATGGCAACAGTTTTGGTAAAACTGTATGATACACAACATGAAAAGTGATGTTAAATTATTACACAAATACTTCTGTACAGAGATTTTCTATTGAGAACACATTTTCTCAAGGTAAATTGGAAAATGAAAGGCTAACAGCATTTTTAAAAGGGAAAAGAAGGCACAGAGACTACAAACGTAAGAAGGTAAGATAACCCTTGCTGCATCAGGAAAGGGCCTTTCTATTTTAGCATTTTGTACATTTAGGAAATTTGCAAGCATGGAAAGGAGGGCAATAGACCTCTCCCATCATGGCTGCCAGTACAGCGACATCAAGATTAGTAACATTTGATTGCCTGAAATTATCAGTCTTCTCTTAAAATCCATCTAAGTGGGTAACCATCAATGTATCTGATAGCAGCATATTCAACAATATTTCTTTACTGCATTAAGCTTCAATAGATGACTCCAAGTTCTCACAAAGTAAATGGAGAGAGATAATTCAAACTTGTCTATCCATCTTTATTTTAAACTAAAAAATCCCCAATACCATAGTCTTTGCTTCAGTCCTCATAATTATTTTGGTTATTATTTTCTCCACCATTTCCTATGTGTTTTTATATATATATATATATATATATATATATATATATATATATATATATATAAATTGGATTTATCACCGCCCATCTCTACAACAGTAGACTCTGGGCGGTTTACAATAATAAGAGTCCCCTATTCAGGGAGATGGGCGGGGATAAATTAAATAAATAAATAAATTTAAAAAAATTATAAAAAGTTAAAACCTATAAATCTTAAAATACAATATAATAATAAATAGAAAAAATCCAGAGGATGGTGAGATTTTAAAAGGAGGATATCACTAAGCTAACCACCCCGAGGAGGAACTATTACTTCCTTCATCCCAAGCAAGGTGGCAGAACCAGGTCTTTAAAGACTTCCTGAAAGCCAGGAGCGAGGGTGCCCGCCTCACCTCTGGGGGCAAGATATTCCACAGGGCAGGTGCTATCGCAGAGAAGGCACACCTCCTGGACCCCGTTAGATGGAATTCTTTTATTGATGGGGTCCGAAGCATGCCCTCCCTGCATGACCGGGTGGGGCAGGTAGATGTGGTCAGGATGAGACGGTCCCTCAGGTACCCTGGTCCCATGCCATGTAGGGCTTTAAAGGTGATAACTAACACCTTGAATTGGACCCGGAAGCAAACTGGTACCCAGTGCAGCTCACGGAGCAGTGTTGTTACATGTGCTGATCTTATAGCACCCATGACTACTCGTGCAATATCCTCTTTTAAATATCCTCTTTTTAGCTCAGTGACTAGAACCGTTCACAGTGTTCCAAGTGTTACTTAAACTTACATTACTGTTTGAAGTACAGAAACTTGATTGTTAAAAATTAATAATAATAATAATAATAATAATAATAACAACAACAACAACAACAATCTTTGTTGCTGACTTCTATTCATAATTGATTGTTAATTAATTTTAAATACATAGGAAGGTGTTAAAGAAATGAATAATTAGCATAATAGAGATGACCGGAAAGTCTTAAGCAAAAGAGGTTGGATTCTCAGCACTCACACAAAGTATAATCATCTCTCTAATATTGATTGGAATAAAGCACAGAAATTTTATTTTTAAAACGATGGCTTTATACATTTATAAATTTTATTAATAATAAACTCTTGAGAATTGGAATTACTCTGTGAACCAGACACTCAGGCTGCAATCTTATATCCACCTAACTGGACCAAGGCCTGTTGAATGCAATGGAATTTAATTCTGCATAGATTCATATATAAATATATATTGCTAAGTAACTTTTTTGATCAAGGTGCCTCTATAGTTTGTGAGTGTGTAACATAAGACTAAGTGTTGGTTTCTTACTGCACTCATTCTAGGCACTTCTGAATGTAAGAGTGTTTGTACTCACCTTCCCTGGTCATATATTCAGGAGCCAGTGGAGTGAGATTATGCAGAGCTTTGGATGAAAACTCCCGAATAACACTAGAAAATTGGGAAGAGAGAGGGGAACCAATATACATGTAATTTATTTTACATATTTCTATGCCACTCGCTCATGGACAAGTACTTAAAAAAACCACACATGAAATCACACACAGTGTTAGTGACTAAATAAAACTACTACTGGGCTTCCTGGAAAGAGACTGTCCAAGGTCTCTTATCAATAATAATCGCCCAGAGTCGTTGCAATACCAGTTGGGCGGTAAAGAAATATGATAAATAAATAAATAAACAATAAACAAAAAATAAATAAATAAAATTGAAGCTGCTAAAGTAGGGATCCAGTCCCTTTTTCAGAGAAGCTACGGTCTGTAACATTCCTATTCACTTTCTTTTCTGGAATAGTCACTTCCAGAAAGCAATGAACACCCCCCCACCCTCAGAATGTCCAGAACAGTGTATTCCAGGAGAAAAGCAGAATGAACCAGGAGTTCATTTTTGGAGGGTGAGCACACTTGAAATGCTGACACTATATGTACTCTCATAAAATTGTTGCTACTCATTTATCAGAAAGCAAGCTAGTGTTCGCTCTGTACTGCCCCTTCTATTTCTTCCTCCTCTAGATGTCTGTATTGCCTGATTTCCTCATACTGGTTAAGGCATCAGGCTAGAAACCTGGAGACTGTGAGTTCTAGTCCCCCCCTTAGGCACGAAGCCATATGGGGGACCCTGGGCCAGTCACTCTCACTCTGCCCTAGGAAGGCAGAAGCCACTTCTGAAAAACCTTGCCAAGAAAACTGCAGAGACTTGTCCAGGCAGTCTCTGAGAATCGCAGTCTCTAAGAATTGGACACGATTGAACGCATTAAAAAAAAAAGGGACGTATTAAACGTAACCCCCCCTAGGAAGTAGCAATGGCAAACCACCTCCGAAAAACCTTGCCAAGAAGACTGCAGGGATTAGTCCAGGCAGTCACCAGGATCAATAATGATTCGAAGGGAAAAAACAAAAACAAAATGAAATAGGAGTGAGCATATAAGCTAAGGATTCACCATTATGTTTCATATACATATAATCATATTAACTAGGTTCATAAAAGCATCTCACTCAAAACAACGAAGACATGATAGAATTTCAAAATTACAGAATCAAGAAAAAAACCAAATATTGGCATGAATTCATTTGATTAACAAACTTGATTTGAATGACATCATAATCTTCAGAAAAAAGTGAACTAATGTTAGCAGTTTGTTAGAAATATGAATTTTCAGTTCAAAGAAGAAATAAAAATTATATTACTAACACATTTTAGAAAATGACTGTTTTTTAAGATCAAATTATGAATCACTACACATTAGCACAATTAAACATACCTATCCCAGTGGTTGATCTTCATGTTAATCAGATGATCAATCATTGGCTGTGTATACTCAGGAAATCCAGCAACATATACACTGAGGAGATTGAAGAAATGCACAAAAATCACAACCAGGAAGGCTGCTCAAAACTTATTTCAAATAATGTTGGGGCCATATTTCTATCTCCAGCAAAGAAACTGGTTTCTTTTCTTAATAGTTCTGTCAAAGATTTCTATACCATCAATTTTAAAACAAACCATTTTTTTCACTAGAATATAAAAAGGCCCAGATGGTGCAGCATTTGCTTCATAGAGTGCACTCCAAAAACTCACAAGCACAGAAATGGAGGGCAATAACCATCTGTTGGACCTCCTATATTTAAGGTATAGTGCTTGTGATTCATAAGAGAGTATACTGCTATCAAGGTAAGATACAAGTTCATCTCTATAATTAAATCAGTTATATTTACCAGTCAAGCAGTGATTTAAATCAAAAGATCAGATATCCATGTTTTTCACTAGAATGCCCTCTCTAACCAATTTTGTTCAATCCTATTATAGATTATAAAAATAATATTCAAAATAATAGAAAACAGAACATTTTGTAATCAATTATTGCAGATTACAAATTCATATTTTCTTAAAATCCAGAGATGAATCTCAATTGCAATTTGATTATTTAAATTCCATGCAGTAGCAGGTTTAGAAATAAAGTTTGATAAATTTTCTGCTATTGACAAAAATCACAGAAGCAGCTTCAAGAAATTACAGGCTTTTGTTATGAGATTTAAAGTTATACAACATTAGTCTAGGGCAGCCTTTCTCAACTTTTTGACCCTGGAGGAACCCTTGAAATATTTTTCAGGCCTCGGGGAACCCCTGCATATTCAGGCTCAAATATAGGCCAAAGGTTACAAAATTATTATATTTGTTTCATGTGTAGGCCTGTATACTGTATATGCATTAACAGTGTTCTTAAACTAAAAATAAAAAATAAAACTAACTTCTTTAATGTGAAGTTGCCTGAATTTGAAATAATTATTTAAATAAACCGTGATCTCCCAGGGAACCCCTAGTGACCTCTTGCGGAACCCTAGGGTTCCACGGAACCCTGGTTGAGAAACCCTGGTCTAGGGAGATTTAAATATTTAGGAGCAATTATTATGAACACTCAAATCTAGTTTAAAAATACTGTATGTAATTGTGATCTTCTGCACAAGATTCAATGGGACATAAATTATTGCAATACCTTTTCCTTATCGTTGTTTGTTAGAATAACTGCAGTTAAAATGAAGTTGCTTCTTAAAATCCTATTTTTCTTTCAGGCACATCTAATTCCACTGCCCACTGGTTTCATTTGTGGTATTTTTTTACTTATACATTATTATAAAAATGTAGAATTAGGGTAACTGTGCAGCATGAACCAAAACATAGGAGAAGTTTAGATATACCACCTCAACTGAACTACTTTCCAGCTAAGAATTAACATCATTAGGAAAACAAATAATATTCAATATTGGATACAAATTGAGTTGTCACTGGATTATCAGTTGATTGAGTTAGTACCATTCCTCCAACAGTAAGAAATTAATAAGATACTACCTTAAATCTACATGTAAAATTAACTTTAGAGGCAAATAAAACAACTTTAGGAATAACTGTTTATTCCTGATCTTTCTCTTCTTCTGCCACTCTTTGATTGGCACTAAATGCACAAAATCGTAGGACAGAACCATAGAGTTCAAAGAGGCCATTCAGGCCATCAATTCCGGCTGAATATAGGAACCCTAATTAAAGCATCTCAGACAGATGGCTGTCTAGCCTGTGTCAGAACACACCAGGCGAAGGGGAAACTTCCACTCTCTGGGTACTTAGTTCTACTGACAAATTACTCTTAACTTCCTGTTAGGAAGTTCTTTTTAACATTCAGCTGGAATCTTCCTTCCTGTAACTTAAATCTGTTATTCTGTGTCATTTACTGTAAAACAGGAGATAATAAACCTTGACCATTTTTTTACATGACATACTTTCAAGTATTTGGAGATTGCTGTCATACCTCCCTCAGCTGTCCTTTCTCATATAGTATATGCTATAATCTGGAAAAAGAAAGTTGGAAGCAGCTGTTTGAAAGACTGGAAAAGCAGCTCACCTGGATAAACAGACACGCAGAAGCAGCTAGCAGCAGCCAAGGTCAGTTATAGTTCCTGGCACGAAGCAAAGCAACCCTGACCAACCGAAGGAGACCAATGGCCAACCCCAAACAACAAAAGGGGAGGGAATAATTACAGCCAGGTCTCTGGGCGAACAGTTTATAACTCTGAATCATGCTGGGGTCTGAAAAACAAAGCCCTAAGACACTGCCAAACAGGCCAGCATTAAGGAAGATGGGAGAGCCCCTATGGAAAACCAGAATCCAAAGGTCCCAAATTTCTCTACTCCCTCCAAAAGATTGCATTGAAGAAGACTAAGGAGAGAACAGAGTAAAAGGGAAAAAGCCAAGAAATTCCTCAATAAAAATCCCCTACCACGGAGTTAGACCCTTTCATTTATGTGTGCATCACTTAAAAAGCCATCCTAAAAGAATGTGTGTCAAGCCTACAGAAGGCCAAGCCTCTAAGTCAGCAACCAATAAGAATCATGAGGGTTACCATCAAATCTTTGATCATCATCTTTTCCAAAGAATGGAACCTTTGTGTTCCATGTCAAATACCCCATAATTATCATCATTCTTAGCCAGCAGTTTAAGAAAAACTGGAAAGGACTGCCTCCTGCCCCACTGGCTTCCTCTTGTTTTTCTTTAGCCATGGAAAAAGGAGTTGAGAAACTGGCTGTGTGTAGGAAGAAGGTGTAAGAAAGAAGGGTGGAGTACCATGGAGAAGTGGTAACCCTTACAGATTAAAGGATCAGAAATACTGTAACTTAGGACCTATGTAACAGAAATAAGAGAGCACGCTCTTCAACTTTTTAATATATTAAGATACTTTCTTCCTAAAGCAGGAGTTCATACTCTGCCTCACAAAGCAAAGCCCAGGCAAGAAGTCAGACTAGATTTATGAAGAATGTTCCCCCTACTTAGAACAGAGAGATTTTCTTTCCTAGAGGCCTCCTTTCTTGGACATGGGTCCTCCCACAAAACAGATGCTTGCAGGTCTTTAAGCAGTGCCATTCACCTCATCATTTTGTTGTTTATTCGTTCAGTCGTTTCCAACTCTTCGTGACTTCATGGACCAGTCCACGCCAGAGCTTTCTGTCGGCCGTCACCATCCCCAGCTCCCCAATGGTTGAGTCCGTCACCTCCAGAATACCATCCATCCATCTTGCCCTTGGTCGGCCCCTCTTCCTTTTGCCTTCCACTTTCCCTAGCATCAGCTTCTTCTCCAGGGTATCCTGTCTTCTCATTATGTGGCCAAAGTACTTCAGTTTTGCCTTTAATATCATTCCCTCAAGTGAGCAGTCTGGCTTGATTTCCTGGAGTACACCTCATCATTAGTTCACTCATATTCAAGTGGCTATGTGGATTTTGTTCCACAGGTTTGAGAATTCAAACTGATGGTCAGGGTACATTTTGGTTTAGACCTGATCTATATTTACACAGACTGAATTGGTAAGAGTTTGGCCAAATCATTGCAGAGTATGGTATTATAGTTTTGAATACTCCCCTATGTCAGAAAAAAAAGCTGACAAGTAACATTTTAATATTTCCAGAAAAGAGCTGTATTAAATCATCCTCTCTCCCAACTATGGAAACAGTCAAAACTAAGGGCTACATTCTATCTTAACCCAGTTAGAAAAGTCAGGAAAACTAGATGAGGACAGATACTCATAATGAGCATTAGAGGCAGATCTGAGCTCTGTCAGAACACAACGCTTTAAAACTTTAAAAGACAGGGCTATGTGGAAGGCTGCTCTGTGAAGTGCCATCTAAACTATAGCTTGAAGCATCGAAGCACTGCATCCTTTCAGAAATGCAGTGCATACAGTATATTTCAGCTCAGGGAGTTGGGGGTGGGCGGCGTAGTTTTGCGCTGGTTCAACCCTTCCTCCACGGCTTCTCCCAATCGGTGGTAATAGGAGAAGAGAGATCCAACCCTCGACCCCTCCTGTGTGGGGTGCCACAAGGTTCGGTTCTCTATCCTCTCCTATTTAACATCTACATGAAGCCGCTGGGCGAGATCATCCGTCACCACGGGATGAGGTATCACCAATATACTGATGATACTCGATTGTATATCTCTGTCCCGGGTGAAGTAAGTGTTGCAGTCGACACCCTATCTCAGTGCCTGGGGGCTGTAGGGGCCTGGATGGGGAACAACAGGCTTCAACTGAACCCTGGTAAGACGGAGTGGGTGTGGATTGATGGCCTCTCGGCTTCTAGGAAGTTGTCATCTTTAACTCTGGATGGGGTGGCACTGCCCTGTTCAGATTCAGTGTGAAACTTGGGGGTCCTCCTGGACTCACGACTCCTGCTTGAAGAGCAGGTGGCAGTTGTGGCCAGGAGGGCCTTTGCACAGCTTCGGGTTGTGCACCAGTTGCACCCCATCCTAGATCGAGAGGCCCTCCGAACAGTCACTCATGCCCTTGTCACCTCTCATATAGATTATTGCAATGCACTCTACATGGGGCTACCCTTGAAGAGTATCCAGAAGCTTCAGCTGGTCCAGAATGCGGCCACACGGGCAGTTACGGGTGCTATAAGATCAGCACATGTAACACCGCTGCTCTGCGAGCTGCATTGGGTACCAATTTGCCTCCGGGTCCAATTCAAGGTGTTGGTCATCACCTTTAAATCCCTACATGGCATGGGGCCAGGGTACCTGAGGGACCTTCTCATCCCAACCACATCTACCTGCCCCACCCAGTCATGCAGGGAGGGCATGCTTCGGACCCCATCAATTAAAGAATTTCATCTAGCGGGGTCCAGGAGGCGTGCCTTCTCTGCGATAGCACCCGCCCTGTGGAATATCTTGCCCCCAGAGGTGAGGCGGGCGCCCTCGCTCCTGGCCTTCCGGAGGTCTTTAAACACCTGGTTCTGCCACCTTGCTTGGGACGAAGGAAGTAATAGTTCCTCCTCGGGGTGGTTAGCTTAGTGATATCCTCCTTTTAAGATCTCACCATCCTCTGGATTTTTTCTATTTATTATTATATTGTATTTTAAGATTTATAGCTTTTTAATTTTAATATTATTATTGGAAACCGCCCAGAGTCTACTGCTGTAGAGATGGGCGGTGATAAATTCGACTAATAAATAAATATTTCAAGGGCTTCCCCATGCTGTCTAAGCACGTAGGTACTGCACAGACAACACTTCTGTTAGGAATACTGCCAAAACAAAGTGTGTTTGTTTGTTTGTTTGTTTGTTTGTTTGTTTATTTATTTATTTATTTCATTTATATCCCGCCCATCTCCCCCACAAGGAGGGACCCTGGGCAGTTTGTTGCTTTGAGCAGTGAGTTTTAAGGGACATTTTGGTGCTCTTTCAGCATTTTGTCTGTGCACAACAGAGGTCTTAAGAAGGCTGAATTTCTTAGCTCCCCCCCACCCCATTCTGGTTTGCTGGACTTTAAAAGTCCCTGGCCCTTTCTGAAGTTTGAAACATTTGCATGTCTGAGAAATAGTAGAAACTATGGAAAAATCTGAATCTCAGCATTCAGATAACCTGAGGATTACATTCTCAGGTTGGGAATTCATAAAAGGGGGTGTAGAAGGTCTCATTTGAATTAGAGTTTGTTCACACTCAGTCTACATCAGATTCCTGTTGGGCTCCTGAGCCTTTGGATATGACATATTTCAATGCTAGCAAAGATAACTCACTACCTCATCACCTCACTACCACGAAATCCTGCCTAATAGATCTTCTCTTATACCCAGTCTTTGTTCTAAATCAAGAATTTGATTCTGTGTGCTCTGAAATTTCTAATTAGATTGTTCTAATCTAAGAACAATAAAATGCCAGCATTTCAGAGTCCATTCAACAAAGAATATTGTAGAACCATGCTCATGTTCTCCCAGTATTATTAATATCACTATAAGTAGAAGTGTGAAGATAAGTTTTAAAGAACAACATTTTCTTGTTTCCTCTTTGCTTTAAATTTAAGGTATTCTTACCTTATATTGAGAAAACAATTAGCTCTGTTACCAACAGCAAAATAATCAGCTGTAGTTACAATGTCAATTCCATGTGGAAAAGTACCCTATGAAAGTTAGTAGAGAAAAATACAGATTATACATACTTCCAAATTTGTACTTTGAAAAGTTGCTAGCACACAATTAGAATAATACTCCTCTGAAAAAATCAAATATATTCTGCTTTATAAATTCAACCACAGATGAAACTGTTGATGATAATTATTGCAACTTAATTTCCAAAAAGTACTGGCTAGCAGAAGACAAGTATTAAAATTGCTAAGACAAAATGTTGAAGCATATTCAATATTCTTCAACTGCTTGGATATGAATAAAAGGGTAGCCAAAATGGCAGTTATACAATAGGTGAAAAAATACAGGTGCAGGTACAATCTTGCTCAGTTTTCAGTACTTCCTACTGAAATCTCAATAAATCAGAAGGCTACAAATAGTACAGAGTACAGCCTTCTATATGCTAAACTGTATCCTGGATATATGGTGACCCTGTCTCCAACATCCCCACATCCCACCTTCTCCTACATTTCCCTGAGCTCATTTTGAAGTGGGGGGGGGGAAATGAAGTAGATTCATATTTGTGTCTACCTGAATAACAATATAGCTCTCCACACGTTATCAAGGCTCCAGACCAGATGAAGCATAGAATTTGCATTCAGTGAATGTGAGAACAAGTCTCCTTCAGATCTCATAACAAGACCAGGGAGAGGAAGGGATAAAAGGACCAGTAAAATGCATGGATGTAGGGAGAAAGGGCTGGTTTACGCACCCTTATTGGCTTACACTACAATACACTGGTTTACACTACACTTAGAATTTAAGAATACTTGAGAACAATTGTGGACTTTTTATAAACCTCTGCAGCCCTTGAAGAGCACTATCTGAAAAGACATTGCTGACAGTTAGATGACATTCCAAAGTAGAAATTCTGTGTGATCGATCGATCATTCATTCATTCATTCATTCATTCATTCATTCATTCATTCATTGACAATGCTTATAAACTGTTCTAATCAAAGCCAACTGAGTGGCATATAATTCCTCATCTCCATAAATTCATATTAAAAATTATGCAGATCAGTATAAACACTAACCATAAGACAAAACAATATAAGAAAAAATGTAAAGTATATAAAAACCAGAAGTATTCAGGAGGGTAAATCAGTACATCCTTCATGGATAAAAATGTGCTTTAGATACACACTTTAAACACACCACAGCCAAGAAATAAAATAATATATTTTTTAAAAACCTCATATAGTATGAAATGAACAAAAAAAACACATCTATTTTATAATCAACCAAACACATCACTAGAATAAATAGCCAGGTGTTAATATGGTAACCAAATAATGTTAATGTCAGCACCAGGGGAAAAGTCATCCCAAATCAAGAACAACTGAGAAGGCCTATTTAATTCTCTTAATTCTCTGCATTCCTCATTACAAATTATACATTGCCTCTAGAATATTGGGAAATCAACTTATTCCATATGTTAACTCTGACATCTCCTTTGTCTCCATACAACCAAAAGCTGCTTTCAGTTTTATTTATAAATAAATTTGTTATAATTATGGTATAATTTGTATTATTATGTAATAGGCATTACATACGTGCCACATGCAATAATATTTTTTTAAAACGATCAAAGTATAGAATATATTTATGACAGCAACTATGTGTCCCAAATAAATCCATCAAATTAAAGCAGATATTTTGGGTTCTTAAATGTTGCAAAAGAGCACCCACTCACTTCCATTTTGAATTACTGCGGTATCATTTAGACTCAAGAATTCCTATTCTATTTACCAAGGTTAGCCAGCATTGGTCAGTGTTGCTGTTAATATTTTATCTCAACATTTTATCAAGGGAATCAAATGGCATCTTGAACAATCAGCAAGGTTTTTAACCAGGCTTTGAAATCAGAGAAGAGTTACATAGAAAACATTATTTAAAAAGGCTTTGTTATAAACTTCCAGTCATACTGGGGCAAAAAGCATAATACACGTCTTATATCGTTCAATAGGATAACCATCCGGAGAAGATCTCCTAAAACAGAGTTACGGTTGCAAAAAAGAGAGCTCCATCAGGCACTAAAAATAAATTTCCCCAAGAAATATCTCTCTCTCTCTCTCTCTCTCTCTCCCTCCCTCCCTCCCTCCCTCCCTCCCTCCCTCTCCTTTTATTGACTTCTACTGGAAGTTGGAAACTATCAATGCTATTTGTTCCTTTAATGTTATTGTCCAAAAGAAGGACATTGTATTTTTGTCAAACATTGTACATAGATGTTTTAGCCAGGATATGCATTGCCTTCCAGCTCTAAATTCCTAAATTCCTAAATACCAAAATTCCCTTCTCTTGATAGTACTCACAATTTCTCTAGCTTTGCCTATTCTCTGGAGTGCAATCTCACTCTGTACATGTTCAACCCATTATATTTTAAGTAATAATCTGTAATTTCCCATTGCAAAGGCTTCTATTCTGATTGTCACTTGAGTCATCGTCCATGCATCTACTTATTTATTTTTTATATTTTTATATATTTTTTATTTTATTTTTATCCTGCTTTTATTATTTTTATAAATAACTCAAGGCAGCGAACAGACCTAATACTCCTTCCTCCTCCTATTTTCTCCACAACAACCACCCTGTGAGGTGAGTTGGGCTGAGAGAGAGAGACTGGCCCAAGGTCACCCAGCCGGCTTTCATGCCTAAGGCGGGACTTGAACTCACAGACTCCTGGTTTCTAGCTTCATACAAAAGAAGTAACAGCATATAATCTGCCAACAAAGTACTAATAAAGTCTTAAGTACTAACAACAAACAAGTTTATTTTTAAAAAAACTACTCTTGCCAGTTCAATTCTTCTTTTTCATGATATGATCCTATCTATCATTCAAAATACAGCCCAGCTGCTACACTTGTTTTCCTGCTAGCAAAGTATCTGATTCATAGATTTTATTTCTATTGTGATATAGATATAGATATATAGATATAGATAGAAACATTTGTAAACCTATTAAATATTTGTTAATAGAACTACATAATTTATTATTGTCCAAGTAATATTTATAACTTCATGACATTCTTTTAAAGATGATTTGCAAATACCTTCAAAATGCTTATTAAATGGCAAGGGTGATAAAACACATTTTTGTCATACTCCATGTAATATCTGAAATTGTTTGATTTTCTTTTTACTTTACTACTTCCAACTTGCTTCAAGTATAAATTCATAATAAGGTATAAAGTTATATCCAACTCTATAGCTTTCTATATACCTCACAATCTGCCATGTTCTACTCAATTGGATTCCTTTTCATAGTCAATAAAACATGGAGAAATATCCACATTTATATCATTCACAAAGTGCCCCGGGTAATGATATCACAGTTCTGGAAGCAAATGGGGAAATAATCACTCTTTCAGATAATATGTCCCATTTAGGGCTTTACAGATTGTGAACTGCACTTTGAATTGGATCTGGAAACAGACTAGTTTGGCTGCCAATGCAGACAGCAAACCACTGCTACAATATGATTGTTCTGCTAACCTGATTTGAATTACCTCCAAACAAGATAGGCTTCTTTAAGGAGAATGTAACCCTATCCAGATTAAGATATCTCAACTGAACACATCATAGGAACCAATCATAAACAGTATTTATTTTTGGGCTTGAGTCTCCTTTATTAGCCCTTATCTCAGAGCTTTCCAAACTTTTCATGTTGGCGACACACATTTTAGACATGCATCATTTCGCGACACACTCTTACAGCAGGGCATCATTTCGCGACACATTCTTACAGCAGGGCATCATTTCGCGACACACTCTTACAGCAGGGCACAAGGCAGGCACTAGGACCTGCACGGAATCACAGCAGGTTTGGAGGCAGCAAGGCACAAGGAAGGCACTAGGACCTGCGTGGAATCCTGGCAGGGCAGGTTTGGAGGCAGGCAGGCACAAGGCAGGCACTAGGACCTGCGTGGAATCCTGGCAGGGCTCAGAGGCAGCAGCAGCTGCGACACACCCAGACACTGCAGCCGACATACTAACGTGTCGCGACACACAGTTTGGAAATCTCTGCCTTATCTAGTCCATTATCATGCTCATACACTGCCTCAACTGCCTCACATATATTAGATGAAAAATAGAGGTAAAGTTGAGTGCCACCTACGTATTAATGAAATCTGATTGCACATGCCCAGTAAACTGTCTCAGCAATTTAAATATAGGGGATAAAATAGAGACACAAGGATCTTACCTCACCATTGCTATGGAGCAAATCAATAATCCCCCCCCAAACCACCTTCTGAAATTGGTTATCCAAGTAGGAACAGAATCACTTTAGTACAACTGCACTCCAACTACACTTCACCTGCCCCTCTCTCAAAGCCGGTCATCCCACAGAGTGATCAAGACAGTTTCAGTTCTAAAACTGAATTTAACAAGGACAGTATGGGATGCTAGTAAAGCCTTTATGAGAGGACAATTTATATAGCAAAATAGTAAACTGAAAAGACAAAGACAAGAGAAGATGCAAAATATTTTAATGGAGATAAAGTTGAATGAGGAAGAATTAAGGAGATCTCCAGGAAGGAAGAATGTGTCACAGCAAACTAAATTTTACAATGCCAACTTTCTATGTAATGATAAGAGAAATGGAAATAAAAATGAACTTCATAAAACAAAACAAAAAAATTGAATTTGCAAATAAGCTGGGGAAATGGTTGGCATATAAATTAAGAAAAAAAAGTGAGAGGAAAATGCTATTAAAATTACAAAATGGGAAAAGTACGGTAACAGATAATGCAAGTACGGAAAGAATATTCCACCAGTACTATACAAAATTATGTAAAGGAGGAGAGATTTCCCCAGTGAAAGTGTACGAATATTTAAAAAGCAAAATTTATTAAAGATAATTAATAAACAAAATCAGATTATGAATGAACCTATAACAATAAGGGGAGTCTGTGAGGCTATAAAGAAATCTAAAATAGAGAAAGCACCCGGTCCTGATGGCCTGCCAGTTTCCTATTATAAACACTATGAAGATGAACTGTTACAACCTCTTCAAAAAATGATGAATTCTATCCTAGACAATGGAAGGATGTCAGACAGCTGGACAGGTGCAAATATAGCATTAATTCCTAAAGAAGGTGAAGACCTAATTTTACCAAAAAATTATAGACCAATATCTTTAATGAACAATGACTGTAAGGTATTTACGATGATCCTAGCAGAAAGAATGAAAAGTGACTTGCAAGACTTTATTCATGAAGATCAATGTGGTTCTTACCTAAAAGACAATTAAGAGACAATATTAGAAATATTCTTGATATATTAGAATATTTGGAGCAACACAATGAAAAACAAGCTGTGTTGACTTTCCTTGATGCAGAAAAAGCATTTGATAATTTGAACTGGACTTTTCTGTTTAAAATCCTGGAAGATATGGATTTTAGAGAAAATTTTATTAAATGAGTAAAATCAATATATACTTCACAAAAGGCACAAATTATAGTAAGTTAATGGGGAACTGACAAAACCCTGTGAGATACAGAAAGGGACATGGCAAGAATGCCCACTTTCACTGTTGCTATTCATTCTAGCTCTTGAAGTTTTGAATAGAACATCATGAGAGAATTGCTGGGGTGAAGGTTTTTAAAAAAGTATACAAATTAAGGGCATTTGCGGATGATTTGGTTTTAATTTTGGAAAATCCTATGAAAGGAATAGAGATATTAATGGAAAACTTTTGGTTTTCCATTAATTGGTTTGACATTTGGTGTGTTAGCTGGATTTAAAATTAACAATAAAAAATGAAGATGTTAACAAAAAATATGAATATGGAAGATCAAAAAGAAATTATTGCAAAAACTGGTTTTCAGACTGAGAAAAAAGTAAAATACCTGGGTATTACCATGATTAATATGAATTGTATGTTATTTCAAAATAACTATGTTAAGGTACGGAATGAAATTAAAAAGGACATGTTAAGATGAGAAAAGTTACAGTTATTACTGTTGGGGAGAATTTCTATGATAAAAATGAATGTATTACCTAGAATGATATTTTTATTTCAAACAATACCTGTTTTGACAAATGACGCATCTTTTAAGCAATGGCAAAAAGATATATCCAGATTTATATTGCAAGAGAAAAAACCAAGGGTTAAATATAAAATTCTTCAGGATGCAAAGGAAAGAGGAGGATTAGGATTGCCTGATTTCAAATTTGTCTTTTGCAGCCTGCTGTTTGGTTTGGATGAAAGAGTGGCTGCTGTTGAGAAATAAAAGAATGTTAAATTAGAACGACATAACCTGAGGTTTGGATGGAATGTTTTTTTATAGTACAATAAAGTTAAGGTTAATGTAGACTTTAAAAATTATTATGTTAGGAGTGCCATACTAAGAATATGGAATATATATAAACCCAGGTTATGCCCAAAGCTGCCTTTACTCGTTTTAGCACAAGCAGCATTTTATAGAAAAGAAACAGCAGGCAAAGAGAAATGGTTAACATATCAAGATTTGCTGTTACAGGAACATAGGGAACTTAAAATGAAGTCAAGAGAACAATTGACTGCAGAGGGATTTAGTTTTCAATGGTTTACATATGAACATTTGAGAGATTTAATATAAATAAAAAAGTAATTGGAATCGAGAAATGCAAAACAGAATTTGAAATTGAATTCTGCACAAATGATAAACATGTAATAGCTAAAATGTATTGCTGAGATTTGAAATGGAAGAAGAACAAGGTAAAAAGTACATGATAAAATGGGCTAAGAATTTTGGTTATAATATACAGATGGACCAATGGGAAATAATGTGGTTAAAAGGACTGAAATTCACATTGTGTTACAATTTAAGAGAGATTTTTTATAAAAGGATGTACCGTTGGTATATTACAACAGAGAAATTATTTATTTATGTCGATGAATACATATTTATTTATGTATTTATTTTCTATCCCGCCTTTATTATTTTTATAAATAACTCAAGGTAGTGAACATACCTAATACTCCTTCCTCCTCCTATTTTCCCCACAACAACAACCCTGTGAGGTGAGCTGGGCTGAGAGAGAGAGACTGGCCCAAGGTCACCCAGCCAGCTTTCATTCCTAAGGCGGGACTAGAACTCAGTGTCTCCTGGTTTCTAGCCTACCACCTTAACCACTAGATCAAACTGGCTCTTATATATACTCACTTATATATTAAATAAATTTTTATTTAACTTTATACATTAAGCTAAGATGACTGACAGCTGACAGATTTTGGAATTATGTTGGATAACTTTGTGAAAATATCAACCCAATTTGCAGGGTTTTGAAGTGAACTGAAAATTGAGCTGCCAGTTAATAAGAAACAAACATACTGAGATCACACTTTGAATAACGTGTACATTCCTGGTCACCATGACTTAAGATGGATAACATAGAACTAAAAACATTGCAAAAAGAAAAAAAAGGCAACTGAAATTCTTAGAGGGTAGACCAACCTTCTTATGAACAAAGATTCCAGCAATTGTCTCTCTTTAGCTTTAAATAAAAGACAATAAGGGAAGACAGAAGTATATGAAATCCTGCCTTGCATGTGATGTGGAGAGAAAGGGGTTTTCTCCCTCTTTTACAACGGTAAGAGCTCAGGGTCATCCACTGAAACTAAATTTGATTGATTGATTGATTGATAAATAAATAAATAAATAAATAAATAAATAAATGAAGGGAAATTCAGAACTGACAAAAGAAATATTTTTTCACCCAATACATAGTTGAATTATGAAATTTCCTTTAAGCAATTGTTTTTCTAAAAGGAGACTGGACAAGTTCATGGAAGATTAGGCTATCAATGGCTATTAATATTAATGGCTGTTTGAACTCCTTGAATCATAAACTACTTGACTTAACTACTGATTCCTTGGAAGCGACAATGGAAAGAGGCTATTGCCCTCCAGTCTAGGCTTGTGAGCTTCTCACATCCATCCAGTTGGACATTGCGTAACCCAGAATGCTGAACTAGGTGGACCTATGTCCTGATCAAGGTGGGATCTTATGTTTTTATGTTGTTATGATTATTGTGTACTTTATTTTGAAACAGCGTTACCATATAAATTTGCATGAGTTCTCAAGGATTTGGACATAGACCTTAATAAATTTAAATTACGTCAACTATGTCAACATTGCAGGTTGGGAAGCTGAGAACACCACCCACTTGAAAAAAGATGAAGTCAGAGTAGGGTGTTTACTCATACCATTTCTTGATAATGAGACAGGTAGTTTTGCTATTATAAAAACTGTTGGGATGACAACATAGAGGACTGAACATCCTACACGTTTGCCACACTTCTATTTGGGACACACCACAGTCTATACCCCCTCTTGGATTTAAAAATTCCCTTTACTTTCTTTGAAAAACCAACCCAACTTTTTGTTGTTGTTGAGGTTCAAGACATATGCCTTATATTTATTATTTATTATTTAAATTTATATGAAATTAGAATTATTTAAATTTATATATGTGTTAAGTATCAACGTTTGAGCAAAATAAGACGCTAGGTGCAAGAGATCATAAGCTGGGGCTTCAATAATAGGTTGATAATTTATGAAAGGCAATTTGGCTGGAAAAAAACTCACGTTCAACTATAAATCAAACCATAAGACATATCTCCAAACAACAGCCAAATGACTAGAACTGAAATACTCAGCAGATTGTATTGACAGAATAAAAAACTAAGCTAAATTGTACTTTTAAGTATCCCTCTCTCTAGCACTACCATACTCACCAGGTGAACCAGACTATTTTGCCATCTCAGTGAGAAATAGTCAATGGAGGGTGTGGTAACAGCTACCTCAGGGTGCAGAGACGTCTAAAGGAGTGGCGTGGATCTCAGAACAGGTAGGAGTCAGGACTAACATTAAATACAAAAATTGGCAAATCCCTGAGGCAGCAAAGATTGAATATACCAAGCACGAACATGTACTAGATATTAAAAACAAAAAAAGCCCAAATGTGGCTACAAACAACCCAGATTTCTAAGCTCGTTGTCATGGAGACTTCAGTGAGGATGCAATTAAAGTGTCTGTTCTTCTTGGTTTTTTAAAGGAAGATGGTTTGCTACAAAGTAAATAGTCAGGTTCCAACATCATCTTTGTATCAAAGAATGCTTTGTGAGTCATGTCCCATTCTTAAATGAAAATGGTAGCTACAATTCAATGCTTCATTTTGAAGGTCACTTGGCAGCCCAGAGCTACCCAGGAAATATTATGCTGAAGGGCTATAGAGGATATAGGGGCCTCTTGAGAAGAAAAGGGGTATTTTGCCTATGTTGTTTCTATGTCTTTTTCTTTTTTCATTTGATGTTTTCTCACACTGAATACTAATTATGAGAGCTGGTCTAAATTATGTTAAACTAAGGGTTTAAGCAGTTATCATTTAAATTATAAATTGTTGCTGCAGGATAGCATAACCAAGACTAAGCGCATGTTAGGCAGGGAAGAGCTTAAACTCTTCTTGTTTTTACTGCTGTAGATCTAACAAAATAATTCTTTCAATGCGGCCATCTTCATTGAAAATGAAGGCCTTGTTAGCTCTTTTTTGCACTGATAGGCAAAATAAAGAAATACAATTTTCTTGCAGCCTATAAGTCTTGTGGCCCTGATCCAGAGGCAGGGGTGACAACATTTAAAATGGTAGAAATGTGATCTTACATTGCAGGGAATATAATACACAGTTTTGCTTTTAAGTAAGGCACTAGCTTTCTGCTGTGAAGGGACAATAATTAATAATTTTAATTATTTATTTACAATATTTGTAGACTGCCCAATCAAGACTCTGTGCAGTGAACAACAAAGCAAGTATAAAACAGAAAACAGCAATTTAAAAGGAATCAATCTGGAACTAGCCTTTGAGGGGAGAATTTGGGCGTATTTTTAATTAAAATAACCCTAGGCAATTCTGTACATATGCTGAAAGAGTAAAACTATAATATTAAATAAATGATTCACCAAGGAACAGGTGCCCAAAATAAGGTGGCAGAGCATTTAATCCAGCCATAATACGTAATGCAATGGGGCATTCTAATAAAGGGTTTATTCAACAAACTGCATTATTAAGATTTACAATATAATCAGAGGCTAATGGAACAAAACTAGACTCTTCTTTTCCCTAGCCATCTATAAAAAATTCCTTATGCAGCTCTAGAATATTAAAATATATCTTTTTTTCTATACAAACTAAGGGCGGCACATTGGCGTAACGGTTAAGACTACCAACTGTTGAACGAAAGGACGGCAGGTCAGCAGTTCGAGACCCACCGCGTAACGGGGTGAACTCCCGTTCTCACCCAGCTCCTACCAACCTAGCAGTTTGAAAGCACATAAAAATGCAAGTAGATAAATAGGTACCACTCCGGTGGGAAGGTAACAGCGTTCCGTGCGCCTTGGCGTTCAGTCATGCTGGCCACATGACCACGGAAGTATCTATGGACAACGCTGGCTCCCTCGGCCGAGAATCAGAGATGAGCGCCACCCCGTAGAGCCGGATAAGACTGGAAGTGGAAACCTTACCTTATACAAACTAAAAAACATGAAAATCTTAATACTACCACTACTCTGTTTTTATTCCTCTCTGAAGATTTGTAAAAAATTCAACAGTGGATAAATTCTGAACCAACAGGATCTATTTTGTTTTCCTGAGAATAATAGTTGAACTAGGTCCCTCTGAGATGTATTTTCAGACAGATGATAAAAAATGGGACAATTTTCTTCTACTTTTATTTTTCTGGGACAGTCCCGGTCTTATTATTGTTCCTTCTTCCCAATTGCCTTACAAGGGCAGTCTTCTGCTTAACATTACATAAACTATATTACTATGAATATTGGTAAATGTGCTAGCTTCCAGGCAGCTTTATATAATCAATGGCAACTTGTCTTCCAGCAAAAGTAATGGAGTATCTCAGAGGGACAAAGCTCTGTCCCTCTGTTAAGTTAAATTCTACCTATTTATGTCCTTGAAGGGCTTATGAAAAGGGAGGTTTCAGATAAGGAAGGGTAACAATAATTTCTCCAACTATTCAAAGCAGAATCTATAGAACAGCAGAATGTAAGGCAAGGTTAGACATGAAGATTTTCTGTAGAGCAGTACTTTCAACATTCATATAACTATGTCTGTATAAGAGTCAAAGCTTCAAATCTATCATTAGAGCTTCAAATCCCAGCCCTACAGAAGTTTAGTCAGAACTAAAGGGGCCAAATGCTCAAGTAGCTGCCATTACAGGCACGCAGAGCTCCCTAAGAGGGAGAAACACTGAGTTGCTTCAGTAATCATCAAAAGGCTCTTACATTCCCCTGCAGCCAAAAAGACCAACAAGATAAACTCCAGAGAAGCAGAGGTAATTTAGAAATTAATTAAGATTTTAACTCTGAATCTCCAGAGGTTAAAAAGAAGGAAGCACAGAGATATAGATTTAGAGGGTTTCTACATTAAGGAGCTTCTCATACCTATAGTTTGATGGTAGGATTCCTAAGTAAGGAATCAGCAAACTATTTGACATCAAAATATAGGGATGCAGCTTCATGTTGAAGTCTGGAAACAAACTGTACTGCAGAATGTCATCAATAAATTGCTTGGAAGCAGTCTTAAGAATTTAGGAACTGTGAAATGGCAGTATAAATTAAGCCTTCTTTTGATTTTACAGTTTGGTCCAGCTGTACAAGTAGCATTTAAAACTCCTGAATTATTGTCAATACTGTTACCTGTTTTGGATTATTTTAAGCCTACAGTATTTTTTATAAACAAACTAAGAATATCATTAATATAGAAATTATTTATTTGAAATTATTTATTTGAAATTATTTATTTATTTATTGTTAAGATTTACTTTATTTATCCTTAGAGTTGGATCCATATTAACTAATCAATGGTTTAAAGGTTTTAAAGAATAGGAAGTATGTTTCTCATGATTTTAAGATGAGATTAATGCAACAACAGTTTTTTTTCCCTTTCATGTTTATCAGACACATCTGAGAATGTTTAAAAAGAGTTGGCTATCAACCTCATTATACTGGAAATATAAAATGAGTGAAGGGACACTTACTCCTATGATATGGGCTTTTCCCACTATATCCGTAAGTGTATATGGTATTACTAAGATCTTTACAGTTTAAACCATGCATGTACTTTTTAACCAAATACCATCGATTTGGGATCTATAACTATATGAAGAACTATGGATTTATCTTTTTTAAAATATATTTTATTGAGTTTTAAATATACATAGATAAAAGTTTGAAAAGGAAAAAGAAATAGAAATACAAATCAAAGAAAGAAGAGAAAAAGTGTAGTAAAGCAAAGAAAAAAAAGGAGAAAGATGAAACAGAAATTAGTCAACTTCCGATTTATCTCTGGTCATAGTAATTTTAAAAAATTATCTTACATGCTAGGTCTATATATAACATTGAAAAATATTTCTTGTCTAATATATCAGTTTATATATATTTTAATCTTCAAATCCCCATATAAGCTTTGCCCCTCCTGCATTTTACAAATAGTCCGTTAATGGTTTCCACTCTTTAAGAAAGTAATAATTTGAATTTTCTTTTAATAAACATGTCAATTTATCATTTTCTGCCATGTCCATCACTTTTAACATCGTCTTGTATTGTAGGTGTAATCTGATTTTTCCAATTTTGTGCATATACAAGTCTTGCTGCTGTAATAATGTATTGCATAATTCTTGTAAAAAATTTTCCTATTTGTTCTTCTGATATTCCCAATAGAAATAGTTCTGGTTTAAATGGAACGCGAATTTGTAAAATATTTTGCATCAATGAATGTATCTGAGTCCAAAATTTCTTTGCAATCTCACATGTCCACCACATATGGTAAAATGACCCCTCTTTTTTTTTTACATTTCCAACACAAGTTGGAGACATTCCCATACATTTTAGCGAGTTTTTGTGGGGTAATATACCATCTGTACATCATCTTATAGAAATTTTCCTTCAAATTATAACACAAAGTAAATTTTAATCCTTTAGTCCACGTCTTCCCATTGTTGCATTTGAATATTATAACCAATATTTTTTGCACATTTAATCATGCAGTCTTTAACTTGTTCCTCTACCATTTCACCTTTTAACAATAATTTATACATTTTAGCAATTAAATGATCATCTGTCTCACATAATTGTGTCTCAAATTCCGATTTGGTTTGTTCAAATTCAAATTCTTTTTTATCTGATTTAAATTTTTCTACAAGTTGCATGTAAGAAAGCCATTGGAAGGTATATCCTTCTAAGGACAGTTCTTCTTTTGATTTGGTTTTATATTGTCCTTGTTCTTTTTTTTAAAAGTCTTTGTAGGTCAGCCATTTGTCTTTAGTTCTTACTTCTGTTCTATGAAATGCTTCTTGCGTGGAAATCCATAAAGGTCTTTTATAACATAGAGTTAGTTTATATTTATTCCAAATTCTTAACAAAGATCTTCTAATATAATGATTTTTTAAAAAAATTTATTGGATTTTAAATATACGAAGCTAAAAGTTAAGAATGAAACGGAAATAGAAATACAAATTAAAAGAAAAAGAAAAGAAAAGTGCAGTAAAGGGAAAAAAAGAAAGAAAAACACAAACAAAGAAATTGGATAACCTCCGATCCAACTATGGTCATAAGAATAAAATAGTTTGTTTTTACATGCTGGTTATTCATATAACATTCATATACTTTTCTTGTCTATTATATACTATTTATATATAATCTAATCATCAAATCCCCATATTAGCTTTACTCCTCCTGCTTTTTGCAAATAGTCCATCAAAGGTTTCCACTCTTTAAGAAAGTAACAATTTGAATTGTCTTTTAATAAGCAAGTCAATTTATCATTTTCTGCCATCTCTAATAGTTTCAACATCCAATCCTGTATTGTTGGTACACTTTGATTTTTCCAGTTTTGTGCATATAAGAGTCTTGCTGCTGTGATCATATATTGTATTATTCTAGAGAAATGTTTTTCTATTTGTACCTCCCAAATTCCAAGTAAAAAAAATTCTGGTTTAAATGGTATTCGTATCTGTAGTATATTTTGCATCAATTAATGTATCTCAGTCCAAAATTCTTTTGCAATGTTACAAGTCCACCACATATGGTAAAAAGACCTCTCTTGTTTTATACATTTCCAACATAAGTTGGATATGTTCCCGTACATTTTTGAGAGTTTTTGTGGGGTCATATACCATCGATACATCATCTTATAAAAATTTTCTTTTAAGTTGTAGCATAAAGTGAATTTTAATCCTTTAGTCCACATATCTTCCCATTGATGAAGTTGTATATTGTGGCCAATATTTTTCGCCCATTGAATCATACAATCTTTAACTTGTTCCTCTACCATTTCTCCTTTTAACAATAATTTATACATTCTAGCAATTAAGCGTTCATCATTTTCACATAATTGTATTTCAAATTCTGATTTAATTTGTTCAAATTCTAAATTTTTTTTATCTAATTTAAATTTCTCTATAAGTTGCATATAGGAGAGCCATTGAAAGGTATAACCTTCTTGGGCAAGTTCTTCTTTTGATTTTATCACATAGTGTCCTTGTTCTTTTTTTAAGAATATAATGATTTTTAAAGTCCACATTAACTTTTACTTTGTCATACCACAAATATCCATGCCATCCATATCTTAATTCATGGCCCTCCAAGTTCAATAATTTTTCATTTTTCAGAACAATTTATTTATTTATTTATTTATTTTATTTATTGGATTTATCACCGCCCAACTCCCCCTAGGGGGACTCTGGGCGGTTTACAACAGATTTAAAATCATTAATATACATTTATAAATAAAATAAATCTATCCATTCTTTCATCCATACCAAGCAACAGGCAGCATAATATAGTTTCAAATCTGGCAGACCTAGTCCGCCTCTTTCTTTTGAATCTTGCAAAACTTTATATTTTATTCTTGGTTTTTTCCCTTGCCACATAAACTTAGAAATATCTCGCTGCCATTGTTTAAAAGGTTCTTCTGATGCCAATATAGGTAGTGTTTGAAAAAGATATAAAAATTGTGGCAAAATATTCATTTTAATTGCTGAAATTCTACCTAATAATGATAGTTGCAATTTTTCCCATTGATCCAAGTCTTTTTTAATATCTATCCAAAGTGGAATATAATTATTCTTAAACAACTTAACATTTTTAGTTGTTAAATATACTCCCAAATATTTTACTTTTTCTTCCATTGAATATCCCGTTATTTCTTTCAATTTCTCTTGTTGATGATAGTCCATATTTTTAGTCAAAACTTTTGTTTTCTGTAGATTCACTTTAAACCCTGCTAATGACCCAAAGTCTTTCAATTTCTGTATCAATAATTCAATTCCATCTAGTGGATTCTCCAAAGTAAAGACTAAGTCATCAGCAAAGGCTCTTAATTTATAAACTTCTTTTTTAACTTTAATACCATAAATACCATCATCTTGTCTAATGTCTCTCAATAAAACCTCTAGTACCAATATAAACAAAAGTGGAGATAATGGACAACCTTGTCTTGTACCTTTTTGAATTTCACATGGTTTACTAAATTCTCCATTAACAATTATTTTTGCAAATTGAGTATATATTGATTTAATCCACTTAGTAAAATTTCCTCGAAAATTCATATTTTCCAATACTTTAAACATAAAAGGCCAATTTAAATTGTCAAAGGCTTTTTCAGCATCTGTAAATATCAAGGCAGCTTGTTTTTCATAGTGTTGTTTCAAGTATTCTAGTATATCTAATATATTTCGGAGATTGTCTCGGATTTGTCTCTTAGGTAAAAATCCTGCTTGATCTTGATGGATAAGAAGAACTATGGATTTATCGACAATGGGGTTAAACAAAAAATATGATCCTTCAAGTTTGGAAAGATTGCATGTTCACAGAATTAAAACTTTGGCCTAATAATGTGTTTTATTTCTGTCTAAATAAAGAAAAACTGGATGGACCTCTATTGGTAAAATATGAAGGCCAATTAATATTATTCCATGTGGTCCTTTAATGACATGTTTAAAAATTGAACTTAGTGACTTATATAAATAATGTGTTTCTGATCATTTAATAAAGGTTTTTTGGGGGTACATTAAAGCATCAGAACATTAAAAATAAAGAATTTAGGAAAAAGAATCTGACAAACAGTATTAAGGATGGTATGTATTTAAGATTTATTGAACTATATATAGAAAGATATAGATATGGAATAGTTTGGAATAGTTTAGCTGTAATTTTAATAAAAAATATTAAGCAACAGTGGCAATTTTTTTTAAAAAAAGTACCTTCTCATGTCCTTCTGCTGGATGTTTTTAAAACATTTTACAGATTAATAGCTTTTTATTAATTTATTAATATATATCTCACTCACTTTTTGAGTGCAATTTTTAATGTACCACAAGAGACCCAATATCGCCCTCAATGTAAAAATGGCTGTTTTCCTCTGCTTAAAAGCATGGTGCTTCTGGCTGCCAAAGCACCAAGAGATAAAATTTTCAGATCAGGTACAATAAATACCTTTTTAGAGATAGGTTGATGGTATTCTATAATTGCAATCTACATGTTTACTCTTTTTATATTTTCTGGAATGCTATATGGGAAGACTTACAGTTAGCTCTTATTGAACCAGAAAAGTATTTTAAACTTTGTTCTGTTGAAATAAAACTCAAAAAGTTTTGAGTGTTCCAACCACAAAAAACAATGGAAACTCAGGACCAACTGCTGTTCCTTGTTTTTACCCCACAGGGAGTTGGGAGTGCTAGTCTATGCTGAGTGCAAACTAGAACCCAGATTGCAGAAAATTTGGCCAAAGGCATGACTTTAAAAAATATTAAAATAAATCTCTACATCAAACAGTGCTTACATAGCTCTTTTCTCACCAAATGAACTCTTATCAAAAGAACTCCCCCAACGCACACATCATTCTTAATAGAACAACAGATAGTGTTGTTCAGATAACCACTCAGTTTACAGGACAAGAGAGCAGCTAAACTCTTTCATATCATCAATTAGGATATCTCCCTTGATTTTTTTTTAAATAACCTCCTTGTTGAATTTTCAGTATTTTCTTTGCAACCCATCTGCCAGATGCCATCCCAGGAAAAGTAACTGATATTTTTAGTTATCCATAAGGGCAACTACTGGCAGGCAAGCAAGGTTTCAAACAACTATTTGTTGTTTTAATTACTCAACCTCAGCAGCCGAGCATTAAGCACAGATGGAACCTATCATTTATATTCCTATGAACTCTACGTTCCCTGTAGCAAAGCTTTTTGTTTTCATTTTCTGGAAGAAGAGTAAGAACAGTAATTTCTCAGAGTGGGAGGCTTACTGCTGTGAACAGTCTTCTTTTTCTGTCTGCCCATGTGATTTCTTTTCAATGCTCCGCTCCCACACCACCCCATCCAAGGTAAACCAATAGGAACAGGGACATGGTGCTGTACTGGTTAAACTAGAAAAAAGCAGTCCAATCACAAGCTACGAAACAGCCCAACTCAACTGTAATGCTTAGAAAAGTTGGAAAAATTCAAAACAATGTCTCTTAAAATAGAGAAGTTTTGTTCTAGTGTCAAAACAAATTTGTGTTTTCTTCCATGCATAAGCCACTCAAAGCAGACATTTTGATGTTGGAAACTTTGAGACCAAAATATTCTGCACATCCCTAGTCCTAACTGTATAACCCAAATTGTTAGGCATGTATTTATATAACTGTTGCAGGCAGGCACACAGAACATACCAGGAATAGGTTTAAAAATGATCTCAGTGCTTTATAAAGTACAACTCAGGTCTACTTTTACAAGGAGGAAGGGAGGGAGGGAGGCCAAGTATATTCCATAATATACCCACCAGGAAATCTCATTCTTATCAGCAAATATTAAAAGTCGTTCCTGAAATCCATTTTACTTTATTCAATAGTGAATATTTTATTTATTTTTCAAATTTATCACCGCCCATCTCCCCCAATATATCACCCAATAATGTGTACGTATTCACTCTTTATCATATACCCTTCCATATGCATAAATAAAATAGTTTCATACAGCATGCCACAATATGTTCACACAATACAAAACGTTTTCTTGTTTTAAAAATTCATATTTATTTGAGCAAAATAAACTCCCCCACTCTTCTTATAGACGTTCCCTTTAGAGTGAAATCAGTCAGACTGGATAATGTTTGTATTCTGGATTATGCTAGCCATTTTCAGAGCTCCAAAGACTTATACGAGAGTTGGGGGAAATGCCCATTCTTGAGAATTGGAAAAAAGCTATCACACCATAGATATGTCATAACTTATTGCATTCATATAGATTTTTGCTTATTGTTTGTATACGGATATTTGTCTTGTCTTGTCTTTAACCATTCAGTCGTGTCCAACTTGGCGATTTTATGGACGAGAGCTCTCCATGCTGCCCTATCAAGCACGGCTTCTTTCAATTGCTGGATGTTCATCTTGGTATCTGTTTTGATGGTATCGAGCCAGCGTATACAGATATTTAGTTATCTTTAAAACACGTTACAAAAAAAAACTGAGAATGAAGCTGCTCCTGTTGCCTACAGAAATTACACACACACACAAACACACACACGTGTGTGTGTGTGTTTGTGTGTGTATTTCTAAATGAATCCAGTAGAAACTTTAGAACAGTGTGAAACTGTAAAAAATAGTATTTGTGCATGCTGATTTCTGAAAAGCTTAAGATTGAAATCAGAAAAATATTCTGAAACATAATTTCTGAAACATCATAATTACATTTATAAGAATGGAAGATAATTTTACAATTTTGAAATCATTTATCCAAATTCACCAGACCCCCTATTCACTGCTAGAAGTGACAAAACACCTACACTTAATTTTATGCTACAGTGGATTTACAAGAAATTAAATGAAAGGGTTTGTGTTTTTTTCCAAGTTACCTTACCTGTCTACCAACATTCTCTTGGAAGGCAGCCTAAGAACAGAGAGAGCAAACATACAAAAATGAGTCAGGTTTGCTTGCAGATAAACACCAGATCATGAATTCAAAACAAACATGCTGCAATATAAATGACCCATGGGCTTTATTTTAAAATGAAAAGTCAACTTTGTTGCCTGAATATGCCCTTAGGCAGTTGTTATGTGCTAATGCTCTTTTAAATTTATATGCTGTATGCGAACAGTTTAAGAATGGGTGTTTATTAAAATCAGGCACACCCAGAACAGTGGCCTTCATTGCTGATACAATACTTCCAGTAGAAATAAAAAGGCAATGCCCTTAGAATACAGTTACCGAGAGAGATTTTCCAGACTACTTCCATAAAGTCTGCGTGTTATAAACTTAACATTTTCACATTTCTAAGCTCCTCCTCCTCTTCCTCCTTTTATAAATTATATGAGATGACAGATAGCACTAATCAAAGAGAATATTTTGTAGCTCAGGGTTGAACTGTGGAGTCAGTTCAACAATACAGTAGTAAGTAATAACAAACAATAACAAACAAACAAACAAACAGTAATAACAAAACAGTAATAAGCAAATTAGATAGCACTAATTTGCTTGCAGTTATTTATAACTCATTTATAGACTTCATAAATACGTTTTGAGATGCAAAACATTCAGATTTAAACTTTGGATCAATTATTATTCTTTTTGCATTTTTTTTAAAACTCAAATCTTAAGATTCAATACTGCACCAGAGAGAAAAAGGAGGTAAGCCAACTTGACTGATCCCACCAAATTATGCTAAGGTTCAAGTATTTGGCAGAAGTGAAAAGTAGAACTCTATTTTCTCTAAATAACCAAGCTCAAAATATACACTTAATTGGCACGTTTGCTTACAAACTTTCTGTACATCTGATAACATATTGTACAAATTTAACATGACAATATTAACAGACAACTTCACCCTTAATTTAATAGGCTGGTATGATTTTGCCAATTGACTTTTGCCATGGAACTTTCTAACCATGAGCCCAAACAGACGATAGTTTTACTACATATTGTGCCAGAAATTCAATCAATAATGTTAACATTATTTATATCACCCAATGTAATGTCACAGATCTCCCAGTGAGAGTGCTCAAGAGATGGACTTAAGAGCCCAAGAATACAACAGTGAATCTCTCGTCTTCCATAAAATTAAGAAGAAATCTTCTGTTCCCTTAAACTTTTGAGCTTGTCCTTGATTTCTCTGGCAATTCCAATGCAACCCACATAATAATAAAAGACTGAAAAAAGATTGCAAGTTTTCTTGCTTAAATGATTACTTATTTTTCAGAAAAGCATTTTAATGAATCATTAAGGTATATCCTGAATAAATAATGCTCCAAAAGTGAATCTGGTTTCATATACTATAAACCGCAAGGGAAAAAAGCCACTGAAACTCAAATAAATTCTAGGTTTCTTCTGAAAAAAAAGTGTCTGTATGTTTAGGTGTGTGTTTGTGTGTGTGTGTTTATATATCTGTATCTGTCATCAAAAACTAAAATTCTGACAGTCTAGGTTAGCCTTTCTCAACCATTTGACCCTGGAGGAACCCTTAAAGTATTTTTCAGGACTCGGGGAACCCCTGCACATTCAGGCTCAAATATAGGCCACAAGTTATAAAATTATTATATTCGTTTCATGTGTTGGCCTGTATGTATGCATTAACAGTGTTCTTAAACTAAAAATAAAGAATGAAACTTACCTCTTTCATGTGAAGTTGCCCAAATTTGAAATAACTTTTAAAATAAATTGTGATCTCCCAAGGAACCTCTAGTGACCTCTTGCGGAACCCTTGGGTTCCACGGAGCCCTGGTTGAGAAACCCTGGCCTAGGTGGTTACTGTATGTGTATGAGGGAAAGGAGAAAGGGGTGAGTATGGTAGACTTTCCATGTAAGAAAACTGAAGGTAAAACCTGCCAACAATAGGAGTGACCCAAGTGGCCCAACATGCTTCCATGGAGCTATTTCAGTCTTCCTCCTCCACTGTAACAGAGGAAATAGAGGAGCAATTTTTCTTTTTGGGTGTTACATTCTGTTTATAACATATCTGTCCTATGCCTTGCTAGATCCACAACACAGAGTTTTGTGGGATTTAAACAATCTCAAGGCCTCTACTCAACTTTAGCAAAGCCTTGCTGTCTATTTAGCTCACACAATGCCATATTCAATTCCTTGGGTAATTATATTTAAATATAATAAATTAAATATGCTTTTTTATTATAGAATCAGTTTATCATGAATAAACCAATTGATTTCAATGAGTTTCCCATGCCCATCTGAGCTATATCAAAACATGTCCCTACATACACATTGCCCCCTCTCTCTCCACACACATACATACACACACACGTTCCATCTTCAATATACAACTAATATCTAAAAGTGAAATATTTTTGCATATACTTTTAAATATTAATTAAATAATAAAGTATCTCTCATTTTCTCTGATGGAGTGAGTTTTTAAAAAATAGATGTTTCTAGAGAGTTTAACTATGCTCATTTAATTTAGATCAATTAATTTAATTTAGATCAATCAGTATAAGTGATAGACAGACAAACAAGTGAATTTCAGTTAATTAGCAGAAACTGCCTTCAGATAAGCTTCTTCTTCTACCATTAAGATGTATTGCAAAGATGGCAACTCAGCCTATTTCTAAAACTACACATAATTCCCACAGACATCAAAAGAGAACTGAGCACATATCTTGGAGCAGTTTAGTGTATTTTTAATTTCACAATATAGCGTGCCCAACTTTTCAAATTAACAAGTCTTATATTATGTAAATTATACTCATCAATTTGTTCTACTCTCTGAAACCAATAATTTGGGGGAAAAATGAATTCAGCAGGCATATAAAACCATGTGTAGACTAAATTTGAATAAAACTATGACTTTGTTGGAAAAGTGAGAGAGGGAACTAGTTAATTAATTCTTCTTTTTGGTGTTGAGTCATATTACATCTGTCTAAGCTTGAACTGTTGGTAAATATCCAAAATGCTATTGGCTACTTATTTCTACCTCTATCTTTTGTTATGTCATGGGAAAACACAATTTTCATTCTAATAAACTGAAATAGCAACCTTTTAAATTACTAATTCCTGATTTAACTCCCAATCAATATTTTTACAATAAATATTTAATTTGTATTTAAAATTTATATAAAACAGTTGACCATGCATCTGAATGTGATCATATGACATCTATGGAGTGATATTTGTTTCAGAATATACAAATAATTACCATGAAATTGTTTCAGATTATGGAAAAACTGAGGGGGGAAAGTGATAAAAATTATAATACATATCTCAGTATTTCACAATAAATATTACTCTTCAAGAGAAAATACATATGACATTACAATGTAATTTATTTCTTAAACAGATTTACATGAAAATTAAATTGCTAGCTGATAATAGGAAAATCGTAAATCAAGTTCCTTTTAATCCAAAAAGTAGTTTACATAGAAGATGAGAAAAAATAAAGTTACCATCATCAGCCAGGGCATCTACAATCAAAAAGATATTTGTCTGCCAATGTTAACTTTGTGTTGGTGCATCAACTGACTGATTATTGTAAACTGAAAACCAGAACACATCCTCTCCAGCAACCAACACCCAGATTAGCAGGGATTAACACCAGGCAAACAATCAAGCAGAAAACAATACCCTAATCAAGGAACTATCAAGGAGACAATCAAGGAGACAAACAATTGAGCAGAAAACAATACCCTAATCAAGGAACTACCAAGGAGAAAACCACACCGCCACCAACACTGGCAAGGCAAGTTACTGTATATAAACAGGGAGCAAACCCCACAGTCAGTAGCACTGATGATGTTACCTAGTTGGATAATGAAACATCTGCAAGCAAACAACCAAGCTCAGAGAGCACCAAGGACTCCACAGTTCAACCCTGAACTACATATATTCTCTTCTATTAATACAATCTGTTGATCCTTATGTTTGCTGAAAGTCCCACTGACAGATTGACAGTGAAGAGGATACTTGCAAATACATTTAAAAATCCTCTTCTATGTATGTTAAAAACTTAAACTGAAATCAAAACTACCCAGTGGCATAATAGAAAGGTCACTCTGTTCCTTCAGTCTTGGCAGTTCCTTTATACAACTGACATATTGATCTGTTATAAAGACAATGATACCAAGGCAGTACACTTTGCACATGAAAAATGAGACATGAGATATAATTTTATATTTTTTATGTAAATCTTGGAAGTAAAATATTTAAAAGAAATAGTTTTCTCATAATGAATGCCAAACTTCAACAGACCTCCTAAGAATCTCATTCAAATCTGTCTTGCAAGAATGAAGTTATTTTAAAAAATTGACAAATTGCGATAGAATTGGGAAAAGGCTACTGAACAAGATAATGTACTGCCCAGGAAGATAATCTCAATACATTATTATTGTTCCACAGATTACAATTTAACTTACCGAGGCTGCTCTTCTGCAGTTAACATCACGGTCAAATATAGCAGCTATAATCAGGGCACTGAAAAGAGAAATGAAAGGGAAAATCTGTGTGTGTGTGTGTGTACACATATACATATAATACATATACACATATACATATAAAAACAATGAACAATTTGACAAAATTTGTCTTTTGAAGAGTAAAAGAGAAGAGCTATCATTTTTGTCTAATGGCCAAACTAACTGAATTTATTATTGGCTAAGATATTTTGGTAAATTTCAAACTCTGAATTTGGTTTATAGCGCACTATAGGTAAAGGTAAAGGTTCCCCCCGCACATTTGTGCAGTCATGTCCGACTCTAGGGGCCAGTGCTCATCTCCGTTTGTTAGCTGAAGAGCCAGTGTTGTCCGAAGACACTTCCATGGTCATGTGGCCGCATGACATGCGCGGAACGCTGTTACCTAACCACCGAAGTGGTACCTATTAATCTACTTGTATTTGCATGCTTTCGAATTGCTAGGTTGGCAAGAGCTGGAGCTAGTGCGGGAGCTCACTCCGTCACGCGGGGCTAGGGATTCGAACCTCCAAACTTGCAATCTTCCGATCAACAAGCCTGGCATCTTACCCACTGAGCCACCACGCCGCTTAGCGCACTATAGTAATAGTGAAAAAAGAACTCCATTTAAATCCATTGTTTCTCACATTACATCAATATATGCACATTATTTCTGCTCTCGGTTTGCTTTTTTTTAAAATAATGATCTTAAGATGATCTTAATTTATAAGATAGAATACCCCATCACTCAATACTGGCTAATTGCAGCACAAGCCTAAAAAGCAAAAACTTTAAAGATTGTAGGAATACAGCCATGTTAGTCTATAGCAAAAAACAGGAGTCTGGTAGCACCTTTCAGACTAACACATTTTATTAAAAGGCATGAGCATCATAGTGCATCATAAAAAGAAGAGCAGATCTGTAAGAGGGTTGATTTGTATGCTAGGTTTCAGTCCTTCAATTTGTGTATTAGCAAAGGAACTTACCAGACATCTAAATGGGGATGTGAGGATAGGTTTCTGCCTTCCTTACAGCAAAGTAAATGTGAAAATATGAAGTAATCATCATGCTGTTCTCATTATATCAGAAATGTGTGCAGTATAACTGGAGATAAGGAAGAGCATGTTCTGCAGAAAGACCAGGCCACAGCACTGAGTGTTGTGGACTGGTCTATAGCAAGGCACTGTGATACACAATTGAACATACTGTATGTGTCCATTTAACACTATGGCACCTAGGATATCCCCTACTGTTTATTTTTACTATATTCCACCAGGATTCCCCCACATAAATAAAAACGGAATTTCTATCATAAGCAGCAAAATATTTGTAATTAACTTATTTTATTTATTTATCTTATTCCACATTATTTCTACAATGTAGACGGAGTAGATTGTACCTGAGTTTTAGCAAACAATGTTTTCCCTTCCAAAATATACATTTCTGTAGAGTTTTAAAATATATTAAACATTTTATCACAATGCTACATTTATATTACTGTTCCAGAGACAAATGTATAGAGCATAGCTTTCCCAACTGTGTGTCATGACACTTTAGTGTGTGGCGAGACACAGTTTAGTGTGTCGCCACAAAACCCGGAAGTGGACGTGCACGGCGGCGGTGCGGGGGCGCAGGCAGCGGCGTGCACGGCGGCAGCGACGACGGCAGCGGTGCGCCATCAGCGCTTCCGCGTTTTAGCGGAAAACATGAGGCTGCCGCCGTGCACGCCCCTACCCCCACCATTGGTGTGTTGCCAACAGCAGCAGTTTGGAAAGCACTGGTATAGAGGTATAATTAAGGACAGGATAGGTAATAAATGTGTCATGTGAATACATAACAAAACACTAAGACAGTATTTTAAACAAATCGGCACTTTTCATGGCTGTGGAGATAAAACTGAAAAAGCTAATGCGATTTCATTTTAAGAATTTCAAATCTTGGACTTCCGGTGGGGACACGGCAGACTGAACAGCTGTGCCCGCAGGCTCAGCGGGCAGAACTGACAACGCGGCAGTTTTTTCGGGCTCAGGCAGGTTTTTCCTGAAGCCCAGGAGTGTTTTTCCAGAAAAAGGAAAACACCTGGAATCACCCCATCTGTCCTCATGACAGCTGCTTGCAGCCAGAAGATCGCAAACAGCGTTCGCGCTCAACTAGTAAGAGCTAGCCGGGAGGCTGGGACATCACCATTTCCAAGCGGCGCTGTAGCCTTAAAGGGACACTAAGACCGGCCACCCCATTTCTAAATCACCCAATTTATATTTAAGTACATGTACCCTAAGATAGGCTTTCTACAGCAAGGAGAAGCAGGCTCTCTTGGTGCTTATCATTATTTTTGGGATTAATTTTTTAAAAATTCTTTTTAAGTTTTGGACTTTGTTTTTGTCGTGGATTAGGTGAAGAACAACGCTGAGCCGGAAATTAAGCTCTAGATCTTTATTGTTCTACGTTACACAGAATATTAGCATTTTCCTACACGTTGTATCAGCTGTTTTGAACCTTCAGTTTTCTGCTTCTACTTTCCCTGGGGAACTGTCTGCATATCTCACTTTTGCTTGTGTAAACACATTCCGGAATTCTTTCATATCTTCGACTTTCGCTGGTTAAGCTCCTAGGGGAAGCCATAATCTACTGCATGAGACATGGAGGATTTTAAACAGACTTTCTCTGACTTCCAACAAGATTTTAAACAGATTATTTCTGATTCCTACCAAGTTTTTATGCAAGGCATTCAGGACATTGTGGAAAATATGAGGTCTAAAATGTGTCATCTGGTTGGGGATGTTGTGGATGAAACTGAGGAATTTAACAGTGACAGAAATGTCTCTTCTAAGAGTGAGATCAGGATTTCTGTTGAAATGCTGGATGAAGATTGGATAGTTGAGTTGGAGAAATTTAAGGGAGAGCGAGTTGCGAGCCACAAGTGAAATTGATCTTCTGGTGGAGTGCCATGGAAATGAAGGTGTTATTATGTATGGGAGGTCTCCTGAAGAGAAGTTGGGAGTTTTTGAGGGGGGCAGTTGGGCTGCTTGATTTCTTAAAGAAAAAACTGTGCGCATTGTGGGGATATGTAAATGCTCTGGTTTATTTTGAAGTGGGATAAGGGTTTAAGAATATTTATCTGGATTGCTTTTAGAATTTGGCTGATTTCATTTATCTTTAACGATTTGGATTAAGATTATTAAGGTATAATAAAAACAATAATAAAGGTCTATTTGGATGGTTTTGGGTTTAATATGATTAAGATTATTAAAATTGTTGTATTATCAAGTACAATGGCAGACAATTTATATGTTTTTTAGTTTGATCTTTATTATAGTAGACAGAAATGTATAGATTAGTAGTAGGAAGGAAATAATTAAATAAATTTTATCTTTGGGGGAAGTTTAGGTTTAAATAAATTTTTATTTTTTTTTATTTTAATATAAGGGGAGGGAGTAACTGTATTTAGTGATTTTTACAATGTGCCAATGGAATGATTTAGAGAAATAATGTGATTTTGGTTTAATATAGAGTAAGGGATTGATTATGGAAATTTTTAAAATTTGGAAGTCACCTCTTTTTGTAGCTTTGAAAAAAAATTCTCTTGTGTTTCTACACTTTTTTAGTTTTTTCTTTTTTCCTTTGTAGTTTTTTGTTTTTCTGTAGCTTTTATCTTTGCTTGAAATTTAATAAAATTCTTATTAAAAAAAAGAATTTCAAATCTTCTTGTATTAAAATCTAATTATGAACTATAAGGGACTAGTACCAAGGTTTCGATTTAGAGCAGGGTTTCTCAACCAGGGTTCCATGAGAAGTCACTAGGGGTTCTCTGGGAGATCATGATTTATTTAAAAAAATATTTCAAATTCGGGCAACTTCACATTAAAGAGGTAAGTTTCGAAACGAATATAATAATTTTGTAACCTGTGGCCTATATTTGAACCTGAATGTGCAAGGGTTCCCCAAGGCCTAAAAATATTTCAAGGGTTCCTCCAGGGTCAAAAGGTTGAAAAAGGCTGATTTAGAGATTAGTAGTGATATGACGTTTTGAAAGCACAGTAGCCTAATAATTGGAATAATTCATATCCTGAGAGTCAATGCCTTGGGACTTTCTAAAGTCAATCTGGCAAAAAATAATATCCACAAATTCTGATCCTGACTCTATCCATACCACACATGTATATACTCACACTATGGTTATATCCTGATATGACCAGTGATGGCCCTGACACTCTAGAACACTTTGCTCCCAGAGCTGAGCCTGGCCCCCTCATTACCTTCTGCCTTCTGCAAGGAAGCGAAAACAATTTTGTTTAGATGAGATTTTAGTGGTGACACTGAGCTGCCATTCTTATTAAGACTATATAGCATTTCTTATTGGTAAACCACAAAGAATCTTGGGATATGGTGGTATATTAAAAAATAAACTCAATGTGAGGCTACCTTTAAAACTGAAGTTGCAACTGGTAAATAATGTGGAGGCTAGGCTGCTAATTAATAGAAGATCATCCCAGAAGCATTTCATGCTCAAACAATACCCAACCTCGATTTTGAATCTGAAACTCCTGTTTCAAACTCAGACCACCTCCAGAATGGTCAGAGCAGACCATTCCAAAGTTAAAACAACTGATTCAAGTTCAAAACACTGTAAACTCCTCTGCGTTTAAAGTCCCAAATGGCTTAGGCCAGTGGTCCCCAACCTTTCTGGCACCAGGGACCGGTCGTGGAAGAAAATTTTTCCACGGACTGGGGGGGTGGGGTTTGCAGGCGGTAGCCAATCGCATGCACTGAAGGGCGGGGTTTGCAGGTGGGAGCCAATCGCATGCACTGGGGGGCGGGGTTTGTAGGAGGGAGCCCCGCGGCCCACTTCCTAACAGGCCGCGGCCCACAGGTTAGGGACCCCTGGCTTAGGCCTTAATTAACCCAGGAGACTATTGCTCCCATTATAAGGTAATATCTCCAGAAAAGGCTTGCTAAGATGCCCCTGTATCTGGCACACAGGAAAGGGTCTTCATCTGCATCATTCCCTGAATATACCATGTATTACCTTGGGAGCTGTATGTAATCTCACTAGAAACTCCTTAAAGACATATCTTTTTCATCAGATTTTTAACTGTTAATTACATTTAGTAACAATAAGAATTATGTTTCATTTTCAGTATTCTGTACTTTATTTTTGTTAGCTTAGCTTAGCTAGGAAAAAGGATCATTATTTCTCATCTTGATTAGGAATGCTAGAGGAAGAAAAAATTAACTTAATCTCCACAGGCAATCCTGCTGCACAAAAGATCACAGATTGCCCATACTTACAAATCAGTATGAACACTGGCAAATCTTGAATCACATTTTTATGGCATGGAACCTTCTCTGACTGCACCAACAAAATCTGGCAGCTCAATTGCCAAAACTCAACAGTACACTTTCCTACCATTGTATGATGAGACACACACTTAAAATGAATCTATCTCTATTGGTAAATCATACAGGGCTTACTATTAGCCATAAATAACCACAACTCTGCTCACCAGCTTCTTTAATGACTGTGAAAACCTAAGAAATATAAATACATTCCTTTGTGTTTTATTCAGCATATCAAGAAATGAGACTCTAGTCTGGCCCAAGGACAATTAAGAACAAACTCTAAAATGAGCTACTGTTTCTTACTTTGGCTTCTTCCTTTCAGAACAAACCAGATTCTCTGATTCACACATAACAAAGTGGACTGTCTCTAGTTTGTTACTGAACAGACTTGTAAATGTGCTATATGATTTTCTCTTCAAGAAGTATGTAAGACTCTCTGGGATTGATTAGGCTTCAGGAGGATACATGAATGTGAACACGTATTTATTCACATATATACACATATACTATACATACAACTCCTTGTTGGGTTCTCTGAAGGGACAGGGGAGCCTCAACCTCCTCTCCTCCCAAACTTTCTGATGAGGCTTCACCGGTAGAGAGAATGATGATGCTTCCTATCTCCTCCAGCATCCTGTCACAGTGAGGGATAATACTCCTCAGAGGGAAGCTGCCCTGTGGTCTGCTCTCTGCTCAGCCACCGTTCAGCCTTTCAACATTCTTCAGGGAACTGCTTATTTGATTGAGGAAAGATCCCCCCCCCCACGTAACAGTGCTTCCCACTGAGAAGTTTCCTGCAGGCTGCTAAAGAGTACATACTATTGTACTGGGCATGGACAAAAAGGGGTTTTTGTTGTTGTTGTTCAGTCGTTTAGTCGTGTCCGACTAGTCAGAAATGAGCCAATGGGATAGAATTAATGCCAGAGCCATTATAAGAACTTTAGGAATAAGATAATCAGCCTGCATTTTGAAAGACCTCATCAAAATCCAGACATGCTGATGTGGAAAATGGAGTTACGGAGTGCAAATTCACTTAATATGTAACAAAAATTGCTCTTGAGAATGAACTCGTCAGGCAACAAACATATTCGTGTAGAAATTATTCTCAGCATTTCATCAGAGCACAAGATGTAGCTCTGAGCAATATTCATATTTCCTGATTCTGCAGGCTAATCTTGCCCTAGGGCCAAGTGGCTCCATTTACATGAGAGCCACACCTCTCTTTTCTTCTCACCACGCAGTACTCCAGGGAAGACTAAATTGCCTGCACTCCCACACTTCGACCAATTTTTCTGAGATGAAATATGGTCCTGTTCTGAAGCACAGATAAAGGAGTTTTTCCATCTTCTCAAGAGTAAACTTCAGTTCTAATTATTTTTATCTGTCAGTTCCCTCACCACTGCCAAAGCAACAAAATTATCCAGCAATTAAACTAAACAGAACTTTTAAGTAAATTATATCTTAAATCTCTTTAATAATTACAGAAACTCAGCATTATACAGTAACCTCCCGCAAAGAACCTTTTTAGTAAACCATAAAAATATTATATTATTTCGCAGTTACCAATATTTTTTAAAATAGATTTTTACTACATTACAAAGTAGCTGTTAACAGTCACCCCATCTGCACTCTTTAATGATTTTTCTGATAGTCTTCTTATACACACTCACTAATAACAATCTACTCAATTCTGCCTTCATGGCTTTCCATACTGCAATCAGGGAATGTTATGTGTTGGAATTTACTTTGAAATATTACTCAATTTTTTGCCTCAATTTCACTGCCTTTTGGGGGGGGGGGTTACATTTAATACGTTCATTTTTTTTAATGCGTTCAATCGTGTTCAATTCTTAGAGACTGTGATTCTCAGAGACTGCCTGGACAAGTCTCTGCAGTTTCCTTGGCAAGGTTTTTCAGAAGTGGCTTGCCCTTGCCTCCTTCCTAGGGCTGAGAGAACGTGACTGGCCCAAGGTCACCCAGCCAGCTTCGTGCCTAACGCAGGGCTAGAACTCATGGTCTCCTGGTTTCTAGCCTGATGCCTTAACCACTACACCAAACTGGCTCTCAGTGTGTCCATAGAATATGCTTAATTAGGTCAAAGGGCCGATTGTCATACCATGCAAACAGCTAAATCCAATTAGTGTATGCATGTGTTAGAGGCATTAGAAGAGATTACTTTTAGCCCAAATTAATGGAGCTACATGGTGAGTGAACTTGAAGAAATGGATTGGAGGGGATAAACCTCCCCAAATTCTGTTCCCGGTGCACTGACACCTCTCTCTCTCTTTTTAATTTTTTGGTTTCAAAAAGTTAAATGAGAAGCAGAAAGCCCCAGCTTTCTAGCCATCCTTGTGACAACTAAATCTGTCATGGCTAACTGCTCAACATTTGAACAGGGCATTTCCAATCATGAGGTGCCAATGCCTAGGTAAGTTTCTAAATACAGCACTGTAAGCTCCAGTAGAACTTCAACAAAGTTTAAATGTAAACTTAATAGGACTGCAGCAGCAATAGTACATACGTATTAGGTAAAATAATTACAAATATTTTGAATAATATCACTATCTGAGATCACTTGGCTAAACCTGAACACAAAATCAATGCAACTATGAATTCTTAAAATATTTGTTCTAAGCAGTGAATTGTTCTTTTCTAAAAAGATAGCAACAATTTGTTTGTGGCTAAACAGATGACTCTTCTCAGACAGAAAGAGTGACACACCTAAGGCTAGAACTAAGAGACAAGAAGGAAAAGATATGTGATTACTGTTATTGGCTGTAAACCAAGGTATACTAATACAGATGAAACTGTGCGTCATGCTGCAAAAGTTCCTGATTCTCAACACAGAGCTTTATTGCTGAGCTCCCACACTAAATTATTACAACTGGAAAAGTAAACAAAAAAAAACCCAAAATAAAATAAAAAACCAAAACTTCTCTCACTATAAAACCACTTTAGTGGAAGAATTTTTTTCATAGGAAACAGAATACACAGGCACAGTTACATTTAGCTTCATAAGTACATAATGGGTAAATTTCAGACAGCCAACAGAACTTTTAGATTTTAGGTTAAAAAATTGATCTGGCAGCTTTAGCACATTTTAACTAAAAAAATATTATTGAGATAAGATTATTTGCAATGATGTTCTTGTTACAGACAATTAAAACAAAAAGGATTTGTCATAAAAACCATATAAAAGTGTACAAATTATTGTGTGATGACTAAGAGAGGAAAAGACCATTTGATTCCACCTATAGAGTTTTTGCTAAAATGTAAAGTTTCTGTAATAACGTAAGTTATCAAACTGGCTTGATGCAGCTGAGACAATCTGAACTACAGAACTGATTTTCTACAATAAGATTTATATATATTTGACTTAAAATTTTTTTATTTATTTAAAAAAATTATGTTGCTTTGTGCCTCACTCTTGATTTGCCTTCTTCATGAAATTTAGAGGTAAATTAAAAGACAAATGAATAAAAATGGGCAAACGTTAGAACTTCTTTTGAAATTTTCAGTGGGAAGGATGGGAAAGACATGTTGTATGTATTTCTTCTCTTCCTTAAACTTTAGAAACATTGTCTTTTTTTCCCCCTTCTCTGTAACTTTCAAACAATCCACTGTGTTTTTATATCTGCAGTGGTATGGGAGCTTTCCTTTTTTTGCAACTTCTTATAGCTACACTCGAGAGCCAGTCTGGAGTAGTGGTTCAGGCAGCAGGCTAGAAACCGGGAGACCGTGAGTTCTAGTCCCACCTTGGGCAAAAAGCCAGCTGGGTGACCTTGGGCCAGTCACTCTCTCTCAGCCCTAGGTAGGAGGCAAGGACAAACCACTTCTGAAAAACCTTGCCAAGAAAACTGCAGGGACTTCTCCAGGCAGACTCCAAGAATTGGACATGATTGAACGGATAAAAAAAAAAATAGCCACACTTGCAGGGCTAAGCAAATGAACAGAAAATGTTGTTTAGTCACCTGCCTGGTACTGCAGGGTCACCTGGTTCATTCCAGAACTGCACCTAAAGCTGTAAGATGGAGGAAGGTTTGGCACCCCTGTGAGCAGGCACATGGGGCTTCAAAGGGAAGGGGGATTAAAACAGAAAAGGAAATCAAACAGACTAACCCACTCTCCTGGCAGACAGGACAACTTCTCCCACTTCTCCCAAGAATTTTTAAAGATTTTTTTTACTCTTTGCAAAAAACGGCAGAAAAGAAAAACAATGTTGCCTATTTTATAGGAAGTAATAAATTCCGGAGTACAGGAGGCAGGATTTGTCCAAAAATCAATGTATACACTGCCTCTCATACCATGTATCTCCAAGTAATACACTGAAATATTTATTAGAGAGTATGAAAGAACATGAAATGCACAAAATAAGACAGATAAATATAACTGATGCCCAAATGTAGTGAAAATACTGTCCTGAGTTACTCCGTGCCAAGGAGAATCTAGAGTTAAAGCATGTGCCTAAATTGTAACTATGTTGGCACTTGTTTTATCTCCAGAGAGTAATGTTTTCAAATAAGAACTTATAGGATGTGGCACAATCAGGAGGACCTCCACTGATAATTGCAGAAGTTGGGCAGATCTATATTGGAGATGTTCTCTTATATATCCTGAACCAAAGCACTTTAGATATTTTAAATAAGGTCTTATAATACCAATACCCTAAGTTTGGTCTGATGGCCAATTACCGCTATTGCGGCCCTTCCAACAGGGATATCATACGGCAATGGCTTATATGCTTATCCATTCTACTTTAAACTGTTTATCTTTAAACAGTTTCCCTAAGATAAAATGTCTGGCCTTATATCAGCAAGTATAAGCCTTAGCTAAGCAAAGATTTAAATTGAGATTTAATATGTCACGATATGATTATCAACATTTTTCTAGCTCTTTTATATTCAACACCACACAACAATTTAAGGTGTTTTAAATATGTCATGAGACTTCTAAATGAAGCACAATGTGCCGAGGCTTCCATGCCTTTTCTGCAAACAAAGGATAATATCTGAAATTGAGTCACATTCTAGTAATATCTTCAAATGGTAACTTGTACTTATGAAATTAGATTTTATTCTTTTTAAAATTCCTTTCAGATAAGGCTGATAGGTCAGGAGTTTAACATAATCTAATTTGAAGTTTCCACTGAGATGGTAAACTGGAAAAAGTTGCAGTATTAAAATAAGAAATAAAATTTAAATTTAAAAAAAGAATCTTTGATGGGAAAAAAATAGACAGTAAAATGTATTATACTTATGAGCAATCTTTTTTCATATACTTATGAGCAATCTTTTTTCTTATTCAATATTTTGCTGATAACATTGTAACTTTAAAAGCTAAACCTTAGGCCAGCCTTTCACAACTTTTTGACCCTGAAGGAACCCTTGAAATATTTTTCAGGCCTCGGGGAACCCCTGCACATTCAGGCTCAAATATAGGAGTTACAAAATTATTATATTCGTTTCATGTGTAGGTCTGTATATATGCATTAACAGTGTTCTTAAACTGAAAATAAATAATGAAACTTACCTCTTTAATGTGAAGTTAACCAAATTTGAAATAATTTTTTTAATAAATCGTGATCTCCCAGGGAACCCCTAGTGGCCTCTCGCAGAACCCTGGTTGAGCAACCCTGCCTTAGGCAGATGCTAGAAAGTGTTATTTCATGTACAACTAATTTCATTGTTAAGATCTGAGAAACAAAATGTTTTTTACTTTGCTAAGAACAGCATATTATGCACAGTTCTGGTAAAAAGTAAAATGGCTTTCTTAAGGATAATTTGATATTTTAAAAAGCTTGTAATTGCTTCTTGAAGAAAACGGAAGTAAAGCTGCAGTTGTTCCAAAAACACACCAACATGTCTCGTTATCAAAAACAAAATATACTGTAGGTAGCAGAAAGGGGGGAAAATTTGTGTGCTTTCTGCTAATTGTCTTTGACTTTTAAGTACCATTAATATGAAATATTATTTCATTATTCATTTCTTGAAAACTCATTTATTTAAATTGATATTTCATTTTAATAACTTACCTTGCAATCTGATTAACAAAAGGCTTCAGTTCTAAAGGGTCATAGGCACGAGCAAAAGCCCAACATACATAACAAGCAGAATCCCGTACATTGGAGCCAACACTGCAAGCTCCCCGCTTCTCATCAAAAGTCAGTCCTTTTAAAATCACAGGAACAACTGGAAAATTAAAGTAATATGAAACATACATCAAACAGTTCTAGAACTTGATTTTGAGAAAATTCACAGTGGATTGAACTAGTTCTCTTTTTACTAATTATTCAATTTATAGATGTAAATAAAGTTTACAAAATCCTAACAGATAAGATATTTTAAAGATACAATGGTGACTTCAGGGTAGTGTTTTGCACTTTTGCACTGCAAGCCTTTCTATCCATTGTTAATTAAAGAACAGGATATCAATGGCAACTAATCCTGATGGCTACAGATTATATCTTGTATCACAATCAGCATATTTGAGGTATACAGTAGCTGCTACGGAACACTTCATGACTGCTAGCTTTCTCAATACAACTGGTTGACACGTGTGACTCAAAATGCTGTCTCAAATGCCCCTTGGCATGAATCAACTGGGGTGCTTGTTTTTATGCACCCCACAAATCTATATTGTCCCCAATCCTCTAGAGTAGAGTTTGAAGAAACAAAGAGACTATAAATTTAAGACAAATGCTTTTTGCAATTACATGTTATGTTGATAGAAACAGTTGAATTTCACCTTGTAAAACTAAAATTTAACAAAGAACCAGCCTATTTTGTTGTTCTTTCTAAGCACAATGGTTGACAACCTTTTTGGGCCACTGGGGACAATGGAACTGAGTAAGCACATAGTGGCCGTTATGGAGGGGTGCTTCCTTATTTATAAAGTAGCTGTTACAATTAATGCAATGAATCACCAAACACCATTATCCTGAAAACAAATTGATGAGGTTGCCTCTTAGTAGCCCAGGATGCTCCAAGCAGCTTTGTCTTTCTATGATAGATCAGCATGCTTTCAAAGAAAACTCTTGAGTTGTAGCTATCTACCTTTTTTATTTTCTAAGAATTGCGGTGGAGCCCATTACATAAAATGATACATAAATTCCTGGTGAGCTGTTCTTAACAAACAAGATAGTATGCCAAGTGTCGTGAGCTTGAAACTGTTCTAAATGTTTCAACTTTAGAACAAAACGCCCTGTGTTCTTGGCAAAATAAGGCTTTTTTCCCAAATTGTGTTTAATTCTGATGCCCACAACTGGCTGATAGTTTTCTATTGTTTCCAACCCAAATCAGTGTTGGAAAGGCATGATGTAAAAGGTGTCAGGACTCTGTCCATCTGTCTGCCCATCAGCAAGATAACTCTCTGAAAACTGAACGGAATGGGACCAAATACCGGGGGGGGGGGGGGGGGGCGCGAAGCGAAATAAATAAATAAATAAATAAATTTGAAGCTGCTTATGAAGACAATTCATAAAAAATAGCCAATATAGCTACGGCAGAAACAATACATCACTATGGGACAGCAGTTTAGAATGTTGGTGACTGCTCCATTCTAAGCCCCTCCCTCTTCCCCCTGCCCCAGATCTGAGGGTATTGAGGCCATGCCATGCATGCATAGACACACAGACTCAATACGAGTGTGTAGAAATACGCATACACTCTGATTGAACACATTATGTCAATATGCAGAAGAAAATAGACACTTTCTAGGACCACCACTGGTAAAAGAATTGGAAAGAATTCAAGAAGTTATGCTCTGGTTGCTTTCCCTACCTTGTTCCTTTGTTTTGCCCCTTCAATCCATGAGATTTGAAGAATACATTAATCAGTACATCACAAACACAGGTCCATCCCTCTAACCACTGGCTGGTGTCAGTAGGTGGAGGAAACTATGTTGATGACAGAGTCAGTTAAGCACATATTGTTGCCTACCTATTGGTGAGTTTAATACTATTCTATAGTCTTTAGCAAGCAAGTTAGAAGTTATGGGTAGTAATGTAATGTTCTTTTTTGTTCCATGTGTTTTGTCCTTTGTTTTTCAGGGAAGCTCCCAAATGCAAAAGTGAATATTGTAGATAATCAATTTAGATAATGCTGCGATGATGTTGAGCTTTCAGGAAGTTAAATGGAAAAAAACTATGTTGCTTTTGTTATTGTTGATCTTTCTGCATAGGTTTCTAAATGTGAAAAGTGTATATGGTACATGTGAATTAGGAAGAAGCCTCCAGCTATGAGTTAGAGATACATATTTTTGCAGTTGCCATGTTGTTTATGAGATGTGTTGTACTGAATCTATTGTTGCTTCCTTGATGTACTCATTTCGGTGACTGTGCAGGAAAGCTATAAAAGTGTGTTTAACTGCTGTTTCCATAATTATGAGGACTTAAAAAAATAAACATTTTAAAGCTCAATTTATGATTAATTAACCAATTTTTCAGCAGGCTAAATGGTAGGCAACATTAAGCATAGACTACCATTTCACCTGTTTTGGTGGCCCTAAGATGAAAAATGAGGAAATAAGGGACTTAAGTTAATATTATTTCCTATGGTGGAACTATGAAATTATTTTGAATTGTGTTCTCCTGGAACACAAAAAGCTTGAAGAGGATTCAACAGAATACTCTGAGTAGGAATGTTTGTTACAAGCTCAGAAGACAACTTCTATTTGTTTCATGGGCACCCTCCCTAACAACAAGGATCTGAAGGCAAGAGCTTGAAGATTTACAAGCTTACCATTGTTTGAAAGTGACAAGACAGGATTTTAAGTAACCCTAAGTGTAAAGGTGTTTTCATAAGTGAGAAGAGGTAAGGTGCTAATCAGTGAGTGGTTTGTATCAGCATACTCACTTCTAAAGGCTTATGTCAGGGTTCTTTGGAATTCTGTTACCATTTTGTGTAACCACAACCAATATTTCAAACGATAGTCCAAGAAAATCAGGCCCCTCAGATAAAAGTAGTCTCACATTTGATGAGTCAAATGATTATTTAACATAGCAATTAAAAATAAAGTGGTGGGGGGCATATTTTAGTTCCAAAACATATAACCAGCAACAGATTCGTTTAGATATATCCTCCAAAATTTAAAACCTTTCCATTATACTTAAAAAAAACCCTTAGCAATTCAATAGCCACCCTGCAGCTTGTGATTTTTTTTTCAGTTGAAGAAATTTCTGAATTAAATCTTTCACACAGTTCTAATGTTATGCTGCCAAAGTCTACCAACTGCACAGGTTTCCCTAAAAGGCTTCCTCTTGGCATCTGCCAGGCAGGTCATATAGTTTAAACACAATGCTTACTGAACTGTAATTTAATCAACTGCTGTAGCCTACAGAAAGAACAGTCTGAAGGGGAAACAAGTCACTTAATTTTTGCATATTCCTCACTTGGTCATGATTTGCCATCCAAATCTCACTGGATGAGTGAATACAGGGTAAAGGTGGGGAGGGTAGAGATATATGCATTTCACATGTCATATGTTTAGTAATAAATACAGCCCTGTATAGAGTTCCACTCTGCCTGTTTTCATTAGAAGTTCTGTGGTTTAACAGTTAAAAGACTGAGGAAATGCATTCTCTCAATTTCAGTACTTGAAATAAGGGAGATAACTTGCTTTAAGATAATATATGCAAAGCACCTTAACAGTTAAAAGCATTTTATGAATTATTACTATTATTAGTATTAATCTTGCTTTCTGCTTTGACGGAAAGGAGAACACAGAAAGTTCTATTATCAAGCCCTAGCATTCTTGTGGTTTCCCTATTGTGTCTGTAGCAGTGTTTAGAATACCTTGTAATACTCAACAACTTTCAAGTCTTAAATGAGAAATGTCTATTTCTCAGTTGGTGTGGAGAGACAGTCTGTGATACTAACAGCACTATTTTTAAATGCTGAAATATTACAATGTACTTAAAGACAAGTACAAAAAGAACCTCTGCTTTATAATTTATTTTAGTGTATTATGCTTAGCTAAACAAAAAACACAAATACATATCACAAAATTAAAGAATCCACAGAACCTCAACATCAGTAAGTATTGTCTTTTTTTAAAAAAGGCCTATAAATTATGTTAGAACAACACCAACACCACCAAAAACCTTGCTTAAAGTCTTCTTCCTTGCCCTTTCTCTAAAAAAGAGTGTTGACAAACAGCACATATTAGCAACCTCTTGCTGCCAATCAAGGACAGATCTCCCCTTCAGTGTTGTTAGATATCCAACAGCAGGATGGTTGTAATCAACCTCTATTGAATGTTCTCTGAGGGAGCAAATATATGTAAAGCATTTTTATTGTTGTATTAGCCTCATTTTAAGGCCACAGGGATTTAATTTTACCATGTTAAACGCAGGGGTCTCAAACTTACAGTCCTGCATACAGGTCATACACTGCCTTCCAGGTTATTCTGTGTGGCTTGAACCATACTAACACACACAGCAGGCGAACCATAGCCTGAAATAGGGTGAGAGCTTGCTGATCTCATTTAGGCACTATGGATCCTTGCTAAGAAGACAGCACAGCTCTGGGCTTAGGCAGGTAAGCTGAGGGGCTGCTGCCCTCCGAGCTCAGTATCCAGGTGTTGTCACAGCTCAAGTTGGTGCCTGTTGGCTCACCCCTGGGAGCAAGGAGCTGTGGCAGTGTCAATGGCAGGGGAAGCAGGCATCCCCGCTTGCCTTCCTGCCACAGCCTTCTAATTACTTCCTAGTGTCTTCCCTCTGCCAGCCCCAGCCAGTGTCCTTCAGGGCCTCCTTGTGCTCCACACCCATTAGTCAGGTGCAACTTTGGGAAAGGCGGACAGAGGCAGGAAGCAGCAGCTATGGCAGCATTTCTCAGCTATCCAGATAAACTTGGCTGAGAGGGGAGCCTATCTTCTGACATGAAGGAGGATGGAAGGCCATTCCTACCCAACTGGCAGGAACAAGGATGCACTTCTGGCTACACTCTGCCACTTGGAGCTAGGGAAAAGAAGATGATACATTCTCTGCTGAGCTCTCCCTCCAGGGATCTTCCTTGTCCACTGCCCAGGGCCTGCACTTGAATGGCACGCCCTAGCACATCACTGGCCTATTTGCTAATTTTACCCCTCCACCTGCATGTCCCAAAGGAGCTGGTCCTGGTTTCTGGCCACTTTCACTTGCATCAGCCTTAAATTTTAAATTTGACTTGAAGCCCCAAACCTCCATGCTTCCCGATTAATAACAAATATAAAACATGAAGTGGTATTTTTCCTTGTGTGACACAATATATTTATTTAATAAATTTTAATGGTTTTTTTTAGCTGGCTTTCTATTTAAAATTATCTGGATAGGACATTCAAGCTCATTAGTACAAACATCACATAGATAATATGAATTTAATGAGCTTCCTTATAAGCCACAAATAATGCCTCTAAAACCTCTAACTGGGGTGGAATTCATTTTATTGAGGAACAAACGATCTCTCCCAATCTCTCTCACCAACAGCAAATTCAACAGCTACTGAAGGAAAAGGAATGGAGAGATCAAATTTCCTGGTTTGCTATTGATTGCTCCTCTGGATAAGAACAGAATGGTAATTACCATAAATTATCTTAAAAGCTCCAACTTTTGCACTAGGAAAAATATGCACTATTACCACAAAACAGAGATAAAAGAGATCCAGCAAAAAAGAAATGAAAAAAAATCAAACCTTTTAGTCACCTGAAAATACCCATTAACACTACAATTAAACAAATGCAATTAAACCCTAAAAAAAATAAAAACACCCACAGAGATTATTCTCCATGGGAAAGCCACACAGCAGAACTAATAGTTTGGTATTCTCCTCTACATTTTGTGGGGGGGAAAATAACAGCAGTAGCACTGTCCTGAAAAATGTAGTTTAACTGGTTCTCCAGCATGTTGAATAAATTGGTAAAAAAAATGATTTTAACTGGTTATGCAGGAACATGGAAAAAGTTCCCAGAGGCAATTTTTGAGAAGTACCATACTACCTCTTGTGAAGATATGTAATTCTCCCCTCAGATCACGTTGCCATTGCTCCGACAAGAAAACTAAATCTGGTGTGAGGCCACTATCTCGAGTCAGGCCCTGAATAATCTGGAACAGGCCCATGGTCGCCATGGTGACCATGAACTCCCGGGCTGCTTCCAAGGCCCATCCCAGGGATGGCAGATTGAAGTCCCCCAGAACCATAAGTCTGGGGAACTCCACCGCCAACCCCAAGATGGCCTCCAGCAGCTCGGGCAGGGAGGATGCTACGCAGCAGGGAGGCTGGTACAGCAGCAACACTCCCAACTGTTCACAGGAACCCAACTTAAAGAACATGGTCTCACATCCAGAAACGTGTGGAGCAAGGCCCATGACGGCTACCAGGGATTCTCGGATGACAACAGCCACCCCACCTCCCCGGCCCCGAAGTCTCGGCTGGTGCCATACTCGAAACCTGGGTGGACACATCTCTGAAAGAGGAACTCCCCCTTCATTGCCCAGCCAGGTTTCGGTGATGCATGCCAGGTCTGCCCCCCCTTCCGTGATTAAATCACTTATGAGGGGGGCTTTGTTAACTGACCTAGCGTTGCAGAGCAGCAGCCAGAAGTCAGGGTCACCACGAGTATGCTGTCCAGGCTCTAGGTTTGAACACAGAGGGCCAGAAGACGTCACAGATAGTAAACATCGGGGACGCCTTCCTCTAAGATGACCTGCCCTCCGGCTCCCGCTATAACGTCCCCGGCCCATCAGAACCTCGATCACCTGCCCCGCCCTATTTCCCCCAGGCTCTCCAAGTTCAATAGCCTCCACTCCTGAACTCCTGAGATCTCTGGATGAAAGTAAGGATCCCTCCATCAATCCACACAGCATCATACACTCTCAATCACAAGGTTGGGGGGCTCTTCCAGTGCACCAGCTTATGCTCTCGGCACTGTTGGAGCCCCAACTCCACTTACACACATCCACTCAATAACATTCACTGTTCTCCCCCCTCAGCCTCTCCCACTGGTCGATAGGAGGAGCACCTCATCCAAAACTCTTCCTCACCCCTTCTCTCTCACTCAAGGGGGTGAGTACTCCCTTACCATCACTCCTTTTACATTAGTGTTAAGTGCATCAGATCGAAACATCCCTTTAATCATATGCTAGTCTTACTAATAAAGAATTCTGACTTAATTCTAACTATCATGAAAGTTATCTATTAATCTCTTTTGCTGCTTCACACTGACAATGTGCATGTATGCTTTTTAATGTTAGAGAAATGGACACAAATAAAATGTGAATGCCTTGAATTTTGTGACAGAATATGGACATGAAGGCATGTACAATATGGAAGCACCTTCCTATTACTGTTTCTACTTTCTAATCACCCCAAAGCAATTCAAAGCCAACCTGTAAACATCCATATTTTTATCAGCCATGAAAAACAGAGAATCACTTTGAAAGTCAAATAATACCATTTAATGTGTGCTGACTCTTAAGCCACTGGGGGTACCTCTTCATGAAGTAAGTAAATAGAATAAATGCCAGTACTTCTCCATATACCTCATTAATATTGCTATGATGAGAAGGTATATAATGGAAGGCTGTTGTAAAGATAAGAAACAACCAAATCACATTTTCACCCTATCTCTAGTACAGCAGTTCTTTAACCAGGTCTGGGTGACAGGGAAGATAAAGTCTAAACTGTAAGGACAAGCTCCAGGAACTATTGTGAATAGTTACTAAAGTTTGGTTTTGATGTAGGAGTGTAGGAGTGAAAAATACATGGAATCAATGTGACCTAGACAAAGAAAAGTTATAGCATTGGTACTTTTTAGATGAAATAAACCAGTACATAAAAAGGAGATCAGAGTGTCCTGTTTTAACACAGTGCGAAAACCTTTCTGCTCCTGTGCTTTTCAAGTCAATCCATGAACAAAAGTGAACAATGACCACTGCTAAATTTTCAAAATAAAATGATTACTATAATAACAAAAAACTCCACATATTCCTTGAATGAAAAAATGCTAATTAGGTTCTTGGCTACGTTGCTTTGCAGATATATCTTACCTGTATGAATGCATTGAAGTTGATTTCTAAACCAGCCTATATAATTTGTATTTTATCAGGCTAGATGAACCAAGTAAGCAGGTATGATAGACTGCTAGAAATGTATCTATCTATCTATCTATCTATCTATCTATCTATCTATCTATCTATCTATCTATCTATCTAGTCATCCATCTAATTTATATGGCCGCACATCTCAACAGGTAACTCTGGGTGGCAAATAGAACTAAAATAGAATAAAAACAATAGCAAACATTATAAATATTATAGTACAGGCAGCTGAGAAACAACCCAAATCACTAACAATTTAATACATTTTCTATTGTTTCCATAGCTACTTAGGATTGCAAACTGGAAAAAAAAGCCTATGAAGCATCTATAAAGCTATGACGGGGGTCCCCATTGGGGGAGATGGGCGGTAATATAAATTTAATAAAATAAAATAAATAAATAAATGACATTTGGCCAAATTTGCTCAGTGGCTCACAAATGTTACAGATTGCTTTCTATAAGCACTGTTTTGTAGTGTTTTATCACTATTTTCCATCTGTACATATTATAGTTAGGACAGCAGGTAGCTGCTCATAATGAGCAAGAATGGGACAAAATGCATCAACTGATAACTTGGCTACCTTGGGTCAACATGTTTTTAGTTATGGTTTAGTGAATTAGCTATAAATGTTTGGGTTTAAATAACCTGCTAGGGCAGGAACCATGGCTTACAAACTACAGAGGTTGGTTCACATATCATTCCCCCCCCCAAAAAAAAAACCCCACACAATTTGGCTTGGTCTGTAGCTTGAATCATGTCAACTGGATTTCTATTTTCTTAGTGGAAACGTTTCGCTCCTTATCCAAGGAGCTTCTTCAGTCTGAGCAAAGTTTGGCTTGGTGAAATGCAATCTGTGACTGAAAAGAAGGAAGTCTTATTATTGAGGACGCCAGCATTGAAAGTTAAGTTTCTCATCTTTCAAGCACACAGGCAATTGGAACATGGGATGAAAAACATGAAATTGTCAAAATGGAAATAAAGCATACCAAACTGGCTATCTTACAAATAAATGAACTTAGTTGGACCTGAACAACTCCAGGACAGTAGTGAGTAAAGGCCACAGGACTGTCTCTCTTGGCGCTTATAGTTATTTTTGGGATTAATTTTAAAAAAAATTTTTTTCACATTTTTGTTTCCTATCTAAATATTAAGGAGTACTGGAAGTAACTATTTGTCTCTGTTATTTTTGTACTGAATTTAAAGATCTTAATATTTTCCTACACGTTGAATCTGCTGCTTTGAACCTTTAGCTTTCTGTTGCTACTTTCTCTTGGAAACTGCCTGTTACCAGACTCTCACTTTCATAAACAAGTTCTGAAAACTTGCCCTTGTATTCTATTTTTGCCGGGTAAGTATCTAGGGGGTGCCATAATTTACTGCGTGAGACATGGAAGATTTCAAGCAGACTCTCTCAGAGTTCCATCGAGACCTCAAACAGATACTTTTGGATTCTTGTCAAGTTATTATTCAAGATATTCGGGACATTGTGGAAAACATTCGTTTTAAAATGTGTCATCTTGTCCGGAATGTTGTGGAGGAAGTTGAGGAATTTAACAATGACAGAAATGTCTTTGTTAACAGCAAGATTGAGGCTTCTGCTGAATTGTCAGATGACCAGGCAGTCGACTCAAAGAAATTAAAGGAACAGGATGAATTACAAACTATAAAGGGAATCGTCTTTCTGATGGAATGTTATGGGAAGGAAGGGGTTGTTATCTATGGGTGGTTTTTTGCTGAGAGTTTTTAAGGGGAGTTGGGCTCTTTGATCTTTCTGTGAAAAATGCCGTGTGTTTATTGTGGAGATACAGTTGCAACTGAAATTATTCAACCCCCATTGCAAATCAGGTTTATTGTCAAAATTGAGACTTTCAGCTGTTTGCAATGAACAAATCAAGCAAAAGCAATTGAAATAGCTCAACACAACAAATGCTTCAAGTGGTTTCCCCAAATTCAACTGGAAATGCAACTTATATGACCTCTCCAGTCTCAAAATTATTCAACCCCTTCACGGCAAGCATCTTCAGTACTTAGTAGAGCACCCTTTTCCTGTTATGACCTGCTGCAAAGGAGATGCATAGCCAGACACCAGCTTCTGGCAGCGTTCCTGAGGAATCTTAGCCCATTCCTCATGAGCAATGGCCTCCACTTCAGTAACATTCTTGAGTTTGCGTGCTGCAACCGCCTTCTTCAAATCCCACCAGAGATTTCCTATGGGGTTCAATTCAGGTGACTGTGATGGCCACTGTTTAAAATCTTGCAAGATGATGCTGTCAAGGTGATGCATGCCATATGCTAGCAAATTGGGAAAACACAAGAATGGCCATCAGATTGGAAAAAATCAATTACAGTTGCAATCGAAATTATTCAACCCCCATTGCAAATCAGGTTTATTGTCAACATTTACAGGCTTTCAGCTGTTTGCAATGAACAAATCAAACAAAAACAATTGAAATAGCTCAACACAATAAATGCTTCAAGTGGTTTCCCCAAATTCAACTGAAAATGCAACTTATAATGACTTCTTCAGTCTCAAAATTATTCAACCCCTTCATGGCAAGCATCTTCAGTACTTAGTAGAGCACCCTTTTGCTGTTATGACCTGCTGCAAAGGAGATGCATAGCCAGACACCAGCTTCTGGCAGCGTTCCTGAGGAATCTTAGCCCATTCCTCATGAGCAATGGCCTCCAGTTCAGTAATATTCTTGGGTTTGCGTGCTGCAACCGCCTTCTTCAAATCCCACCAGAGATTTTCTATGGGGTTCAAGTCAGGTGACTGTGATGGCCACTGTAGAATCTTCCAGGACTTCTTCTGCATCCAAGCCTTAGTGGAATTTGAGGTATGCTTGGGATCATTATCCTGTTGGAAGGTCCAATGACACCCAAGCTTCAGCTTCCTTACAGACGGCATGATGTTTTCTCCTAGGATTTCCTGATACTTCAATGGATCCATCTTGCCTTCCACACGCTGCAGGTTTCCAGTGCCAGAGCATGCAAGGCAGCCCCACAGCATCACCAAGCCACCACCATGCTTAACTGTAGGCAGAGTGTTCTTTTCAGCGTATGCTTCATTCTTCTTCCTCCAGACATACCGCTGATCCATCGGGCTGAAAAGTTCCAGTTTTGTTTCATCACTCCACAGAACAGAATCCCAAAACTTCTGTGACTTATTTCATTTGTATTTTTTATAGTTTTTAAACAATGTTTAGGTGGTGTTTGGGGTGAAAGATAGCATAGAAATAATTTCAGTGAATTAATTAACACACATCCAGGGATGCCATTAAGAGAGAAACCTCACTCGCTGGATCGTCACCTTGTTGTGGTCAGTGGGCTTGTGTGTTCCCAATGAACCCTGTGAGCGAAGCCGTCGGGAGTCATGTACTCCTGGTAGGGTCACCCATGGCGGTAAGGTCCAGGGGGAGGAACCAGACAAAGAACGATCCAAGAAAGTCCTCAACGGCAGAACAGGCGGAAGATAACAAGGTGTATTGTTACAACGGCTGCAAAGGCGGATGAAGGCTGCAGCAGACAAAAGGTCACCAATCGTCATGGTATCCATGCCATTGGATTAGAGCCTTTTTCTGTGAAGGTTGTGTGCTGATCGTTGTGCACCGATCTCCACACATAAAACAAATTCACGCACAGGCGTCTTCCAACCACACCAAACCCAAAACAACCAAAAGTCCCATGGCGATTGACGAATGGCAACGGGGGCAGGACTGTGAAATCCGGAAGCTCCTAGTCATGGACCAGCACATGGGCAGTGGATACGGATTCAGTCGCCCTGACTCAAGGATCGAGGCAGTTGAGTAGTTCGGCAGCTGTATCCACGACTGAGCAGCCCTATTTAGGATCCACTCTGCTCACCACATATGGGGAGGGGGCTAGAAAAGGTGCCCTAAACATAGTCTGCCTCATTTTCTCCCTTACTGGATTACCGCGACCATACCCAGCTGGACACCATCTTATCAGAGATACCAAAGGAGGATAAAATTATCCTCCTGGGCGATTTCAATGCAAGAGTTGGGCGTGATTTTGATTTGTGGCCAGGGATCATTGGGAAAGAAGGAGTTGACAACAGCAACACGAATGGAATCTTACTTCTGACTAAATGTGCAGAGCATAACCTTGTCATTACTAACACACTCTTTTGCCAGAAAAATAAATTTAAAACATCATGGAAGCACCCACGGTCGAAGCACTGGCATCTTTTAGATTATGTAATTGTCCGTGCTAGAGATCGCCGCGATGTACTTCTCACCAGAGCCATGACGAGCGCCGATGACTGCTGGACAGACCATCGATTAATTCGATCCACGATGGCCATAAAGTTTGTCCCTCATCGTAGGCTCCAAGGAAGAAAACCAAGGCGTAAAATACACTGGCCCTTCAAGATCCTATTAAACGAGCTTGCTTTCAATCAACTCTCAAGGAACATCTGCCTATGGAACTTCCTGAAAATGTTGAGGAACACTGGATTAAATTGAAGACTTCTATTATTTCAGCCTGTGAACAAACTATCGGATACCAGACTAAGAGACATCAGGACTGGTTTGATCAGAACGATAGTGAGATTGAACATATTATTGACAAGAAAAGGAAAGCCTTCCAGATATGGCAAAAAGATATTAACTGTGCCGTTAAGAAAAAAATCTACGCCAGTGCAAAGGCAGAAGTCCAAAGAAGAACTAGAGAACTTAAGAACAGATGGTGGATAAAAAAAGCCCAAGAAACCCAACATTTTGCAGATGCTCATGATGCACGGGGCTTTTTTAATGCCATAAAGGCCATCTATGGACCAACAAACCATGGTACAAATCCCTTACGCTCAGTAGATGGTGCTAAACTTCTAAAGGACAAAGAGTCTATTGCACTGCGCTGGAAAGAGCATTACTACAATCTCCTTAATCGTCACTCTACTGTGGCTGATGAAGTCTTCTTGCAAATCCCGCAAAAACAAATAAGAAATGAGCTTGCAGTACCCCCTAGTTTGGAGGAAGTCAGTAAAGCCACTAAACAAATGAAAAATAACAAAGCTAGTGGACCTGATGGGATTCCTGCTGAAGTCTTTAAGGAAGGCGGGCCTGAACTTACACAACAACTTCATAAGCTCATCGAAAAAATCTGGATGAGGGAGGAGATTCCAGCAGACTTTAGGGATGCCATAATTATCTCTCTCTTTAAAAAGGGTGATAGAACAGACTGTGGAAACTATCGAGGCATCTCCCTTCTAGCCACAGCAGGCAAAATCCTGGCAAAGATCATTGCAAACCGTCTCCTATCTGTATCAGAAGACATCCTCCCTGAAACGCAAAATGGCTTCCGCCCTTCCAGGGGAACAGTGGATATGATCTTCACTGCACGACAGCTTCAAGAAAAATGCAAGGAGCAAAACCGCCCTCTGTACATGGCGTTTATTGATCTGACTAAAGCTTTTGATACTGTAAATCGTACTGCTCTCTGGACCATCCTTCTGAAAATCAGATGCCCTGATAAATTTGTGAACATCTTGCGGCTACTCCATGACGACATGATGGCAACAATCCTGGATAACAATGGCTCTCAAAGCGATCCATTTAAAGTGGAATCCGGCGTTAAACAGGGATGTGTTATTGCTCCAACCTTATTCGCTATCTTCATCGCTATGATTATACACCTTGTTGAAGAGAAACTTCCTACTGGTGTAGAAATTATATATCGAACAGATGGAAAGCTTTTTAATCTTAGTAGGCTGAAAGCAAAAAATAAGGTAATTGCAACTTCTGTTATAGAACTTCAATATGCTGATGATAACGTAGTCTGTGCACACTCCGAGGAAGATCTTCAAACTATCCTAAACATCTTTGCAGAAGCATATGAAAAGCTCGGCCTCTCGATTAACATTAAAAAAACCGAAGTGCTTTACCAGCAAGTTCAAACCAATCCCTCTGCAGCGCCATCAATCCAGCTTAAAGGTGTGTCACTAGAAAATGTCGACCACTTTTCTTATCTCGGCAGCCATCTATCTACAAAAGCCGACATCGACGCTGAAATTCAGCATCGCCTGAGCTCTGCGAGTGTAGCTTTCTCCCGAATGAAGCGTAGAGTGTTTGAGGATCAGGACATTCGCAGGGAGACCAAAATGCTTGTTTACAAAGCCATTGTACTACCAACCCTTCTGTACGCCTGTGAAACATGGACCCTCTACAAACGCCACCTCCAACTTCTTGAAAGATTCCATCAACGCTGCCTCCGAAAAATTCTGCAAATTACTTGGGAAGATAGGCGGACTAATGTTAGCGTATTAGAAGAAGCGAAAACCACCAGCATTGAAACAATGATCATCCAACATCAACTCCGCTGGACCGGTCATATTGTTCGAATGCCTGACCATCGTCTTCCAAAGCAGCTACTTTACTCCCAACTTAAGAATGGAAAACGGAATATTGGTGGACAGCAAAAGAGATTCAAAGATACTCTCAAAGCTAATTTAAAAAAATGTAATATCAGCATTGAGAACTGGGAAGCCCTAACTCATGAGCGTTTCAATTGGAGGTCATCCTTTATTAATGGCGCTATGGACTTTGAAGAAGTACGAGTACAGGGCGAAAAGGAGAAAAGAGCTAAAAGGAAGGCACGTCAGGCAAACCCTCATCATGACTGTCTCCCACTCGGAAACCTATGCCCTCATTGTGGGAGGTTGTGCAGATCCAGAATTGGCCTTTATAGCCACTTACGGATCCACCGTTAAAATTTTACCTTTGGAAGACAATCTTACTCGGCTACGAGTGATCGCCAATGATGATGAATGACGTCTTGGAGTTCTGGCACAGACACCTTCTGTGTTTAGTACGCGCCTTACTGTGCTCACTGAAACCACAGTGCCTGTTGCCACCAAGTCTTGCTGCAGGTCTTTTGCAGTCATTCAAGGGTTTCTCTCAACCTGCTTTCTCAGAAATCTGGTTGCAGCCATTGACAGCTTCCTTTTTCTGCCCTGTCCAGGTATTGTAACCACTGTTCCTGTAACTATGAACTTGCGAACTATGCTTCCAACGGTGTCTCTAAGTACATTCAGTGCCTTCGCTATCTTTTTGTATCCTATTCCTTGTTTGTGAAGGGCGATGATCTCTTCTCTTACCTTTCTGGACCATTCTTTTGATGTAGCCATATTTCTAACATGCAGTCAAACATGACACTCAACAAACCCCTAGCCAGCTGAGGCATTTCATGTGTTCCAGCTCAAGCACACCTGGTGCAACTAATGAAGCCCTTGATTAGTTGCATCAGGTGTGCTTGAGACAATACCTGTTTTGCATACTGTACAGTATGTGTGCTGTTGTGACAGATTCTATTCAGAGGGTTGAATAACAGACTGGAGAAGTCATTATAAGTTGCATTTTCAGTTGAATTTGGGGAAACCACTTGAAGCATTTGTTGTGTTGAGCTATTTCAATTGCTTTTGTTTGATTTGTTCATTGCAAACAGCTGAAAGTCTGTCAATTTTGACTTGAGCTATGGGAAAAGATAAGTGTTCTCTTATCATTTCAATCAAAAATGTTGACAAATAGGGGAATAAAACAAAAAAAGAAAAATGAGAGATCTTTTTAAAGTCAGAGCATTCACTGGAAAATTTATAGCTAAGATGAGAATTACTCTTGAGTATCACAGAAGATATTTAATAGGCAAATGAATTAAAGGAAGATGGAAAGGCTATATTGAAATTATAGCAAAATTTTGCAGAATAATAGGAACATTTGTAAAGAGACAATATATTTAAGAACTAGAAAGTTGTCAAAAAAGAACAGATGCAGATGAAATGCTCACTGAATTATTTAAATCTGCAAGACCAGAGAAAGTTAAAATCTTAACTGCTCTATATCAACAAATATGGAACAAGATTGTGTGGTTTAGACATTAGAATTAATATGCTTGTAATAAAGAAAGGAAATGGAGCCCACTTCAAACTAGCATTATCTGTTGTATTTTCACTTCCAAAAATAGCAAGAAAAGAGCAAGAAGAGGACAAAAATGATGGATCTTATACAATTCTGATCAGGGTAGGTTTTTTAATGTAATTAACAGTAGAATAAGGAAATGAATAAACAAAGAAGAAAGAGATTCTAGAAATGCCCAATACTACTTTAAAATAATTTTACAGCTATATAGCTTGATATTTAATGTAATCATATGCCAATAATACCTAATGCTAACTAAGTATTCAGTCTATAACATCTAGACTCTAACTAAGTCTAAGTATTCAGTTCATAATATCTAGAGTCCAGGGTTTCTCATCCAGGGTTCCATGGAACCCTAGGGTTCCGCGAGAGGTCACTAGGGGTTCCCTGGGAGATCACCATTTATTTAAAAAGTTATTTCACATTCAGGCAACTTCACATGAAAGAAGTAAGTTTCATTATTTATTTTTAGTTTAAGAGCACTGTTAATGCATATGTACAGGCCTACACATGAAACGAATATAACGTTTTTGTAACTTCTGGCCTATCTTTGAGCCTGAATGTGCAGGGGTTCCCTGAGGCCTGAAAAATATTTCAAGTGTTCCTCCAGGGTCAAACAATTGAGAAAGGCTGAATTTCTAGGCTAAAAGCTCAACTCTCAACACTTGGCTTAATTTGGAGACTACAAAGCTTGTAGGTTCATTTCCACTATTTTGGTTGTTGTTGATAAAAATATTACCCAACTATGGATTTTAAAGTTATGACAATTCATCTGGAATGCTGTGATGAAAGAATATTTTTTGTTCTGGCAGAATGTGAGTAAAGGATTAATTGGCCACTTTCTTTTAAGGAAGACATCAATAAAACTAAGAGAACTGAAAAGGGTAGTGGGAACATGAGAAAGGGAGTTGACAGTTGGACCAGATAAAAACAAGGTAAAGAAAACAAAAAGGGGAGAAGAAAAAAATGAAAGAAAGATTGACAATCCCTTGCAACAATCCAATCATTCTATAATTAAGCAGACAAAGGAGTTTTGTTGTTGTATCTGTTTAGAGAGAAACGCCATATCATGTTCTCTACTATTTGTTCATACATTATTGTCGTTAAATAACATTTAATTGTTTATCATCAAATGGTCATATTAGTAAAGGAGAGGCACAATATAAATACCTGGAAAGGAAGCAACCTTGAAATCAAGTCAGCCCCTGTCCTGTCCCAGCCCAGTCACACACAATACACCAGGGAGGCAGTTGTAAAACGTTGCTGAGAAACTTGTGAGGTAAACTTGTGAGGTAATGAACAGGCGGCAAGGGAGTGTGAGCGCAAACACACACACTCTACAAAAACAAGCCCCAAAAGTCCTACGAGCTTGCCTTAAGGGAGTTTCACGGTCAAAACACGATTAGTCAAGTGAGTCCAAGAGTCAAGAGTCAGGTCACGAGGTTTTCCGATCAGGAATCCAGGCACATGGAGTCCGGTAAGCAGACAATTGTCCCCAATGAAAGGTCTAAACTTGCAGCTCCCTTTTTATAGAGGCAGACCCGGGTAGAGCTTATTTAGGAGGGCGGGGCTACTTTCTCGCGCGTAGCCTCGCCGACCTCCACTGTTCCTCTCTCCTTTCCGCTCCCCTTTCTCAAGCACTGGGAGGGGGCGGCAGCTCTGAGTCTTCATCCTCACTAATCAGCGGCGCCTGTGCCTGCTGCTTGCTGACCAGCCCCGCCTCCTCTGACTGCTCAGGTGGCCGTTTATCTAGAGCTGTCTGCTCACCCTCCATCTCTACGTCAGAGGCTGGGCGCCCGTCCTTGGCTGACTCTGACTCCGAGCCTGAACCCCCCATGGACTCCGAGCCTGAGCTCCCCATGACAGCCCCCAAGGAATAATGTGTATATTGTATATGTATAACATATGTTGTATATAATATATTGTATATAATATTGTATATTAATATTAATTAATACTGGAGGGGATGAGGGGAGAGGAAAAGATGACCAGAAAGAGAAGGAAGGGAAGAGAAGACAGAGAGAAACCCTGGTGAGTGCTCTTTAACTCCTTTCCTCAAACATCTATTGTATTCCTGTTGACTTCTATAAAATCTTCATGGAAACAAATGGAAGTCATCCCTTCTTTCAAGGCTGGTAAATCAAGCCAAATCTAAGAACGCCAAAACATGGAGAGAAAACCAAAAATCAACTGTAGAATACAAGCATAAGATTATAAGACTCCTAATATTGGGGGCACTTCAGAAAAACGGCAAAGAGCAAAGGATGTACAAGTGAGCAGACTTCCTCATACCCTGCTGTTGTATTTTGTAAATGCATATTCTCCTAACATAATGAGGGAAACTGTTGAGAATACTGGGCAAGATGAACCACTGACCAAACTATCTGCATCTGTGATACAGGATGAATAACCATATACTCCTGTTTAGTTCACCTACAGCACATAGCACATTAGCTGTTAAATTATGTTCAACAGTAGATTAACATTCTAGCTCTCAACAGCATGAATCCCTAAACATATATAGAAGTGATCCAGAACATGGTAATTCTTATTTTCTATGAATCATAAGTTTAAGACACATCATGCATCAAACTGTTGTATTTTTGCCCCCAAAATTGCCTAGTCTAGCTAACTTGCTCAGACTTGTAACATCCCACCAAAGTAGGAGATTAGAAGCCATTAAGGAGGACAAAAGAGTGCTTCAAAAGGTGTTAAATGTAAGTCAACGATTGTGCAAGCGGAACTGGAAAAGCACACAGAAGAGATTGTGTAAAATCTTCACAAGTTTGGGGTATAGTCTTAAAATAGTTTTTACTGTTTATTGGGATGTTGAAAGGTAAAGTCTCTTTCAATTAAAGCTCGATGACTTCATGAAATGTAATTTAAAATTAGATATGCAAGTGGAGATGCACTGGATTAACAGTAACTAAAAATATGGAGAAACTTGGTTACATTATTTGAACGAGTGCAATATTAATGACTTTATTTATAATTTAGAGGTTGTTGACTCCGTGACTCTGAGCGGCTTACAATCAAAAAGAAAAAATACAAAAAGAAATCTTGAGCAGCCTGATATATATGGTTTTGTGCCTGTGGCAGGACTAGAACTCAGAGTTTCCTGGTTTCTAGCCTGGTGCCTTAACCACTACACCAAACAAAAAAATCCAACTGGGGCACAACCATCACCCCACCCAAAGCCTGGAAGAATAGCCAGGTCTTCAATAGCTTCCTGAACATCATGAGTGTGGAGCCATCTGGATCTCCGGGGGGATATCATTCCAGGCCCCACAACAGAGAAGGCCTGCTTTGTGGATCACACTAGATGTGTCAGAGATCATCCGATCTCTGCCAAAAGGGCAGGCAGACAAAGAGCTCCTCAGAAGACTGGAAGTGGCGCGAAGCTGACATCCACCCGAGGCACGGGAATACACATCTGGGAGGCGGTTGCCGGAGCAACCAGGTAGACCTGACCACACGTGTCAGCAGCAAAGGACCCTGGGGGAGGGAAAGGTTTAAATATGCTGCTTGTTCCCAGAATCGCCATTCCAGTCTTTGTTCGTGCTAGCTTCTGTATCCTGTAATAAACTATCCTACTTCTAAGAACTCATGCGTCTGTGAGTTACTCTAGAGTAGGGAGATTACAGATATCGGATGGAGTGCCTTACAAGATGAGACTGCTCAATTGATGGGACCTGAGCACACCCACTCTGCCCAATCTCACTTATCTCTTTTCTATTAGGAATGACATAATAATATATTTATAAATCTCTATAATTTGTTAGTAATGAAAATATTTTTTCCACAGACAAATCTAAGTATGGAAGCAGTAATTACTAAACCATTAACAATGTTTTTCCCCAAAATATACTGAATGTCAGAAGTTATAGCCTGCTTTAAGAGATGCAAGCCCTTTAATACATTATACAAACCTATGCATTTGAGCCAGTTTGAAGAGAAATAAGTGACACCTTTTTTTTCCCCAAATAACATCCCAAAACACAATGGCATTATTTTGCACCAGTTGCAATGTACAAAATGTTGTTAACAATGATAACAATCAACACTGCATAAAACCTACAATTATATCGCCTCCAATATGATTATTGCATTCATCCTCTTTTGAAGGGTGTCACCTATCAGGTGATTGGTCCATATGTATGTAATAATTATACAATACTAGATGAAAGTACAATAAGTTCACCTCAACATTGGAAAACAGCTACCAGCTTTTCTAGGTCAAATTTCTAGGACCAGTTATATCTATTAATGAAGAAAACAAGAAGCATCCTGTCTCTGAGGCTGTGCTCCCTGAACTTGCATATCCAGGTATTTTATTCTATTGCCTCCAGTTTAATACAATACCTACTGCACCTGCACGTTTTGCTCTACTTCAGCTACAGCCCAGTTGAGCAGGTCTGCCCAGAAGCTACCACTTCCAGGGAGTGGCTGGCTTTTAATAAGCTCTTAGATGCACTGGGATCATGCCCAGGGGCCAGCATCACTTCCCTAGCTTTCTTCAGATTGACAAACATAAAAAAGAGAGCAGATTAACTTTCTTAAAGAAACCTTAGCCAGTCCTTTGGGACTCCCAAACATGGCCCACCAATGGCCTAAATCTATTGACTTCCAGGTACCTATACACCGGTCTCTTCACCAGTCCACTTCAAATCAGCAACATTTGAAAAGTAAAGATCCATGGTGTATTTTAAGTTACCTTCATATTTACTATAATTCTTTCTTTAAAATGTATACGCTACTCAATCCAAAATTTATCAGAGTGATTTGTATCACAATGATACAAATTAAAAGGGGGAAAAACAAATTCAATAACAATAAGTTTCCTAGATACTGACACAATAAGGAAATAGTCCTAACACCAAAGCTCAGTTTGATATAGTTCTGATCAACTTTATCTGCAGAGAATGTTGCAAACTACCACAACTGTTCCTGCTCCCTCCTCCCCCAACATCTTAGTGGAAGAGATGCCTCAGAATATAGAAAAGTAATCTGGCAAAGGCAAAGAAGCAAGCACTGACTGCTGCATTAAATGGGCCTGAATATATGCTCAGCCTAGTTTATTCCAAGAATTCTTCCACTTGTATTACAGCTGAAATCCTGTCCACTTCAATGTGCTCACCTCCCTAGTAATATTGCTGAAAACAAGGTGAGCAGCTTGTCAGCTCATTTAAGAAACCAACTGGATCCATTAAGGCCTAGATCAGATTATTTTAACAATCTTCTGTCCATGCAAAGATCTGTATCAGCGACAAATCTAAAACTGACCAGGAAGTAATATATCCATGACAATGGGGGCTACACAAATTTCAGCAAATTTTATATCACAAGCTACACACAAACCACATCAAATTGAATGTGCACTCTGTAGCATGCATGCAGCCAGATACCAATTGAGACACATTTATAGTTGCCATGGAGTACATGAAATCCCAAGCCAGGACAAAAAAACTGGCTAACTCAAATAAACAGGTAACAGATGTTTTACCTCTTGAAGAGCAGGACTTTTAGGCTGGCTGCCTTTTAGATCATTTTTAGTGTCACCCTGACTTCTCTGGTTAGACTACAATCTGAAAACAAGGCCGACCAGCCAGCAGTGTGCTCTTCTTTCTTTGCAACATCCAAGCTGCACCATCATACCATATCTCCCCTGTTATTTGTTACTTCAGTGTTCATTTCCAGGCTATTTTCTGGGTCTCACATACCCTGTCTCTCTGACATATCTCTTAGCACTAAGCCCCAGTACAACCAGTAGTCCGATTCCTCCCACATTTAAAAAATCCACCTGCTTCCGGTTCAAAAAGAAAAAGTGGAGTGCTCTCAGCCTTTCTAAGGCAATCCCCTTAGTGATAACCTTATTGACTAGTAGTATTTATTTTAAGATGATGGAATCTAGGGCAAATGGCCTCTACAGGGATCACACAATTAAATATATGATCCTGTGAGGAATTTGTTTTTCGTAAGCAGCAACAGAGTCAATCAGTCACATGGCACATGTCATTTGTCACCACATGACTGTCTCCTTTTCAGACACCATTCACAAATCGATGCTGATAATTTTTGTTCATTTATAGCCTACATACAGTACTTAACAATTATTTTCTGCATTGGTAAATGTGACTTTGAAGTATTTTATATCTTTGAGTCTTTGACTTTTTAAAAAAAAATAAAGGCTTTTGATAATGAGCAATAAATGTTTGTCCTGACCTGACTAGGCCTTGTAGAAAAAAATCCTCACTAAATTGCTGTTCACTTCTGGAGAGAGTTATCTGATTCTTAGCTTCAATTATTTTAGCTGACTGCCTATTTTCAGAAGGGAAAAAAGGAGGGTACTTGGCACACCTGTGAGAATAAGGTGTTCCATATTGAAGGGGCCTCTGCAGAGGACAGCCTTTGAGGCAATATTCTTTTGATCCCTGATGGGGAGTAGGAATCTAAGCATCTCCAATCAGCTTGCATGCCTGGGATAGACAGATTATATCTGGAGGAGATGTTCCTGAGCCAAGCCACATTGGGTTTCATAGGTCAATAGCACTTTGAATTGGATTTGGAAACCTATTGGTAGCCAGTACAGCACCTGGAGAATTGATGTGATATTGCAATAGTTGTTCTCACATGCTAACATCCTGACAGCTGCATATTGTACCTACTGTATTTTCCAGGTTGCCTTAAGAGACAGCCTACGTATATATAATAAACAGATAACAGTACCCGCTCTTTACCATTCATCTGTTTCTAGTTCCTTCAGTCTTCTATTAATGTCTTGAAACTCAACCTTTTGCCTATGTTTTTACATTTGCATTCATCTTTGAAATCTCATCTACATGTATATGTACTAGTGCTTGATCTCAAGCTTCCCTGTAATCGTATTGTCTTTTCCATCACAATCTTCCTATCTGGGGAAAGGTTTAGCACTCAATAATACCTTAAAATAAAATTATCTAGTCTAAAATACATGTCCCTTTTTTCAGTCATGATAAATTGAAAAAGTTATGTATTTCAGTGGCAACCTCAGAATCCACAAGGCCTCTAAGATCTAAGCCCAAATGCCCAATTTTTTGAAAAAGGTTGTGTAGCTGTAAGAAAAACCCTAAGCCCTTGAACAATTTGTTGAAGAATAATGAATAACAGGACTAAGAATCTCACTTGAGAAAAGACATCATAAAATGTCATGAGTGACAACACAAAACTAAAATCTTTTGCTATTTGGTTCTTTTATATAATTGTAATATCAACTGAACCAAATAATATATTTAGAAAAAACAAGATTACTGCAGGACAGATTTTAATAATTAAAACTGAGCACAATACTAAGGAAAGGCAGTAGGCTCTAGTGTGAGAACACATGTGCCTCCCATCAGGAGAAATGGATGGCATGGTTTTGGAACTTTGGAAATTTGTTGAAGAGGCATGACATCTCAGTTATCTCACCTACAGTGTTCAGAGCATGTTTAAGGAATTTGCTATGCCATGTTTGAAGGACTCTCCCTATCCTAATACTCAGAGCCCAAGATTAACATTACAGAAGGATTCCTGGAAAATTAGAGATTAAAACTATATTCAAAATGAAATACAATACCCATAGAACCTACACTAAACACTAAAGATGTATCTAAATAAAACATGATAGATGATTGGAGACATACTTTATTTTTTAAAATTCTTCTTCACAGAAACATATGCTTCCCTTGACAGAGAAAGACAAACTACTATTATTCTTTTTAATGCCATGCTACAAAATGTCTGTAATAATTGCTTCCATTTCAGGTACATACAATATTCTAACTCACACAATATTGTGTTAAACTGTCTTTCACTACCCTGAGAATAACTATAACTTCAGACCACAAACCCCTGCTAGTGAGTCTAATTGTTCTCCCCCCACTCCCCCGCCGCATCCTATGGTGAGATCCCATGTCAGGAGAGTATACTAGAGATATCCTGTCCATTCCTTGTAAACACAAAAGAAATAATTGAGTAAGGGGCTGAACATTAGGATCAGCTTCCTAAAAAAGTTTGTTTACTAAAATATACACACCAAATTCCAGCACATTGCTGAGATGATTATAGAGTTGAAAGCTGTAGGCTAGGTATGGTGAAATCTCCGAAGGTTGTAGGCAGAAGGTACATGTGAGCAATGCATCATTATTTCTACTATTATTTTATTTTTTTTTTTAAAAAAATTATACCACCTTTATTATTTTTATAAATAACTCAAGGCGGCAAACATACCTATTACTCCTTCCTCCTCCTATTTTCCCCACAACAACAACCTTGTGAGGTGAGTTGGGCTGAGAAAGAGTGACTGGCCCAAGGTCACCCAGCCGGCTTTCATGCTTAAGGCGGGACTAGAACTCTCTGTCTCCTGGTTTCTAGCCCAGCACCTTAACCACTAGACCAAGACTAGCACATCAAATAACTAATGGTAAATAAAATACAGAATAAATTGCATATAATTAAAGCTAGAACATATAATAACTGCAAATATGAAACAAAATATTATAAACAAAATGTTCTTAATTTAAAACACTAAATTTAAAGCTTTCATCCTAACACACTTTCTCAAAGCAGAGACAGCAAAGGAAATACATTTCATATCTTGGCACTGACAGAAGGCTCCTTTCCACTTATATAACATTTGGGTCTCTGCAAGCATGTGCATCTTTAGAAGGGCTACTCCTATAGACTGTAATGACCTGGCAGGTTGATGACAAGGCAGGTGGCACCAAAAGCATTAACAGTTAAACCTAACATTATTTTTAGCAACCACCACCAATCTTTTAGTATAGGAGTGATGTGAACAGAGTATTGTGCACTGATAGTCTAGCTACTGCACTGAGCAGCAACTGATTTTTCCAAATTCTCTTCAAAGATAGTCTCACATAGCACACACTGCAATAGCATAGCTCAGGGAAAGTTGTAGCTGACACTCTGAATGTGATTGTGCAAACATGCTGTCTGTTAGCACTGCCACCTGGAACCACTGCCACCCCAAAGTAGTGCCAGATCAAGAAACACTTCTAGGTGGCAATCTGACAAGAGAAGTGCAAGCCCTTCCAGAACAGGTTGAATCTTAATCTCCAAGCCTGATTTTCTACTGATTAACAGTGCCTATGTTCTGTCTGTATTTAATATGATCATGCTCACCCTCATTCAGCAGACAATATCTTGTATATGCCATCTCACAAGTCCTCAACAGATTTCTCCACATACATGACAGGAAGGAAGGAAGGAAGGAAGGAAGGAAGGAAGGAAGGAAGGAAGGAAGGAAGGAAGGAAGGAAGGAAGGAAGGAAGTTCAATACTTCACTTCTCTTTTATGTATCAGTCTGAAAAAACAAACTTTGATTTATCAGTATTTGTAGATCTTTTCTTCTGATAGCAAGATGAACATATTTACAAAGCACAGCTGCCAACCAGTTTAACAATATATAGGCCTGGTGGTTCTCTCCCCATCCCCAGATGTTGGTCTGCAAGCCATGTCATGTGCTTTATAATTTTCTATAATTATTTATGGTCAAAAGAAGCCAGAGTAGGAAACCAGGTTTCTGTAAGCTTCTTGATGATTTCCATTTTAGTCTTCTTCTGAAGCAGAGTAGTTATGACTCTAGGTTTGAATGACATATTCATTAGAAAACAAACCAAGGACAATTTGGGGAAAAGAGCTACTGGGTGTGTAGGCAGCTAAACTGTGGTTAACAGCAGCTATGTCTGAAAGAATGTCCTATGCCCTAGGAAAAATTATACCACTTATTTTGTCTTCACTTTAAAATGGAAAGAGTAAAGGCAGCATGTCCCTTTGGCAAGGCCTTTAAGATATCACTTCTTAGCTTAGCATACTGTACTGTATTGATAATTTCATAGCCCACTAAAGCTATGAGGGTAGACACTGAATTCAATTATCCAATATGCAACATTATTTTCAACTGGAGGGGCATTTAAATTACTGCCAGGTACATATTACAAAACCACATTCCATCACAACTAAATATCTGCGAATGGGCCACAGTCAGGAAGGAACTGCTAAAGCACATCCATTACTTGAAAAGCACTGGTGAGAGGAGTTCCTTTCATGTCACAGGATCATGTGGAGATTGTAAAAAATACCGTTAAGGAATATAGTTATATAATATTATAGTTATAGAATATAGCATAACTTTTCAAATTTAATATTCACTCAGGGCTCTAGCCCAGCCTTCCCCATAATGTTCCAAATATTGGAACAAATATACAATTCCAGTAATCACCAGACAAGATGTCTTGTACCAGTGCTGATTCGGGATGATGGGAATCAAAGAGTCAAAGAGTGGTCATTATTATGGAGAACACATAGAACAATCAGAAAACAAACCATTAGAACTAAAATATTTCTATTTAATGCTTACACCATCAATTTTGTCAAATAATAATTGCACAAAATAAAAAAGAAAAAACAGACATATCATTAATTCAGTGGAAACAGCATCTTGCACATAGATTTGAAAATACAAATCACACTGACTGTACAATGTAATTCATTCATTCTTTCCCTCCCTCCCTCCCTTCCTTCCATGATAGGCTTCCATCAGTTAGAAAAAAGACAAAGAGATTTTTGCCTGAAGTCTCCACCATACTGTTCTGCTTAATAGAAAGTTGCATTATTATGTATTTGCATGTAATTCTATCCCACTCAAGCAGCATCCTGGCACAAACTCCTACCACTAAGAATCAAACTATATTATTCCATCTTTGCCTCCTTACTGGATTTCTGTGCTAAGAAAAGTGCAGAAAACACAGGACAATTAGAAATGGGTTGTGACAACAAATGACCCTCCTGCAAAATTGGATGCTCAGGCATGAAATTTATTTTTTCCCTTTTTGCCAGGCTGAACTGCTATTTATTCACATATACAATAGCACACAGTAATCAAGTAATAATAGTACAATTGTCATACAATATGCTTAGTGACTGTGAAAGAAAAAAATAACTTAATCAATGTCCTACTGAAATGACTCCGTTCCATTTACAACCATACGGCTGCCAGCTACTGACAAGCTTTGGCAGGTTTCTACAACACGCAGTCTTGCCGTTTCTGGACAGAAGTTTTCATGAGGACAAACGTATGGGGGGAGAGGGAGGGGGAAGAAAAAGAAGTTGTGTTGCAGAATACCAGTATACTCACTGAAAGACCAGGATACGAAAATGCAAACCAAGTAATGTCCTGGGTTGCAGTCTGCAATGATCATTTGGTCTTAATTATGAATTGCCTTTTACTTAGAAAGGATTTCAAAGATTTTAAGCTGAGAAACATGTCTCAGAAACATGTTCCATTTGCCTTGACAGGAGTTATTAACTCAGTGAGCGACACAAATACTGCTTGTTGGAGGCAACAAACATGACAGAAGTTCTCAAAAGCTGAAGTAACATCAAATGAAAGCAATAGATGGAAACACATGAACTGTAGCTTCAGGCTGAAATAATATCAGGTGCATCTCTACACCCTCAGGGCTTAACTCCTACACTTTTAAGTCCCTCCCATTGAAACAGCCTCCTTCAGTTTCACTTAATCAGGCAGTGAACAGGTACTTCTCTCTCAACACTGACAGCAACAGTTTAATAGTCCAGAACAACTTGGATCTGAGTTCCCAAACTTACAGGTAAGTTAACTTTGAATCACCAAACGATTTACAAAACAATTTAAAAGAAAGAGCAATCAGCTAACTAAAGTAATATTTCTTAGCATGTCCTGCCTTTCTGGCAACAGAGGGTTTTTCCAGCACAGGTGCATATTTATGATATAATGTGTAATTTGTTATTTAAATCTGTAAAAAAGCTTGTCTATTTACTGTATTTCTTTGTCTAAGTTAAGATGCTATTATAGCTATCGTTAAGCTGAACTCATTGTTTAATTTCAGTGTAAAAAAACTTTAAAACTCCCTCATTTAACACATTACAGTCTATTCAAGTGAACTATTCGGACCTGTTTAAATATTTAAATTAAGAAGCCAAGTATACTCAAAATGACTATAGTATCGGCTGCTATGCCTGTCATAGTTGAGACTTTGTTAATAAATGTGTATCTTATATATATGAAGTATATGAGAGAAAAGTATATTGTTGTATTGCTAATTTACATATTATACCTTGGAAAATAAATAAATGAATAACTATTGTGATTAATATAAAATGGACTAAAGTTGCTTTAAAAATGTATAACCAAATACTTCCTATGCATGCAATTTATAAATATTGTATCATAATATTTATCATATTAATTCCTTTTGGTTACATTTCCTGCTGACTTCTATAGAATTTGTCCTTTTGCTCATTTTATCTCCATCGTCAAGTGTGCAAAACATTTTTATTTTTATAAAATCACTCCTTTTAAACATTAGCAGTCCAGAAGGGTGGAACAGTTAATCTTTGGAAAATCTGGGCTGGAATAAAACCCAGAAATCTTGTTCTTGCAAAATGCTAGATAGGTGACAGTGGCATGATTTTAAGTTATGCAATAATGCCACATCACAATATTTTAATCATAGCATGCCCTTCTAAATGCTCCACCCCAGCAAGGACTCGTCAGCTAGATCAATATCACAAAAAAGAATGCTGCAACAGCAGCTGAGCATATGCATATTAATGTTCCTTAAAAATGGTTGCGTAGCTAGCCGTAGCTATGATCTATTAACCAAGATCATTACACCAATGTGCTGTAAAGAATATCTTGAAACAGCACTTTTTCATTTTTAAAAAATGAAATATTGCATATTGGGAAAGTATGTTGTTTGTTATTTTTCAGTGCTTAATTCTAAATATTTGCCCATATAATAATAAAGGCTAATAGAAATTAATACAGCTTTTGACTTTTTAACAGATGTATAAGGCCAAACAAGACTTCAAATTTACTCATAAATCTATAAAGGCTTACACCTTTATAAGCGCAACCACTGCCAGTTTAACCTGAAAAACAGAGAAAGGGTGCTGGAATTCAAAAATGTATGTCCACATATATTTTCTAGCACTAGTACTATTTCAGCTTACACTGTTTTGCCTCACAAATATAGCAGTATGTATTTCATTTTATCTCTATTACTACCATCTTCAAGTAATATTCCTTTTTTAAAGCTAGGAATGGCAATCAATGATTTTATATAGCAGGCATAATTCAGATTTAGCAATAGCCTGTTCCTATTTTACTTCACCATAGTTAAGTCCTCCAAGTTCAGCAGTGTTTATATCCAATTAAGTACATTATGGAATGCTTATGGCTGCAAACCTATATTTATTCACAGGGGAATAAATTTAACAGAACACATATTATTATTATTTACACAGACTTCTGCTGTAAAGATTATTTTGTGCCCAGTGTTTGCCTTTCTCTACTTGAAATAACTAAAGAGGTTGATCATTTCAAAAGAGTTTGATTAAGTTGTCTGTTACTGGAAAGATACACCTCTCAGAAACTGAGATGCAAGTTACCCATAAACATATTAGTTAAGCACAAAAAAAAATTGAAGTTTGCTTTAACTGTGCGTTAAATTAATAGGAACTTAGTTATAGCAAGGAAACACATACAGTACTGGTTATTTTTTTTCCTTTTTGGTTCTTCAAGAATTAATGGTGCATATTGAGCAAAATTCCACTGTATTATACCCTTGTATTAGAATACAAATTCAAACTGCTGATGCTTGTTGGCTTTGTAAACCTGGGGGACAGTTTGTTGTGGCAACAGTAACTTGAACTATTATTTGCACAGAGACTTGTAAGTTAGCACAAAGGTCAGAAGGAATCTGGTAGCACCTTTTCAGGCTAACAAATTTTATTAAAAGGCATAAGCTTTTGTGAACTGTAGTTCACGTCATCAGATGCTATTTCATGCCTCTGATGATGTGAACTTCAGTTCATGAAAGCTTATGTGTTTTAATATAATGCGTTAATCTGAAAAGTTGCTATCAGACTACTGATTTTTGGCCACTATAGACTAACATAGCTCTCCTCATGCAAAGCCAGCACAAAGGTACATCAGGTACAAGCTGAACTCAACAAATCTTTCACTTTGGTTACACAACATTATCTAAAATTAAAATTGCATTGTTTGAGCACTATTTTGCCTGTTTATGATGTGTATTTATTTTCTGTTAATATTGTCCAAATAAATCACCATGCATGTAGAAATTAATTCAAATAACTATGTCACAAAGCTAATATACTAACATTCACTTACTATTTTAAGGATCTTCCAAACCGCAGTTCTATTTCATATAATTTCTGTACCTAGGATCCAAAGAGACACTCATACTAGGGCTTATGATTTTCAAATAGCCCCTATACTAAACGGCACTTGCTTGAAGCACTTTTGAAAATTTGAAACATTTGAAAATAGCTGTTGGAAAAAAACGCCAAATTCTCCTTAAGCATCCTTTCAATATTTCTTAAGATTCTAACCTATACCAGGAGAAAACAAAATTAACTTTTTCATGTTTTATGGAAAAGTGTTTCTAGCAATATCACTAATAAACCAATATGTAATGAACTACATGGAAGCAAAATTCAGTTAGAATGATATACACTTTGATATTGTAAACGAAGTGTCAACCTCTTATAATTTACAGAAAAGTAGCAAGCTTAAAAGTAACAGGAAAGAGTCAAGTGATATTGTAAAAATGAAAAAAAACATCATGGTGTGAACTTTCCTTCACATGTATGAAGTCAGTTTAAAAATCCAGTGAGACCCACATAAAGTTTTGTTGAGATATATTTGTTTTTAAGGAATCACAAATCTCATATTTATCTTTTATTTGTAATCACATTTATAATATTTTTACATTGAAAATACTAGATATTTCACATTCATTTTAGTTTGTATTTTAAGCATAAATGGGAAAAAAGTTTTCAAGAAATTACAAAGCCATCAACTTCCCTGTATTACTGTAGTTTCGGGTAACACAGATACAGTATGTGGTTTTGCAACAGTCATCATTTTGATAATAGTGCTTACAGTTCATGATGAAATCATCACTTTTTAGATCTCTGCCATAACACATCTATAAAATCATGAGAACATGACTCTGAGAGATTCTCACGCCTTCAGAATCAGCACACATAATGGAACAAGTTAATACAAGCCCATCTGACTTATCTGCCGAGCAAATCACCAGCCTGTATTAAAAGTATCCATTTGTTTTATTTCTAAGAGAAAGCAAGTATATTATGCCTCTATAAATCAATGGATGCTAGACTCTCTTTTATACCTTATAGACCAGCCATGCTACACAACAGTGAGTTCATTAGTAACATAATTAAAAACCAACAAAGAAATTGCAGTAAGATGTCATTTCAAGAACTTAACATCAGGCTCACTATGGGATGTTGCAAATTATGCATACTAGCTGGTCCTTAAATATTTGCTTAGGCTGCTTAAAAAGCTTGTTTGCTCTCTAGTACAGCTGGGTCAGCTCTCCAGGATGGAGTCAATCCCACTCCACCCTACTTCTCCCCAGCATGGAATCTCTTCCTCTTTCCCTAACTGGCTGAACTGGATTATGCTCAAGCCTCTACTTTTGTTACCAGGACCTGCCTTCTCTTCACATTGTCTTATCCACCTACAGTTCCTCTCCCTCTGCTTTCATCTTTTCCCTGTCACATCCTGAGTGGATATTCTTCCACTGCTGCTTGTATGCATTTTCTTTAATTAATTCAACAGGAATTTCAGGTAGGAGACACCTCTGAACCTCAGGTTAGTAAATTAGGGTGCTACTCCAGACTTAGGTGCTTCCCCTTAGGGCAATCTTGTTTGTAAAGGCTAAGATTCTTCTGAATTATCTTCACTTTTCTCATACTTGTAATTCATTCAGATTCAGGGGTAAACATTGAGACAGTTTAAGTTCTCTTCGATTATGTCTATGAAGGTTCTCAGTCATCCAGGTGGAATTGTCTGTAGCTTGAATCATGTCAACTGGATTTCTATTTTCTCAGTGGAAACGTTTCGCTCCTTATCCAAGGAGCTTCTTCAGTCTGAGCAAAGTTGGTAAGGGAATCCTAAATATGTTTCTAGGTAGCTGTGTGACCTTACACCTGGGGCTAGGTCATGGTTATATTGAGATGTTATTTTAAGTCCTTTTATCATCTAAAGGAGGATCGTTAAGATCACCATGCTGCTGTTGAGCTTGTGAAGGAAGCTAGGAAGATTAAGACCATTTCACAAGCTCAACAGCAGCATGGTGATCTTAACGATCCTCCTTTAGATGATAAAAGGACTTAAAATAACATCTCAATATAACCATGACCTAGCCCCAGGTGTAAGGTCACACAGCTACCTAGAAACATATTTAGGATTCCCTTACCAACTTTGCTCAGACTGAAGAAGCTCCTTGGATAAGGAGCGAAACGTTTCCACTGAGAAAATAGAAATCCAGTTGACATGATTCTCTTCGATTAGTTAAGTTTGAACATGGCATCAAGTTATTTAGGATTGTGAAAGCCACAGCAAATGATGAAGAACTCTTTACAGTGAGGAATGTGTGGAAAAAAGGCAAATGAGATTCAGTGTTCCATACTAAAGAACAGAATTACATCTTCACATATAAATGTCTGTATCTTATCATATAGAGCTTTGTCTCGCCCAGGAAAGATATTTTTAGAACTATTGTACTCACTAAAATGTAAATGCAACATATACCAGGAGGGGGGGAAAAGAATCAATTCTATACTGTAGAATACTGGAATAAGTTATGAAAATTAGAAGCTATCTCTGAAATATCTTTATATAAATCTATAAGGTAATTTTTGAAATACCCTATCAAAACAACTACAGTCTTGAATAAGGTAAAGAAGCTACAATATTCTAAGGAATAAAGTACCCTCTCTACAAACAAAAGTTAAAATATTTGGAATTTTAAATTTAGAAAAAAAGATTTAAAAGTAACATAATAGACCTGTATATGATCTGAGAGTGAATAAATACAGAACGTTTCCTCATAATACTAGCAGTAGAGTCATCCATTGACACTAATAAGTACTACATTCAGAAACAACAAAATGCAATATTTAGAATTTATTAATTTTATATCTTATCTTTCCATGACAAATGGGATAAAGATGGCTAATAATAATATATAAAGCAAACAACAGTTTCAAAATACATACTCTTTACAGAAATTAAAAGTGCAAATGCAGCAAATAAATAAAATAAACCATACATCCTCTTTCACATTCCACCGAAGGTATCGGTGGTGGTGGTGGTGGTGGTGGTGGTGATAGAAAAAAAATCCCCAAGCTTCTTAAAAATCCAGGTGGACCTTTATAGTGAATGTGGTTTCTTGTGCCAAACCATATAATTACAGGTTATACCCAGCATTTTAAATTATGCTTGGAAATCTTAAAATATTTTAATATCTGTATTGTATGCTGCTTGTAACCAGATCCAATCAATAAACTAGCTGCAGAGCTGAAGTTTTCATTTTTCCAAGTCAGCGTGGAAGAGTACAATCTGAATGAGATATAATTAGATTTAACATTTTTGAGGAAATAGATAGTTGGTACCCTGGCCTTATTTGTATCAATATACTTCTAGCAATGAACAACAAAGCATAAAGGTTTGGAGATGAATCCTGGAGTACTAAACTGTAGACCTGAGTTTTCTAAAAGAGTGTAGCTCCACTCAAGATGGGCTGATTCCTCATGTTCTAGCACCTTTGTCTTATGTGCATTAAGCTTCCATTTGTTTTCCCTTTGCCAGTTCATTACCAATATCAGACAATGATACTGAGTAACCTTTTCTCTGAATTTAGGAGAAAAAGGAATATTAAGTTGAGAATTATCAGAAAAATTGTGATGTATTACTTCACACTACACAGATTTTTATAATGTCACTAATGTGGCTTTTGAAAAGCAAACAGACACATTCAGGAAAAAAAATAGTCCAGAAAATGGCTAAATGACATCTCCATCAAAGATAGTATACTGGGAACAATCGTCATCCTCATGACCTACTTATACCCTTCTCAAAAGACTCTATTTCCCCGTAGGGTTGTTCAGTTTTGTTCAGTTCCAGAAGTTCTGCTATTTTCCTGAATATTTCCATTTTTCTCCCAGAACATTCAACTTTGGCCGTGGCATAAATACCATGTCATTTTCAAGAAGTGAATCTTCCAGAACAGAAAGTGATTCATAGTATTCAGGTACATTCCAGAGAAAAATGGAAGATTCAGAGCCAGGATGATGTAGTGATTAAGGTTTTAGACTAGAACCAGGAAGATCCAGGTTCAAGCACACTGTCAGCCATAGAAAGTCTTGGTGACTTTGGGCCAGCCGCTCTCTCTCAGTCTAACCTAACCCACAGGGTTGTTGCTGTGGAGAAAAAAAGGGAAATGGTATGTATTCAGCTTCAGCTCAGGAGGAAAGGTAGAATATTTACATAATGAATATATTCTAAATAAATAAATGACACCAGAATGTTTCAGGACCAGAAGACAGAGTTGTGAATATCCTTGATCCTTATAAAAAAAGACTAATATTTCTAACACTGATTTTTGTATTACAGTTTCCTGTTTGCAAGTGCTGTTAGTTCCTGACACTTCCAAAACTGGCTTCATATCAAATCTTTTGGAAAGCTCTTCCTTGAGCTGAAGAAAGCCTAAAAAGCACAACTTAACTTTAAACAAACTAAAGCTCTGTTAACTAATTGGCATAAGGGAAATCCTAGACATCAGAATAGAAGATGAGCCTCCTCAAAGAGCGTAAACCAAAAAAACCTCATTATATCCCCAGACCCCCAGGAAAACCATTTAAATACAAGTGCTTTCAGTGCCCCTTTACCTGCAACGAGAAATCACATCTTTTTAACCATATGAAGTACGGGCTATGCAAAAACTCAATTACGTTGGTGACAGAACAAGATCGTGTTATCAAATGTTCAAAGTCAAATTCTTTGGAGCCTAAGCAGATCAATCAGGCAGACTCTGCAACCAAACCAACTTCTTCTAAAGCCCTCTCAAATTTTGATTCTAAACCTCAATATGCATTTGCCAAAGAGGACTCCAAGGAAAATATGGAAGTTCAAAACCAAGTGGCAAATATATCAGTGCATGGACCAAAACCATCCACTGAAAAGGAATTAACTCTTATCTGTAATGAAGAAGAAAGTACAATCAATGTGCAGTCTGGTCTTGAAGGCATCGTAAGACCTTCTGCATTTGTTCCAGTGGGAGAGCATCGGCACAATAAGGACAATAATGATATAACCCAATTAACTTCTCTTTCCGATTCAAATAAAGGCTCTTCTTTTCAAACAAAGTCAGCCTTTCATGCTCCAAACAATCTGTGGAAAACAGGTGCCACAATTATTACTCCAGAGTTTACTCATAAAATTGCACCTGCAAAAGGCTTCACTTCCATTCCATCTTATGTACAACCCATGATTCCAGAGTATTCACCTTCGTTGTATGAACATGGGTTAGCTATCTATGCGCCTTACTTCCTATCAGGAAACTCTCATGAGTGTGAAAATTCAGTGTTGTCTGTCTACAGCTCTCAAGATCAAAGACATTTTCTTCCTCATCCGGGACCACTTCCTAAACCAATAAATCCAACAACATATGAACATTACCGCTTATTTCAGCAGTATCATCCAAATCTTTCAGTGCCATATGGATTTTGTAGACCAACAGAATCAGCATTTTACAGGCTACCACACATTGCAGATATTAACAGAGACACAAATTCTCATTTAATGGAGGAAACAACCTTGCTATATCCACATTCTTCAAGTCCAGCCAGGTTATCATCCCAAAATTCTCATAAAAAAACAGCTGACTATGAAAAAGAAATCCCTATGCTGCATGCCAAAGGTCATTCCAAAGAAGATCAAAATGAAAGAGAAAATGCCAAAATGAGCCCTCGTGCTGGAAGTGCAGCAACTGGATCCCCAGGAAGACCAAGCCCAACAAACTTCACTCAGACTAGCCATGGCTGTGAAGGCCTATTTGATCTTTCTAATAAGTCATCTTCAATTGTTAACAAATGTGATCAACCCGAAGAAAGCTTTACAGCATTCAGGCCTGTGAGGAAAAGTACAGACCAATCTCCTCTGACTATATCAAAGGAAGACAGAGGAAATTCTCCAAGAAGGTAAAATGTCAAATGATCTTTTAAAGCTCTTTTTCCTGCTAAATTCTATGGTGAAAACAAACATGCCCTCAAGATACAATACATAGGGCCTCCTAGGACATACTTCATTACTTGTCAAACTGGAAAACACACAGCAAGTAGGAAATACATGGGCTGCAACTATATATAGCTGGGTGGGAAAGTTTATTTTAAAAGGGTGGGGGGGATATTCTGGCAGGGGTTACATACCAGTGAGCAAGGCTAGAGCTATCACAATTCAAACGTTTTTCCTCTTAAGATCATCTCCACCTCTTCTTTGCTTGGTCCTACTCTAATAACTTGCTGTTCTGAGTGCTGAATGGGGAGAAAGACATTTCTCCCTATCCAGTACAGAAACAGAGTGAGGATAGCATGTTTTTTGGGGGGAGAGTAGGAATGAGTTGGAATGCAGGTCAATAGACTTCCACCTTTGCCTTTCAAAGAAATGTCTCAGCAGTTTTTTTTATACTTATTATGTTATTATCCTAAAATAAATTAAATAACAAATGAATGGGGTATGCATGGCAAACAACAGGATAAAACATGAAAGTTACTAGGAATTATAGTAAATAATTTTGTTGTGCTAAAGTAAATATGCCAACAGCAGTATAAAATTATCAGCTCTTTTTTTTGTCTTAATTTTATTCTTTGTTTTATAGCCTAGCCTTATGCATATTTACTCAGATATAAGCACCATGTAAATGGTGAATCAAATGTTTAAGCATGCACAGGATTGCTAACTTAAATGCTGCCATTTATACAGTTATTTATACATACAAAGCCATTTACTGTATTTATTTATACTTATACACCATTTTTCTACCCTATCCAGTATATGATAATCAATTATGTAAAAATAGTAATATGATGCAAAGTCCAATCACTATAAGCAACAGACCAGGAGAACCTTTGGAATAACATTTTTTATTAAAAATACCAATAAAATTAGGATTAAGCATTAAATATTTCTTCTCATGAAAGCAGATTCTAGACCAGCCTTTTTCAAGATTTTTATCCTGGAGGAACCCAGGATAAAAAAATTGTATTTTTTTGCATAAAAAATACAAAAACTTTTCAATTCAATCCACTTCTAACCTACACAATCCATGTTTTACAACATTTGCAACAGCAAAGCAGCACCCAGGGTTTTGTGGAACCCCAGTTGAGGAAGGCTGTTCTAGACTATGAAAATGGCAATAGAAAAGAACCAGACTTGTGACTTCAGTAACTCCTAATCTCCGATACCACAGGATACATAGCAGTTCACATGTAAAAAACATTATGTAAAATTGTTGTTTCCTGCTTGAAAACTAGAAGATAGGAATAGATATAGATATAAAACATTTTAGAACAGACAGTATATAACCATGGCCTAAATGGCTCTTTCCCATTTTGTGCTTCTAACTTGTCTTACTTCCAATAAATACTAATGTTTATTATTTTACATTTTTTAAAAATACTTATCTGTTCATAGTAGGCCTCTCCAAGGTTGACATTTACTTATTTTCTACACAATCATCTGAAAGCCCTTGCAACATTTATATGCAATGCACAGTATCTAGAATGCACATTGATCATGTAACCATAGCATTTAATCACTGTAATTGAAAAAAAACTTTCTCAATATATCCCAGATTCACAGACTGGTTTCAACATTTTCTTTTATGTAATAATGTTAATAATCCTCTCATGAAGATTAGCCAAAATTTATGAATCGCTCAGATGTCAACTGAGATTGAAAATTTGGTCTCCCACATGCAAAAACAACATTGACCAGATAAACAAACGCATTTGCAACTCTCTCTTTGTGTTTGTGTGTGTGTGTGTAACAAATAATATAATTCTTCTAATAGCTTATGTACAACCAATTTGTTTCATTTCTAATTCAAAATGTTTATTAATCCTATTTAGGTATTTTGCCTAATTACACAATAAAATTTTCCATTTTTCCTCTCAGTAGTGACATCGCTAATGAAAATGAAAATGTACAGCACGAAAGTGATAGTAATGAGGATCCTTTGTCCAGTTCTGAAGACGATTCAGGGATCACACCGCTTAATCTTTCCAAGAAACCAGATGCAAACCTTATTGATGTACATACATACACAAGCACTCTCCAAATAGAGAACCAGAACTGCATGGAACTGCAAGAAATGCCTTTGAACCTTTCAGTGAAGGACAACTATCATGTAAATTCATCTCTCCAGAGCTCACCATACGAAACTAAAGATCAGAACCCTCTAAAAGCTGAAAATAAAGATTTGGGGACAGAAATATGTAACCCTAAGAATCAAACAGAGAAAGGCTCCTTCAGTAAGTCTCTTACTGTGATGCCTGTAAAAGAAGTGCAGGAACCGAGGACAATTGAAAGCTGTGATGAGCAGAAACAGACTGCAGCTGTTGCTCTCTGTCAGTTAGCTGCCTACAGTCCAAGTACAGCTCAAAAAGAGAGTGCAGAGAAAAGTAATCAAGACAGCAATTCCCAGTATGCAGATTCCATCCCTGAACCATCAGAAACCCAGAATAATCATTGTAGTCAAAAAACAAAAGGACAAAAAAGGACAAATCACAGAGAAGCAACAAAACTACAGCAAGGAACCAAGAGAGTACGAACAAACGAATGCAGTCGAGTATTCACTCTGAGAAAGAGGACGAGGATATCATAATATCGTTCCACCAAATACACAATAGAATTCATTTATGTACACTATCCAACAGAAAGCTAAACATTTTTTTCAGTATCAATTTTTATTTTTAGTTTGCAGACTCACTCCATTTAGTTGAACTATGTAAATATTAAAATGTCTTTAAAATTGTATATATGTTTTAAAGTAACTGAAATGTCTCATAATTATCTTTTTTTAAGTAAACATTTAAATGTAAAACTGAAGCTAAATTACAATTTCTTAAATGCACTATTTTAGAAACATGTTTCTTAAATGCACTATTGGGAAAACATTTTATTCTAAAGTTATAGCTTGTAGAAGGACAAATATCTGATTCCTGATATAAGCGTGTTCTATTCTGTCTCTTACTTCATTTTTAAATCTTTTTATTTTATGTTTTTGTTGTTCAGTGTACTTTGTTGTTTTATCAACATTTTAAGAATGAAAATTTCCAATTGCTTAAGCTTAGCATTATTGAATTCTGATTGATAATATACTGAAGCACTCATATTAAACCTTACTAAAATACAGATTTGGTATTGTGTTTTTCACAAGTCAAATGGCCCAATGAAATGATGTTATGGTCTAAATTTTAAGTCCTAAATTAATCTAATTAAAATTTAGGACCTAAATCAAACCATGTAGAAGTTTCCCACACAAATGCTTACATGTTTGATAAACTGCAACTTCAGGCCCCAAGTACCCAGACCAATACAAACTAAGAAGTTATTTATTTCAATCCATATTAGAAAGAATCCTGTGGTGTTAATTCTATATTTTGCATCCAAACGAGTCTGTAGCATTAAAGTAATGGTATAATAAGTCTATTAGGATCAGAGAATGTTTCATAAACTTGTTGGTAACAATTTTTCATTTCACAAGTTACACAACAGTATTTTTTTCCTGTTTACAATAAAATGGTGTATATTATTGTTGCAAAAAATAGCTTGCAAAGAAACAAGCCATAAAAGGTGTAGCAGATAAATCTTAAGTATCATCGTGGATATTCCTCAGAAACTTACAAATTCATGTATCTTTGCAAATATCAGTTGTAACAATGTTTAGCTAGGGATAAATAGATCACTCTATTTCTGGTTCATGCCAATGTTGCATTTGTTCAGTATATTCCATTCCATTTCTGCTGTAAAGTATATTTTAAAAAACTGCACAAAAATCAAATATGTCTACTAAAATCTGTATTTAAATGTTATTTATGTACATGTGTTGAATATTTTCCAACAAAATATACCTTTATAAGTGTAATTTACGTAAGTATATGCATTTTTAGTATAAAAAGGTTCCCCCCGCACATTTGTTCAGTCGTGTCCAACTCTAGGGGCCGGTGCTCATCTCCGTTTGTTAGCCGAAGAGCCAGCGTTGTCCGAAAACGCTTCCACGGTCATGTGGCCGCATGACGCGTGCAGAACGCTGTTACCTACCCACTGAAGTGGTACCTATTAATCTACTTGCATTTGCATGCTTTCGAATTGCTATGTTTGCAACAGCTGGAGCTAGTGCGGGAGCTCACTCCGCATGCAGGGCTAGGGATTCGAACCTCCGAACTTGCGATCAACAAGCCTGGCGTCTTACCCGCTGAGCCACCACGCCCCGCTATTTCATCCTAAAATACATCTTGCTTTCTTGTTATATTTTTAGGACCAAAACCTGCAAAAATTTCCAGAGAAGTGCTGGAAAGTATAGATCATAACAGTTCCTTCTTTATCTTTAGATCAGAATTCAGAACAAATTGCTCAAGAATCCCAATATTTACATGGGCTGTATATGGAATATATAAATAGTATGACCGTTAACTAGAGGACTTAAAATGTCAAGCCTAGAGAGAATTGGCCAAGTATGATAAGTGATTAGTGAAGATAGTACACATAGTCCTTGATTAACGACAGTAATTGGGACTTGCAACTCCATTGCTAAGCGACACGGTCATAAAGTACCATGTCACATGACCACGCCGCTGGGAGTTCCAGTTGCAGTTGTTAAGCAAATCCTGCGCACTTATTAAACATGACATCATGTGATCACCATTTGTGACCTCCTGCTGGCTTCCCCATTGACTTTGCTTGTTGGAAGCCAACAGTGAAGGTTGCAATTGGCGATCACATGACCACAGAACGCTGCAATGTTGTAATTGCAAGCCAGCTGCCAAGCGCCTGAATCACGATCATGTGACTGCGGGGACGCTGCAACAGCCACAACTTTAAGGACCGGCCATAAATCTCATTCAGTGACATCGTAACTCTGAATGGTTGCTGAATGAATGGTCATTAACCGAGGACTACCTGTAATAGGAATAACTCAGATGAAACTAGGGCAGTTTGATACAAAAAAAACTGTCAGCAGCAAAAACTGTGCTAGACTTGGTATGGGAAAATGTGGCTTCAAATCCTTTTTTTGTCTTCTTTGATTATGAGGACCTTTCAATAACAGATCTTGAAACCAATTTAAAGTTAACAAAAACATAGTAAATGGGGGTTATTCAAAAACAGTAAGTGCTAGCAAAATAGTATTTTAGGACAAGTTTTAAAAAACTGGAAGATGGTAAGGGCCAAACTAGACATTCAGGACAGACACTGGAGACTTCCAGTTCCATGTAAGGCCAATTTTGGGGACATAATTTTGTCAGGACCAAGGCACAAGCAATTTGCAGCTGTTTATAGCATGGCTTTCAATATGAAACTGAAATCAGTTACTCCATATTTCCCAAATATTTCCCAATTTTCCCAAATATTAAGATCCCAATCAGTGTAGGGTTTTAAATGTCATCACTAATATCTAGAATCTGGACCAGAGGTTTACTGGCAACTAGCACAATACTTTAACAACAGTAAAATAGTTTCTCTAAATGGTGTCCAAACAATTTAGCTGCTGCATTTGCATTAACTGTAGCCTCCACGTTATATTCAAGAGGAACACCATAGTGAACAGAAAGAGGGCAAGACATCCAAGGCAAGATATGTGCCAAATTTCGACCAGGGGAACTACTAATTTACAGAGGGTTTTATCCCATTGGGATTCTGTCTCAATGTACAAACTTTTACCCCATCCACTCTATCATCCACTTAGCCATATCTGACTCTGATGAAAAGGGCCTAAGCCAGCCAAAAAAGGAATACTAACAAAGAAAAATAAAGAAATAAAGAAATAAAACTCGTGACAGAGGATTCGGAAATCTGAGTTTAATCACTGAAAAGCACCTCTCTCATAATCCCACATTAGAAAATCTCAGATGTAGGCTGCTTACATAAAGAACTGAAAGCGAAAATAAATGTAATGAGAGGCATGTGCTCTAACTGTTCTGGTACAGCTGGGTGAAGCAAATGCATGTTTCAAACACTTTTCAAAGCATTTCAAGGGATGTCACACTGCAACACCCCTTGCTTGAAGGAAGTTAAAAGAGAAGTAATAGCAAAAGTTGACATATGTTATAATATGAGAGAAGGAAACTGAAGATTCAAAAAATATGGTAAATTTGCAAGCCTACCAAATGTGGGGCAGCAGTAAAAAATACTACTTAAACATTTTATAGAGAGTATAAAAAGTGTTGGGGTAGAAGAATAGAATAGAATAGAATAGAATAGAATAGAATAGAATAGAATAGAATAGAATAGAATAGAATAGAATAGAATAGAATTTTATTGTCATTCCACTGTACACCTAGTTGCACATTAAAATGAAATTTCATTGCAATAGCTCACAATTCTTGAGTCATTCCCCTCCCCTAACCATTATCCCTAATAAATATCACAGTTCTACATACAGCATGTACACCCCTGAAATAAAAGGGGATCATTGAGAATTTAGGAGTCTAATAGCCCAGGGGACAAAACTGTTACCTAATCTAGTTGTTCTACATTGAATGCAGCGGAACCTTTTCCCAGAGGGTAACAAGGAGAACAAGCCATGATGAGGGTGAGAGGGGTCACTGACAATATTTCGGGCTCTAGACAAACAGCGTGTGTACGCTATATCCTGAATGAGAGGAAGTGAAATCCCAATTATCCTCTCTGCTACCCTCACCACCCTCTGCACAGACCTCCTATCCAAGGCACTACAGCTTCCAAACCAAATGGAAATACAGTTGGTCAATACAGTCTCTACAGTGCCTCTATAGAAAGGAAGGAGGACGGGAGGAGGAAGATACGTTTTCCTCATCCGGCGCAGAAAATGCAACCGCTGCTGTGCCCGTTTTACCAGGGATGCAGTATTATAGCTATCGTATATGACATTGTCAAGCCCTTGGCATCCCACTTCAACATTCTCTCTACGTTTCTTTTATTGAAAAGACCAGAATAATATTACAGAAATCTACAGAAGTCTCTTACTAAGGAAGTGCACTGGCAAGGAGGTCATTATCTTAAATGGTAAGAGAGGAATGTCAAAGTGGCAGGAATGTAAATCTCTCTCAAGCTCTGAACACACAAACAGCACTGGCTCAAGGGTATATGGCGCCCCTAGGCCACAGTGACTGATGGCACCACCTCCCACCAATGAGAAGATTTGCATGTTTAGAATTATTCAGAAGGAGGGGCGGCAATGGCACCCCCTAAGCTTTGGAACCCTAGGCTAGTGCCTGCCCTGCCTTAGCCTAAAGCAGGCCCTGATTACTAACATATAATTCTATCAAACCAAAAGCTAATTTTTGTTTCGGGTTTTGTTGTTGTTGTTCAACTCAGGTTACAAAACACTTACCATCTGATAGTCGGGAAGGTAGTAACAATCCTCTTCTTCCCAATTCAGCCAGTGCCAAACATCCACCATGCCAAGCATTATCAGTTTCCTGAAAACTAGAGTTTTAGAAAACAGGATTTTAAGATGATTTTTCTCAGTTCTGATTTTAATGTGCTTGCCAAATAAAGGGTCTTACATGGTGCTGTGCAGCACAACACAAAATCAAATTAATTTTTCCTTAAATATAATCAGTATGAGTCAATAAGACAAAAATCCCAAAGTGACACTGCAGTTCCCCCCTTTTTTTGCAAGTTGCATTGATCTAAATTAGTTTTTTTTTTAAATCACATTATTAAAAACAATTGTCTTGTTATGCTCAATAGCAGAGGTTCTCAAACTCGGTCGGTTCATGGTGCCCTTGATGTCTAAGTAATTTTTTCATGACCCTAGGCCTGAACTGTGAACTACCTCAAGCTAGTAACCTGCAATCCTGTGGTGACCACGTGAGTTTGCTGAGGCGCCCTGGAGCCACAGCACACAGTCTGGGAACTACAGAAAACAGACACTATAAGAATTTGAAACCTCTTAGCCCATAAAAAGACAGACTTAAATTGAGGTTGTTTTCTGAAGCACTGTAACCAGTTTGGAATAGGAGAAAAAATAAGGTTCAAATCAAAAAGGCACCAAAAAATAAGTATCAGTTTTAGAATAAACCAAGATATTAAACCAATTTGAAAATATGGTTTAATATTTTGGCCTGTTCACAAGCCAATAATCAACTGTTTTTTTCAGTCAAGAAAAAACAGGTTATCTATCAAGAACTGTGGATTTTCCAGGTACAGAGAATGGTGAAAAGAATTACACAGCATTGGAAGATGAAATCTACATCTCACTGTAGCAATGAATTGTTGATCTGTGTTGTTTGTCAAAGAAAAATAATAATTTAAATGCTGACCAAGGGGAAAAGAAGACTTTCAAGCAATATTGGCAAAAGTTTGGGGGAATTGTTTTGTTTGTAACATAATTTGCTAGACCCATTTTTTATTTCTTTTTAAATTATGATTATTAAATGTGGAGTTATATTATTTTAATTTAGTTATATCCATGTCAGTTTTCATATTGTTAATTAGTTCAGCGCAATAAAATTAATGAAAAATGTATTGAAGACATTAGGATTTAATTATTTTTTTAAAAAATTGTTAGACTTTAATAACCATATTAAATGCTAACAAAATTTAAAATAAATCGATCATTAAATCCTAATGTCTTCAATTAGAAAGCAATATGGATATTTAAAAATGCTTATGGTTGACCATTTATGCCAAGGATGATGAATCTGCTGCCTCCATGTGCCCTTCCCTCTCTCCAAATGATACCCCATAGCATTGAAATTCAACTGCAAAATGGCAATATTTAGTGGTGCCATTTTTCTTCCCTCTTTATTTTTACAACAAAATAGGCCTCTATATATGGGTTTAGAAACAATAAATCAGGGTCTCTGCCCATTCCAGTGACATCCCCAACATGCCACTGCCTCTCAACAGCTTTTGGAATCTAACCCCCCCTCCCCAAATTCACAAGTCTGTCCCCTGACCAAAAAAAGTTGCCCACCTCTGATTTATGCACGGCTTATATACTGTACATGAGATTTGTCTATTTTTAAAGAAGTATTAGTGCTATATAATGGGCTCACTGTTTAAAGAAATGTAGGGTTCTCAAGAAAAAAACCTGCAACATTTCTCCTCCAGTGTTTGTCAGCCAATTAGTAACCAAGGACAAAAAACCCTCTCAATCAACACTGGACAACATCAAATGTTCAAGTCACCTGTTTTCAGATCTTTTTCCCGAGTTTGGACAATTATGTCTTGTTAACCATGTTTGCCTATTAAAGGGCTTACTCTATCTCTTGCCCCAAAATGGGGAGAAACTACACAAGTGACTTGGGCAGAAGACGACACCCGGAGTTGCAAAAATGTGTTTGGGGGCATCATGTGGCCCTGGAGCATAACTCATCTAGCCTAAATTTGGAGACTCCATTTATCTTTCTTTTATTTCGCATATTTCCTACCTCAATTATGGCATTTTGTTAGATGGGAAGCCAAAAAAAGCCAGTTTGGTCTAGTGGTTAAGGTGCTGGGCTAGAAACCAGGAGTCTGTGAGTTCTAGTCCCGCCTTAGGCATGAAAGCCGGCTGGGTGACCTTGGGCTAGTCACTCTCTCTCAGCCCTGAGAAGGAGCCAATGGGAAACCAGGAGACTGAGAGTTCTAGTCCCGCCTTAAGCATGAAAGCCGGCTGGGTGACCTTGAGCCAGTCACTCTCTCTCAGCCCAACTCACCTCACAGGGTTGTTGTTGTGGGGAAAATAGGAGGAGGAAGGAGTATTAGGTATGTTCGCCGCCTTGAGTTATTTATAAAAATAATAAAGACGGGATAAAAATAACATACATTTTAAAAAATGTACACTCTTACCTACATCTGTATGTAGATATCAAACCCAATCACTAAATTACATACTGGGGTACAAGGGGTTGAGTTTTTAAAAATATATTTCCATGCTTTGAAATCTAACTTCTATGCTTCTCCTTGATAAATGTTTTGTGGATAAAATTTGTATTTCTACAGTAATGTTGCACCAGTTTTCTGAGATCTAAAGAATGGTCAACACAATGCAAAATATTACCTGAAGCAGTCTAATACAGATCCAACAACATCATCAGCTAACTCTTTCGGCAGCCTTCCAGTCAGCCTGCCAATCCTGAAAAAAGCAATAGCACACCCCAAAAAGTTAACTCACAAAAATAGAGGTTAATGAATTAATCCAAAATTAACCAAAGAAAATATACTAGCAGACAATTTGGAAAAAAGTAAACAGAAAGCCTAAAGTTTAGAATAAGAAATGTGTAGAAAGAACACTCCAACCTTGAAATTCAGCAACAAAGATAACAACGGAAAGGCAATGTTACAGCTCTCAATATAACCCAGATTTGGGGGGGGGGGGATTGAAATTTGTAATTTTGAAACTTAAATTTATAATTCTGGGATATATTGATCCAAAAAATTTAATTTCAACTTAATATTAAATAGTTCAGATTTCTGAGTCTGCATTCTCTATGGCACAGGCATGTCTAAACAGATAACCTCTAACATTTTTCTGCATTTAAACCTTCATATTCTGTAAGAAAGTAAGTACCATTTGCAATGCAGATATACTTAAATATTTTATTTTAGATTTTCAGTTACTCTTTTCCAAAGTTAGCAGTTTGAAAGTTTGGATTTACTGCTTGTGAAGGCTCTATGCCTTATCCCTTAATAAACAAAGCAACAGTTTTGTGTTAAGAGGTTTTTAATTTTTATAATTTCTGAGATGTGAAATTTTGGGAAAGCTTTTACTACTGGTTTTTTTTTTCATATTTCAGGATGAAAAAAAGCCCATTGTATTTCACATGCCATATCCCTAAGATGCACTTCTCTGTCATATAAAGATTCAGAAAAAGATCAAAATCTCTTACAGACAGGTAACATTTTTCTGTATTTACAATATTGGACAAATCACCCAGCAAGGAAATAGGAAACTTGATGGGACTAATTCTCCCATCACTAGATAATACCCAGATCAAACCCCTATAAGTATATTTCACATATGTTCCTATGATACAGTCTCCAATGCATTCAGCAGAAGAAGGGAAGACACACACAGTAAATCCTTACATTATTTGCTGTCATAGTGTTCTTATTTTATTTTTGAAAATTGTATTTTTTTCTGAATTCCAAAATATTAGGAAGTAGACATTTTATAAATAAATATTGTGTATTGCCTTGGAAGTCTTTGCCAGGGAATGAAGAAAAAGCATCTGTAAACTACAGTCCATTTTCATTTAAATATATACAGAGATTAGTATTCAACACTAGAAAAATGCTAATAATAATAAAATAATAATAATTTATTAAACTTGTATGCTGCCCGATTCTCAATGACCCTGAGCATCTCACAACAATCAAAGAAATTACAATAAAGAATTAGCATCTCAATGTAATTGCTTCCCAGTGTTTAAGAGTAACTCCTAAGAGGCTTTGGAAAACAGAAGTGGAGATAAAGTGAGCACTGAATTTATTTATTTTGTTATTCATTCATTCATTATCATGTATTTTTATAACTACTGATAATGGCTTCAGGATTCTATCTATCTATCTATCTATCTATCTATCTATCTATCTATCTATCTATCTATCTATCCAACTTCTATAACCACCCATCTCCCCCCACAAGGGGGACTCTGGGCGGTTTACAACAAAGTTAGTAATTAAAAACATATGAAATACAATATAACAACTCTAAAAATAAATTAGATATAAATATATAAAATTCAAGAGGCTATGAGGTTATATTTAAAAGAACTCTACGGCGCAAGCCAACCCCAAGAGGAGCTATTACCCTTCCCATCCCAAGCGAGGTGGCAAGAGCCAGGTCTTCAATTGTTTTCGGAAGGTCGGGAGTGTGGGGGCCTGCCTCACCTCCAGGGGCAGAATGTTCCAAAGGGCGGGCGCCACTGCAGAGAAGGCACGCCTCCTGGACCCCGCCAGATGGAATTCTCTTATAGACGGGGTCCGTAGCAAGCCCTCTCTGCATGACCGGGTGGGGCGGGTCGATGTTCTGGGGATGAGACGGTCCCTCAGGTAACCTGATCCCATGCCATGTAGGGCTTTAAAGGTGACAGCCAACACCTTGAATTGGACCCGGAAGCAAACTGGTAACCAATGCAGCTCGCGCAACAGAGGTGTCACATGTGCCGATCTTGGAGCACCCATAACTGCGTGCGCAGCCGCATTCTGGACCAGCTGAAGCTTCCGGATACTCTTCAAGGGTAGCCCCATGTAGAGTGCATTACAATAGTCTATATGGGAGATGACAAGGGCATGAGTGGCTGTACGGAGGGCATCCCAGTCCAGGAAAGGGCGTAGCTGGCGTACAACACGAAGTTGCGCAAACGCCCTTCTGGCCACGACTGCCACCTGCTCTTCAAGCAGGAGTCTTGAGTCCAGAAGGACCCCCAGGTTCCGCACTGAGTCTGAATGGGGTAGTGCCACCCCATCCAGATCTAAACATGACAACTCCCTGGATCCAGAGGCGCCATCAATCCACAGCCACTCCGTATTGCCAGGGTTCAGCTGAAGCCTGTTGTTCCCCATCCAGACCCCCACAGCCTTCAGGCACTGAGAAAGGGCAGCCACCGCATCACTTACCTCACCCAGGATGGAGATGTTTAATTGAGTATCATCAGCATATTGATGATACCTCATCCCGTGTTGACGGATGATCTCGCCCAGTGGTTTCATGTAGATATTAAATAGGAGAGGGGAGAGAACCGAACCCTGCGGCACCCCACAAAGTAGGGGCCGAGGGTCGGATCTCTCATCTCCTATTACCACTGATTGGGACCGGTCTCGGAGGAAGGAGGTGAACCAGCACAAAACTACACCGCCCACCCCAAACTCCCCGAGCCGCCCCAAAAGGATACCATGGTCGATGGTATCGAAAGCCGCTGAGAGGTCAAGAAGAGCCAGGATGGATGCACTGCCTCCATCCCGCTCCCGCCAGAGATCATCCGTAAGTGCGACCAATGCAGTTCCCACCCCATATCCCGGCCTGAACCCTGACTGAAAGGGGTCTAGATAATCCATATCATCCAGAATCCTCTGGAGCTGTAATGCCACCACTTTCTCAACCACCTTCCCCAAAAAGGGGAGGTGGGAGATGGGATGAAAGTTGTCCAACACCGTAGGGTCCAGCGATGGTTTCTTGAGGAGGGGGTGCACCAGCGCCTCCTTAAAAGCAGCAGGGAACACGCCCTCTCCTAAGGTTGTAGTAACCGTCGCATGGACCCAACCACATGTCACCTCCCTGGCTGCTTTCACCAGCCAAGAAAGGCATGGGTCTAGATGACACGTAGTGGCCCTTACAGTCCGGAGGATCCTGTCCACTTCCTTAGGTCCAACAGGATCAAACCGTTCCCAGATAACCGGGCAAAGACATTCCCTCGGCATCTCCCCAGACCATGCATCACGCTTGGAGTCCAGCTTAGAACGAATCCAAGCAATTTTATCCTGCAGATGCTCCGAAAATTCCTCCGCACGGCCCTGAAGGTAGGTCACTGGCCCCACCTTACCTAGGAGAGATCGAGTAATCCCAAACAGGGCCGTCGGGCGGCATTCTGCGAACGCAATAAGAGCAGAGAAATATTGATGTTTCGCCACTCTTACAGCCACAAGGTAGGCCTTAACAGCAGCTCTAGCTTGTGTTCGGTCGGATTCGGTCTCCAGCGGCGCTCTAGACGTCTCTTAACCCTCTTCAAAACCCTTAATCCCTCCGTGAACCACGGGGAATGTCGGGTCGGATGGGGCAAGAGAGGCCGCACAGGCGCGATCCTCTCCAAGGCCCCAGCCGCCTCTCTATTCCAGGCGGCAGCCAGGACCTCCGCTGGACCGTGCAGTAGATCCTCGGGTATAACCCCCAGCTCCTCCTGAAACCCTATCGGGTCCATTAGTCGCCGGGGGCGGACCAATCGAATGGGTCCTGCCTCCCTGTGGAGTGGGGCAGCATATGAGCATATTCCTTTTAAAAATAGGAATGGTATATACATACTCAAATACTAAATAAATAAATAAAGGATAATTTAGAATTATAATCCAAAAATGAAAAAGGTAAATATTGACAACAAAGATCAAGCAAGTCCATAAACAAGCTCAAGTTGTTTTTCTATACTAAACAGGGCATTTAATAGCACTATGTTCCATATCTTTCTAGTTACCAATATTTAAAGATTAAGTTGCGTAAATCAGTTTAAATCAAGGATACATACCCTTTTGCCGCAGACCATCTCACAATAGTATCTTTGTCTTTCAATCCAATCAACAATTGCTCTGTGAAAACATGTTTTTAAAATCATAACCTGAATTAAAGGCAACCAAACATTTATACTATTGCCATCCAACATATCTTTGTCACATTCTTTTCTAGCTCAAGCCTCTTTCCGGGGGGGGGGGGGGGGGAGGAACTTGTTGCTTTCTCTTAGCACTTCATCAGCTCTAGCATCATTAGGAGACATCTTCGAATCTTATTGGAGTGATGGAGGGTTGTGTCTTGTTTCTAAGCATGATTTTGCGAAGCAAATATAGACCTTTTGTTTATATATTTATTTTACTGGACATGGCACCAAGGAGTCTAAGCACATGTCTTTAAAAAGAATGAAGACAAAATTAATTATGCTGGAACATTCAAAAGGGTGCATGAAGATGGGGAGGGACTCATAATTCAAAACAATGTCAAGAACAATAACCAAAAAGCACAAAGAACACTAGTACAATTTTCAAATTTCAAGGTCATCCTTTAAACCTTTCTTTAACCTTTTTTTTAAAAAAGTATAGATGTGTGTAAGTTTTTACTGGCATGGCTAGATACAAATTAACTATGCCTGTTCCTACAGAATTAGTTCATGCAAGTTTTAAAACAATCATTCTGTAATACCACAGAAAGTATAACCCTGTACAGCAACTGAGTGATCAAGCAAATATCGTTTCTCTAAAAATGGAAAGTGGAAACTCATAACTAAAGCAACTTCAATTTATAATTATTATACTGCTCTTCGAACGAAAAGAAAGACTATGCACATTACGTCTATCTCTTACAATGAAAATCACAAGGTTAACGCTACTGTCAATTGTACCACATATCACTGTAATAAAGACTTCAAATTGCACCTAAATAAAATTCAAAAAATGTTTTGCCAAAAGCAAAACAAAAAATGGCTCAATCCTATCAACAAAGTAATCATCAAATGAATTTGGAACACAGTTGATGACTTTTTGGCAAAATATCCATAGGATGAAAAAGATTATAAAGTTGCCCTTTCTTTTATTTCATATTAATACCAACATAATGACAGATTCTGCCATTAATGAAAGATGGGAGAAGAGGAAGAATCAAAAGTATGACGCCCAGATATAATATTTTTCTAAGCTATTGAACAGAGATAACCCAAAATTGTTTACATTCTTTCCTCCCAGATAACATAAGGCATAAGTATACAAATGAGTAAATCATATTCATAAACCACACTGGTCAGGATATAAGATCTTACGTTGCTTTCTATCAAACATACCTATAACGTTTTCAACCTCTCCTGGAATATCATATTCCTCTTCTTCCTCCTCTCCTGTGGTAATTGCTACATTTTCTGTTTTCTGTGGAATGGGACCTCCAACAGAAAACTGTAGATTTGCAGCTAATGATCGGAATCCCCGTTGATACCTAGAAAAACAATTTCACCATGGTTACATTTTTAGCAGAGCAAGGAATTTTCCATGCATTATCTTCAAAATATCCATAAAGTAGACTTTAAAATGAATATACAATATTTACAGAGTACAGGTTTTCATAACTGTCACTTACTCCCTGGGATCTCGTACTCTGCAGCAGGGCTCCTCAGGAGAAAAAGCGGTAGGAGCAGGAGCAACTTACAGGAGCGATTTGCGACCTTCTCTGCCAGCTTCCCCCATTGACTTTGCTTGTAGGAAGCCAGCAGGAAAGGTTGCAAATGGCGATCACATGGTCACGGGACGCTGCAACCGTTGTTAAGTGCAAATTATTTGGGGAGACAAGTGCAACCTTTTCAACACTCTGTCTGCCATTTCGCTAGGGAGCTACTGACCTCCATCTGGCAGTATTCAATTCTGATTGAACAGCAAGTTGGAGGACCTAATCTGGCCTGTACGTATGGGGCACAGCAGAGATGCAAACGGACTGAAGCAAGTAAAGCCTGTAACAAGCCACACACTGCAACAACCAAAGAATAAGGAGAGAAGGACAAGAAATTATCGCAGTAAGGGTGGATCATAGCATAGTTGGTTTTTAATTAAGGAGATAGATGTGAATATTTTATAGCTTTAGGAGAGGGGGTGCTGTTTTAAATTTATTTCCAGAACCAAGGATAGAAAGTACAAGGTGGTCCTCACTTAACAACCACTCATTCAGCAACCGTTCGCACTTACAACAGTGCTGAATGAGTGGTACTTATGACTGGTCCTTGAAGTTCCGGCCGTTGCAGCGTCCCTGCAGTCATGTGATCACAATCCGAGCACTCGGCGACCAGCTCACAATTATGACGTTGCAGCATCCCATGATTGCCATTTACGACCTTCTTGCAGGCTTCCAACAATCAAAGTCAATGGGGAAGCTGGCAGGTGGTCACAAATGGCGACCATGTGATGTCGCACTTAATGATGGCATGGGATTCGCTTGTCGATGGCAACCGGAAGTGCCAGAACTGCTGTTGCTAAGCAGCATGGTCACATGATGTCACACTTTACGACCGTGATGCTCAGCAACAGAAATTCTGGTCCCAATTGTCGTTGTTAACCAAGGACTACCTGTATTTCTACTTTTTGTGTTCTACCTGTTTATTCTCTATGCTGTTTAATCTCTCTCTGCCTCCCCCTTCCCTCCCTCTCCCCCTTTCTTTACATGCCCTTTATTCTTGCTATTCCTAGTGTTACAATGAGTGTTTTAGTATGCAGAAAATTTTAACAGCCTGATTATGTTTCTCAGCAGTGGTACCTTTATTCAAGTAGGGTAAGGCAAAGGGAAATATGATAGAAGAAAGGGAAGAGGCATTTATATCACAGCTTTATGGCATATTTTTAAAACCATAACACTACCTAGGATTTGTTTTTCTCCATAATTCTAAATTTAACTTTGAAAGGAACATTTAACTATAAGATAAACTGTGGAAAATGTGAAGTAATAATGTAAATTAAAATTATAGAGGAAGAAGTTGCTTATATCTATGGAATACCAAAGTTCCTACACAAATATTGCTAAACCAGAACTTCTTGTCATCAAATGAATGAGAGATGATTTATTACTTATCTACTCCTATTAATGATAGACTTACAACTCAGGTTCGCCTAATAAAAGGAAAGAAGGCAAGTAAAAACATGATTATGAAAAGAACAAACCTCCACTTTGCCACCTTTGGCTTAAGAAATGTCAGACCAAGTCGCTGAACAAGTTTCACTCCCAGCTTGCGAAGAGTCGTTTGGTTACTTTCAAACAGCTTGCAGTTATCAAGACATTCAAGCACAGTAGAAGCTATAAGGAATAAATTTCTCTATCAATAAATATGTCCATTTTTGTCCACTGTGTGAGAGACATATATTAAAACATTTTCAGCAGAAGACTTTGAAACATACACTCAGATTTTAATACCAATACAATCAATAAGTTCTTTATGAAAAGAAAATTAATTCTGACACTTAAGACATTCACATTGCACTGAAGGTAAGTGTTTGGTCTCAGTGCCATAGCCTCCCACTGACTTGATTCATTAGGGACAAAAATCAGTGCATAGTATAAAATAAGGCAACATTTTTAGGCAACATTTTAGGCAACATTTTCCAGAACACGTATTGCATTAAGCAGCCTACAGTTTCAACTGAGTCCATATTTTATAGCAGGTACAGCCACAACCTACCTTTCAGTTAATTACCTGGACTAACACTCCCCTTTTTATTGTTGATAAACTTATGAATATAGTCTAACATTATAATGTACTTCAGAATGTCCAGAGTCCAGAAATCCAGGTTGCCATCTCGGGATACACAACGAGCTCAAAAGATCTCCTCCCCACCTTATACTGTTATTAACTATTAATCATTCAAAAAGAGGAAGCTAGCATGCTGATAGTGAAGTGTCAGTCTCCATTTTATTTTAAGAATGCCTTTGAGCCTCAAGTAGATCCCTCCAAAGCTTGACAGATGGCTATTATACTTTCTAAGTGTGCCCCCCTACACAGAAAAAAAAAGTTAAAAGGGTGGGAGAGGATGGGTCCCAATTAGCATTTTGGTAAATGGGTGCATTCCAATTGGTTATATCCCTCAGCTATTATGTTAATGAGCCTCCCACACAGCCATCTGCAGTAGCATTCAGAATATGTACATAAAAGGCCAAAAGGTTCGGGAATGCTCATCTGAGTAAGATTTTTTTATTATTATTCAATATACAAATTACTTACTCCAAAAAATCATCTTAGGCTTCAGACTATGTTTCACTGCTAAAAAATGGATAGATTATAAACTGATAGAAAATGAAGGAAAAATAATTCTCTTTTATATCTGAATACTCCTACAGCAAAATTTGGGAGTTAAAAGATAAAAGTTTGAGATTAAGGTATTACTAGAAGTCAAAGGGAGAGGGGAAAAGGCTGATAATGTTTATAACAATTGTTTTTCCACAATACAGAATAAAATGTACTGATTTTAAAAGTTGCTATGATGCTTGATGTATTAAAACCTAATTTAGAGCTCAAGATAAGCTATCAGAACATAATCTCATTCCCATTTAACAGCAGTAAATGGAATTATTGTTGGCATAAGCAGAGTAAAAAATGTTAATATCAAGAACGAAGAATAGATTCAAATAATGTTTTCCTATATTTATATTAAAACAGTATTCAACGATGAGTATACAGTAAGTGTAAATATCAATCCATATTAACTTGGAATTGGTAGCATACTACTAGATACTTCAGACATACTTTCAGGACCTGGTATTCTTATGCTTGAGGAATTCCTTTGTAATTCCAATATAAATTAATCAGCTCTGCTGAGTATGTCCAAATCAGCCATCTCTATAGAAAGGACACCACAATTCCTTTCCATCTAACTGTATCCATTTTGAAAAGTCAATCTCCAGCCATGGATGCAGGTAAGTTTTATTTTTTATGCTTTCAAAAAATAGTAATAAATGAGTCACTGTACACATTAAACTGAAAAGTGTTGAGGCAGAAGAGCATTTGGCAGAATCTTATCCTTATGTGTCTTTCTACCAGATTGAGTTCTCAAACCTGATCTCCAAATGAGCTCTGCCTCAGACATCCTGCATTAATGTGCATATTATCTTCAGATGATTACAGTAACATTCTAAAAGTTTAGGACAGGGCACAAATGACTGGGAAAAACAGATCCTGATTGGCGCCCTTGTAGAAGACACTTCTACCAAATATTAGTTAACTCCTCTTGCACCGCACTATTCAAGAAGATGCTCTACCTTCCACAGAATTTTTTTGAACATAGAGAGGGAAGGAGGAGACAAACTTACTGCATAAGCTTGTTTCTCTCTGTGGTTCTCAGGATCCCAGTCACTGGTTTTAAACAGGAGAGTCAAGAGAAGTGTAAAATCTTAACACTATAACCATTAGAACTCTGTATCATGTTTATCCTGTTTTGATCTTTATGTTTATGGTACCATGAAGAGTCTTACCATATTGTAAACAATCTTCCCTTTTGCCATGTTTAAAAAGTTGTGCCTAAGAAAGGTAAAAGAAAAATGTATTACTGAACAAATGAAATACAAATATTAACTGAAGTTTTGGAATATTATTATCAAGAAGTAATGTTCCAAGATTTCCTCTGTCATACTATAATAATCTTAAACAGAGTACATAACTTTAACATGTATTTATGATCACATTAAGCTTCTGGGAGGTTAAATTAGGGACCAGGCTGACACTTAAAGATGACTACATCGCCCCAAAATATTTATAAACTCAAATGTAAAGACTTGCACAATAGAATAAAGAGAAAGCAAAGATTTCTTTGCTGAAATTTAAAACGTGAGAGCCAGAGTAGTGTAGTGTGGTGTGGTGTGACGTAATGATGTGATTATAGACTAAAACAGGGACACCCACTACCTTTAGCATCCTGAGGAAAAGCAAGATATACAACTTAAATATATTACATTTGTAAGCTACTCAGTAACCAAAATTCCACTGGAAAGTTCTATCAAAGGTTACAGCTCTAGGCAAAGTAAAATAAAATAAAAGGTAGGGTGATGAAATGGTAGATAACTGCTTTAGTAGAATGCAGCTAAAGAGTTAACTGAACACTTCCTTATAGGAAGATGGGTTAGAAAACAAAGAGGAGAGTGGGACAATAGGAGTTGACAAAGGAAAAGGAAAAGGAAGTTTAGAGGGTAGGGTAGAGTAGAGTAGGAGTCAAAACACTGGTGGTCCTTGCTAAAAATGGAACTAACATTCTGTAAATAAACAGAAAATAAACAGAAAACTTTGTGGTCTATATTAGTTATTCATAATATACTGGTAATATACATATACATAATATACTGGTCTTCTGGGTGATTATGAAAATGAATATACTACCATCACCCAATGCCTAATATATGATGAAATTTCACTTTCTTATCCTGTTTACTATTGGCTTATCTCTTCCTGAATAAACCATCAAATGTTTTAAATTCTATTCTGTAAACCGCCCAGAGTCCCCTATTCGGGAAGATGGGCGGGGATAAATTGAATGAACGAACGAATGAGCGAACAAACAAATAAATAAATAAATAAAATTCATCATAGGTAGTTTATTATATTCTAGTTTTAGTGTCTCCCTACTAGCACAGATTTTAGCACAGATTTCAGAATTCTATTGGTTTTGCATGATTTTGCAATTCACCTCTTCCATATAAAAGGTAACAGAGGAAACAACAGAAAGTTAGACATAACTAATGTTCAATATACAGGATATCAGTAATGCTACTCTAGGATGCGAGAACAAGAACCCCTATATAACAGGACATTGATAAAATAAAAAAGAAAGAGTGGAATCAATTATAGAAAGCTCTTCAAAATGGAATGCAAGATACTTTGCAATAGGATACAAATGTTCAAAGAAAATGGTAGAACAGGAGGATCTTAACATTCTAATTCTTCTTCAAAGACTTGATGGCCTTTGGTCTTTTGCGCCCCCGCCCCCCCAAGATGTTGGCCTTGTGGATCTGGCTGCCCTGGGCCTTTCGGCCTATGTCATCATTAGGGTGGCTGCTCTGTTCAGGAGGGTTAGGGAGGGAGGATGTGGAACCTTTACAGTGTGATTTTGTTGTTTTGCTTTGCTTTGCTTTTACTGCTGGGGCTTGGACCGCTGAGTATCTTGAGGTAAGTGTGGTTAGGGGTGACTGAGTTCCTGGTGGGTCTGGGTGAGTTATAGGAGAATTGTCGGGGGCGGGGGTTGGGTGTTGAATACGTCTGCCAGGCCTGGGAAGGAAACATAGCAGAGAGGGTTGAGAAGGGGAGAGTTGAGGGGGCAGGCAGAGCCATGTCAACGGTGATGGGCAGAGGGAGATACGGCAGAAATCCAATGCCTCACTCGAGGACACTGGGCCCACTGCTTAAAAGTGATCCCAGTGTCTGGCCCTCAGTTTCTATCCCAAGTGCCTGGCAACTGGATCCTTGGTGCCCTGGACTTCAGCTGTTGCTTTCAAATGCCAGGTCTATGTGTAACAAAGCTGCCCTCATCCATGTTCATAACTTGGAAAAGGGAGCCAACCTGGTATGTCTTACCAAAACTTGGTTGGGCCCAGGGGGAGGGATCCCCTCTCAGAAATGTGCCCACCCAGGTTTCAAGTTCTGCACCAGCCAAGAGCACAGGGGAGGGGAGGGGAGGGGAGGAGGAGTGGCTGTTGTCATCCATGAATCATTGCAGGCTTTCAGGGGCTCCGCTCCACAGATAACCAGATGTGAGGTGCTCTGGATGAAGTTGGGCTTAAGGGAGCAGTTGGGATTGCTGCTAAGCTGCTGGATTCTGTTGCTGGGTTGGCAATAGAATCCCAAAGGCTGTTGGTGTTTGAAGATTTCAATCTGCCACCCAATGATGTTGGGTCCGGGTCAGTTTGTGGCCTCCATGGACCATTGGACCTCACTAATGGCAAACACATACCAGAGGCCGCACGCTAGATCTGGTTTTTGTGTCAGGGCAGTTGTAATGTGATCTGGCAGTGGAAGACACTAACATCAGTCCGTTGCCATGGGCAGATCACTCCCTGCTTGCTTTTCAACTCACTGGGGTCACCCCTCCCTACACGGAGACAGGGCCAGTCAATCGACTTGCCCCAGGCAATTGATGGACCCAAAAGGGGTTCCAGAGAGAGCTTGGGGTTTTCCCTGAGGATCTGGGTGGTTTGGCTGAGGCCCTAGTCACTGCCTGGAATGGGTAAGTGGCTGGGGCCTTGGATCATATTGCTCCTATGCAGCCTCTCCCTGTGCATTGATCCCAGGGTGCACCTTGGTTTACCAAGCAGCTCTGGCAGATGAAGCGCCAGAAGAGATGTCTGGAGTGCAACTGGAGGAAGACTCAAAGTGAGTCGGTCTGGACACAGGTAAAAGCCCATATTAGGGATTACCTTAGGGCATAGCTTTCCAAAGTGTGTGTTGCGACACTTTAGTGTGTCGCAACAGTTTAGTGTGTCGCAACACAACCCAGAAGCGGCAGCAGGGGCATGCACGGCGGCGGCAGTGTGTATGGCGGCAGCGGCGTGCCATCAGCACTTCCGCGTTTTAGCGGAAAACATGAGGCTGCCATATGTCTATGAAGGTTCTCAGTCATCCAGGTGGAATTGTCTGTAGCTTGAATCATGTCAACTGGATTTCTATTTTCTCAGTGGAAACGTTTCGCTCCTTATCCAAGGAGCTTCTTCAGTCTGAGCAAAGTTGGTAAGGGAATCCTAAATATGTTTCTAGGTAGCTGTGTGACCTTATACCTGGGGCTAGGTCATGGTTATTTTGAGATGTTATTTCTAAGTCCCTTTATCATCTAAAGGAGGATCGTTAAGATCACCATGCTGCTGTTGAGCTTGTGAAATGGTCTTAATCTTCATAGGCACAGAAGACAAAGCGGGGAGGAAGATGGGGGAGAGATTGTGCCTGAGGCCCCCACCTCTATTCAAGGAAGGATTTTCCAAGTTGGCATAAATGGATTCCTTGACCCCTCTCTCAAACCACCTATCTTCTCTGTATAAAATGTGAACATTAATGTCCTCAGATGAGTGTCCTTTTTCCTTTAGATGAAGATAAACTACTGACTCTGGTCCTGTGGTGTTACTTCTCCTGTGTTGGGCCATCCTCCTGTACAAAAGTTGTTTGGTTTCTCCAATGTAGAGTTCAGAGCACTCCTCACTGCACTGGATTGCATAAACTACATAATAATGTATTATTATATTACATTATATTATATTATATATAATATAATATTATATATAATATTATTATATTATATTATATAATAATATAATATATTATTATAATATATTATAATTATATATTATATATTATATATATTATATATATTATATATATTATAATATATATAATATTATAATATATATTATATATATTATATATTATATTATAATAATAATATGAGGCTGCCACCGCCGCGCGCTCCACCGCCGCTACCGCCATTGGTGTGTCACCAACGGCAGGTTGGAAAGCACAAACACACATTAGTGTGTCGCGACAAAACCCGGAAGTGCTGACGGCGTGTCGCCGCTGCCCCTGCGGTGGCGCATGCGACGGTGGCAGTGGCGCGCCAACGACTTTGGAAAGCACTGCCTTAGGGCAGTAAGGGTAGCAAAATGTCAATATTTCTCCACCCTTATTGTGTCCACTGATAGCTGTCCGGCAGCTCTGTTTAGAGTCACCCAGTCCCTTTTGGGTAGGGAAGGCCCCTCGGAACATCTATTGGGCCACTGTGAGGATTATTCAGGCTACTGGATGGATAAAGTCACTCAGATTCTCTCCATCTCTGACTGGCCAAAGCAGGCTGAGGTGCCTGGGGGACGGTCTGGGGGTGTGATCTGGTAGCTGTTGACTCCCAAGGAAGTGGACAAGGTTTTCTGTGCTGTCAGCTCGTCCAGCTGTTACTGGATCTGGGCCTCTCCTGGATTGTAAAAGTGGCCAAGGAGATGACCTGCAATTGGGTCCATGCTGTGGTGTTCGCCTGAGGGAGTGGGTGGTACCTCCTGCCCTAAAAGAGGCAGTGGTACGCCCCCTTCTCAATACCGTTGACAATGGTACCCTTCTGAGCTGGCTCTGTGGGTTGAAGATTGGGGGCACTGTTTTGCGGTGGTTCTCTCCCTTTCTCCAGGACTGGTTCCAGGCAGTGTTGGTGGGGGAGGTGAGAGATCACTCCCTAGGCCCCTCCTGTGTGGGTGCCACAGGGTTCTAATCTCTCACCTCCTTTTCAACGTCTACATGAAATCACCGAGGGAGGTCATCCGCCGGTTTGGGATATCTTTCGACCCCAGGCCAGCCACATGAGACTACCAAGGTTCTGTCCCAATCCCTGGAGGTTGTGCAGGTTTAGATGAGTTGCTATGGGTGTTTTGAATTGCCCAGAACTGGAGATATTCCATCTTTGACCTTGGATGGGGTACCACTTCCCCCTTCAAGGTTAGAACGCAATCTGGGAGTCTTCCTGGACTCATAGCAACTGCTTGAAAAGCAGGTGTCAACTATGGCTAGGAAGGCCTTTACACAACTCCATCTGGTACGCCAGTTGCGCCCTTTCCTAGATTGGGGGGCCCTTCATACGGTCACTCATGCCCTAGTCACTTTGCAGCTTGACTACTGCAATGCTCTCTACATGGGTCTACCCTTGAAGACCACCCGTGGAAGTAGTAATGGGCATGCCTCAGAATGCCCATGTAACACCTATGCTTCATGAGCTGCACTGGTTGCCAGTTTGCTTCTGGGTGCAATTCAAGGTGCTGGTTGTTAACTATAAAGCCCTACATGGCATAGGGTCTGGTTACTTGAGGGACTGCCTGTCTCCCATAACATCTGCCTGGCCAATTCAATCCTGCAGGGTTGGCATGCTCTGGGTTCCTTCGATTAAACAATGTCATCTCTCAGGACCCTGGAAACACACCCTCTCTGTAGCAGCACCTGCCCTCCGGAATGAGGTTCCCCTTGAGATCTGGATGGCCCCCATTCTACTCTTGTTTAGAAGAGCCATGAAGACCTGGCTCTTCACCCAGGCCTTCAGCGAGGGAGAGGGAGATCCCTCACTTTATCACTCCCCATCTTTATCTTTTATCTTTTATTGGTTTTATTGTAATTTCTTTGTTTGATTGTTGTGAGCTGCCCAGAGTCACTGAGAATTGGGCAGCATATAAGTTTAATAAATTATTATTATTATTATTATTATTATTATTATTATTATTCCTTAGGTTTTATTTTCTACTCCCAAGGGGCAAGATGCAATCTGAGTCTACAATAGATTATACTACTTAAGTTACTAAACAATCTTCCCTTATTTTATCTAGTTAAACTATAATTAAATGTAAATCTCATGACTGTGATGCTATGAGACACAGTAACTGATGTCCACCGAAACTGCACATTTCTAGTTACACCCAAGGATCTTGCACAACATGCATCAACTCAAAATAATTATGGCTACTATTTGCAACATTGGACTGGTGATATTTAACATCTGTTTAACCAAATCCAATGAGGACACAGGGCAACTTAAAACTAGCTTCAGAATCTCTGAATTAATGAAAGCTTATTTATTTATCATCTTTGAAATTATTACTTGGAAACAGTTCCTTGGATCTGGAAGGAGTTACAGGTATATTTCTTGGAAATATTACATACTTCTGCACTGTCTAAATTGACTGAAACCAGGATTACAATAATTAAACAAGCATAAACATGAGAAGCTCCAAGTAAACATTCTACTTTTTTTCCCAAAGTACTTGTCGAGACATCTCCAATCTACCATACTTACCTAAAAGGAACACAATCCTAAATTTAAAATGGTCTCCAGATAAATGAAGACTAGATAAGAGAAAATATGATAAACACAGACAATGTTTCCCTTCACACCTTGTCATCCTAGGACTGCCAGCTCCAGCTGAAATTAATCCTGAAGATTCCTCCCACCCATAAATACAGTATATACCTGGCAGAAGTCGCACTCCATAAAAGGACAGGGTCAGGACAAAAACCAAAGTTTTTAGTAACTTCATTAATACTTATTAAAAGTGATTGTCTGTAAAAAGGTGCCCATTTATAACATTAACTGATCTCCATATACTAACCATTCTCTAACACAGAGAGAAACATAAATATACTTACACGCAGTCATACGCATCCCCTCTTCTAGCAAGTAAGAAAAACTTAAGAACATAAAACAAAAAGAACCCTGCTAAATTGGCTCAAGGCCCATCCTAGTCCAGTATTTTCTCACACTACCTACCCACATGCCTCTGGGGTGCTCACAAAGATGGAGACACTTGCACAGTTGTTCACCCAACCTGGGGTAACAGAATTTGCAAGAATAACAGCTCCAATTGACCTGTCCTCTATGAATTTATCCAATTCCTTTTAAAAACCAAGTTGGTGATCATCACCATATACTCTAGAAAGAAAATCTGCTACTTAATGATACATATAACAAGATGGAGATAGGGTAAGGAAAAGGATAGCTGCACAAGGAAAGGAAGGGATGTAGCATCTAAATTCAGGAGGCAAGGAGACCCTCCCAAGCTAAGGTTAAACTTAAGGCACCCATGTTTGCAGTCATTTGAACCTCCAGCCCATTCCTTTGTTTTCAACAGCAGTCTTCTATTCAATAGGTTTAAGACACTCTCCTCCCCAATTCATAGGTATGTATTGGGGGATGGAATTGTCTTGCTATAGATTTGCTATCTGTAAATATGGTATACGCTAACTCATTGTGTGACCCAACCCATGACACAAAAAGGTTTAATTGAGCCATGCAATATAATTTTTCTGATCATCTTTCATTTAATTCAATGAAACATTCTAGTCTAAACATTCACCCAGACACTAAACTAAATACTTTATCTGAACCTTGTGTTTCATCACTGTAATAGGAAGGAACGCTTTCAGATAAATATGGCCAGGAGTTAAAGTTGAAGGAGTATAGCCCAACCCCAAAAATATTTCCACATATGTAACAGCTATTTATGGATTTAAGTAATGTCAGCTATGGTGTAAATGCAACAAAAACTCCCTGAGGCTATGCACCTGCTTTGTTTTAGTTTTAATGAGCTGAATTTCATGATCTTAAATGTAGCATGAATGAACGCAACATTACGAAGCATGGGGAACACTGAGGATTAGGAGCAGTTTATGATTTTTAAATAAAGCAAGTTAACAGATCTTGATTATTCACTGTTAACACTGGAGAAGCTAAACTCAAAATACACTTTTAATATATATGTATATGTATACACACACACACACACACACACACATACAGTATGTGTGTGTGTGTGTATATATAGAATTAAGAATTTTGATTATAATAGTAAGATCTAATACAAACTAAACTTAAAGAATGAAAATAAAATAGAAAGGAGTAAAAAGTGCAAGGAAAAAGAAAGAAAAGAAAGAGAAGAAAAAGTAAAAATATAATAAAGAAAAAAGAAATATATTAAAAAGTGACTTCCAACCTTCATCACAAGTATAAACAAATTTAGTAACTCTTCACCCTCTCTAAAGTTACAAACATTTGTCTCTTCATCCCATATCCCATCTATTATCTATAAACAAATCCATAAAACTTCACCTTTTCAGTCCTGGTGTCAGCAGAAAGTCCATAAAGGATAGCCAGATGTAGCAACATATCTTGTTTTTACTCTGATCAAATAAACCAACTTTATCTTCCTTCCTTTTACTTCTAACAGTCTTAATCTTTAGTTCATTCAAATATTCTTATAGGATTTGATTTCTATTTCTTTGCACCCCATTTCTCTTCATTTCATCACGCCCCGTTCTCGCAATGCTTCGGAAAGCCTTCAGAAAGCTCCTGAGGCCTTCTGAAGCATCGCGAGAATGGCGTATCCACCATTCTCCAAATAGCACACCCCGTTCTTGCAATGCTTCAGAAGGCCTTCCAAAGCATTGTGAGAACGGGGTGCACTATTTGGAGAATGGCGCAAGCGACTCGGGAAGAAGACTTGGTGCGGCCAGCAGCTGCCTCACATAGGGCTGGGCTGGACATGCCTCACCAGCAGTGGGAGGAAGACGGCAAAGGTCAGCTGGCCGCAGCAGGGTCTGCGGAGTGCAGGGCGGTGAGGGCTTTGTGCTGTGGTGCTGGGGTGGCTGGCTGTGGCATGGGGCTTGAGGCAGCACTCCTCAGCGGTGGTGGTGGCACTGGGACTGAAGTACAGGCCCAGAGGCAATGGTAGCTGGCAGAGACTGCTGAAGGCCCTGGGCCTCTACTTCAGCCCCAGCGCCATCGCTGAGGAGTGCCGCTGTGCAGGCTAGCCAAAAGGGCACAGGGGGGAAATAGGAGGGGGGAGTTGAAGCACCCCTGCGGTTGTAAGTGCAGGCGGGCTGCCAAGTGCCTGAATTTTGATCATGTGACCACGGGGGCGCTGCAACAGCCGTAACTTTGGGGACCAGGCGTAAGTACCATTTGTTCAGCGCCACCGTAACTTTGAATGGTCGCTGAACGAATGGTCGTAGCTCAAGGACTACCTGTAATGACATTAAGCAGGGATGACCTACTTATTCATCATCAAAGCTATTTATTTACTATCAAACCCAATATAAAGGTTTACTCAAATTTCAACCCATGAAATTCTTTGAGAAAGATGCTCAAGCAAACATGGTTAATTTTGTAACAGTTAAATTATTTAAATAAATGTTGAATATATCTAATGACAGCCAAATATTATAGAGAGATTCAATAATATTATACAGAAATTATTAAGAAGTATTGAATTTACCCATGTTTGTGGCTTGTTTCTGGAGGTGATAAAAAGATTTAAAGATATCCATTAAATTAAAATTCCTTTTATAACACAAGCAACATCAAAAGAAGTACAAGCCCTAAACAGAAGAAAACTATTTTTAATTAGGAAGTCAGTAAGTTGATTTTGCCTCCTGTTTAGAACCTTTTAATGTCCGCAGCACTTCATGCTAAAGATGTTAAGGTGCCAATTGTATGCCTTGGGCATTTCTAAGTTACATCACATTTCTTCAGCGTTTGTGAGGACATGTAACACTAACCAACCTGTTGAGAGGAATCCAGCTACCTCTCCTTTAAATAATTATACTACCTACAAATTAGAGAAAACCATTGGCGTATCCTAGCAATAGAAATATCAAATCTGGTTTTGTTACTTTTGAAATAACATGATGCAAGATACAAACAAAAACTAGTTTCTTAGTAATCAGGGAAAAACCTGACACACCTCCTAATTATCTGCATAAGCCACGTAGACTTTGTCTTTGTAAGATGTAAGAATCAGCATTACCTCTGGGACATCTTCCCCAAGCTATACAAATCATCACTATTAAAAGTGGCATGATTACTTGGCAGCAGGCACATCTTGCTGCCACACAGATGAGAATCTGTAGTTACCCTCTGGCTCCAATAAACTATGAGCAATAGATATGCCCAACCTTAAGGGAGGATTGAAAATGCCATAGATAATTACTCTTCAGCACCTCTAAGGGGTCAAGCAGACAAATCACTGTTCCTAGGATTATTTCTTCACCTTACTTTACCAGAAGCACAGCTAAACAACAAGAAAGTATCAGGTGGTAAACTATTGTGAAAGAAAGTCCCCCATCTCAAAGATACAAAGTCCATTTTTGTTGTTGTTTATTCGTTCAGTCGCTTCCGACTCTTCGTGACTTCATGGACCAGCCCACGCCAGAGATTCCTGTTGGCCGTCACCATCCCCAGCTCCCCAATGGTTGAGTCCATCACCTCCAGAATACCATCCATCCATCTTGCCCTTGGTTGGCCCCTCTTCCTTTTGCCTTCCACTTCCCCTAGCATCAGCATCTTCTCCAGAGTATCCTGTCTTCTCATTATGTGGCCAAAGTACTTCAGTTTTGCCTTTAATATCATTCCCTCAAGTGAGCAGTCTGGCTTTATTTCCTGGAGTATGGACTGGTTTGATCTTCTTGCAGTCCAAGGCACTCTCAGGATTTTCCTTAAGGAGATCCTTTAACACAAGGGACCTTTTTTTCAATTTAAATTGTTTCTTCTCTCTGCTTCCTCTAATCTTCCACTACACTTGATTGAAGGGCCACTGACCTTCCAGAGGGGCTAAACAGGGGAAAAGGAGTGGAAGGGATGAGAAAATCCCCTTCTGGTAACTTCCTTAAGTCCATGGCCTTCAGAACCTAAATCATGATTCAAGTTGTTTACCTAAATATATTTATGTATTGTATTTACATTCTGCCTTCCTACGAGATACTCAAGGCAGGCACTCAGGTTTCCTTGCTCTGGGAATATATTCTTACAGAAAATACAACAGTTTTAAACTATGTTGAATAAGCCATAATACACTGGTTTATCAATAAAGCTAACCCAAAAAGTAAACAAACACATTATGGTTTCGTATTCTGTGTTACTCAGTAACTGGTCCAAATCACCCAGTGAGCTTCATGATTGAATGGGAAATTGAGTGGGAACATTCCAACTGCTACACCACAATAGCTTTTCCAAACTGAATGCTATAAAAATTAAATTAAATACTACAAAAATCTACTGAACATTTCTATAAACAGTAGCTTGATACAATTTATAGGCAGAGATGAAAGTTGTGTGTCAAACATCCTGGATAGTGCTTTCAGTCAGAGCAGGCATTACTAAGCTAGATGGATCTATTGTCTGACTCAAAATAGCACATTCCTATATTCCTAACTGAAATTAGCATTCACATCAGAGATGTATCAATTCACAGAGATTTGTATGAAATAGATGTAATCCCATATTAAAAAACTCTAAAATGGGTCACATCCAAATTGTGATTGTAGCTTGGAAAGGCACTGGCAGTAAAAAGGGGAAAATGCATACTGTCTGGGCCTCTATTTTAATGGCAAACTGAAAAGGGACAAGTAGGGAAGCAGCTTAGAACCCTACCCTGCACTTTCCTAATTGACAGATATGTTCGCTAATTTTAAGTAAATGAAGGCAACAAAACTTCAGATCATGGCTTGAAATCTAGATATTTACAATGAGTTAAAAGCTAGCGAAGGTTATGTTCAATACTCAGAGCTACAGATTTGTTTTTGTGCCTCTAAGACTAAAGAACTGCATAGCAGGGCTATCTCTTACCTGGGGCATAATCTACAAGAGCACACCATTATTACCAAACAATCGTTAAAGCATGGAAAGCTCGCAGAGAAAATGCCTTTTCTTTGACGCAAATAAAAATAGCTCTTAATATATGCTGTTTTACTTACTTACTGGCTAGCATGCTTTATTTTAAACCTATTACTCATATTTGTCTACTGTATCTCTAATAAAAGAAATTAACTATAACTTAATAAGTTTCTATGCCCCAGGCTACTCCAAGATGAGGACATCCCTGTCATGCAAGCTAGAGTGCTACACCCTGCAGGGCTAGCAAAACATTTGCTAGTATATGGGGCAGGTTTAAAAGCAAGTCTACCAATCTGAAGACCTTATAATCTAAAACAGGTGTTTCTTACAATTAGATAAATGGTAGGCTTGAAACCAATTCTATATACATGTGTGGGCGCGCACACACAGCATCTATACCAAAATCTCATGGCTCAACTACACACAGTATTATATATTATATGTCAAATGTAACGTTCTAACATTCATATACTGAACATGCATATATGAAGGATTGGGGGCTATTAATTAATATAATCTCAACAGGTAATAAAGTAAGGATTTAACATTTCCCTCCCTTGCTGCAGTCTGGAGTTTGGTTCTGTGTTTTTAAAATCAGAATTTGCCTTATCATAGGCACCCACCCACCAGGCAGTTATGAATCACTGATATAGTTACTGAAGGTAGGCATCACCAGTAAACATATAGAGCATACACTCCACAAGTAATGCTGCCTTTTAATTATAACACAGACGTGACATATTTCAAACCTGTACTTGAAAAAGATAGAGTTGTGCTACCTGTTAGTAATACATTCTTTCACAACAGGTGTCCTATCAACAGGTGCAGAAGAACAAGCCCATAAGCGGAATCACGTTGTGAAACACACAGTGCATGTTTCAACAAGAACTGTCAGTATTTAGCAGTATGCCTTACAAGACGAATTAAAGAGTAGTATACAATCTTGCCTCAACTAATTCAGGACGAAATATTTCTGGAGCAGCTCTTACCTTTGCATGCTCAAGTCTCTTGTTCTCACTAAGGAAACATGTAATAACAAAATGGACATCTTGCATTGATTTGAATGCATTTGTACTTTAATTCCATGAGGTAGAATCAGCTTTGCTAGTAGTTTCTATAATGAACTCTACAAATAAACATGGAATCTCAGTGAAATGATTTTTCTTTTTAACATCAGGATTGGAAACCAGAGGCTTCCAAAATTTGCTGAATTTCATTCCTGGCTAGCCTAGCTGGAGCTGTTTTGAATTTTAGCTTAACAACATCTGGAGTACCACAGATATCTTGATCCCTGTTGTACATGTTGTAAGGTATTGAAGAAAGCTCACATAAGCACGATGTCAAATTTGAAATATGCAGGTCCACAGCAGAAAGAAATATAAACACTCTCTAAGAGTTTACATATTTTAGCAAAGGATGAATCACTTGGATATAAAACTACTGCCTAAATAGCTCAGCAAACTGATTTTCTGAGATGATATCGTTATAATGCATTTGACCATCACATTTTTTTTAATAAGGCCAATTCCTTATATAATGCCTGATTCCATTTTGGTATGTTACTTTAATGTCTATTCCATAATCACCTTCAATATATGTTAAAACCATTTTTACTTCAAACATTTAGGGAGCAGCTAAATTCTGAAATGTGAAATTATTGTGCGGCATCTGACCCAGGCAGAACATTTATTATTCGAAACTTACTTCATGCAAATAATTATCTATTTAGTCCAATACTGTCATACCATTATGCATCTGGCAATCTATATATCAAGATCTTAGATACTATCCACCAACCTATCAAAAATACTGTTTAGCTGGAGTATCACATACTGAACCTAGACTCACCGGATAATCTTAAACATACCATGTTTCCCTCAGCTTCAGCGTCATCTTCCTCCTACTCTCCACCAACAATTACCTTTATTCCACAGTCATTGTAAATGGTACTGAAAAAAATGCTCTGAAGAAAAAAAATGAACATTTGGGAGAGAACTATTTTTTTCCAACTACTACTTACTACTAATAGTAAAATATCTGTAAGTTCGTGGACAGATTAAGACAGATAAGTTTGCTTTCTTTTTAAAAAAGAAATTTCTAAATATTTATTTTCACATTCTTTGATCCAGAGCACTGATTTCTATTTCCTTCTCAGATATGTCAAGGTTGGAGTATTCTATGTTGCAACTAAGGAAAAAGAAATATTGGAAAGTAGCCATTGCCTGCTATCTATACTTGTCTAAAGCATGTTGGGATCACAATCCAATTTTTTTGCAACTGAGAAGAGCAGATCCATGAAATATCATGAAAGGATGGTCAAAACCACAAACAAACCTCAGTTTCTGTTACCCTTTAGCATTTTAAAGCCACAAAAACTGGGCCATTCAAAAATGGAAGAGCCAGATTAATATCCTACTTAAACCAATTATTTTAGGAAGGGAGTTTCATTCAAAATTAGCCTAATAAGCAAAACACTGTTATCTGTGAAAGGATAACTAATACAAAATTATACAATTATATAAATGCTAGTTGAGTAAATATAATAATCAAAATTAATTTGATTTACATTTATAAGAGTTTATTTTTTTTCTAAAATACTTTTCTAATACTGACTGTAATACCAATCGTCTATTGCTTATAACTTAACTTTTAATCATGAAAGGGAAAAAGATACTGAAAACATTCAAAAGCCAGTAACAGCACAGTCAATGTGCTTCAAAGAAAAAAATAGCTAAGTGAGCAACCAAATCAATAACGTTGCTCAATACTTGAGCCATTCTTGTAAAGAAAGGAAAATATCTTTATGAGCAAGTTTCTAGTTTCAAGAAAATTATATCTCATTCGAGTTTCGATTCAACTTGTTAAGTTTTCACCTGTTTCACTTAACACACTCTAATAACAGGTGGAATAAAACCACATACAACAAAGGACTTATGACTAACATTAAAGTAATATACATCCTACAAGTTTCATCAAGCAGCAGCAGGCTTTGTTTAGGAGATAAGGAAAACTTTTAACTCTTAAACTTTGCCAACCTGAAATCTAACACGTTTCTCTTTCCTCTTCCTTTAAGGAACAAAGAAAAGCATCTGAGTGAGTTTTCTTTCTACTAATAGCAAAATCAGTTTCACTAGTGTTACACTTTCACATAATCACTGCAGGTTTCTACAGTTTAAGAATGGAGCAGATAGAAACATACTTTGTTCTTAATTTCTACCCTTGAGTTTAGAAAATAAATAAATGTACTTCAATCTGAGACCCTACTTGTTGAGATATGCCCCAGCACATTAAACCACATACTAGGACATCAGGAGGTGACAAAGCCCCCTACTCCAATAGCTCTTTCTCTAGCTACTAAATGGCTGTAATGTGTTCCTATTTTAAAAATAACTCTATGAGTCAATGGTTTTAATAATGAACAACAAGGTAGAGGATGAATAGAAGAATTTTGTTTTCTTAGGCACCTTCTTCATCACTGAATCCATTATCACACACACAAAATGGATGTGATGAGTACACATATGAGGCAGCTGGCCATAAAAGTTTCACAAGTTTATGCCAATACATAAAAATATATTAATAAACCAAGAATACATTAAGGTTAATAAGTAGCACATAAACCACAGTTTCTCAGCTCAGTTGTCATAGATTGGTAGTTGAATAATCCAAGTTAGAAGTGTTAAAGCTACATACAGCAGGAAAGAGAGTGCATATGAATACACCTCATTCTCAGACTAGTAATCCATGTATATTATATTGAGATATCTACCTGTTTACCTCAGCTGGTTTGTAAATAGTTTCACATCATTAAAAGCTAAATAAGGGATTAATAATGACCATGAAAGATTATCATTATCTAAAACTTTTTTGTCAATTTAAATGAACTGTGCAATCCTTCATCTTTGCAGCAAAGTAAATATTCTTCAGGGATGATGTACGTCAGGGGTACCCAACCTTTTTGGCACCAGGGACCGGTAGTGGAAGACAATTTTTCCACGGACCAGGGGGGGGCGGGGTTTGCAGGCGGGAGCCAATCGTGCAGACCAGGGGGCGGGTTTGCAGGCGGGAGCCAATTGCACGGACTGGGAGGGCAAGGTTTGCAGGCGGGAGCCAATCGCGCGGATGGGGGCGGGGTTTGCAGGTGGGAGCCAATCGCACGGACCACCACCGCTCACCTGCTGTGCAGCCCACTTCCTAACAGGTTGGGGACCCCTGATGTACGTCATACTGGCCCAAAGAGCTCCAATACCTTTTATCATTATACAAGGGAGAAAACTGCAGATTTCTCTTGCCAAGTATGCTGAAGCCTTCTCCCATGCAACTAAGGATAGCAGAGGAATTTTGTTCTATGTTGTGCCTGGCAGCCACATATAATTCATACAGTTATACTCGGAAATGCCTCCAAAGATTAAGGGAGTTGGCAGTTAAAAAAGAGCATTTAAAACAGAAAAAATGGGATTATCTTTGAAAGCAATTGTTTACCAGGGCTTGAAGCATGCCATCTATTACAATAGTTCCCTCAATAGTCTGAAAAGAGGATTTAGATAAAGTTGTAAGGGTCCAGTCCAGGAAGTCTGCCATTCTTTTTTGTCTGACATCAAGGCGGGTAATAAACCTACATAGAAAGAAAACACACACACAATGCAAGTTACCTATTCAGGGCAATTCAACTGGTAACACATTTTTCCTGTTAGCCAAACTGGTTTTTGTTCCTGAAGGCAACTGTCCAATGGATGCTTTCCAACATATTTCAGTTGGGAACATTCCAACTGTCAGTTCTTTAACTCTATCTTGTCTAAAGAAGGTCATAACCCAGAAATATTAATTGTTGAAATTCACACTCAAATTGTCTTGAAATGGTGGGGCAAAGGAAAGGAAAATAGAAACACATTCAATTATAACATGATCACTTTTTGAAAATATGCTTTAAAAAGTGTATTTCCTGTTTTCCCATTAACACACAATTTTCAGAAAAGGAGTAACTTTCTGCAAATCTTCTTTTCCTACTACTAGGGAAGGTAAATCTCCCTCAAGCTGATCTCAATGCAGAGTGATTACATGGACACATATAGTTTTCTTGGTAATAACATACAAGTCATTTGTCATTATCTTCTTGTTTTTTTTACTTTTCCCACTTAGCGTACAGTCCAGAAATCTCCTGATGATTTCCCATTCAAATATTAACAAGCTCCAACCCTTAGGGTGGGTTTTTTTTTTTTGAGATTAGCTAAGTTTGCATGGACCTGCCACCTGGTGCTAATATCACCTTTTTAAAAATGCTAATAATGAAGCCTAAAATTCCAGGTAAAAGTGTGCCATTATATAAAAGCTAGCAGCAAAACAAGGAAGGCTGACTGTTTTTTTCCAATTCAAGAATTGCTAAGGAAATTTGCAAATAACCTGATCCTGGAAGCTAAGCAGATTCAGGCCTCAGCAATACTTATATGCAAGTTGACCTGGAAAAACTGAGTACTCTAGGTTAGAAAGCCTGTGTTGTATGGTATTGGTCTGGCACCAAGAACACCCAGGTTCTATGTCGATGAAGATTCTCAGTCATCCAGGTGGAACTGTCTGTAGGTTGAACCCAGGTTCTAGTTCATTCAAAACCACAGAAGCTCACTGGATGACTTTGGGCCAGTCACTCTCTCTCAGTTCAACCTACCTCAAACAGTTGCTTTGTGGGGGGAAACAGGAGAAAGCAATACTATGTACAATACCTTGGGATCCTCTATGAAAAGTAGGATATAAAGCTAACACATAAAATAAATAAACAAAGAACCCCAGAAGCAAAAGGTAATTTCTATGGTTCTTCCAAATGAATTTTACATCATGACCGTCTCCCACCCGGAAACCTATGCCCTCATTGTGGGAGGTTGTGCGGATCCAGAATTGGCCTTTACAGCCACTTACAGATCCACTGTTAAAATTTTACCCTTGGAAGACAATCTTACTCGGCTACAAGTGATCGCCAATGATGATGATGAATGATGACAGGAAAATGTAGGATGAATCTCTGATTTCTGATTTTTTTTCACAAAAGCAACTCTATTGTAGAATTAAGGGCTTCATATCAATAATGCTGTATTGTTTTATCAATTAGATTTTAAACGGATCTGTAATACTTCCTCCAAATCCAAAGCAATATATAAACTGATTTGTGCAAACTTCTTCAAGTTCCCACTAGATGTCACTAAAACCATTCCAATACTCCTTGGCATTTAACATGAACTGCATATTTCAAAAATGATTTGGAAGAGTTGCTTCAAATCTCAGGTAAGCACAGCACCTCTCATTTATTCATTAAGACATGCACAACTTTTTTCAGCCTTGCACAGAAGCCTGAAAAAAAATGGGATGCTTTAATGAAAAGCAGAGAGATGCTGTAATTACATGAGGCCCGAAGACTTTTGAATCATTTGCAAAGCATACCCGGCCCTAGATTACATACTCACATTCTGTGAAGTTAGATCTATTTTCTACATGAAATATTTTAGAAATCACATTTTAATATTTCCTCATTATATAGTAGAGTTAAGCTGTAAGTTCTGAACAATTTTGTCAGTGTAAAGCCTGCAGAAAATGTAAAGCATTATTAAAATAATTTATAAATGTATTTATTTGTAAGGCCATTTGACTTCAAACAATTCTGAGTGGCGAACAACAATAAAAATAGAATATAGAAAATAATTAGTCAAAGAAAAAGCAATCTTCACCTGGAGGGAACAACCCACGTCATGTACTTTCGTCACAATTTTCTTGTTAATATAAAAAAAATCAATGTAGAGGGAAGAGGAAGAGTTGAGCCATTGGGAGGTTTTTAACAAATGTTGGGATGGTATCTCAACCCTATTAGTTGTTCTTGGATACCCTTAATATAAGAGACAATGCATTTCATTTGTAGACTATTATATATTTTATTGCAGTCTCAAATTATCCTACTTTGGACACATTGCGCAAAGACCGAGTTCTCTAAAGAAGGCTCTAATGCTGGGAAAGATAGAAGGAAAGGGAAGAAGAGGATGACCGGCAGCAAGGGGGATGGACTCATTTATGGTGGCGATGGGTACACTGTTAGAAGACCTGAAAGACCAGGTTAGGGACATATTGTTATGGAGTAAGATCTATGTGGTCACTAAGAGTTGACACCAACTTGATGGCACATCATCATCATCATCATATTATTATTATTATTGACTGTTAAAATAAAAAAACAATCCCATTAAGTCAGATGATTTGATAGAAATCTTTAATAACCCAGTTATCACATCTCTCTCTTTACCACAGTTATCAAAGATATTTTATTTAATTTGGAATAACTCATTAAATTTCCATGATACTGAAATACTTGAATGTCATTTATATGTATAATCCTTTCTTATAATAATGATCTGAAGTTCAGCACTGTGAAGACTGTGGCCAGAACAAGATTACTAGGAAGGGTAGAAAGTTATCAGCATACTCCAGGGATGCTCAGGTAAACAAACATCTGTGGGGTGGTGAGGGGGGAATGAAGAATCAGTCATATGTGAACTAAGTTACTTAGTGGTCTCCAGAAGCCACAGAATGCTGGGAGTTAACCAGAAAACATTAAGAGAAAAGACAATGTTGAGGATATAAGTTATCTTCCTTAGGCCCTCTATTAGTTTTAACAAAGCTTGCAGCCAAAGGCACATTTGTGGCTGGCAGGCCCTATCTCCCATTCTGCCCTCCTACAGCGGAGGTGGAGAGAAATGAAACATTATAATAATCTTTCTTGGAAGCAGAGTGACTCCAAATCACCAAGACACAATTTCTATTCCCTTCACCAAGAAAAAGAAACAGGTCTGGGGGCTCCATATTCCTACATGTTTTGTACCAAAACTGGTGACCACACCCTGACTTCCCCATCCTTCATTTTTTGTTGTTGTTCAGTCATTTAGTCGTGTCCGACTCTTTGTGACCTCATGGACCATAGCACGCCAGGCCTTCCTGTCCTCCACCGTCTCCCGGAGTTTACTCAAATTCATGTTCATTACATCGGTGATGCTATCTAACCATCTCATCCTCTGCCGTCCCCTTCTCCTTTTGCCTTCAGTCTTTCCCAGCATCAGGGTCTTTTCCAGTGAGTCCTCTCTTTGCATTAGGTGGCCAAAGTATTTGAGCTTCAGCTTCAGTATCTGTCCTTCCAATGAGCAGTCAGGGTTGATTTCCTTTAGGATTGACTGATTTGACCTCCTTGCAGTCCAAGGGACTCTCAAGAGTCTTCTCCAGCACCACAGTTCGAAAGCATCAATTCTTCGGCGCTCAGCCTTCCTTATGGTCCAACTCTCACAGCCATACATTACTACTGGGAAAACCATAGCTTTAACTATACGGACCTTTGTCGGCAAGGTGATGTCTCTGCTTTTTAATATGCTGTCAAATACATTATCTCACATATGGACAGCATTTACACACATAGAGACCCACCAGCACTCCACTACACACCCACACTGATGTATTTGCCATATTGTCACTGCTATTGGCAGAGGTCACAGCATAAAAATACTTTTGAGCAACTTTTGCTATGAGAGAAGTCTGAAGGCTTACCCCTTCCTTATAATGAAGGAAATCACCACACTGTTGCCACCATCAGTAAATTTACTCCTTACCCTGAAGCAAACTGTCATGCTGCTATTATATATATATTGGCTTGAGTACTTATTTATTTATTTCAGAAGTGTATATGACTGCCCATTGGAACAAGTAAGTCTAGGCTTATTGGTAATAGTACATTAATATGTGTAATAATTTTTTGAAAAACTCTTATATGTTGTCTATATTAGCACAAGAAACTTACTTTGAGACCAAGACCGCAGCTGCATCACGAGACTTATCACTTACAATAAGGTATGACTAAAAGTAAGAAGAAATTTAAGTTGAAATTTACTATATTAAAATTGATTATACAAAGTTTATATGAAAAAACATATATATATATATATATATATATATATATATATATATATGCTTTTTATATATATGCATATATATATATGTATGTATACACATACATACACACACATACATACATACATATACACATACACATACACATACACATACACATACACACAAACACACACATATATATATATACACACAAATGCATGCATGCATGCATGCATGCATGCCAGGATGGATGAAAAGCTGAAATCTCAGAAGGAAAATTCAAGGATGTAATTCTATACAGACTGTTAAGCTAACTTTTAAATGAAGTGCCAAACAATCCACAAAAGACAAAGATGTGGAGGATAGACACTTGTAAACAAACCTGTCTTCAAAAGTGTGTTATGAACAGTTTATTTTAAATGCCCACTGCATTTTGTTTTTCAAGACTATATATGCAAAGAATCAGAATATGCATACTTCTAAACACTGTATTTGTTTTAAACTCTGCAACATACTACAATGTTATTAAAGCACCATGAAACAGAAAATAAAGTATGCAACACTGAAAAAAGGAACAGTGACAAATCTTCTTTATCAAAACTAACTGATCCTGTAAATGAGATCTCCGCAGACCAAGTTCAACAGTAAATCAAGGAGCACATAGTGATCTTGAATGATTATTATAATAGTTTGTATAACGAGACTGCATAGAGGTACCCAGAACCAGCAGAAAAGCAACTGACTTTATTATAAGATACAATCACTTTTTCCAAGCAAAAGAAACTGTTCTATAAATCATGACTTTATGCAACTATACTCACTTTTGCTACTGCCAGTATTCGATCCATTGTTGATACACGAGGGCATCCATCTAGGGAAGAGATATTTCCATCTAGCCGTACCAAATCAAATGGGATCAAACATGTTACGGATAACCACAACAAGAGCATGTAACGAGTCTCCCAGGTCTAACAAGGCAAAGGAAAAAGAATCACAAAAGCAACAGTAAAATACATAGTAATGTTCTCAGAGAACTTGCAATGTACAGTGTAAAAACCATCTCTACTTGCAAAATATAGATAACAAATTAAGACAAATATAAGAAAACAATGGGGCAATTAGTTTTATTAGGATTTGGGTTTTATTGAACAAATAAAATAAAGTTAATATAAATATAAACACTGGAGATATGCAAAAATATTTTGAATGCAAAACATTTCAATCTCAAAATGGGTTCTGACATCTGAAATGGTCCTAGCTTGAACATTTCCATGGAGACTGGAATAGCCTGTTTCAAACTTGAAAAAATTATTTTAAGCTCAAAACAGTTTGCATTTGAGATATTTTGTATATCTCTTGCAAAGACCCATAAATGCATAGCTTCTGAAATGGTTTTGCCATTCCCAGGTCTTTTTATTTGTTTATTTGTTTATTTATTATTCAAATTTCTATCACCACCCATCTCCCCCTAATGAGGGACTCTGGGCGGTTTACAATAAGAATAAAAATTTAAAATTCAATACAGACTCTAGCTAATACATTAAAATGACTACAACTAAGGAATAAAAATATAAAATATAAAATACAAGTTACTTTTTACCAAGTTGATAGCTTGTAATTTTCAAATTGCAACTCAGAAACAAATATGAATTGTGACAATGTATCTATGTCTTTCAGCAGAATGATCAGCATTCATTAAAGCTAAGCTAAGCCTACGTAGCTCAGTTTTGTTGACATTTTTCTGAACAAGTATTGAATCCAAACCTACTTCATGGGGGGAGGCGCAAAGTAAGGAAGATTGTATCTCATCCTAACACCATCCTAATATTGTATTTCTCTTTTTGGTTAGGTTGAGCCATCAAAAAGCATCATAATATGCAATATAATACAGGTAGTCCTCAAGTTACAACTGCAATTGGGACCAGAATTGCTGTCGCTAAATGATGCGGTTGTAAAGCATGTCACATGACCGCATCGCTTAGTGATAGCAATCCAGGCAGTCCTGGTTGTTGTCCCAACCTGAAACGCATGGGTCGTTAAGCGGGAAGCAGAGCGAGTCCTAGGTAAAGAGTGAGGGGGTGCTGCAGTGGGGAAGCCCTGAGAAGCCCAGTGCATGCTGCACACAAGTTGGGGGAGGAAAGCTAGGGAAAGCCAGGAAAAGAGGGCATGGGGTGCGTGCGAGCACACGGAGGCCAAGGAAAGAGGGTGCGGGGGAGTGTACAAGTGCAGGGAGGCTGAGGAAAGAGGACAGGGTGCGTGCGAGCGAAGGGGAGATAGAGGGTATGGTGTTTGCAAGCGAAAAAAGGCCAGAGGTGGGAGCGACTTATTTGAGCGACTTGCAATCTTCCCTGCCAGTTTCCCCATTGACTTTGCTTGTGGAAAGCCAGCAGGGAAGGTTGCAAATGGTAATCACATGTCTGCAGGACGCTGCAACCGGTCCTAACCGCTCAAATTTTGTTCACATGACTACGGGGGCACTGCAACGGCCATAACTTTGAGGACCAGTCGTAAGTTCCTTCATTCAGCACCATCATAACTTTGAACAGTCGCTGAACAAATGGTTGTAACTTGAGGACTACCTGTAGGCTTGTATTCAAACAATGTAAATTAAGGCAAAGGTATTTTTTATATTCTAATACACTAATTACACTAATACAATTCTAACAATAGTTTTATAGACAAGGTGCAAAGAAATACAAAGATAAATACATAAAATATTTTAAAAATCTGGACAAAATATTCTTTAAAATCTCTATACCAATGCAAGCATATAAAATGTCAAAATTCAGCTTTTTAAATGGCTGGGCGATGAAGACAAGAAAGAAATTCTAACAAAGATACTAGGCAAGTCTGGCACCACAACTGAAAAGACCCTCTCCCTTGTATCTACCCATCTATAAAATAGGCAGCCACATAAATAAACATGCAAAAAACTGGGACTCCAGGCTTGGCTGCCAGCTCGACCAGTCAGATTTCTCAGAGAAGCTGACTGAATTTCCCTTGCTTGCGTGGATTGCAGAAGTTGTGGTCCACTGAAGTTTTTTTTTCCCCTGGAGAAGGGGAGACCAGAAGATTACTCGTGGGGCCATTGGGATTGCCTACCCTTGTTTTTTCTGTAGTTTTCCACTGCGGAAGGAACAGGGTAAGTGCAAGGCAATGGCCGAGATATATCAGGCTCTCGCAGGGGAAACAAGTCTCTTTGAAGAGACACAAGAGCGCCCAGCCGCTTTTAGATCACTTTAGGAATGTTTTTTTTTAGATTAAAATATTTTTGAAATCTAAGATCGATTTTTTGGACTTTGTTGAAAATGTTGGCTAACTTTGTGCTTTCTTTGCTATAACTGATTCTGGTGGAAGTTTGATGGACTCTATATTTGCAACATAATGAAACGTCTGCATTTTTTTTTTTTTACTTCTCTTTTGTATTAGAGGGATTTAAGAGACTCTGTTTGTAATTCTTCGCTTGATAAACTAAATGACTATTCATTTTTTGAGAAACTCTTTGTTTGGATTAAGCAGCTTGCAGCTTGAAGAACGAAAGCTCGCAGTTTGAAGAATAAAAACACAGGGTAACGTGTTTTTTTCCTTGTCGTCTTTTTCTACATCCTCCCTGGTTGGATTTTGCTTCATTTGGAATATATTTTTTATTTCTCCTTCTATAAACTGTTTAAAATATTATTCTCTCCTGTATTTTGGATTATTGGAACTTTCTTTTTTCTTTTGACTTTAAAAAAACAAAACAAAACAACAACGACGCTCTGCTTAATAGATTCTGCTGGTAGTATTCCATGGACAGATTACATTATTATTGTTTTGACTAGAAGGGTTGTTGTTTTAATTTGAAGGACACAGGAAAGATGGCTTTCCAACTTGTACCTGAGGAGCTCAGAAGAGAGATTACTGAGGCTTTTTCAAATATTCAAAGGTCGTTGGAATTACTGTTCGTAACTCTGCAAAACAGAGAGAAAGAACAGAGAACAGAAACGGAGACAGAAAGGAAAAATGTTTTTCAAGTGGAGGAGAAACAGAAGGAGGAAATTTTGAGTATATTAGTTCAGAAGAACATTCTGAAGGCTTTACACTACAATCTTGGTATAGATATGTTGTGGCAGTGGAGACAGAGTGAAAATATGGGTGCACAGTTGGATGGATGTTGTGAAATATGTGGAAAGGGAGAGAAGGTTGCTCTGATATTCTATATGAGATATAGAAAAGAGCAGGCTGTATATTGCGAATCTCCCACAGTGTATTGTGATTTTGGCATAACCTAAACAGAAGATATGAGAAACTGTATGGATATAAAGGTTAATGAAAAAATATGGACTTGAATTGTTATGAGAAATTGTATGGATATATAAAAAGTGATATTCTAAATGTAAGATGCTAAATACAAACACAAGTTGATATTATAGAATATTGTTTTCCTTAGAGATATATTTATGAGAAGATAATGATATGATGGAATTAAATGATGGTTACTACAGGATGATATATATCAATATGTATTGTATGAATATTATAAGAATTGATATATTAGCTATTAGGTTAAGTGATATGATAGATTATGCATTTAGTTTAAATGGACACTACTACAAGGAATGGAAATTACAGATGGATAATTGAGATTCAAGAATTCCTTTTTTATGGATATATATATATATATTAGAATTAAATTATAGAAATATATATGCATGAACACTATAAGAATTGCTAAACTATGTATTAAGTTACATAACATGTTAGGTTATGAGTCATAATATGAATAGAATATATTGTAGTTTATTAGAAGTAAATAAGGCTTTTATTTGTTATACTAATTGGTCTTTATTGAAGATATAAATATGTAGTAATGAACATTCAACATTTAACTATTACTTCAAGGAGTGGAAGCCAAAGATGGATTATTGGGAGACAGTAAGATGAAGGTTAGAAGATTGGATTAAAGAAATCAAAAGGCATATGACAAAGAAAAGTTCCTGTATACTGTATGAAGGACTAACATTTAAAATCAATTGTTGTACTTTAAGTTCAAAGATAGATTGGAGGACATCTATTTTCTATATTTTCTTTGCTTATTATTTCTTGACTTCACTTTTTCTTTATCTTTTTCTTATTTTGTATTTCTGTTTCTATTTCTTTTTCTACTTTAAATTTTATTATGTATTGTAAAACTTAATAAAATTTAATAAAATAAAAAAAACATGCAAAAAACTGCTTAGACAAAGCAGTTCATTCATCATCATCATCTCTGTAGTCATACTGACAGCAGGAGGCTTGAAAATACCAAGACTTGGGAAACCTTTCAGCAGCCAGGGTCTGCTTTTAGTGAGGACAGTGACAGCTATAATGGGATGAGCTCATTCACAGAGAGCGCTTTAAGTAATAAGAACGTACCTCATATTCCTTTGGATTCTGACATACAAGCATATCTAGAACAGGCTTTACGTCTGCTACTTCATGAGGAAATAGTCGCAGGAAGGTTTTATATCCTCGTACCTAGATGAAAAAAAGGATTTCCAATTTAATGATTCATCTCCAATTAAGGAAATGTAAAACTAAGTGCAATTATTTATCTAATATTTGCACATCATTCTTTAGAACAACGGTCTCTCAAGGGAGCTTTCAAGTTATACATTTGCAATACGCAAACTGTTAATGTTAAATATAACCAACAGTGATAAAAGTCACAAAGTATCAATAACGATAGTAAAAAATATAAAATAATTACAGTTGAAATTACATATATGTAAGAGTTAAATAAAAAGAAATAGTAAACAAATAGGTCTGTAGAGCCTATTTAAGGGCTTGCATTAATGTGGAGCCGCTGGCAAAAAAGCTGCCTCACTCATGCCTGCCAACCTGATTCCATAGATAGGCAGGTAAACAGGGCATGAATGCCCATCATCTAGCTTTTCTTTCTATTATCCTGTTGGGGTGTCATTCTCCAGGACATTCAACATACTTGTTTTACAGATTTGCGATCCTCATACAAAAGGATGAAATATGGGCAGGCAATCCTGAGGCAAAGGGCCTAAGGCATAGCTTTAGTGTGTCGCAACACACAGCTTAGTGTGTCACGAAGCTGTGGCGGCGGGGGCGTGCATGGCGGCGGCGCGGGGGCGTGTGTGGTGGCAGTGTGTGCGGCGGCAGCGGCGCGCCACCAGCGCTTCCGTGTTTTAGCAAGGCTGCCGCCGCACACACACCCCGCGCCGCTGCCAGGCACGCCGCACCCCCGCCGCTGTTGCTGTGTCGCCAACAGCAGCAGTTTGGAAAGCACTGGCTTAAGGAATGATCCATAACTGTTATCAGTAACATGCTTGTAAAGAACAATGGAAATAAATTTTAGGAAGAATTTTATAGGAAAGGCTGCAACCTCCTAATAAACTACTAACTTTTCGATTACAAACTGTGAAAGAGCAACGCTATAAAGCCTAGTGCTTAATGGATATATCCTCTCCATAAGCCACTGCAGAAATACAGACTCTCAGTGTTCCAAACTTTTCATGAGACTTTAACCATGTTATGAATTACTGTCACTGTTTTATCTGATTTGAGAGTAATAGTAAAGCCCTATTACTAATATATTATAATTTAATTTTTACCTTTGAAATAATGTAGAGAAATTGAAAGGCCAGATGAATTAGAGGAGGAGGAGATGCTTCATGTCGGATAATATCTAGCAGTAAATTCAACATCCACTCTAGAGAAAGCATAGGCAAATGGGTGAGACGATGAGGGAAGCATTAGTTTGCCATTTTTTTCAAAAACTGAAACTCTATTTCTCCATTCACTCCTTGGCTTTCTCTCTCCCATTGAACAGCCTCACAAATATGTATGAGAACAGATTACCCAATCTGTTTCATGGAAAACACGTGTAGCTGTTACTATCTGATACAGTGGCAGTCTTCAAATATCTGAAGGGTTGTCGAAAAGAAGAGGGAGGGAGTGGACTTAATTCCTATTACCCAAAGGGCAGAACCAGAACCAATGGGCTGAAGGGAACAGGTAGCAGCAGAAGGCTTCTAACTGTATGAATGGTGAGCCGGTGGAACAGGCTGCCACACAAAGGGGTGAGTTTTTCTTTGCTGGAGGTCTTCAGACAAAGGCCAATGGTCATCTCTGAGATGCTCTAGCGCAGAGCTTTCCAAACTGTGTGTCGGGACACGTTAGTGTGTCGGCTGCAGTGTTTTGGTGTGTCGCGGCTGCTGCTGCCTCCTGGCTTCCACGCAGGTCCTAGTGCCTGCCCTGTGCCTTGCTGCCTCCAAACCTGCTGTGATTCCACGCAGGTCCTAGTGCCTGCCTTGTGCCCTGCTGTAAGAGTGTGTCGCGAAATGATGCATGTCTAAAAAGTGTGTCACCAACATGAAAAGTTTGGAAAGCTCTGCTCTAGCGGATCCTGCACTGAGCAGGGGATTGGACTAGAAGAGTTCTAAGGACCATTCCAGTTTTGTGATTGATTCTATCACATTTTAACTGTAGTCTTGATTATCATTTGTTTAAAGCAAAATGTATTTATGATACCTTTTAATCCATCAATGCTGCTCTGAAAAAGCAAATGCAATATAATACAAAAAGATATGAGAAAACAATAGTCAAACTTTACCTATCAGATTTTGTAAGACCAGGGAAAACAGGCAAAGGAAAATAAATGTGGTATCACAATTTTTCACTATTCTATTTCAGCCCTAATACTGCAGTCTTAATATTGGATGATAGGCTGATCGTAGAGAAAATCTATGTGGTCGCTGGGAGTGGGAAATAACTTGATGGCATATAATCAATTGATAGTCATTTCTAGATCTGAGTTTGGTTTTTCCAGATCCTGACTATGTTCTCCTGTTCAGATTATATGAGAGGTGAATGATTCTTACCTGATATGAGATTCTTCATTTCTCACGTAAGTGTCCGCAAGAGAGAAATAAATGTTCTATCTCACACTCCTGATGCCCTTTCAACAGGAATAGTAGAGCTGGCCTACAACTCAAATGGGGCACCTGCTTGGTAAGAAGCACTTGCCATGTCTCAGTCAAAACCCAACATGGTGAAGGAGACAGCTAATGGAGAGACATGCACTGCTTCTTTTTCTGTAAGGACTTGCCTTACAAAGAAACAAGAGAATTGTACCATGTTTTCAACAAAGTAATCACAATTTCTACACACACACACACACACACACACACACACACACACACAGACACACCCTTTTCACTTTTGGAAACAAAAGGTTCCCAGAAAGCTTCTGGGATGAGCTCTAGTTTTCTAGATGGATATTTACTGTAAAACGAAACCTCTCTCTCCTCTTCTTCCTGTCTTAATTTCTATTAATGATATAAAAATGGAGATGTATCGATTCTCTTTAGCAAAGCTGCTGCCAGAGGCAAGTGTATTCTAGACAGAGAAGTCCCAAACACTAGATCAGAAAGAATCTTCTACCACCCATTCTTAAAAAAAGAAAATCAGCATCATCCACACTAATAGAAAATTGAGATTTTATCAAAAGTTTACAGAATCTCAATATTTACCTAAATGACGATCCAAAAGATGAGGCTGTTCCTGGTATTTATCCATTATAACTGAAAACAAACAAACAAAAAACATACTCAGTTATCAACCAATTTTCTAACATGAAAATGACATATTAACGGTTTGGCTTTACTGAGAAAAGTCTTCCCTAAGGTTTCTGAATTCTAGTTAAGTAAGCCTGCTATGACTTTTTAAAGTACATCAAATTAAAAGACAGTACTAAGGGTTGGGATATATTATTTTATTTTATTTTATTTTCTATCCCGCCTTTATTATTTTTATAAATAACTCAAGGCGGCGAACATACTGAATACTCCTTCCTCCTCCTCTTTTCCCCACAACAGCAACCCTGTGAGGTGAGTTGGGCTGAGAGAGAGTGATTTTGATTTCTCATGCTATTTTTAACTTTGTTCTTCCTTTGAATTTCTTATACATTAAGTCTAAGTAGTTTAATAATTAACTCGAACTACATTTACAGAATTAAATTTTTGTCTTTTTGAATTTGCTATGTTTTATAATACACTGTTTTCCAGCCATGATACTCAATGTTTCTTTATTATGGGCATGGTTTATTATGCAAAAAATAGCATATAACTTAAATAAACTACACTTGCTGAAGAATAAGCAGTGTAAACATTCCTACATGACAGCTATTGTTTAAGTATGTTATAAATAGCATCCTAATAATGATCAAAGCAAAAGGATACAGATTTTATACTAAAAAATGAAGATGAATGAATCAAGGGTACAAACTAATGACCCATATCAGTGATGGCGAACCTTTTGGGCTCAGCATGTCAAAAATTCGGAAAATGCCTAACTTGACTCTGCTGGCGTGTCAACCCCCCCCCCAAACAAACAAACAAACAAACAATCTTTATGTGAAGCCAGCAAAAACAAGTCCCTTCACTCAAAGGTGCCCCTTCGCACCAAGGCATGCCCCTTCGCATCCCTTCACACAAATTGCAAGCGGCTTCTCCAGGAACCGGCTTTGCACGAAGGGACAATAATATTTAATAATAATTTAATATTTAATAATATTTATTGCCCCCTCATGCAAAGCCGGTCCCTGGAGAAGCTGCTTGCAAACTGCAAGCGGCTTCTGCAGGAACCGGCTTCGCGCAAGAGGGAGCAAGAAGATGGCAAGGTGAGCTGGGGTGGCGGAGGGCAGCGCAGCCGGGGTCTCGGAGGTTGCGAGGGCAGCTGCTGCTGGGACTGGGCTGGGGCGCTGTGGCTTCCCAGAGTGTGGCAGTTGTTGTCAGGTGTTGGTAAATGCTGGCATGTCACCCAAAACGTTGTGGCGGGTCACCTTTGACACACGTGTCATAGGTTCGTCATCACTGATCTACAGTATATCCTAGTGAGACCTTTCGTACTGGATGTTGTTTACGGCATGTGTTAGAAAAAGAAGAGGATCAAGGTTACATATACAGGACCCTTGAGATTTGTTGCAAAGGCTAACTCTGGATAGCTAGACCGTACTAGGCTATTTCTTTTTCTCCTCCTTTTCCGAAGCTTCAAGATCCCAAAGTTTCCAAAGCTGTTCCAGTAAACCCGGAATGGGCAGAGCATGGCCTACCGAACATTGATAGCCCTACAGCCCTTTTCCTGCATCCTCTAGAATCCTACAAAATCAGTTATGACAGTGCAGTTTCTCACTTATTTTTGGTGAAGGTAGAATTAAATAGCTGTGTTCAGCCTCCAGCAAGCTTAACACAATATTAACATTAAAAAATAACCTCTTACTTTCCCAAAAGTGGGGGAGGGGGGAGGCCAAAAGTTCTAGCCCTGATCCTCCAGTGATGGCATATCACTATTGTGGCCATTGAGAGTCCTGGCTGCCCCAAAATAATTTAAAATATTGTAGGTGTAGGTCCTCACCCTCAAATAGTTTGCCTAGCTCTTCAATAAACTATGTGGAGTCATTCTATATAATGGGGCTAGAAAGAGGATCTCCTTTCCCTAGCACACTTTACTCCATTTCATTTACCTGTGAGTATATATCTGTACCAAAGAATGCCATTCTTAAATGGCAAAAACCATGGTTACCGTTATTACAAAAAATGTGCTAATGTACTAATCTTGTATAGAATTATATTCATCCATTTATAGTCAATGCACTTTCACTGTGTAATGTTACAGGAGGCAGGTGCTATGTGACCACTTTTGTTCTGTTTGGAATTTGTCAGACATAGTGCCTGCCCCCTGGTGGTAAACGTAACTGAAAATACCACACAGGATATACACTGCATAAAAATAGAGAAATTCCCCCCAAGGGGTAGTGGAAGTCATATAAAACCCCATACACGGGGCCATGATATAACATCTGTATTTCTCTACTCTGAGAGCTTAAGGGAAGTTAGACTGTATATAGTATACTGTTGCAGCAACTACTGTAATATGATAAGTCATCACTAGATGGCAATGCAAAATCAATTAAAAAATTGAATAACAATACTGAATAAACAAGCTGAACAAAATATGCTTTTTAACCCTCATATACAATATATTTGGACAATATCAATCAATCAATCAATCAATCAATCCAGTCAGTCAGTCAGTCAAATTATACGGCTACCCAACTTGCAAAGTGCGACTCTCGGTGGCTAACAGGATTAAAACCAAAAGCAAAACCAGCAACATCAAAGCAACACAGAAGAAAACAATATAACCCAAGCCCAACCCACAATCATTCAATATCCCAACCATTACAGATGTGCTCATCCAGCATCCTGGCCCATTGCCTGGAGGAAACGTTAGTTCTTCAAAGTCTTACCGAAAGCCAAAAGGGTTAGGTCAACTGAATGGGGGGGGGGGGTATGCTTTGCAAAGGAAGGCATTGCAAAAGAAAAGTAAGTCCTCCTGGATCCAACCACATGACATAGTTTTATAGAAAGAACCTGGAGTATACTTCAGATCTCATGGGCAGGCACAAACAATTGGAGATAGGTAGTCCCATAAGTAACCTAGCCTTATGCCATAAACAGCTTTATAGGTGGTAACTAACATATTGAATTGCATCCAGAAACCTAGTAGGAGCCAGTGCAGTTCACAACGTAGTGGTACTTACATAATCATACCATGGTGTTCCCATAACTACCCACACCACTTCATTCTGAACCAGTTGCAGCTTCCAGATGGTCTTCAAAGGAAAGTTCCATGTAGAGTATGTTGCAACAATCCAACTGGGAGGTGACCAAGTCATGAGTGATCATGAGTGGCCCTCCTGAATCAGGAATGGGCACAATTGGCACACAAGATTGTTTTGTGCAAAGGGCCTCCCAGCTGTCATCTGCTCTTCATGCAAGAGCCAAGAGTCTAAGAAGACTCCCAAACTGCACACAAGTTCTGTTTGGGGGAGTGCTACTGTATCCAGATCTAAAGATGAAAAATCCCCAGATCCAGAGGCCCCTAAAACCCACAGCCACTCAGTCTTTCTAGGGTTAATCTGATGCCTGTTCTTCCCTATCCAGATTCACACAGCCTCCAGAACCCCGACAAAATGATGATGCCGGGAGAGCGGCCTGGCCTTATTATCTGGGAACGATTTGATCCTGTTGGACCTAAGGAAGTGGACAGGATCCTCCGAATTGTTAATTCCACCACATGCTATTTAGATCCCTGCCCTTCCTGGCTGGTAAAATCGGACAGGGAGGTGACGTGTGGGTGGGTCCAGGCGATGGTTAACTCATCCTTGTTGGAGGGAGTGTTTCCAACTGCCTTCAAGGAGGCATTGGTGCACCCTCTCCTCAAGAAGCCATCCCTGGACCCCACCATTCTAGACAATTTTCGTCCAGTCTCCCACCTTCCCTTTTTGGGGAAGGTGGTTGAGAAAGTGGTGGCGTTGCAACTTCAGAGGACCCTGGATGAAGCGGATTATCTAGACCCTTTTCAGTCAGGTTTCAGGCCGGGATATGGGACAGAGACTGCATTGGTCGCGCTTATGGATGACCTCTGGTGGGAGCGGGATGGAGGTAGTGCATCCATCCTGGCTCTCTTGGATCTTTCAGCGGCTTTCGATACCATCGACCATGGTATCCTTTTGGGTCGGCTTAGGGAGTTGGGGGTGGGAGGCGTAGTTTTGCGCTGGTTCACCTCCTTCCTCCAGGGCCGTTCCCAGTCAGTGGTGATAGGGGAGGAGAGATCCAGCCTGCGACCGCTCTTATATGGAGTGCCGCAGGGTTCGGTTCTCTCTCCTCTCCTATTCAACATCTACATGAAACCGCTGGGTGAGGTCATCTGACATCATGGGATGAGGTATCATCAATATGCTGATGATACTCAATTGTATATCTCCATCCCAGGTGAAGTAAGTGATGCAGTGACCACCCTGTCTCAGTGCCTGGGGGCTGTGAGGGCCTGGATGGGGAACAACAGGCTTCAGTTGAACCCTGGCAAGACCGAATGGCTGTGGATTGATGGCTTAGCGTCTTCTGGGAAATTATCATCTTTGGTTCTCGATGGGGTAGTACTGCCCCATTCGGAGCCGGTGCGGAACTTGGGGGTCCTTCTAGATTCACGACTCCTGCTCGAAGAGCAGGTGGTGGTCGTGGCTAGGAGGGCTTTTGCACAGCTTTGGCTGGTGCGCCAGTTACACCCATTCCTGGATCGAGATGCCCTCCGAACAGTCACTCATGCTCTCGTCATCTCCCATATAGACTATTGCAATGCGCTTTACATGGGGCTACCCTTGAAGACTATCCGGAAGCTACAACTGGTTCAGAGTGCAGCCGCGCGAGCAGTTCTAGGTGCGCCAAGATCAGCGCATAACACCTTTACTCCGCAAGCTGCATTGGGTGCCGGTTTGCTTCCGGGTACAATTCAAGGTGTTGGTTATCACCTTTAAAGCCCTACATGGCATGGGACCAGAATACCTGAGGGACCGTCTTATCCCCATATCATCGACCCGCCCCACCCGATCATTCAGAGAGGGCCTGCTACGAACCCCATCAATAAGAGAGTGTCATCTGGTGGGGTCTAGAAGGCAGGCCTTCTCTGTGGTGGCACCAGCACTCTGGAACACCTTGCCCCCAGAGTTGAGGCAGATCCCCTCCCTCCCGACCTTTAGGAAAGATCTGAAGACCTGGTTCTGCTGCCTGGCATGGGAAGGAGGAAATAATAGTTCCTCATGGGGGTGGTTAATTTCATAATGTCCTTCTTTTTATTAAACTATCTGGCCATTTGGATTTTATAATTTATTTATTGTATTATTTGATTGTATTTTTATATTCTTTATTCTATTTTAATCAGTTTTATTGTAAACCGCCCAGAGTTCCCCGTTGGGGGAGATGGGCGGTCATATAAGTTAAATAAATAAATAAATAAATAAAATCACTTGGTCAGTCCTGGTTAAAGAGGTATAACTATCATCAACATACTGATGATACCTAACCTCATGCTGACAGATGACCTCACCAAGTGGGTTTATGTAGATGTTAAATAGGAGCAAGGAGAGTGTAGAGCCTCAAAGGCTCCACAAACTATGGATGTAGGGCTAGATCTCTCCCTTCCTACTAACACTGACTGGAACCAGCCCAGAGGAAGGAAGAGAGGCACCATAACACTGTGCCCCACACTCTGAGCCCCTAAAGTCAGTCCAGAAGAATGCTATGATCAATGGTATCAAAGGGCACTAAGGGATCAAGGAGGGCCATCCCCATCCAAATCCTGCCAAAGATCATAAACAATTATGAACAATGCTGTCTCAGTGCTATATCCAGAGGATTATTTGAAAGTCCTAATCTTCTGATTTCCGAATTATTGTTTAAAATTTTAAAAAGTTTTTATTGGTTCACACTTCAAAAACATACTGTAATTGAAAATTATTGGCATATAGTTTAACACAACTTTAACAAAGACATCATCACTATATCCCAAAAGTTTAGCTTCTGAATTTTCTTCCATTAGTCATTTTCTAAATTCTTATCAGTTTTCTTTGCATAGGGAGCAGCATATCCTGAGCAACTGTGAGCCACCAGTGCCACAGAATGTAGAAAGTTTTTGTTGTGTTAAGAAGAATTCTGTAGCATGTGTGACTGCAGAAATAAAATTTAGGAAGGCTTGACGGACAAAAACAGACAAAAAAGCAAAACAAATGTAATATGCCTAGGGGGAAAATATGCTTATAATAATTATAAAAGTATATGCAAGGTAACCAAAAGTTGGTTTGTTTTCAAAACAGCATTACAAATAAAAAATGAGCATTGCAACTTTTTACAATGAGAGTACAGCTTCCTGATGAATTCCAGGTCAGAGCTTATTAAAATCCATGATAAACCCAGCTTGGAGCAGAATTAATCCTTCAGATTAAATGTAATTAAACCACTAGAGTTGTAATGTATATTTTTATATACAAAACAATGTTAAGTAAAAGAAACCCTACTCTGGTACTCTTGAAGCCATATACAGTAACTATGAAAAGAATGAAGGAAGTAATTATGATGCATACAAAATGCTAAATTATTTTTTTACTCTTGTTTTGAAAAGTAGTTAATGACATAAGGCAGTGGTCCCCAACCTTTTCGGCACCAGGGACCGGTCGTGGAAGAATTTTTTTCCACGGACCGGGGGGGGGGCGGGGTTTTCAGGCGGGAGCCAATTGCATGCACCAGGGGGCGGGGTTTTCAGGCGGGAGCCAATGGCGCGCACCGGGGGTGGGGTTTGCAGGTGGGAGCCAATCGTGCGCACCAGGTGCGGGGTAATCGCATGCACCGGGGGGCGGGGTTTGTAGGTGGGAACCCCGCGGCCCACTTCCTAACAGGCCGTGGCCCACAGGTTGGGGACCCCTGACATAAGGGACCCCGGCTACATTAAGAATTTGGTAGCTTATCTTCTAATTAATTTCAATAGTAGTAACTCAGACAAAAGAAAGTTAAATGTACATTCTTGAAAAAAGGGAAGATGCAAATAGGACAACTGGTTCCATGGCTGAAAAAAAAGTTCAAGGACCAGTTGTAAATCTCCTTTTTCAGCACCATCATATCTTAGAATGGTTGCTGAACGAGCAGTCAGTAAGCAAAGACTATTATTTGCAAAGATTTACTATGATGCCATAAAAAAGTTTATGATGTAACAAAGCTAACATAAAAGCAATGGCTAAGATCTTCATTATTCTTCTATTAATGAAATAAATTTTATAGAACAGAGCTTTCCTACTTCCCCAATTTCTCTACAGCCCCTTGCTCATTGTCTCTCAAATATCTGTTCCTATGGGTTCAAACAATTTTCAGAATAATTTAGGATATCATTATGGGACTACATATTTAACAAACTAGGATCTTAAACGTTATTTTTTTAAAATTAAACTTCTTGAAAGCCCATCAATTTTTAATCAACCTCACCAGCTCTTAAATGCAATAGTTTAGGAATACTTTTGCAAATAATTACCTAGCAGACACCAAATAAAGGAAAATTAGAAACTTTAAGGCTAAATCTATGAAGGTTTAATGTATTGTCGAAGGCTTTCACGGCCGGAGTTCGATGGCTGTTGTGGGTCTTCCGGGCTGTGTGGTCGTGTTCTGGAAGTTGTGGTTCCTAACGTTTCGCCAGCATCTGTGGCCGGCATCTTCAGAGGGCAGGAGCACAGACAGAAGCGAACTCTCTGTGCCCAGGTAGAGTTTACTCTCTGAAGATGCCGGCCACAGATGCTGGCGAAACGTTAGGAACCACAACTTCCAGAACACGGCCACACAGCACGGAAGACCCACAACAGCTATGAAGGTTTACTTTAAAAAATACTGCTGGATTCATTCCCATATAAATGATACATAGACTATAGTCTAAAGGAAGAAAATGCAAGAAGCAGTAATTCTATCAGCGCCAAAACATTTTTTGAAAATAATTCTCTACATAGATGCAAAATAGCATGCAAGAATACAATAACAATCTTGCAGCGATCAGGAATCTATTGCAATATTGCTTGGTATCAAACATTAAAGTAATTAATTCTTCAAACACAAATAACATGTCTGCTATTAATAAAGCTGAAGTAATAACAACAGTGGTGTATGTAGAAAGTCATTAGCTTCCTAATGGAAATTTAAGAGCTTATTTCAGTAGAAATAAGATAGCAGGCTGAGGCTGAGAGAACAATGTTATACATCTTTACTCAGACTTAAGTTCTACTTTATTGATGATCTGGAAAATATATTTAGGATTGTAGTCCTATTGAGTTAGTAAATAAGGGGAGATGGATAGTCTTAACTGGTTACTTTTGTACTGGCAAAAGATGGAAATAACATTTCCAATCATGTATACAAATACACACACATCTGTGTACACATATATTTCTAATAAAGATCCTGACCAAGATGAAATTTGTATGGTCCACATGGTTTAATCTGATTTATTTAAAATATTATCTCATACCTTTAAATTTTTCAAGAACTTTTTCTCGCAGTATCAGATCTTCATATACCAATCTAAGACGATTAATCAACTCCTGAGTTTCTTGACTCTCTGTAAAACTCTCAAGTATGTTTCCCTTGGCGATGACATCAGGTTCCAAGCATTTGTTGTCCTCTTGCTCAGACCCATCATTGTTCATCTCATTTAAAACCATCTCCTTTCCTGATAAATGATTTTCTAGCAAAATAAAAGCAAATTAATATTTAATGTTACAGTTAAAATTATTAATTTGTTTCACAATTACTATCCATAACAGAAGTACACTTAAAATCCATTTATTTCAGTGAGGTCTAAGACTCTTTGATCCAAACTGGACTCTGACTATTCTCTCTTCAAAATAAAAACAATTAACAGTACCGTACAAAGAAAAGTTATTTCTCTTAAAATGTGTGACAATCCCCCCTCCCATCTCTTCTCCCAAATTCCTCAAATACTCATATTATGGGGCTACAAGATTGCTATGTGAAATACCTAATTATCACTGGTTTTCAGTATATTCTGCAAATTACTTGGGAAGATAGGCGGACTAATGTTAGCGTATTAGAAGAAGCGAAAACCACCAGCATTGAAACAATGATCATCCAACATCAACTTCGCTGGACCGGTCATGTTGTTCGAATGCCTGACCATCGTCTTCCAAAGCAGCTACTTTACTCCCAACTTAAGAATGGAAAACGGAATATTGGTGGACAGCAAAAGAGATTCAAAGATACTCTCAAAGTTAATTTAAAAAAATGTAATATCAGCATTGAGAACTGGGAAGCCCTAACTCATGAGCGTTTCAATTGGAGGTCATCCTTTATTAATGGCGCTATGGACTTTGAAGAAACACGAGTACAGGGCGAAAAGGATAAAAGAGCTAAAAGGAAGGCACGTCAGGCAGACCCTCATCATGACCGTCTCCCACCCGGAAACCTATGCCCTCATTGTGGGAGGTTGTGCGGATCCAAAATTGGCCTTTACAGCCACTTACGGATCCACCGTTAAAATTTTACCTTTGGAAGACAATCTTACTCGGCTACGAGTGATCGCCAATGAATGATGATCAGTATCAATAAACTTTGGAGAACCTTTAACTATGAGGAAGAACATCTGTTTTGTATACAGAGGGTCCAGATTTAATCCCCAAGGTAGACCTAAGAAAGGGTCATAATAAACAAAGATTAAGACTGTCCACAGCAAATAATTGGAGCTTTAATGAGTTGTAAGACTTTTTTCTTGGTATTGCTGTAATATACCACTCGGGAAATTAACAGGAATTAAGAATGGATACTGACATCACTGGGATCCATTGAAATCCATACATGGTGAAGATTATAAATAAAGCACAGAATTTATTTTGAAAAATATGGAATGGCTCAAAAAAGAAATGGAAATCAGATAAATTACATTGTCTCTTTTAATAAATTACTCATTTAAAATGTTAAATTGAGTTTATTCAGTACAGTAAAAGGAAAGATGGGTGGGACTGAAGCAATGGGCCATGGGTATATTGTAACAGGCTCTGAGAGCTGTTGATGATGTTTATTTATTTGTCACATTTCTAGGCCACCCAACTGCCAAATGATTCTGGGTAGCTTTACAATTTAAAAGCACAATAAGATACAAAGAATAATGCAGAGCATATCTATGTACGCCAATATATCAATGGCATTTTTCCTGTTATGACATTTATTATGTAGTAGAGATAGGCTAGGTCTTTGCAGGCAAATATATTTGTTTTCCAATTTATATAGCTCCCCATCTCACAATGGTGACTCTGGGTGGCTTACAACATTTAAAAACAACGCAATAATATCATATAAAATGTAAACAACAGTCAAGAAGCTGCTGTATGGTTTATAATGGTTCATGCTTATAGACAAACTTAAAAGTTAATGTTTAATGCCCCTTCTTCCACTAATGGACTTCATGCACACTTCACGGTGTTTTTTTATGACTGAACACTCAGTTGAGACAAAAATCAAATCCAGTCATTCAATTCATATTTGGGTAACCTACGTGCCTTAACTCTCAAATCTACTTTTGAGAATACACCTTTTAATTAAAAATTTACTACTCTATGTAATTTTTTCTACACGCTAGTAAGTCAAATTTCCTTATTTATCCCTCACATTAATTGATGAACAAAAACTATACTTATGACCTTTAATTATATAACTCTATACCTCTTCAGCCCCGTTTCATTTTGTACCATGAACTTTATTCAAGTACTATCTTTAGAATACAAAATGTTTTATTTATAACGCATGTTTAGGTTCCCTTAATTTCAATAGGGTCCAATCTAGTCAATACTTATTACCATTCTTCTTCTTCTTTCATATCCAGATCAAACCTTAAGCTGCCAATACGAGCCACCCATAATTTCCTATGAACCTTAAGTGAGCACCAATTCCTTCCTGTAGATGAGAGCTTTCCAAACTTTTCATGTTGGTGACACACTTTTTAGACATGCATCATTTCACAACACATTCTTACAGCAGGGCACAAGGCAGGCACTTGGACTGCACAGAATCACAGCAGGTTTGGAGGCAGCAAGGCACAAGGCAGGCACTAGGACCTGCGCGGAATCCTGGCAGGGCTCGGAGGCAGAGGCAGTCACGACACACCCAGACACTGCAGACACACCCAGACACTGCAGCCGACACACTAACGTGTACCAATCGAAGAGAACGTGTCCCGACACAGAGTTTGGAAAACACACAGTTTGGACACTAACGTGTCCTGACACACAATTTGGAAAGCTCTGCTGTAGATATTCTTGTCTGTCTTTTCAGCATCACCCATGGAAAAGCTGCCTAAAATCCTAGCTGTTCGTTACTGTTTGCTAGATGTAATCTGTATAAAGCAGCTTCCTTCATCCTCCATTTGCAGAAATCGGATGGCTCTGAAAATCAGTGTTTTTTTCAAATAAAATATAGTGATAGTCACATCTTGAGCTGTAGTAATTACAGCAGGTCTACAGTTTCTAAATGCCACCCAGTTGCACTGAACAATCTTTCTTGTGATGCCGATGTTTCCAAGGGCTGGGTATTACTATTTACTGTGGAAGCACCAATATCCAAGAGTAAAACGAAAGCACTCTGCCCACGCTTAAACACACTCCCCCGACTTTATTTCTCGCCACGCCTTGGCATAGACTTGAGGAAGAGAGTGTGGAATAGGATGGTTTTAGAGCCAGGCAGTGAACTGCCTTCCTGGGGACACCCTGCATCCTTCCTCCAGGGAATTCTCCCTGAGCGGACCGGGCCGCATCGGACAATGTTCCGCGCCTCCCAACGCCCCCCTCTCCCTCCAGCCAGCCCGCCTTCCCACTGCGCCTCTCGCAGAGGCCGGACGACCCCCTGAGGGCCATCAAGGGACCGGGCCCTCTTCCCGCCCCGCCAAAGCTATCATTACCTTAACAACCAACGAGGATCGTCGTTAGCGCCTACCAAGGCCAGGCCTCCGCAGTACGGCTCCCCGCGTGGGACAGAAAGGCTGGAAACGTCAGGAAGAGGAGGAGGAGCCTAGCGAAGGGGAGGGGGCGGAAAGGAAGGAACCGGCAGTGGCGCAGGATTGCTGATGAGCGCGGAGGGGATTGCGGGCGGTGTCTCCTTTTCCAGCACTGGAAGGACGCACGCTTCTACCCAGCCTTTTCTTAATCCCGAAGTAGCAAAGCAGCTGTTTTGCCCCGCGCCAGGCGGGGCGGCAACACCAGCTTCTCATAAAATGCATTTTATAGAAATGGTACAGACCCAGCGCCAGTAAAGTTTAAAGAGTGAGGACGGTGGCATCGTAACCACCAGTAGGCAAGTCCAGACAGGAACGACGGAGAATAGTTATTCCTTTCCTCCAAGGCGGGAAGTCAGGACGGTGCACCTAGTGATTGTATTGTTGGTTTTTTGTTTTTTAGAAAGGATGTTATATTATTTGTTTTTTCTATAATATAATCAGCCCAGGAAAGAAAGAAAGAAAGAAAGAAAGAAAGAAAGAAAGAAAGAAAGAAAGAAAGAAAGAAAGAAAGAAATAGAAGATAGATAGATAGATAGATAGATAGATAGATAGATAGATAGATAGATAGATAGATAGAGATACACACACAAACAGAGTCACCTGGCATTTAGAGTGTATTGTTGATATGGGTGAAAAGGCCAAGGATCATTGGCGATCACTCGTAGCTGAGTAAGATTGTCTTCCAAGGGTAAAATTTTAACAGTGGATCCGTAAGTGGCTGTAAAGGCCAATTCTGGATCCGCACAACCTCCCACAATGAGGGCATAGGTTTCCGGGTGGGAGACGGTCATGATGAGGGTTTGCCTGACGTGCCTTCCTTTTAGCTCTTTTCTCCCTTTCGCCCTGTACTCGTGCTTCTTCAAAGTCCATAGCGCCATTAATAAAGGATGACCTCCAATTGAAACGCTCATGAGTTAGGGCTTCCCAGTTCTCAATGCTGATATTACATTTTTTTAAATTAGCTTTGAGAGTATCTTTGAATCTCTTTTGCTGTCCACCAATATTCCGTTTTCCATTCTTAAGTTGGGAGTAAAGTAGCTGCTTTGGAAGACGATGGTCAGGCATTCGAACAACATGACCGGTCCAGCGAAGTTGATGTTGGATGATCATTGTTTCAATGCTGGTGGTTTTCGCTTCTTCTAATACGCTAACATTAGTCCGCCTATCTTCCCAAATAATTTGCAGAATTTTTCAGAGGCAGCATTGATGGAATCTTTCAAGACGTTGGAGGTAGCGTTTGTAGAGGGTCCATGTTTCACAGGCGTACAGAAGGGTTGGTAGTACAGTGGCTTTGTGAACAAGCATTTTGGTCTCCCTGCGAATGTCCCGATCCTCAAACACTCTACGCTTCATTCGGGAGAAAGCTACACTCGCAGAGCTCAGGCGATGCTGACTTTCAGCGTTGATGTCGGCTTTTGTAGATAGATGGCTGCCGAGATAAGAAAAGTGGTCGACATTTTCTAGTGACACACCTTTAAGCTGGATTGATGGCGCTGCAGAGGGATTGGTTTGAACTTGCTGGTAAAGCACTTTTGTTTTTTTAATGTTAATCGAGAGGCCGAGTTTTTCATATGCTTCTGCAAAGATGTTTAGGATAGTTTGAAGATCTTCCTCGGAGTGTGCACAGACTACGTTATCATCAGCATATTGAAGTTCTATAACAGAAGTTGCAATTACCTTATTTTTTGCTTTCAGCCTACTAAGATTAAAAAGCTTTCCATCTGTTCGATATATAATTTCTACACCAGTAGGAAGTTTCTCTTCAACAAGGTGCATAATCATAGCGATGAAGATAGCGAATAAGGTTGGAGCAATAACACATCCCTGTTTAACGCCGGATTCCACTTTAAATGGATCGCTTTGAGAGCCATTGTTATTCAGGATTGTTGCCATCATGTCGTCATGGAGTAACCGCAAGATGTTCACAAATTTACCACTCACCACAACAAGGTGACGATCCAGCGAGTGAGGAAGGCCAAGGAAGAGGCCTATCCATTGAGATTTCCTTTTAGTAACTCTAGCAGTATTAGGTCATGTACCAAATGGAGGAATGAAATGAGGGTACAGCAAGATAATAATCAGTGGTGGGACTTTTCTTTGATCTAGCATGGCCATATTTAAGTAATAGTTGCAGCTTAAAATCTTGTTTGCCAAGATTTCTTAAGATAGCACGGCTTTGAAGAATTTTTATTTATCCTGGATATTTCTGTGGAAGAGGATGATATGGGAATTGCTTTAAGTTCATATCATAGTGATTTGATCTGTGACAAATCGTTTACAAAGCTTGATAAGCACTTCCAAGTTTCCATTTTAGGCAAGTAGCCACTAGGAGTTGAGCTCAGTATCTTCACATTAGGGATACAGGAGTTTGAGAGACCTAAATAGGATGTTTCAAGGGAAAGTAAAAGGAAATTTGGTATTCTCTGTAATTACTGTTGATCCCAGGAGGGGAAAAAAGTTCCCATTGACACTAATGAAAGGGGAGTAATGGGGGTGGCAGCTTCAACTGAAGTATATAAGGCAGGAAGATATTAAACTTCCCCTTCCTATTCACTGTCATCCAAACGAAAATCATACTCCACTGTCATCTCTTTTGATTTAAAAAAAACTGCCTAATTATGATTTTAGCCTCATAACTGATTTGGTCATAAGTGTTCCATCTAGTTTGATGCTGAAATCTTACATTTCTGTCAAGGGAGAAACAATGGCCTTTTTTCCTTCTTACTCCCCTTAGGCCTTCACCTGCTGCACCAAAAAGATCAGGGAACAGCTGGTATAAAATACCTCTTTCTGGAATCCCAAAAAGTAACTGCCTTTCCAAGTAAAAATATACTGAGATTGACAGGCAGGCATTAATCATCCAACACATTCATCTCTGTGTGGATTACTGAATTTGTGCGCTGCCATCTCATTGTCATTTCACATGACTCGGCTACTCTACAATTCAGCAAGTCTTCAAAATGCAGAACGGTTATATTAGTGCTAATTGCAAGGTGAAACCTGGTTAGTTATAGGTTTTAAGAGAGAAAAAGCCGTTTCCTGCTTGTTATCTATACCCCTTGAGCAGGGCTTTCCAAAGTTTTCCCGCGGCGACACACCAACCGCCGTTGGTGTGTCGCCACGGGAAAACCCGGAAGTGCTGCCGTTGCGGCAGCGCGCAAAACCCCGGAAGTGCTGCTGCCACTTTCAGTTTTTGTGCACCGCCGTTGGTGTGTCACCGCGGGAAAACCCGGAAGCGCCACCGTTGCGGCAGCGCGCAAAAACCCGGAAGCGCTGCTGCCGCTTTCAGTTTTTGCACACCGCCGTGGCTGCGGCGCTTTCGGATTTTCCCACGCCGCCGTTGGTGTGTCGCCGCAGGAAAACCCGGAAGCGCTGATGGCACGCCATCAGCGCTTCCGGGTTTTCACGCGACACATCTGGGACCCGCAGGCAACACACTTTTGTGTCGCGACACAGAATTTGGAAAGCTCTGCCCTTGAGATTAACATGTCAATAGAACAAAATATACAATTACAGATTTACAGAACCTGTGTAAAGCTGGAAGGTATCATTGAGACCATCAAATCCCAATTTCCTGTTCAGTGCGGTAGAGAAGGGGAGAAGATACTTTGTTTTCTTCTTTTTTCTTATTTAAACATTCCTGTATATTGTATGAAAGTCATATTTAATCCCATTTACTATAAACTGTTACAATGATGGTGGTGAATATCTAGCCTGTAGGCCCCATGTAAGCTGTGAGGTCTTTCCATTTGGACTGCAGCCTATTTCTTCCCCCTCACTTGCCTGGCAATTAAGCTTGAAAAAGGAGAAAGTACCTCAAATGCAGAGAAGCTACAATTTTGATTTCAAACTCATAGGAATTTAGATACCTGAGTTCACAGCTAGAAGAACTCTAGTTTCAAATGATATAAATAAAGCTGTGCTTTATTTAAGATTCCACATCCATATGTACAGCAACTTTCATTCAAATTTTGTATTATTAAAGATTAAATGTGAGTTTATCCATAGCTTTATCTTATGATAGAAGACCTTTTTAAAACAAACAAAAAAACTAGTGTTACAATATTAGAACCAAGGACCTATACTGACTTATCTGGGAATTCACTGACTAGAGTCAATGAATATTACTAAGTAATTTTGCCAGCATGCCCTCTTAAAAGTATAATAACAAGATCATTTTAGAAAAACAGCAATCATAAATATTAAATGTTTTGTTTCAATAAATAGTTAATCTATATTCCTGCATAATTCTGAGACCATCAACCATTATAAAGTATTTTTCCCTCAAATCATTTATATTTGATTTACCATATATGCATTCCTAATATGCATTTCAAAGATTGTTCATTATTTTCAACATCTTATTCTATAAATTTTCTTAGAGATGCTAGAAATACTAAACTACAATAACCTACTGTTATAAAATAACTATGCAACTTTTTTTTCTAATGGAAAGGAGAACTTAGAATAATTTTTCGAGTAAGATATAAGTACCGTATTTTCCGGCGTATAAGACGACTGGGCGTATAAGACGACCCCCAACTTTTCCAGTTAAAATATAGAGTTTGGGATATACGCCGGAAAATACGGTACTCGCCGTATAAGACCTCTCCTGGCCAAGTGCAGCCGCTCGCCGGAACGCAGCCCCCAGGGAAGAGCAGGAGGACGAGCGCGGGAGAAACGCGGGGAGGGGGGAGCGAGCTCCGTTCCCTCGGAGCAGCCTTGGGAAGGGAGGGGGCAAAACGCAGTGGCTCCACGACGGGCTCCAAAGTCGCCCACAACGCTCAACGGGCGCCTCGCTTCGCCTCGCCTTCCCTTCCCTTCCCCTCCCAGCCACGCTTTAAATGGAGCGGGGGCCCAGAATTGGCCGCGTTTCCTACCAGGCTTCCCGAAACGTGGCCAATTCTGGGCCCCCGCTCCATTTAAAGCACGGCTGGGAGGGGAAGGCGAGGCGAGGCGAAGCGAGGCGCCCGTTGAGCGTTGTGGGCGACTTTGGAGCCCGTCGTGGAGCCACTGCGTTTTGCCCCCTCCCTTCCCAAGGCTGCTCCGAGGGAACGGAGCTCGCTCCCCCCTCCCCGCGTTTCTCCCGTGCTCGTCCTCCTGCTCTTCCCTGGGGGCTGCGTTCCGGCGAGCGGCTGCACTTGGCCAGGAGAGGTCTTATACGGAGAGTGCCGTATTTTCCGGCGTATAAGACGACCCCCAACTTTTGAGAAGATTTTCCTGGGTTAAAAAGTCGTCTTATACGCCGGAAAATACGGTAAATGCAACACAGTGGTCGAATGAATTCTGAAGTAGTATCAGTGGAATCAGTGGCTAGAGAAATACATAATTTTCTCTGTATTTCTGTATTTTAAAGTAATTCTTCTTAGATGGAGAGAAAATGGGAAGATATGAACAGTGGAATTTCATTATTTACGATTTCTTTCGGATTACTATCTTGAAACAGAATCACTAAGAATTAAAATGTTAGCAGCATTGCCTATTTCTGTCAGCCTTGCATGAGTCCTTGAAGGATTAAGTAACAATGGCATATATTCCAGTTCTATAGTGGCCTGCAATGCCAATACACTGTATGTGTGTGCGTGTGTGTAATTTTTATTAAGGGATTTTATACAATAGCAAAAGCAAACATACGATATAAATTTAAAGAGAAAGAATAAAGAAGTAAAGAGAAAGCAGAGCAAGTGAATAAGTAAAAAAAGATAAACAGAAGAAAAGAAATAAAGGATCGGCTTCCAATCTTCTTCACTGCAGTGACAAATAAATTTATCATCTATCCTCCCTCTTTAAGGTTACGTCATAATTCCCTTCTTCCCATATTTTTCCCTTTCTAATCATCAAATCCATAAATCACCAGTTCATTTTTTTTCCGTTTTCAGCAAAAAGTCCATAAAGGGTTTCCAGTCACTAATAAATGTACTTGTTGTCTTCTCCCTAATCCAACAAGTAAGTTTTGCCATTTCTGCAAGTTCTGTCATCTTCACCAACCATTCCTCCATCGTGGATATTTCAGAATCTTTCCATCTTTGTGCATATAGTAGCCTTGCTGCAGTTACCATGTACAAAAACAATCTTCCACAAGTATTTTCCAGTTGACTATCCATAAGTCCCAGCAGCCAATACACTGTTTTTGACATGTTGGCACAAGGTAAACAATAATAAAGTTTCCTGAAAGGGAATAGCATGATCAGTACAGATGTGGCATAATGTAGCTGTTTCCAATCTGGTACATTCCAGATATGTGTAGATTGTAATACCCTGAATTCCTAGCCAGCAAGGTACTTTCTTTAACTCAAGGCAGAGACAGATGGCTGTATTAAAATGCAATCCATCGGTCCTTGAACCAGCAGAAATGTATGTTGTCATAAAATTTGCTGCCCCAATTCCTGAACCCTATTCTGACACACTAATGAAGCCAGCAACTGGTGTTGCATTACTCTTTTAATGGAGACAAGTTAAGGAAAGTGACTGGTGAATTCTCCCAATCCCACTGAGCATTGCCTGGGGTGATGGGGTAGGATGAGTATAGGTGGGTTAGAATGGCATGTTTAGCCACCAGTCTGGTTGCCCAACTAACAGGTCCCAGGCATGGAAGAGGGGCGTCAGGTGAAGTGGGAGGGAAGGATCAAGTATGAGCAAGATCCATCCTTGACTAATGCTGCTAGGCAAAGCAAGGGCTGGCAGTGAGTCCAGTTCCGTCCTTATGGACAGCAGCACCAGAACTGGCTTGTGGATGGCCAAGGAGCCAGAATGGAATATGAAAACTGGGAACTTCATAGGGAAGTAATAGTACCTCCTGGGGGTGGCTGGCCCCATAATGTCCTCCTGATAGCTGATTTTACCATCTCTTGGATTTTTACCTATTTTATCTATTTATTGTTTTATTGTAATTTTATATGTATAGATTTTAACCATTGTTATCCTGTAAACCGCCCAGAGTCCCCTATTCAGGGAGATGGGCGGGGATAAATTTAAATAATAAACAAATAAATAAACAAAGAAACAAACTTCGCCTCTAAAGTGATAAAAACAGTAAAAACCACAGCTACGTTAAACCCCTTATTAGCAGAACAGCAGAAAACTTGTAAGACATTCCCTGGTGACAGAACAAGCAAAACATAACTGAGAGAACCAGGCGCTGTTTCCTCATTTAAATTGACCTTAAATTGACACAGGACTACCACTCTCTCTTATGAACTTGTGTTCATAAGGATCCTGCATTAGACCCAAAAAACATTTTTTTGGAAAGTGTCAGTCAGACTACTGGAGATGCTTCTGCAGAACCCAGTTATCTGGTCTCTTCTGCAGCACAAGCCCAAATGATCATGGAGAGCAGAGTACAGTGACTGGTGGGAGGGAAATGCCCACAGCAACCACCTCAACTAAGGAAGCATGCAATATTGTATTTCTGGCAAAAGCTGTGTTGGGAGTAAAGGGAAAACATTACTTTAAAACTAGAACAGCTGGAGACAACTTTAAGCTGCCTCAGATGTAGGCTGGGGATAAGATGAAGGCAATACCATGAAGATCTGTCACAAAATTCTTACTGGGGCTTGTTCATTTAAGGGGACATGAGAAGAAGCTGTTTTTGACATAATTATCTGTATACCAACTGATAAATTATAGCATGCAATTATTACAAGGCCACTGCAAGAATTTGTGAGGAGGAAGATGTATACAACACCAATTTAACTCTTTCTAGGTAACTATTCTGATGCAACAGGTACCAAACGGAATCACTTACTAAGAATGACTGTGCATGACAATTATTTTAAAAGTCTTTGCATTATACTCAGAGAAGGTCCCCGAAATTCTGTACCAAAATGGTTCCAGTGGTTTATATAGTTAAATAACTTATAAAGATTATTGCGTTTTTCAAAGCCTGGAGCCTTAGGGATTTTGCTGTGATAAGCAGAGAAGAAAGAGCTACTAAATCCACCAAACATCATAGCACTTGCAAGTTCAAATTCTGAATGGCCATAGAAACAAGATGGGTCAAAGACAATTGGTCCATAGTCATCTTCAGCTACATTTCCTGACCACAGGTCCCCATGAATGAGTGCAGGAATGATTTCCAGGTCACAAAACATCTCTGGAATCTTTGGCTGTGAAAAGCATTACAAAAACACATAGCTTAAAAAGTGGCCAAGGAAAATAAGAACACTTTACTGAGGAAACTACAAGGCATATAGCAGAATACATGAAATTCTAAATGTTACGTTTTTATTTTTTAATCCTAGTTTGTAAACTGGATATATTACAAAATGTTGTTGCTTTTACTGGCACCATTGGGCTTCTCACTATAGCTTAGCCTGATAAGGTGAAATGGGTAGTGTGGGACTTTCTTAACACCTGGGACAATCTTTGTAATTGCTTTTGAGTATCTTTTCCTGATTGGGGAGAGGGAGGGAGAGGGAGAGGGAGGGAGGGAGGGAGAGAGAGATGTACTATAGAAAGTTTGACAGAGGCAGAGGCTGAGAGACAGACTGGAAGCAATGGGAAGGAGGACTACAAGGATGCAAAATCTTTGTCTCCTTAGGAAACCAATTCAGGATCAGCAGTTGTCCTGTAGAAGGCCTATTTGTTTTCAAAATACTCTCTGTGTACTTTTCATCTAGAAAAATGAAAAGTACAAAATGAAAGCTTGGCTCTAGAGATGTGCTGTGTGAAATGAACACTTCTGCACAAGAGAGCTTCACCATATTGTCTCATCACATGTTAGTCTGGCAAAGAGTTGTGACAGACAGGAGCTAAGTATGGATAACATTCAATTCATGTACACAAATACAGAACTTTAGTTATGTTGGGATTATCAGAAGTCAACTCAGCATTGTCTCATAAGCATAATAGGGGGTCTTTCTAGTAAACGCATCTCTATTGTGCTTGTGGGATGTCACATGGGTCACATGATTTCCTCTTCCTCCTCCATGTTTTGGGGGATTAACATTCTCCATTACGCTTCGGGCACACCTGCAAGCAGGAGGGCTGCACCATGCAGCTCTCGTCCATTCCATCTCACTTGCACACAGATCTACTATGAATCTACTCGTATCCAGATCTACTGAATAAATGTAAGGTATCTCTATTTTTCTTCATCTAACTAATGTGTGAAAACTGAATTTATTTCTGAACGCAATTAAGTTTAAAGTGCAGGTTCCCTGCTGGTTCACGCTTCTACTCTGCAAGCTTGTTGTTAGCTGCTTGGAGTTCTTTTATTAACCTTCAAGACTCCATCAAGTTATCCACCTAGAATGTTTGGAATGAGCAGATCTAGATATGTGTCTACCAACTCCATTAAACCAGATTTAATATAGACTTTTTAAAAAAAAAACTATGCAAATAATATAAAAGAGTTATATGAAATGCAGTTCCATATTATGAATGAAATAGGAACATTAGGTAATGAAGGCAGGGGTTGAAGAACTGAAAGGAAACTGACACGGGGTTCACACATCACAATACACTATTGTTACATTAAACCATAACTGACAGGCTTTACAAAACACTATGCCATCATGATTTACATTTCCCAAAGACTGAATTTACAAATATGGAGGGTCACAAACAAGCCACATGTTGGCTTAGCACAGGGTGTGAACAGACTGTGGTCTCATGCATCACAAGAGTTTAGGATAGACCAGGTTTGGGCTCATCATTTCAGTAAACAGGTTTCAGTTCTGATTTATATACCCATGTTTCTTACATTTCACTTGTAAGATATCCAAGTCATCCAAAAAAGATCGTAGGGTAATCAAATCATACAGTTGTAATCTAAATTATTCAACCCCCGTTGCAAATCAGGTTTATTGTCAACATTTACAGACTTTCAGCTGTTTGCAATGAACAAATCAAATCAAATCAATGAACGTTTTCTCCTAGGATTTCCTGATACTTCAATGAATCCATCTTGCCTTCCACACGCTGCAGGTTTCCAGTGCCAGAGCCTGCAAGGCAGCCCCAGAACATCACCGAGCCACCACCATGCTTAACTGTAGGCAGAGTGTTCTTTTCAGTGTATGCTTCATTCTTCTTCCTCCAGACATACCGCTGATCCATCGGGCTGAAAAGTTCCAGTTTTGTTTCATCGCTCCACAGAACAGAATCCCAAAACTTCTGTGGCTTATTTATATGATTTTGAACATATTGGAGCCGACTTTTCTTGTGCTTTTGGGTTCAGTATTAGTGTACATCTTGGAGTTTGGGCACAGACACCTTCTGTGTTTAGTACGCGCCTTACTGTGCTCACTGAAACCACAGTGCCTGTTGCCACCAAGTCTTGCTGCAGGTCTTTTGCAGTCACTCAAGGGTTTCTCTCAACCTGCCTTCTCAGAAATCTGGTTGCAGCCATTGACAGCTTCCTTTTTCTGCCCCATCCAGGTAATGTAACCACTGCTCCTTTAACTTTGAACTTGCAAACTATGCTTCCAATGGTGTCTCTAGGTACATTCAGTGCCTTCGCTATCTTTTTGTATCCTGTTCCTTGTTTGTGAAGGGCGATGATCTCTTCTCTTACCTTTTTGGACCATTCTTTTGACTTAGCCATATTTCTAACATGCAGTCAAATGTGACACTCAACAAACCCCTAGCCAGTTCAGGTATTTCATGTGTTCCAGCTCAAGCACACCTGGTGCAACTAATGAAGCCCTTGATTCGTTGCATCAGGTGTGCTTGAGACAACACCTGTTTTGCATACTGTACAGTATGTGTGCTGTTGTGACAGATTCTATTCAGGGGGTTGAATAATTTTGAGACTGGAGAAGTCATTATAAGTTGCATTTTCAGTTGAATTTGGGGACACCACTTGAAGCATTCGTTGTGTTGAGCTATTTCAATTGCTTTTGTTTGATTTGTTCATTGCAAACAGCTGAAAGTCTGTAAATGTTGACAATAAACCTGATTTGCAATGGGGGTTGAATAATTTCGATTACAACTTTAGCTGGAAAAAATATGTTGAAGAGCAGTGGACAAATAGAACTATAAATTGAGCAATCTGCCATTAGCCAGAGAAGTGAACTACTTGGGAAGAAAATCTCATAGCTATAATAAAAGCTGGTATAGTGATGCAGAGACAGAAATGCATACTTGAATCTTAGCCTCTATAGAGGCAGGTACTCTGACATTTTCTGCTGCTTTACTGTAGCATTCCACCTTTTTACTCCTACCTTTAGCTGTTCCCACAACTCTCTTGCTTCTCTGTCTCCATAATCTCTTTCAATTAAATCCATTTGGGCTTGGAGGCGGTGTCGAATAAAAAAAGTAGGCCAGTCATTTTGCCACTCATTGACCTGCAAAATAAAATTTTTATTTATTTATTTATTTATTGAACTTCTTGACCACCCAACTCGTACACAATGACTCTGGGCGGTTTACAACAATAAAAACATATCATTAAAATACAGTGTACATATGAATATAAATATATATAAATATACATAAAAATACAAATATGAAGTATAAATACAAGATGGCAAATTGAGATCTCCACCTCCATGCATGGCTATCGCCCCTCCCACCCCAAGCCAGGTGGCATAGCCAGGTTTTATCTCCCTTCCTGAAGGCCAGGAGAGGGGGGGCCTGTCTTACCTCCAGGGGTAGCTTATTCCAAAGAGTGGGCACGATGGCAGAGAAGGCCCTCCTCCTGGACCCTGCCAATTGGCAATCCCTCATGGACAGGGTCCGTAGCATGCCCTCTCTGCCTGACCGGGTGGGACAGGTCAATGTCACGAAAAAATAGTGGAAAAATAATGCTATGAATTTATTAACTAGAGCATATGATCACCTTCTTTGAACATTTGATTTTTGTAGCAATTGCCTTCAATAAATCCTGTGCAAAATTCTAGCCACAATGTCCCTTAGCAAAAAATGAATACAAAAACTGTATACACTGTCTACAAAAACAATTTTTGTATGGCCAGTTACAATGCTAGAAGTAATGTTGGGCTTTAGATGCAGGTCACAAGGCAGAATTATTATAACTGTTTAAGAAAAGAACTTACTCCCTTTCTTCCTTATACCTGCCAGGTATAAAAATACCTAATTTATTTAACTTAAGTTCAGTAGTCTAGAAGGAGAGGACAGCTTTACAATTAACTCTCCGCATCTTATGTCATATATTTTGTGCAAAGAACTTACCTGAGTTATATAGCCACAGCAAGTGACTACATAAAATCCAAATTTATCCACATAGTAAGGTTCTGTCCGGCCTACACCTAAGCAAAATAAACTAACAAAAGTAAGGCTACAAACAGGAAAATGAGAAACACATATTTTCTCTACTTATTGAGCAACTCATAAATGAACCTTAATGAATCCCATATCAAGAAATGGTTTTCAGACTGCAGCCTTAGATAGTATCAGGTAGTCCTCACTTACCAACCACTCATTCAGCGACTGTTCCAAGTTACAATGGCACTGAAAAAGGAGACTTATGACCAGTCCTCGAAGTTGCGGCCATTGCAGTGTCCCCGCATTCACATGATTGCGATTCAGGCATTTGGCAACTGGCATGCATTTACAATGGTTGTGGCATCCTGCAGTCACGTGATCGTCATTTACGATCTTCACAGCTGGCTTCCGACAAGCAAAGTCAATGGGGAAGCCGGCGGGAAGTTGCAAGTCACAGTCACATGATGTCACATTTAACAACCCACAGTGATTCACTTAATGACCACAGCCGGAACTGATGAACTGATGTCATAAGTTGGGCGTGATCACGTGACATTTCACTTTACGATTGCATTGCTTAGCGATGGAGTTGCTGGTCCCAATTGTGGCTGGTAAGTGAGGACTACCTGTATAGCATGGGAGTTAAAATTCTTGGAGTAAGTACTGTAGAATACATTGGGCTTATGCCTGATCAGGCATCCAAGTTTGTTCTGCATATACAAGCATATCTTGTTTTATTGCACTTCGCTTTATTGCACTCTACTGATATTGTGGGTTTTTTTTACAAATTGAAGGTTTGTGGCAACCGTGCGTCGAGTAAGACTATTGGCATCATTTTTCCAACAGCAAAAGGCTCAGATGATGATTAGCATTTTTTAGCAATAAGGTATTTTTTAATTAAGATATGTACATTGTCTTTTTAGACATAACGCAATTGCACACTTAACAGACCACAGCATAGTGTAAAGATGACTTTTATATGCACTGGGGAAGCAAAAAAATTGTGTGACTTGCTTTATTGCAATATTCACTTTATTGCAGTGGTCTGGAACCAAACCCATAATATCTCCAAGGTATGCCAGTATTCTTTTGCAGTATCAGCAATAATGTCCATTTTCTGATAGAACAGAAGCAAGCAGCAGTATTATAGGGAAGAACTAATTCTTTATGCAAAAGAAAGGAAAAAAGGGCATAATATTAATTGCTTATATATACATTTCAATATCTTTAATACAATGAGATCTAATAATCACATCAGCCTCCATCTAGAAGTTGTGCTCAAATCTTGTTAATTATAAGTAACTCCTAGTAATCTTGTTAATTATAAGTAACTCCTAGTTCATAATATCTATTCTGTACCAATTGTTTGTTCTTCTTTCCTTAGTTTTTCTCCATTTTCTTTATTGTAAAGGTGAAGATCTGCCATTTGTTCTCCAAGTTTTGCTGAGTACCTAGAAGGACAAGAAAGCAAACTTCAATGCTATGGATCATGTGGTTTCAAACCAGCCAGAACAGATATTTTATATACATGCATGCACACACATATATAATTTAGAAAACAATTACTGTATTTGCACAACACATTAACCTATGGTTACCCTACTTTTATGTATACATATACACATACACATACACATACACACACACAAATATATATATATTTGTTATATATATATATATATATATATACATACACATACATACATACATACACATACATACATACATACACACACACACACACACACACATACATAATTAAAATCATTAATATACATTTATAAATAAAATAAAATACATAATAATGAATAACATGAGATCCAATGGCAGAATATTCTTAGGTTTGTAAAAAAGGGCACCTCAGAGCTAATCTAAGGTGCTAGCCATCTCCAGATATCTCCAATCTCCTTCTGACCCCAAGCATACTGACAAAACCAGGTTTTGAGTCTTTTTCGGAAGTCCAGGAGTGAGGGGGACCGTCTTATCTCCAGGGGCAGAATATTCCAAAGGGCAGGGGCAACAGCAGAGAAAGCACGCTTCCGAGACCCCGCTAGGTGGAACTCCTTAACCGATGGGGTCCGTAGCATGCCCTTTCTGCATGCCCGGGTGGGACAGGATGAAGTGATGGGGATGAGACAATCCCTTAGGTATCCTGGTCCCATGCCATGTAGGGCTTTAAAGGTGATAACCAACACCTTGAATTGTACCTGGAAGCAAACTGGAACCCAGTGCAGCTCGCATAGCAAAGGTGTTACGTGTGTCCTCCTTGGGACACCCAAAACTGTCCGCGCGGCTGCATTCTGGATCAGTTGTAGCTTCTGGATATTCTTCAAGGGTAGCCCCATGTAGAGCGCATTACAGTAGTCTATGTGGGAGATAACCAGGGCATGAGTGACTGTTCGAAGGGCCTCTTGTTCCAGGAAGGGGCGCAACTGGCGCACAACATGAAGTTGGGCAAAAGCCCTCCTGGCCACGACTGCCACCTGCTCTTCAAGCAGGAGTTGTGAGTCCAAGAGGACTCCCAAGTTACACACCTGGTCTGTCTGGGGTAGTGCAACCCCATCCAGAGTTAAAGATGATAATTTCCCAGAAGCCAAGGAGCCATTAATCCACAGCCACTCCGTCTTACTAGGGTTCAGCTGAAGCCTGTTTTTCCCCATCCAGGCCCCTACAACCCCCAGGCACTTGGACAGGACGGTCACTGCATCACTTACTTCACCCGGGATGGAGATATACAATTGGGTATCATCGGCATATTGATGATACCTCACCCCGTGGTGTCGGATGATCTCTCCCAGCGGTTTCATGTAGATGTTAAAAAGGAGCGGAGAGAGTACCGAGCCCTGTGGGACCCCACAAAGAAGGCCCCGTGGACTGGATCTCTCGCTCCCAATTAACACCGACTGGGCCCGGCCTCGGAGGCGAACCAGCGTGAAACCACGCCGCCCACCCCCAACTCCCTAAGCCGTTCCAGAAGGATACCGTGGTCGACGGTATCGAATGCCGCTGAGAGGTCAAGAAGAGCGAGAATGGATGCACTGCCTCCATCTCGCTCCCGCCAGAGATCATCCATAAGTGCGACCAATGCAGTTTCCGTCCCGTAACCCGGCCTGAAACCTGACTGAAAGGGGTCCAGATAATCCGTTTCATCCAGAATCCTCTGGAGCTGCAACGCCACCACCTTCTCAACCACCTTTCCCAAAAAGGGAAGGTGGGAGACTGGACGAAAATTATCCAGTATAGTAGGGTCCAGTGATGGCTTCTTGAGAAGGGGGCGAACCAGCGCCTCCTTAAAAGCCGCCGGGAACACCCCCTCTCCCAAGGATGCATTCACCATCGCTTGGGCCCAACTACAAGTCCCCTCCCGAGCTGCTTTCACCAGCCAGGAGGGGCATGGATCTAATTGACAGGTGGTGGCATTCACAGTCCGGAGAACTCTGTCCACTTCCTCAGGTCCAACAGGATCAAACTGTTCCCAGATAACAAAGTAAGTACATTCCCTGGGTATCTCTCCAGACTCTGACTCACGCTCGGCATCCAACTTGGAGCGAATCCGAGCGATTTTATCCTGCAGATGCTCCGAAAATTCCTCAGCACGGCCCTGCAGATGGATTTCTGACTCTCCTTTCCCCAGAAGGGATCGGGTAATCTTAAACAGGGCCGTTGGGCAGCATTCTGCGGATGCAATAAGAGCGGAGAAATATTGACGTTTCGCCGCTCTTACCGCCACAAGGTAGGCCTTAATAGTGGCTCTAGATTGTGTTCGGTTGGATTCAGTCTTTGTTTTCCTCCAGCGGCGCTCTAGGCGTCTCTTAATCCTCTTCAAAACCCTCAACTCCTCCGTAAACCAGGGGGAGTGTCGGATTCGACTGGACAAGAGAGGCCGCACAGGCGCGATCCTGTCCAAGGCCCCAGCCACCTCTCTATTCCAGGCAGCAGCCAGAGCCTCCGCTGGACCGTGCAGCAGATCTTCCGGTATAACCCCCAGCTCCCTCTGGAACCCTAACGGGTCCATCAGTCGCCGGGGGCGGACCAATCTAATGGGTCGAGCCTCCCTGCGGAGGGGGGCAGCATAGGAGAATCTCAAGGTCACCAGGGCGTGATCTGACCATGACAAAGGGGAAAGATGTAACTCTCCCCTCAGGTCACATTGCCACTGCTCCGACAAGAAAACTAGATCCAGGGTGAGGCCACTATCTCGAGTTGGGTCCTGGATGATCTGGAACAGGCCCATGGTTGCCATGGTGGTCATGAACTCCCGTGCTGCTTCTGAGGTTCATCCCAGGGAAGGCAAGTTGAAGTCCCCCAGAACCATAAGCCTAGGGAGCTCAATTGCCAACCCCGAGACGGCCTCCAGCAGCTCAGGCAGGGAGGTTGCTACGCAGCAGGGAGGCTGGTACAGTAGCAACACTCCAAACAGTTCCCGAGAGCCCAACTTAAAGAACAAAGTCTCACACCCAGTCACTTGTGGAGCAGGGCCCCTGACGGCCATTAGAGATTCCCGGGTGACAACAGCCACCCCTCCTCCCCTGCCCTGAAGTCTCGGCTGGTGCCAAACCTGAAACCCGACTGGGCATTTCTCAGACAGAGGAACACCCCCTTCCGGGCCCAGCCAGGTTTCTGTAATACATACCAGGTCTGCCTCCTCCTCTATAATCAGATCATGTATGAGGAGGGCTTTGTTATTAACTGACCTGGCATTGCAAAGCAGCAGCCGAAAGTCAGGGCAACCACAAGTCTGCTGACCAGGCCCTTGGGTTAAGCACGGAGGGCCGGAACACGCCACCGGTAGTAAACACCGGGGACGTCTTCCCCTACGATGGCCTGCTCTCCGGCTCCCGCCATGACATCCCCTACCCATCACCACCTCAATGTTCTGCCCCGCCCTATAACCCCCAGAGTCTCTAAGTCCATTAGCCTCCACTCCTGGACTCCCGAGATTCCTGGATAAACTCAGTAAACCCTCCATCACTCAATCAACCAACAGACTTACTAACAATCAATTCAAGTGATGATGGGCCCCACCAGTGCACCAGCTCGTGCTCTCGGCAATGGCTGGGCCCACTCACCACTCCCACAATTATACACTCACTCTCTGTGCCCCCCCCCATCGACTTCTCTCACTAGAATATTAATATATATATTAACCCAATTGCCCAATTTCACATAATTCAGTGAGGCACAACATTTTAGCTTAACATGGATATAAACCCAGCCAATAGGTTGCAAAAATTCTTAAGATTCAACCATTCAAATATGGTTGAAACACTGCATAATGGAGGAAGATCCTTGAGTATTTATTTTTCTTTTGTTACAGGCAGGCGGCAATTAGCAGCAATCAGTACAAGTTTAGTTTTATTACAAATTTTCTGTCCTTAGAGCAGGGTTTCTCAACCAGGGTTCCATGGAACCCTAGGGTTCTGTGAGAGGTCTTTAGGGGTTCCCTGGGAGATCTCGATTTATTTTAAAAATTATTTCAAATTCGGGAAGCTTCACATTAAAGAGGTATTTTTTCTTTAAGAACACTGTTAGTGCATACATACAGGCCTACACATGAAACAAATATAATAATTTTGTAACTTCTGGCCTATATTTGAGCCTGAATGTGCAGGGGTTCCCCGAGGCCTGAAAAATATTTCAAGGGTTCCTCCACGGTCGAAAGGTTGAGAAAGGCTGCCTTAGAGGTTTGCCTCTTGATCAGGGGTTTCAGGAAACATAGTGTTCCACAGCCCGAGAAAATTTGAAAATCCACATCCTAGAATTTATTTTGCTCCCAGTGAGACACTGTTTCATGGCAGTAACATACAGGCTCTTTTCAGAACTGCCACTGCAAGAGAAAAGAACAGGGACATTAATTCGGAAAAGCAACATCCGAAAATGAGGCCTTTAACATACTTGTTGAGGCTTTTCATTTTTAGATACTCCATAGCAAATGCTGCTCCACCTCCAGGAAGATCCATCACTTTAATTGGCCGGGGAACCCGTACGCTGTTGGTTTGCCGAATTGCTGTTAAACTTGCCATTTCACCCTCAAGCATAGTCCTAGCCTGGTCAGAAAGAAGAATATCGTTTAATGAAAATTTGCTGCACGTTAGGATGCTGCAGGACTGAAAAAGAGTTGTTTCTCTGATTTGTGTTTGAAGAATTCAGTCAATTCTTTAAAATATAAATACAGTCCAGTTTGGTAACATTTCAATGGAACTGTTATACAGGAATAGCATTTCTTTAGATCTGAACCTGTCCTGTCCCCCAAACAAAAATAAATATACCTCAAAAATTGGAATAAAATCCAGGAGCAGGTGAAGGAAGCCTTGCACAGTAAACACATATGTCAGAAATATGTCGGCACTCAGTGTGCCCATAGACCCCCTTCCTTGGCACATGCCAGGCGCTCTGCTCCTCCTGGCTGTTTTAGATCCTTCCAATTCACAAACATTAACAAAATCAATAGACAGGAAGTTAGAGCATACTGCTAAAGAAAGCCCCCGTCTCCAGAGCATCTTTATTGCAAAAAATGTCTCTGGGCCCAAATAGGCGTTCTTAGAAAATAAAAATGGTGCAGAGCTGTCACCCAGTTCTTTGTTTGGAAGTGTTTCACAAAAGGAAGCTGGAGCACTAAAAGCACATCTTTAGAGAGCATGGGATGAGGGGCAATCCTGAATCTGCCCTTTCATAAAGGGTGATTTGTGATCATTTTATGAAAGTACTGACAACATCCTCTTATAATTCCTAATACGCCCATCAACCCAAGTTTTTTCACCCCTGCAATAAGCCAATGGCAGAATTATCAATTTCTCTTAATACAACAGTAGAGAACATTTGCTGGCACGTGAATAAATTTGGATATCTTCTTGGCGATCACTCGTAGCCGAGTAAGATTGTCTTCCAGGGGTAAAATCTCAACAGTGGATCCATAAGTGGCTGTAAAGGCCAATTCTGGATCCGCACAACCTCCCATAATGAGGGCATAGGTTTCCAGGTGGAAGACGGTCACGATGAGGGTTTGCCTGACATGCCTTTCTCTTAGCTCGTTTCTCTCTTTCGTCCTGTACTCGTGCTTCTTCAAAGTCCATAGCGCACAGCTTTCCAAACTGTGTGTTGCGACACAATACTGTGTTGCCTGCGGGGCCCACGTGTGTCGCATCAAAACCCGGAAGCGCGGCGGGCCATCAGCGCTTCCGGGTTTTCGCACGGCATACAAGGACACCGCTGCCGCCACCACTGCGGCGTGCGAAAATCCGAAAGCACCGCAGCGGTGGCGGCGTACAAAAACCGAAAAGCACTGCAGTGGTGGCGCTTCCTGGTTTTTGTGCACTGCCGCAGTGGCGGTGCTTCCCGGTTTTCTCGCGCGCCGCCATTGGTGTGTCGCCACAAGAAAAGTTTGGAAAGCCCTGCCATAGCGCCTTTAATAAAGGCTGACCTCCAGTTGAAACACTCATGAGTTAGGGCTTCCCAGTTCTCAGTGCTGATATTAAATGTTTTTAAATTTAACTCTCAATTCTCAATTCTCCGAATAAAACTCGCCAAAAACCAACAGGCAACTATTCTAAGTGCTTACGCACCAACACTAGATGCAGATGAGGATATCAAGTTAATTTTTATACCCAGCTGGACACCATCTTATCAGAGATACCAAAGGAGGATAAAATTATCCTCTTGGGCGATTTCAATGCAAGACTTAGGTGTGACTTTGATTTGTGGCCGGGGATCATTGGGAAAGAAGGAGTTGACAATAGCAACATGAATTGAATCTTACTTCTGACAAAATGTGTAGACCATAACCTTGTCAAATTTGGATATACTGATTATCAACGAGAATGTCCTTTGTACATACATGCATACATAACCTGCCAGGACTCGTGACTTACAGGAATACAACTACCATTTAAACATCCATGGTCAGCATTAATTTTTTAAAATCCTTAAAAACATACATTTTAATAATTATAAAATTCTGTACAATATAAAATTTATTTTTATATTTGCTTCATATAGAAAATAAAATTTCTTTTCTCAGAGAAAATATTCAGTATTTGATTGTTTTATTTGAATAATTAATTAATTTATTTATTTTCTATACCGCCTTTATTATTTTTATAAATAACTCAAGAACATACCTAATACTCCTTCCTCCTCCTGTTTTCCCCACAACAGCAACCCTGTGAGGTGAGTTGGGCTGAGAGAGAGTGACTGGCCCAAGGTCACCCAGCGGGCGGGACTAGAACTCACAGACTCCTGGTTTCCAGCCCAGCACCTTAACCACTAGATCAAACTGGCTCTCTCTCTTTATCATTATTTATTTTTATTGGCTTTATTGTAATTTCTTTGGTTGTTGTGAGATGCCCAGAATCGTTGAGTTGGACAGCATACAAGTTCAATAAATTATTATTTACAGACATTTAAATTCCCAGTACTGAAAGTGCTTTGAAAGAATGACAAGCCAGGAGACAGGTCTCCATCCCAATAAAAACGTGCAGGTTCCAAAATTTAATCAAATGTTTGCATATCTTGGTTTAATTGCATTAGCGAGACTTAGTGGGAAACTTCATGAGGACTAGAGCAGGAAAGCTAATTAGATGATTTTTGCATCGATTTCACCCCGCGATCGAATCACGGAACATATATTCCCACCCCACCCCGAACAGGCGCTGATCAAGCTGCGGAGAAAATCGAAACACCCCCACCCGGAATTCGCCTCGCCCACCCTGTGCACCCTTTCTGCAAGCGCAAGACCAAAACAGAACAAAACAGTTGTGTCACAGGACGACTGTCGCTGCCGCTACCAGCTGACTGTCCCCCCTCGTCCCCAAGCCTGCCCAACGGCGGTATTGCAATAGCTAACAGAGCTGTCCCTATCGTTAACCTGGGGCTTGTTGTTGCTTTTAACAAATATTCGTCCTCCGTCGGTCGCATAGGCTTGTCCTTGGCATATGTACCCTCCTCTTGAGCACCCCAAGAGTTTCAAAACGGTGGTTTTCAGTTCAGATTTCAACAGGTTTTCCATGGCTGTTAAACGCTGCCCACCCCTTTGGGATTCCTTGCCTTCAGCCCCTACTGCGTATTTGTATTTGGGCTCTGTCGCTCATCTCTTTGCGGCCAAACGTAAACTGAAACTCAAGAAATCAAATGCTGTGGCTTTGCGGGCGGGGGAGGGAGGAGAGAGGAGCGCGGTCAGTGAGCGGTAGAGAACTGGAGAGCGCTATGCAAAATAGCGCGGTTCTTGTCCAAAGGAAAACAGCATTACTGTAGACTAAAAAGCAAATAAGAGCCACTCATTCTTTGCAATAAAATGAGCTCTTAGGCCGCTGTCGGGTGCGGGTGGGAGGGCTTCTGAAAGTCCTCCGAGAACGCCTGGTCATTGTAGTTCACCAATTTTACGTTTTTGCTTTGGACTGGCTCTTCTCGAGCCCCTCCCCATTTTATTTGGAACTAGATTACATGGTAATAGCCAGCTCAACCTTGGCAACTTGAAGATGTGTGGACTTCAACTCCCAGAATTCCCCAGCCAGTTATGCTGTCCTAAGGGGAGCACACTTCAATTAAAAGTACAGCAGAGGTTTTACAGAATAGAGGTTGCAGATGGACTATGCCGACAGGATAGGAAAGATGCTGATCTTATAGGTTCTCTCTCTGCAATTTCCTGCAACTATAATTCATAAAAGCTGAAGCTGGTTTTATTGGATATCAAGTTTAAATGACTTTCCTTTGCAATATTAGACATACTGTATTTTAGATTATAGAATTGCCATTACAAAAGGGGGACAAACAATCAGAGGCCCCAAATCTGGGCCCTGGTGGCTGATGCTGGGGGTGTCTTTGAAAGAAGACTGTCCATTTATGATATACTGATGGTCGAGCATGGAGACCTGGCATGTATTACGGAGACCTGGCTGAGGAGCGAAAGGGATGAAGACTCATTAGATATCCACTCTCCTGGGTTTTGGTTCCTGCATCAGCCGCAACACCAAAGTTGAGGAGGTGGGTACCTGTGGTAATTTGTGAGACTCTAGCCATAGCAAGGGATGCTGCTTTGAAGGTAACTGGTTGCAAGTGTCACGGTGTGGAATTACGGACAAGCTGGGTCAGCTGCTGGTGTACTGTCCACCTACCTGCCCAGCAGAGGCCCTTTGAGAGCTCTTGAATGTCATTTGGGGGCTGGTGTTGGAGTTTTTGGGGTTTGGGGTGATTTCAACCTCCATGTCTTGGTGGAAAGATCCAGTGTAGTGTGAGTTCTAGTCCTGCCTTAGGCACAAAGCCAGCTGGGTGACTTTGGCAAGTCACTGTCTCTCAGTCCTAGGAAGAAGGCAGTGGCAATCCACTTCTGAAAAATGGTGCCAAGACAAACTGCATGGACAAGTCAAGACTGTCTTGAAGGCAGGCACATGCACAGATGAAAAAAATTGCATATTAAATTCAGGCAGTGAATGATGAGAATCAGAGTTGATGAGAATTCATGCTTGAGTGAATGCTGTGGGTTATAATCATTTCCTTAGCATATGTATTGGATTCATTTCCACAAAAGGAGACCGATCCAGTACCTATCGCTTAGGAAATCACAAGCAAGGGAGGGTGGGAGAGAGGATGGACAATGAAGAGGCAAGCATTACTTCTTGCCTTCAGGCCAAGATGCAGAGTTCTGATTGGGAGGGAACAGGAAAGCAGCACCAGTATTCTTCACTGCATCCTTTCCACCTTCATCTTCCAAACTCAGCACTGGTTTGGAATGGAAAACTAAAATCACAGTACCATGTAAAGCCTCAGAACTGCCCGTCTGGAGATCACATCAATGGATATATTGTCTTTGAGTGCTGCAGCTGACTTTTCTCTATAGGAAAAGCCATTCAGATGCACAGAAAATAAATGGGTCTCCTGGGGGGGGGGTAATCTAATATATTTCCTTTGCAACCTCTCCCATTCAGAATCAGCCTGCCCTTATCTGCATGCAGTAGCTGCTTTTTAGTTTCTATTCCTGTCACACTAGAACGTGCCAGAATGGAAGGAGAATGTGATGGAATATGGACAAACTGGATAAAATTTAATCCAACTATACAACTATGGCTAGATTCATGCATCATGATATACCAGTGCTAAACCCAAACTAATACTAAACCCAAACCAACCATTGCAAACTCAGCTGCTTAGTTCAATCTGCAATCACGTTGAGAAAGCTGAATGAGAAATTACAAACTTTATTGCTGATAGATGACCTGGGCTATTGTCAAAGTCAATTAGATTAATTCTAAAATTAGAGTACTCCAGTCCTCAAGAAGAATTTACACATGTAGTTGGATCTGTATTAGCAATGAGTGTGTTTCCACATGAGAATCACTGCAGAAATAATTATAATCAGCCTTCACCCATTGAAGATAATAATACTGGGCTAGATAGCCCTAGTCAATATAAAGCAGTTTCATAGTTTAGTTCTTATCTCATTCTCTTTAACACAACTGTGTCCTTCCAAGCAGATGGCTCTTCATATTAGTGACTTCTATAAGGTTGTTTGAAAATCACCGTGCTGACGGACTATGGGGCAATCAATGGGCAGAGAGAGATGTATAAATGCTCAGTACTTTTGTTATTGCTTAATGTGGTCAACTCAGGTGGTTTGATTCCCTGCTGGGTGCATGATATTTGTTTTATGTGTTGACCAGATATGCCATCTCTTTACTGTTTTATGTAGATTGTTAATTTTATATTGCTTTGTATTGTGAGCTGCTCAGAGTCAGGCAGGCCTGAAGTTGCTGTTGCTGTTGCTGTTACTTATACAATATACAAGAACTGCATACTGAAAGTTCCATGGTAGCTTCCCATTCAAAGACCAGTGAAAGGTCAAACAATGCCTCAGTCAAGGCTGGAAGGACAAGCTAGCTACCACATACAAAAAGCCAGCAAACTTCATTTCCCCATGCCCTGATAATGTTACCTAACCTGGTAATGGAACAACTGCAAGGGAAAAAAAACAAGCTCAGAGAACACCAAGAACCCAAGAAGAAAAAATTTACAGCATAAAGTTAGTATCAGAATGTGGTTTAAGTGGTTTAAGAATAGAAGAGATATGATGAAGAATGAATGGGTGCTGAATGAATGCAGATTTAAAACCAATGCAGATTTAGAACCAACCAAAACTTTCAGTCACCAGTATGAAAAAAAATATACTGAGGTCAAGACCAACTTGACAGCACTTAATAATAATAGATAAAAAGCCGGTACTAATTGGCATCTTGGTTTGCTTGTTTGTTTGTTTTTTGGTGCCTTTGAATCAGTTTTAACTCCTGACGACTGCCTGGACAAGTCCCTGCAGTTGGCAACGTTTGCAGATATGGTTTGCCATTGCCCTCTTCTTAGGTCTGAGAAAGAGTGACTGGCCCAAGGTCACCCAGCTGGCTTCGTGCCTAAGGTGGGAATAGATCTCACGGTCTCCTAGTTTCTAGCCTGGTGCCTTAACCACTACACCAAACTGGCTCTCAATTGACATCTAGTTAATTTAAATTTAATCTATACTATAAAGGTAAAGGTTCCCCCCGCACATTTGTGCAGTCGTGTCCGACTCTAGGGGCCGGTGCTCATCTCCGTTTGTTAGCCGAAGAGCCAGCGTTGTCCGAAGACGCTTCCACGGTCATGTGGCCACATGACGCACGTGGAACGCTGTTACCATCCCACCGAAGTGGTACCTATTCATCTACTTGCATTTGCATTAATCTATACTGTAGCTAGCATTAAAAACAAAACCAAATCCACCATACTTCTCTGAGGCAACCATAGCTGAAACCCAGCATAGGCCAGGCTTTATTCTTCTTATATTTGCACTGTCAGAGGTCACTGCTTAGGCAGATACCTTTGCTGCAGCAGAGTATTCATTTTTGCATGGAATGAACCTTTCTCATGAGACAAATGGACTTTAAGATTTGTTAGCAAAAACGTGTCAGCTATAAAGAATTACCCAAAGGTCTGTTTACACAGTATGTGGCAGGTCCGGCAAAGAAATATGTATTCTATGAAAACACAGAAAAGGCTAAAAGGAGGTTTCTTACTCAAAGGCTAAAATACTATTTAGGTAGCCTTTTCCATCACATAGCTGTCCTGTCTCTGAACTTTCAACCAATAGCCTTGATTACAGTGCAGGTTTTGATGGTGGCCTGGTCACAATAATACTAAGGCATAATATTTCTTAGTTTTTAGTGTAGCATGCTATGTTAACCCATCCATTATGGGTAAAGATCCAATAGTTTGTTCAACAAGCCATGGTTAAAAAAAACTGACTTAGTATTATGTCGTTTTCAGTTTTCTCCATACATGAAAGCAGTGAGCATCCTGCAACCACTTACCTGAACGCCCAATTCCTTTTTAGTTGTGTGGGAGTATGTGGTTCTTGTTCATCCTGAAAAAAATGGTAGTTTTTAAGGGACTTGTTTCCTCTATCTATTTAAATAACAACATGCTAGGAATGCAGTCTTATGCATACTGTATCTGCTTAGAAGTAAGTGCCACTAAGCTCAATGGGATTTACTCTCAGGTGAGCGTGGACAGGGCTGCGGCCTCCGTGTCCTAACCTAAGTGATGTCTCTAAACTTCATTCCTTTTCCTCAGTGACTCCTAAGCTTGGTCTTCTGTCTCTAACTGCTGCCAGAGTCTTTAGTGAGGGAGACATGGGGGCATATAGGGACGGGGTTTCTGCTTTAACGGGACGTCTAGACTTCTCTCTCCAGACACATTCCTTCAGTTTTCCTCCCACTCTGGATTAGCCTGTGTTATCATTAGTACACTGGAGCCCTTTCAAGATCAATAAAAAGCACCATGAAAAGTGCACTGTGTGTGCCTACGTGCTCCCAAGACCAAAGTGCTTGATGAGTTCTTCACATGTTCTGCTTTTGAGAGGAACATGCTACAGAGTTGCTGGTTTATTTTAAAACACATACTGCATAAATGCCTAGTTTTTCTGGAAACTAGTTTTAGCAGAGTATACATTCAGACAGGCAAATTATGTATCCTTCTCACATATTACAAAGTCAAGCAGGTAAACCTTGTAGCTATAGTGTATCTGCTAGACATTTGTCATCTAATGCAAAATTTTGAAGTCTTCTTAAGGTACTGCCCATCTCCCACAGTGCTATTTACTAGCTTGCTTTAAAAAGCTACTCACAATAACACTGAATTATGGTTGAATAATTAACCTGCTTGCCTGAGCTGGGTGTGTACAATACACTAAACCATTAGCTAGCCAAGGACATTTTAGCCTACTATATTGTGTGAACCCAGCATAAAAGATTATCTAAAATTCCTTGGCAGTAGATTAGACTGGACTAGAAATACTTCAAGAATGTTTACAATCTGGATGGGGCAAAGCAAGCTCAGATTAAATCCTTCCAAGAATGGAACCACTTGTCATCAGTAAACATTTCAGTAATCCAATGACATCAACCCCAGTAGTTAATCTGGACCAGATCCATGCTCCCCACAGAGGAGGGGCTTCACAACTTGGAGGTCCTCCTGGCCTCCCAGCTCCTGCATAAGCAGCAAATAGAGCCATAGCCAGAGGAGAGGTTCACTCAGTTTTGGCTGGTGCATCACTTACCACCCTACCTGGACCAGCATTCTCTGATGTCAGTGACACACACCTTGATTGCTACCCAGTTAGACCACCGCCACATGCTTTATGTGAGGCTGCCTTGGGAGACAACTCAGAAGCAGCAACTGGTCAAAAATGCAGTGGCTACGGTACTGGCACGTCAGTCCTGCCAGTCTCAAATAACACGAATTTTAAAGCTTCTGCATTGGCTACCAGGAAGCTTCTGGGTCCAATTCAAAGTGCTAGTTATTGCTTTTAAAGCCCTTTCTAGTGCAGCAGCAGAATGCATCAGGTAACATCTTACCTGAACTGAATCTGCCCACCTGGTCTGGTCATCTCGGGAGGGCCTGAAGAGCATATCTTACCCCAAGAGAAGAACATGGGAGGTAGATTACGTAGCAGGCTTTCCTCATATTAGCCTCCACCCTCACAAGGTACGTGTGGTCCCTACTTCGTTAGCTTTCCAGAAACAAAACTGTTCCATTTCAGCATGCTTTTGGGCCCAGTTAATTTGAGTGGTGATGCCTATTATGGGAATTTACTTGGAAATGTATATTTTAGTTTTATTATCAATTTTTGATACTTGTATGCCACCCAGAGTCCTTTGGAGTTAGGCTGAGCTATAAAAATAGTGAAATAAATACATACAGTAAATATTTTTTTTATAATAAGCCTCACTGAATTCTATGTCCCTGGTGTATATTCTTTGTTTATTCGATATTTATGCTCATGCAACAAGCATGTAATACAAAATCTTAACTGAAAATATCACTGTAACTTCATGCTAAAATGAAAAAGAGTGGAATGTTTGAATGCATTGCATTTAAAAATAGAACATGGAAAGATATTGTGAGAGTCATCTGCAAATGCCCTTGTTACCACTATTACACCATGTTTCATGTTCATCACCTTCTTTTATTATCTACATTATTCATGATTATGGAACTATTTGCAGTGGCAAAGTTCCTAACTGGTGCTATTAGGTTAAGGAAGCAAACTGATGTTAATTCATATAGGAACATTGAGATTAAGAAACTCATACAATTTTGGATTTTAAAATAATATTGTAATTTGTTATAATCTGTAGATTGTTTAAATAAACTGACTATTTGCAACATATTATTTCCACATATCTTAAAGAAGTTTGGCAATCAGGTAGAAGGTTCAAATAGAAACATAACAAAACCCTCAGATACAATATTTGCTACTACTACTTCTGCTAGTTGAATCTCTTTATGTCTTCTAGTACTTCATTTCTCTTGCTGTTTATAAGGAAACAAAGAAAGGCCATGGTAAGGCAAGCAGATTTTTCAAATGTATAATAAAGAGAACAGCGTTTATTTGTCAATCATAGCCTGATCACAAAATCTCAAATTTATGCCTGCAGAATCTGACAATGGCAAAAAGTTCATAGAATCTGCCATTACAGAATTTAAACATGTTTCCCCCTGCAAGATTTTGTAGGGATTGGTTAAAAAAACAGTCTTGCTCTGCTTTTAGATACAGTGTTGTTCTAGACTTTCCATTCTCCTAGAAAAGACAGAATTCCTGTGCATCTGTCATACTGATATACTGACTGAAAAGGGAAAAGTCCAGAGTGAAAGTATTTTCAACTTTCAATTGTAGATATCTGTGGAGACCGCATTCAGCCACTCCCAACTACTTGATTTGGTCATAATGGCAGGCCAAGCAATTTCTCTTTGTAGTACAACTGAAAAGACATTCATTGTCCTGGAAGCAGCAGAGATATCTAGGTTCTTCTACCATGCCAATAAAAAGACAGCTAGAGCATTTTAGGAATACTATTGGTTCAGTTGAAACTAAAAAGTATCCTCTCCCTTGCTTCTGCACTACAGAGATTTCTTGGGTACACTCTCATTTTGGACAAGAAAAAAAAATCAAATGTAATCCACCAGTCTGTGTCCTGCCATGTCAACCAAAGCTAGTATTGCTTAATTCTAGTGCTGGCAGGCAGCCTTACATTCCCCAGTCTGAATCCTAACCAAGTCAGGGACAACAAATCTAGAAATAGACATTTTTGTTTGCAAAGAAATATGTGAAACTCAAAATAATCTTTCAAAACTGGATGGATGCAGAGACAGCATCTGATTTCAGAGATGTCACCCTGCCAAGTACGCAGAGTGAAGGGGATCGATCCCTCTTCTTCCCGACTCTGACCTAGCCCATTTGCCATTGCTCATAACAACAACTGAGATTCTGGATAACTCCTCACATAGGGTTTTCCATGGAAAACATGGTTGTCTCCAAAATGCCAGGGCACTCTCTCCTTCCCCTAACTGGAAATTGAGAAATCAGTGAATATGAATCCAATGTGCGTGAGTGTAAAAGAACAAGACAAACCAGGGCAGTCCAAGCCAGAGCAATATGGATGATGGAAACGGTTTGTGTAGCAGCCAATCACCATAAAAACAAAGCAACAAACTACTGATCTCACAAATAGTTGTGTCATTACACTTCACAGGGCAGATTTTTCATTTGGCAATCAAAGCTATTACGTAATAGTTCTGCTGTGATGATTCTGTTATCACAGATACTGTACGTCACTTAGTACTTTAGTCATTAAGACAAGCTAGAAAAATGAAAACGTATGAACCCCAAATTGGTTCTGTATCCTAACAGGCAATAACTATTAAACTATCTCTTCCTTCCTCTGGCATCTTCTTCCTTTTCCTCAGTGCCCTTTCTTTCACACACAAAAAGAGCAGTGTGCACAGACAAAGAACCTGGCTGAGTTTACACACCATATTAAGCCATCCCATGGCTTGCTTGGTGATGGCTTAGCATGAGATAGACTGGGTTTATCTCATTCATTATGCCATAAACCCTGGTTCACTGCATGGTTCACAAATGCATTAAATTATTATTTATTGTATGGCTAATGTATGTGGGCTGCAAAAATTCATACAACCACTAAATTTTCACAGCCTAGAGACAGTACCTGCATTTATTGCAATGGACAAATACAATACCCTTACGGAAAGCTGATTCTACAGCCAAAGCTTCTACTTAATATTCTATGGATGTCCTGGTCTAAACTGTTGAGGGGAAATGAATCACAAGGAAAGTCCTTGCAGTGTCAATACAAAGCAGAAAAGATCAATATTACACAACAGTTCCTTTTCGGACTTTTAAGCAGAAACTTAAAAGTTTCTGCAGCTTCCTTTAAATGCCTCCTTTAAATTCTAAACCATATGCAGAAAGAATAAGCAACAACTCTAAGGAACTTTCCCCTTCTCCCCTGAGAATAAAATTAGTTTTCTTAGTATTGAAAAATGTTTTCCATATCAAGGGCATCTCATCAAGTGAGGCTGTGCACAGAGGTTGCTCCAAAATGTCAGGCCAGAACTTCAAGGTAAGCTATTCTCTGTTCCCTCCACTAATGAATTGTTTGATATTAATATGAAATAAAGTTTTTGCTTGGTTCTTTCTTTGAAAAATGTAACATGCAGGACACACCTCATCCCTGCAGAAATGAACTTAGCTATTTGTAATATTACCTATTAGAGTAATATTGTGTAAGGTGTATGAACACATTACTTGTAGTTAGTTAATCTTGTTTACAAGTTTAATGTGTTGTGTGGATGCAGCCTATTTGTTATACATTAATTTAAGTGTCATAACTTCCTCCAAAGATTCCTAGAATTATAGTTTGGGAAAGATGCAGAATGCTTAGCCTTCCCCCTCACAATTCTCAGGGTTCTCTAGGGAGTAAGAACAGCTGTTAAACTATTTCAAATCTGCAGATTTGTGCTTTGCTTCAGTCCCCAAAAGAGAGCTTGTGTTCTGTGAAATCCCTTCCCCTTCTATGGTGATGCTGTTTGGATAGTTCAGCCTTCCTCCAGGTGGCAGCATCTACTATCTGTTGAGTTAAAACCTGTCCTCTAACTTGTAGCTCTGAAGATTCCTCTTGGTCTAGCTGCCAGTAGTTACAATTCACCTGCACTAGCCGTGCAGAGCCAGGGAAAAGGAAAGGAGCAAAAAGATTGTAATTGGTATTAGGGGAAAGGGGACTCAGTCATGATACTGTTTCTAAGACCATGACACTAATTCTTCTGGACCACAGCCTGATGTTAGGTTTAAGTATTTCCATGCAGAATAAGATATGGGCTGCAAAAATCTGGCTGAAAGTGAAGAGTTAAAAGTTTTTGGTATCTCTTTTTGCCTCTGTCTGGATTTTTGCAGTCCAGATCTGGTAGCCATAATAATGGTATTACTGGTTAATAGCAACTTCATTCCCCATAATAAAATTTTACTTTTCTCATAGGGGATGTAATGATATGTGGGAAAGACCTTGAAAGACAGGGCAAAGAGATGCTGGTTGGGGAATGGTCAGATAAGAGAGGGCATAGCCCGCAGCTGGACAGTGGGCGGGGCAAGAGGCTCAGAAGGGACCCTCCCTAGATTCTTGGGCTGTAAAGGAGACGGAGGAAGACTTGTACTTTCAGACTTGCAAGATTCTGTTAATGTAGCCTTACAATAAAGTAGAATTAGCTTATCTGGTTGTGTTTCCTGTCTAGTCTACCTGGTAAGGCCAACAGGGGGACACTTGTAGTTACATTTTGTTTAATGCATTTCTGGATTGTGAAATATAAAATAGTCAACAAAAAGAGAAAGGTGCAAAGCAGGAGGGGTAAGAACATCATTTAAATTCTCTAGGAAATTAGGTTTTAGGAAATTGTGAGTGCAGCATTAGAAGAAAACACAGAACCATGCACTGTTATGTATGTTAGTCTTAGTCACAAAACATGCACATAAAAATTGCAGGCAGGAAAAAAGAAGACCATGGATTCAGGCAGGCTTCCTTGGTTTCCTGCTCAGGAGAATTCTTGGGGATATTTGGGTAATTGATTGTCATGTTAACAGAAGAGCATGACATCTCAGAGCTGCTTAAGGCTTTAATCCTGCACTAATTTTCTGATGACCAAGGAGCCATATCCTTTATATACATATAGCAGTTCTCATGCTTCATCAAAATAGGTAGCAGCATCTAGCTAACCTTGATTGACCTCAGAAAAACTAAACAGGGTTCAGTTTGGTTAAAACTCGAGTAAGAGTCCAGCAGAAAACCTCTGAGCTATAGGCTAGATTGGGAGGTGGGGGGGGGGGGAACATGCCAAAAGAGGCCATGGCAAATACTTCCGTATCATTGCCAAGAAGACAACACACAGAAGTATCCATGTAGCCACCTGGAGTCAGGACTTTACTTTTATCTCATATCGCAAACTACATTAGAAGTGTCGCCTGGCTGCGTGTTATCTAGCCCAAAGTGCTGATGTCAAATAATGCAACTCCAAAGCCTTACCCTTAAAACATAAAAGCTGATCCTTGCTAGAACATTCAGTTTTCCATTATTGTTCAGTAGATTAGCTGAGCCAAAATCTCTGGCTCCATTTCTACCCCCTCCCCAAATATTTAAGTTACTACTCTATCAGATCTGACTTCTTTTTAAAATGATTGCGAAAACTGCATGGATCAGCTTATCTCTTCAGCAGCTGTAAGCTTTAGAATATACCATTACTGCTAGTCACAAGTCTGCTACAATAAAAAAGAAAACAGTGTTTTAATGGTTAAGTGGGTCTTTTTATGTAGAATTAGGAGCAAATTACCAATGACCTCAGACCAGACCAATTCCCAAGGCATCTGACTGATGGCTTAATTCTACAGCATACATTATGCTAAACGATGGTTGACAAATCACTGTGGCTGGGTTCAAATAGCATACAGTACTAAGCCAATATCAGACAAACTACATTATAACTTAATACAATATGCAAACCCAGTCACTGAGAAGTGACATTCATTCATTCTTATCTCAGCAGAAACATTATTGGTTGCTGCAGAAGTCTGTCTCTACTACAGTTAAGAGGTTCTGATGTCTATCTGATAAGGCATCATTGTTTCTTCCTCTATTGGATGGTGGCTCATCTTACACCATGTCCCATATTTCTGCTTCTGCAGATACTGCTGAACATTTATATTGCCACTGTCCTTTCCTCTTCCTGGTTAGTCTTTATTTTTTTTCTCCCCTGATCCCAAATCCTTTTTCCATACCTTCATTTAATAGAAATAGTTAATAATAATTCAGAGTCCTGTAATTATGTTGGCTTATGATTTGGTCTTGTGTCAACATGGAATCTTACTATTAATATAAAAAGACTCACAGCATAAAGCATTAGATCATTACTTCCTTAAACAACTCAGAAAACCGAATGAAAGACACAGCGTTAGATATAAAAACAAAACACTGAATGTTAGCTAAATTATAAATGGCAAGATGCTTTAAGTGAAGGCACACAATTTGTAAAGAACTTATAAGGTCGTATTTAGTCAAGGTCCAGAAATCCTAGGGACACAATCTGATTCTACATTCTGACCTCACTCTCAAGAGTACAGTGTAGTCATCAGGCAATCAAGAAAAGATACAATCATCTTCAAAGTATATTTTTATCTGAAGTATAACTAGCCCCAGTGTGTGTTAAGTACTGTGACCTTCCACAATCTAATTAGTTTCAGAAATATACTTTTGTAGAATGGTGTAACTATTAAGCCTAATTTCCTAGCTAAAACAAAACTTTTAAAACTAATTGCTTAGTAGGCAGATTTTCCTAGTAACAATGAGGTTACCAGCTAATGCACTTCTAAATTCTGAGGTTCTCAGCAGGTGACAGCACCTGGCTAACCTTGTTTGAGCTCAAAGGCTAAGTAGGGCTGGGCCAGGCCAGGCTGGTTAGTATTTGGATCAAGGACTATCTGGGAATTGTAGGCTGGTAAGTTAGACTAGGAATTAAAAAAAATCATGGAAAAAGGCAATAAAAAGCAACTTCTGAATTACTGCCAAGAGAACTACTTTACATGGATGTGATCATGTAGTCACCTAGGATTTGAGCTCTCCTAATTGGAGAGGGGCGTGGTGGCTTAGCGGGTAAGACGCCAGGCTTGTCGGTCGGAAGATTGCAAGTTTGGAGGTTCGAATCCCTAGCCCTGCGTGCGGAGTGAGCTCCCGCACTAGCTCCAGCTCTTGCCAACCTAGCAATTCGAAAGCATGCAAATGCAAGTAGATGAATAGGTACCACTTCGGTGGGTAGGTAACAGCATTCTGCATGCGTCATGTGGCCACATGACCGTGGAAGCGTCTTCGGACAACGCTGGCTCTTCGGCTAACAAACGGAGATGAGCACCGGCCCCTAGAGTCGGACACAACTGCACAAATGTGCGGGGGGAATCTTTACCTTTGTTGTTCAGTCGTTTAGTCGTGTCCGACTCTTCGTGACCTCATGGACCATAGCACGCCAGGCCTTCCTGTCCTTCACTGTCTCTCGGAGTTTACTCAAATTCATGTTCATTACATCGGTGATGCTATCTAACCATCTCATCCTCTGCCGTCCCCTTCTCCTTTTGCCTTCAGTCTTTCCCAGCATCAGGGTCTTTTCCAGTGAGTCCTCTCTTCGCATTAGGTGGCCAAAGTATTTGAGCTTCAGCTTCAGCATCTGTCCTTCCAATGAGCAGTCAGGGTTGATTTCCTTTAGGATTGACTGATTTGACCTCCTTGCAGTCCAAGGGACTCTCAAGAGTCTTCTCCAGCACCACAGTTCGAAAGCATCAATTCTTCGGCGCTCAGCCTTCCTTATGGTCCAACTCTCACAGCCATACATTACTACTGGAAAAACCGTAGCTTTAACTATACGGACCTTTGTCGGCAAGGTGATGTCTCTGCTTTTTAATATGCTGTCTAGGTTTGCCATAGCTTTCCTCCCAAGGAGCAAGCGTCTTTTAATTTCATGGCTGCAGTCACCGTCTGCGGTGATCTTGGAGCCCAAGAAAATAAAATCTGTCACTGCTTCCATTTCTTCCCCTTCTATTTGCCAGGAAGTGATGGGACCAGATGCCATGATCTGGGTTTTTTTAATGTTGAGTTTCAAGCCAGCTTTTGCACTCTCTCCTTTCACCCTCATCAAGAGGCTCTTTAGTTCCTCTTCACTTTCTGCCATTAGGGTGGTATCGTCTGCATATCTGAGATTGTTGATATTTCTCCCGGCAATCTTAACTCCGGCTTGTGATTCATCCAGCCTGGCATTTCATATGATGTACTCTGCATATAAGTTAAATAAGCAGGGTGATAATATACAGCCTTGTCATACTCCTTTCCCAATTTTGAAAGAGTCGGTTGTTCCATGTCCGGTTCTAACTGTTGCTTCTTGACCCACATACAGGTTTCTCAGGAGACAGGTAAGGTGGTCTGGTACTCCCATCTCTTTAAGACTTTGCCACAGTTTGTTATGATCCACACAATCAAAGGCTTTAGCGTAGTCAATGAAGCAGAAGTAGATGTTTTTCTGGAACTCTCTTGCTTTTTCCATGATCCAGCGAATGTTGGCAATCTGATCTCTAGTTCCTCTGCCTCTTTGAAACCCAGCTTGCACTTCTGGTAGTTCTCGGTTCACATACTGCTGAAGCCTAGCTTGTAGGATTTTGAGCATAACCTTGCTAGCATGTGAAATGAGCGCAATTGTACGGTAGTTTGAACATTCTTTGGCATTGCCTTTCTTTGGAATTGGAACGTAAACTGACCTTTTCCAATCCTGTGGCCACTCTTGAGTTTTCCAAATTTGTTGGCATATTGAGTGCAGCACTTTAACAGCATCATATTTTAGGATTTTAAATAGCTCAGCTGGGATACTGTCTTCTCCGCTAGCTATGTTGTTAGTAATGCTTCCTAAGGCCCACTTGACTTCACTCTCTAGGATGTCTGGCTCAAGGTCAGTGACCACACCATCGTATTTATCAGGGATATTAAGATCTTTCTTGTATAGTTCTTCTGTGTATTCTTGCCACCTCTTCTTAATCTCTTCTGCTTCTGTTAGGTCCCTGCCTTTTTTGTCCTTTATTATGCCCATCTTTGCACAAAACGTTCCCTTGATATCTCCGATTTTCTTGAAGAAATCTCTAGTCTTCCCCATTCTATTGTTTTCCTTGATTTCTTTGCATTGTTCATTTAAGAAGGCCTTCTTATCTCTCCTTGCTATTCTCTGGAAATCTGCATTCAGTTGGTTATATCTTTCCCTTTCTCCCTTGCTTTTTGCTTCCCTTCTTTCCTCAGCTATTTGTAAAGCCTCATCAGTCAGCCACTTTGCTTTCTTGCATTTCTTTTTCTTTGGGATGGTTTTAGTTGCTACCTCCTGTACAATGTTACGAACCTCCATCCATAGTTCTTCAGGCACTCTGTCTACCAGATCTAATCCTTTAAATCTATTCCTCACCTCCACTGTATATTCATAAGGGATATGATTTAGGTCATACCTGAGTGGTCTAGTGGTTTTCTCTACGTTCTTCAATTTAAGCCTAAATTTTGCGATAAGAAGCTCATGATCTGAGCCACAGTCAGCTCCAGGTCTTGTTTTTGCTGATTGTATAGAGCTTCTCCATCTTTGGCTGCAAAGTATATAATCAATCTGATTTCGGTATTGACCATCTGGTGATGTCCATGTGTAGAGTCGTCTCTTGTGTTGTTGGAAAAGAGTGTTTGCTATGACCAGCGTGTTCTCTTGACAAAACTCTATTAGCCTTTGCCCTGCTTCATTTTGTACTCCGAGGCCGAATTTGCCTGTTATTCCGGTTATTTTTTGACTTCCTACTTTAGCATTCCAGTCCCCTATGATGAAAAGGACATCTTTTTTTGGTGTTAGTTCTAGAAGGTGTTGTAGGTCTTCATAGAACCGGTCAACTTCAGCTTCTTCGGCATCAGTGGTTGGGGCATAGACTTGGATCACTGTGATGTTGAATGGTTTGCCTTGGATCCGAACTGAAAGCATTCTGTCGTTTTTGAGGTTGTACCCCAGTACTGCCTTTCCCACTCTTTTATTGACTATGAGAGCTACTCCATTTCTTCTAAGGGATTCTTGCCCACAGTAGTATATATAATGGTCTCCTGAATTAAATTCGCCCATTCCTGTCCATTTTAGTTCGCTGATTCCCAAGATGTTGATGTTCAATCTTGTCATCTCATGTTTGACCACATCCAGCTTACCTTGATTCATTGATCTTACATTCCAGGTTCCTATGCAATATTGTTCTTTACAGCATCGGACTTTCCTTCCACTTCCAGACACATCCACAACTGAGCGTCCTTTCGGCTTTGGTCCTTTCACTCTTTCTGGAGCTACTCGGAATTGCCCTCCGCTCTTCCCCAGTAGCATTTGGACACCTTCCGACCTGAGGGGCTCATCTTCTGGCGTCATATCTTTTAGCCTTTTGATACTGTCCATGGGTTTTCTTGGCAAGGATACTGGAGTGGTTTGCCATTCCCTCCTCCAGTTTTGGACCACATTTTGTCAGAACTCTCCGTCATGACCTGTTCTTCTTGACCTGACTTCATTGAGTTACGCAAGCCCCTTTGCCATGACAAGGCAGTGATCCATGAAGGGGACCTTTACCTTTACCTACCTTTAATTGGAGAATATACCATTACTGTAAGCAGAAGTGATAGTTTAAGCAAGGGCTTTGGCAGTTATGATAAGAAAAAAAATAGGTCAACAGGGAATTCCATTTATTGGAAGCATTTGAAATAAACAGGTTAGCTGTATCAAAGTGGACCTCACTGGAAATCAAGGTTACATTTTAGAGGCTAACAAAAGTATGGGTTTTCAGGTTTCTTCAATGAGGAGATTCTGGAGTTGAGAAACAGCCACTGAGAATACTGAAAATTATCTTAAATAAAGGTTATGGCAGTTTATCACAATGTCTTATATGCATATGTGAAAACAAGATGTTATGTTTTTATGCTGTGTTTGATTTACACCCTACGTTTCTACTCTGGCAAGCTCTCAAGGTGGCTAAAAAATCTTTAAAATGAAAGCAGAATATAAAACTTAATCATACCGATGAACAATAAACTACATCCTAAGGTCAACAGTTAAAAAGCCTAGCCAAAGAGGTGCACCTTTACAGATTTTCTAAATGGCCAAATGCAACTCCAAAGGGAGGGCATTCCATGAACTGGGAAGAATGCAGAAGACAGTCCTGTCCTACATGCCAGAAGTTAAGAGTTTTGGACATATCTTCAAAGAGGTGTCTCCTTAAAAGCCATACATGCCCAAACAGGCAATCCGTTAGATAGTTATCCCATGAGGTCAAGACCAAGACCTTAAATTGTGCCTGGTAAGCAACTGGCAACCTGTACAAGCATCCTTCTAACTTGCACTAGTAAGTAGCCTACTTGCCACATTTTCCACAGTTGCAGCTTCCAAACATTTTTTAAGGATAGTCCCAGCATATAATTTAATTGCATCCTCATCCTACTCCTGATTGCTTCATCAACCACATTACTGACAAAACGACATTCTAGATTACATCCATAGCGAAAATTGCATCAAAAGAGGCAAAGCACTACATTGCATGTTGCTGTTTTGGTCTGGGTAGTCATGTAGTTTTTAGTTGTGTTTTTAATTTATGTATTGGACTTATTGCATGCTGCCCAGATTCTTCTTGGAGCAGCCTTAACAAATTCAATTAATTAATTACTGGAATGGTGATGGACAACTTTAAGCCTTTACAGCTGTGGGCTGGGGCTGTAAGGCGCTCCATCCGATATCTATAATCTCCCTACTCTAGAGTAACCTACAGACGCGTAAGTTCTTAGAAGCAAGAGAGTTTATTACAGCATACAGAAGTTAGCACAAACAAAGACTTGAATGGATGAAGCAAGTAAAGCATGCACATTTAAACTCCCCCCCCAAGGTTCTTGGATGGTGACACGTGTAATTCCTGTCTTCCATGGTGCTCAGACATCCGCTGGCGAAGATGTGGAATCGCGGTCGTCAGCTAGGTGCGAACCGGTCTACTTCAAAGCCGGCGTCGCTTTCGAGTCAGTTGCAGTCTCCTGGAATGTGCATATCTGCCTAGCGCCTTTGGCAGAGATCTGCCGATCTCTGACATGCTCCCGGTCCAAGATGCTCTCCCCACCCCCGTAGCTACGTTTGCTGCTGAACTAGCTAATTAAACAGTTTCATACATTTCCTGTGAGGAGAGAGCACAAAAGTATTTTAATACATTTCCTTGTTCAGGTGCCCGTTTCAATGAGGTTTGTCCGGGAACTCCCTATGAAAAGCTTTTAATAGTTTGGGAGCGCGTGTGTGTTTCGCGCTGACCCATTCCTTGTCTCCTATTGGCAAATGTTGCCACTTTACTAGGTATTGCAACTGCCCCTTGTGCCATCTGGAGTCCAGAATCCTATCTATCTCAAAGTGTGGTTCCCCCTCTACCAGTATTGGAGCGGGTTCCTCTGGTTCCGGGTGCCATTGCTGTGAACTGTGGTGTTGTTTCAACAAGCTAATGTGGAAAACTGGGTGTACCTTTCTTAGTGACTTTGGTAACTGCGGTTTTGCCGTTACTGGGTTAATGATTTCAATAATTGGGAATGGACCTATGAATTTGGGTGCTAGCTTTCGTGAAGGTTGTGTGGCCCTCAGATTTTTTGTTGACAAGTACACCTTGTCCCCTACTCTCAGTTCCCATTCCCCTGCCCGTTTGAGGTCGGCGTGTTTTTTATAACTTGCCTTGGCTTCCTGTAATGTTTTTACCATGATTGGCCAATTGCTTGTTATTTTTGCGATCCATTCATCCGCCTTCAATGGTTGCGCTAGTTCTGCGCTTTGGGTCATTGCCAATTCGGGGATGGCCACAAACTCCTGCCCTGTGGCTACTTTAAATGGCGAGAACCCAGTGCTTTGATGCAGCGCGTTATTGTAAGCAACCTCTGCGAATGGCAACAGTTCAGCCCAGTCGTTTTGTTGGTAATTAATGTAGCATCTAAGGTACTGCTCCAATGTGGCATTAAGACGTTCGCTCGCCCCATCTGTGCACGGATGGAACGCACTACTAAGCCTCTGTTCCGATCCAATTAACTTCAAAAATGCCCGCCAAAACTTGCAAGTGAAAGTGCTGCCGCGATCGCTGATTATGCGTTCCGGCATTCCGTGAGCTCTATAGATGTGCTGAATGAACAACCTAGCTAGTTTTTCAGCATTCGGTATTCCCTTGCACACAATGAAGTGTGCCTGTTTAGAAAATAAGTCTGTGACCACCCAAATGGCCGTGTTCTTTTTGCTCATCGGTAAATCCACTATAAAATCCATGGCAATTTGCTTCCATGGTTGTGTGGGGTTTGCTACTTCCTGCAATTTCCCTGTGGGTTTTCCCATTTTTCTTTTGGCGGTTGCGCACACTGGGCATGAGCGCACATAGGCTTTAACGTCTGTGCGCAACGATGGCCACCAGAATTTCCGCCGGATTAAGTGTAATGTTTTCATGAAGCCGAAATGTCCTGCCGTTTTGTGATCGTGATGTATGCTCAAAACCTTTTGCCTTAAGGGCTCAGGGACATAGGCTTTGTTATCTTTCCACCCCACTCCATCATTCTCTACTAGGGTGTGTTTATTTTCCCCCCACCAGGCGTCTGTTACTGTTGCTGCCCGCAGTTCGGCTGTCCACGGGTCGCTCTCAGCCGCGCGCTTCGCGCTGCTGCGGGTGATTGCCATATTGCCCTCCCCCCTCCCTTCTGGTGCCAATGGGCTCTGAGCCTCCGCTGGCTGGGATGGGATGAGCAACTCAATGACCTCCTCCATTTTGCCCTCATGTTACGGCAAATGTGACAACGCGTCCGCCAAGTAGTTTTTCCCCCCAGGGAAGTACTTCAATGTGAAATTGAATCTACTGAAAAACTCTGCCCACCAGAGGTGTTTAGGATTTAGTTTTCTGGGGGATTTGAGAGCTTCCAAGTTTTTGTGGTCAGTCCACACTTGAAACGCTCTGCTGCCCCTTCCAGGAGATGTCACCACGTGCTTAGGGCATGTTTGACAGCGAATGCCTCTTTCTCCCAAATATGCCATCATTTCTTCGTCTGATTAAATTTCCGGGAAATGTATGCAGATGGTCTTAATTTCCCACTGTCATCTATTTGCAGTAGTATGGCCCCAACTGTGCTAATTGATGCGTCCGTGTGTATCACGAACGGTTTGTCTGCTTCTGGGTGTTTGAGGATGGGATCCTTCGTGAACATCGCCTTTAGCTTATCAAAGGCTTCCTGGCATTCTTGTGTCCACACGAGTTTCGTGCTCGGTGGCGGGGCTTTTGTTTTTGCACCCTTGCTTTTCGTTTTAAGTAAATCAGTCAGGGGCAACGCAATCTGCGCGAAATCCTGAATGAATTGCCTATAGAACCCCGCAAACCCGAGGAACGCTTGCAGCTGTCTGCGCGTTCGGGGGGGCTGCCAACCCAGGACCGCTTTGACTTTCTCAGGGTCCATCTCAATGCCCTCGTGCGATATGCGATACCCCAGGAAGTCTAGTTGATCCTTGTGAAATTCACATTTCTCAAGTTTCACATATAGCTTCGCCTCAAGTAATTTCTCTAACACCCTCCTGACTAGTTCCATGTGTTCCTCCAAATTTTCAGAAAAAATCAGTATGTCGTCCAAATATACAATTACCCCTTTGTACAGAAATTCATACAATACTTCATTTATGAACCTCATGAAGATTCCCAGTCCCCCTGCAATCCCAAACGGGAGCACCCGGTATTGAAAAGATCCCAGTGGGCAATTGAATGCAGTTTTCCACTCGTCCCCCTCCCTTATGCAAACACGATAGTAAGCTTCCCTGACATCTAGTTTCGTGAAAATTTTCCCTTTAGATAGTTGAGTTAACATGTCTTTCAGCAGCGGGAGAGGGTACTGTCTCGTAACCGAAATTGCATTAAGACCCCTGTAGTCAGTGCAAAGCCGGAGGGACCCGTCTTTTTTCTTCCTGAACAATACCGGGGCCACAAGGGGGGAGTTTGCTGGTTCAATAAACCCACGTGCCAAATTTTTATCTATGAATTTGCGCAATTCTTGTAGTTCTTTTTGCATCATGGCATACACCTTGGGCTTGGGAAAAGGTGCCCCTGGGATAAGGTCAATCGTTGCGTCTGACTGCCTGTGTGTGGGGGTTCTTGCTCACATTCCTTCTTGCCGAATACCTCCGCCACAGGGAGGTATTTCTCCGGTATTGTATCTGTAAGTGTGCCACCCCCTTGGTCCTGCTCCCCCTCCTCAAGCTCCGTCCCGGTTGCCCCCAGCTCAAGGCTGTTAGGTGTGCTATCACTGTCCATCTCAAGATAAGTCCCGTCCATAAAGTCCAATTCGCCCCAAACCCAATCCACCTTGGGGTTTCTTGCCCTCAGCCATTTCAGTCCTAATACGATGGGTCGTGTTGCAATGGGACCCACTAGGAAGCGCAAAGTCTCTACATGGGTCCCCATAGTCATTTGTAGTCCTTCCGTGTAAAACTCCACTGGCCCCCCCTTCATTTCAGACCCATCCAATTGGCAGAATGTGATGGGGGTATTTAGTCTAAAAAGGGTTAGCCCCATCTTGTCAGCTACGTTCGGGTGCATTAGGTTTCTAGAGCAACCCGAGTCCAGTATTGCAACTCCCGCATATTTTTTCCTCCCACCCAAAGTCCTCAACTGTACCTTTAGGTGCATTGTCGGGTTGTTGCGACCACTTCCATTGCGCCCCTTTGTGGAGGTCTGTCGTGGCGCTCATTAGAACAGACCTGTCTCGTTTCCTGCCAGCTGGAATTCGGAGTCGGAGTCATCGCTGTCATCTTCTAGGTCCGGATCCTGCCATGGGTTCACCATTGTCGCTGCCGCTCCTTTGCCTTTGTTGGGTGACGCTTTGTGGTTGCTCCCGTCTGCTGACTTTTTCATCGGGGTTTTCCCTTTGAAGGTTACCTTCCCCCGAGGGCAGGCACTTAGTCTGTGTCCCTCCTTCCCACAACGGAAACACAGTCCCTCTTTCATCCGACGGGCCTTCTCCTCTTCCCAATTCCGCTGTTTCGCATTCTTTCGGGAATGGGTGAGAAAAGTCCCCTCTTTTTTCTGCATGAATTGCAAGCTTCTGATACTCTGTAGCTGCAATCTGTTGCTTTCAATCTTTCCTGCTAATTGGATCCACCCTTCTAGTGTTCCTGGGTCATCTCTGTCTAGTGCCCTTTCAAGCAGGTCCTGACGTAGTCCATACTGGAAATGTTCAATTTTGAACGATTCCGGCCAGTCCGGTAGTTTTGACAGGAGCTTTTTGAAGTCCATAGCGTATTCAGCTACTGATCTATTTCCCTGCCTTAAACTCCAGATCTGTGCTCTAGCTGATACTTTCGACAGCGTATCCTCAAATCTCTTGCGAAGGGCGTACATGAACTTCTGAAAATCTAACAGTTCACATGCTCCGCTGTCATGTAATGCGACCAGCCAGTCGCCCGCCTCCCCCTCCAAAAAGCTGGAGACGTACCTGACTTTGCTCACCTCCGTTCGGAAGGTGTGTTCGAATTCTTCCATGAATCCCTGTACGTGCATTAAGAAACATGCCAGTTTCTTGGGGTCTCCATCAAATTTCACCTTTAGTTCGCCTATGCCACCTGGCGCCTTGGCCCCCCATGGGATCCTACCTTGGTCATAGGACGGGGTCATGAACGGACGAGTGTAGGGGCGAAATTCTTCCTCTTCTCCCCCCCCCCCCCCATTGCTTTCGTCGCCTGGTTCCACGATGTCCTCCTCCTCTTCGGACATCACCGTGCTCTGTTCCCTCTCTCTGGGTTCATCTAATTTCTCCATCATTTTTTCCAAGGCTGCCCTCCAAGAGTCCAGTTTGTTATTTATTAGCCCTACCTCCAGTGCAAATGTGACATCTGGTCTTCTAACCTCTCAATGCACTGGGTTGGGGTGACCCTCTTCTTGGTGCCTTTCCCCCCTTTCTCCTTTATCCCTTCGCCCACGGCGACAGACCATCCCGCCAGCCTCAGCTTGGTGATACTGAGATTGTTGGGGGTTTTGTGTACCTCTTGGTGTTTCTCTTTCTTCTGAGCTTTTTTCCCTTCCCGCTTGTCGGTGGCCTCGGTAGAGTTTTCTTCCGCTCGCTTGGCTGCTCCCTCCATCGTCTGGGTGCCTGATGAGCTGGGTCTGGCTGCTCCGTTGGTTTCCTCCGCCTCTACCGGTCCCATTCCATTCCGCGGTGCCGAGTTGTGGTTGTGTACGTGACCACCTTCAACCGAGGGTTCGCTAAATTTTCAGAGTAATCCCCGGGATGGGTAGTCAAAAAAATTTTTTTTTTCATTCAAGTCTTTATGTAAGGCGCTCCATCCGATATCTATAATCTCCCTACTCTAGAGTAACCTACAGACGCATAAGTTTTTAGAAGCAAGAGAGTTTATTATAGCATACAGAAGTTAGCACAAAGACTTGAATGGATGAAGCAAGTAAAGCATGCACATTTAAACTCCCCCCCCCCAAGGTTCTTGCATGGTGACACGTGTAATTTGTGTCTTCCATGGTGCTCAGACATCCGCTGGCAAAGATGTGGAATCGCAGTCGTCGGCTAGGTGCGAACCGGTCTACTTCAAAGCCGGCGTCGCTTTCGAGTCAGTTGCAGTCTCCTGGAATGTGCATATCCGTCTAGCGCCTTTGGCAGAGATCTTCTGATCTCTGACAGGGGCGGAGAGAAAGGTAATATTATGAAGCCAATTTTACTTTAAAAAGAAAAGAAAAAGAGGTTACGGGAGTGTGCTGTGGTTAGGGGGACACAAACATGAGCCCGAAAATTGACTAGTGTGTGATCTGCCATGGAATCATACAGGTATCCTCCATATTCATGACACCAACTCCCTCCAAAAGAAACCCAGATCCAAATATGCTGTCTGTGATATATAAGACCAGATATCAACTGGGACAGCTCCATTATCATAATGAATTACATAAAATCCTGAGCCAATCTGGGCAATAGAAATCCCACAAGACAAGGAGCATAGGATAATCCCATGCCATGCCTGAGATCACCCCAGCTCTCAGGAAAAGAACCTGTTAGGTAATAGGTTGGACAGCATAATGGTAGCCCTACACTGCCCTGCCCACCTACTTTCACCAACTTGCAGTCAAACTGACAGATTGCCAGATGGAGCATATAGTGAGCAAGACAGAATTTCTATAGACCACAGCCCCTCCACCTCCTCACCTGCTGGTCTTTGCCTGCTGAACCATAGAGGAGTGTCAGGGAGATAACTGGTGAAGAAGGAAGGGGCTCCCTCCAGGGGGATAAACGCATGTGCAGTACTGAATCACTTTGCCTTCCTCACAAGAGGCTGAAGAAGGCACTGCCCTAATTTCTTGGGCCTTTTCTCTGAGCATTACTAGTTCATTTTAGTTTACCTGGATTCTGTCTAGCAGAGTAGATCAATAAAACACTAGAGCCTGTACACCAAGTCTCAGCGTGTTCTTTCACTCGAAGTCAGGACAAGGAGCCTAATAAACAAAGCTGGGAGAAATGAATGTCAGGTCAGTGCATTCCTCTGGGATTAAGTCCTGAAATAATGTATGTTTTATTAGCAAACTCTCTAGTATTAAAGAGCAGGACTTTCACGTTGAAGGAGCCACTATCACTGTCAACTTGGTTAGGATGCCACCCTTCAGCCTCCAACTGTGTGTTACTCTGCCATCAACAATTGACCATTTTCCATGTCTTACTCTACCCTGACACATCTCTTAACTCCAGGCCACAACCCTTCTCCTCTGTTTGCCCCTCCTAGAACCCACATTTACTTAAAAAAATAAAAGTGTGATGCCTTTAGCTCAAAGGTCTCTCTAAAGGGCTCCAGAAGGAACTACCTCCTTTGGTGTGGACCTCAAAGCAGCTATCAGGGAAGTAATTGTTTTAAGCCCCAGGTCCAGCTAATTGCTTGTCTATTTACTGCAAACATGGTTCATTCATTTTTTTTAATATAAAAGTGTGTGACCAGAACCCACCCCTCCCAATTTATTAATCTTAAATTTCAAAAACAATCTCCTAGGATTCAAAATTATAAATAAAGCTGACATTTTCTTCTCCCTCCTTTGACTCATCCTGATGTTCCCTTCCCTTCTAACCATCAAGCTAGTTGTGGCTTAATAAATGTCCCAAACACCTCCTAGAAGCCTCCTCCAATCCATTGAAACTCTCAGCGCATAACCTAGGATAAGAAAATAGTATTTGGCCCAGACATTTCTGGGGCCTCTGAAGTTTTCCTTATGGACATTTTATCCCTGATTTACTCCTTTTCTGCTCTTCAGTAATTTGTACTTATCCCAAACATAGGTCTCTCCAGCCATTACTCTATTTATTGTAATTTTTGTTCAGACACAACCAAAGACTCCCACCCTGTCTGGAAGCCTCTGTGAGGGGAGAAGAAATAATGAAAAAACAGGCTAGAATAAGACTAAACTATTCTAATCTGTTTTTCATTTTTCCTCAGAATTGGGTGTTTTCCCAAGTGGCTCACTCTCTGAGCCACAGGGAGGGTGAACCTGTCTTCACACATATTAGAAGCTTGGTTTATTAACTTTCAGATGGACATTTTTCCTATCATAAGCCATCTTGACATTGTACTTGATTGTTCGAAATAAATGCTTGTATGTTTCTTGCTGTGAGCTTGGGAGATGCGCCATCTTTCTATTATATTATATAGGAACTCAAGTTATCACTGAATTTTGTGGGGAGTTTAGTGGATATGAGACTTTGCACATACCTGTGGCATTGCTTCCTGGAATAATAAGTAGTTCCTTGTCTGGTCTTTTAAAAAGTGACTATTCCTTGAATTGAAACATTCCCAAGGGAGAAACAGTGAGTTTGGCTGACAAAGACGAGCTTGTTTTGTATCATTTTCCAGTAAAGGTAAAGGTTGCCCCGCACAGTCATGTCCGACTCTAGTCTATTAAATATGTATATATTTAATTTAATATATATTAAATATATTTAATATAAAATTATTAAATGTATGTATGTATATTAAATGAATGTATGTATGTAGGGAAACACTTTGGTATTTAAAGATACAACATTCTTGCTGTTTACAGATAAAATAAATTGAAAAACTGATTAAATATGGAAAATAAATCCTATCAAAAATTGCCACCAATATTTATGGTGTTTTTCAGAGTAAGATATGTTTAAAAAAGGTTACTGCTTAAATATCAACAGCAAAGGAAGTTTAAGGTAAAATATGTGTGAGTCAATATATCTGCAATCCAGATGTTCTGGACTCCAATTCCTATAATTCTCAATAACATGGTCAAAGACAATCCATGCTGGGATTAAATTAAAGGATTTAATCCAACACACTCAGATTTCTTTCTAAAAGGTATATCTTCTATTCTAAGAGGTTAGGTGCAAGGAAATTTTTCATAAAACATATGCCAAACACTATGCACAATCATTTGTGTCCAATGATTCTTATAAAAGTAAAATGAAATCATTTCAGCCTTAAGCTGGGCGGGGAAATGTCTACCTGGTAAAGCATACTGTTACCCATGTATCTTTCCTTTACACTCAGCTTTTCTTCCTCTTCTGCTCTCCTTGATGTGGACCTTATTCTTGTAAAGTTCCATAATACATATTACAATTTCTTTTTGGAATGTACGTTTCTTCTTCAAACTAAGCACTTCAGCACTTGTCTAAGGAACAAGGATTTCTGAACTTGGCTATTTCCTTGACATCCAGTTGTTTAGTATTCATCAACTTAACTTTACATTACACATTTCCTTATAACCAAGAAAAATACCTGGCTTTCACAAGCATGGATACCTTGCTGTTTGAAAATTCTCTACTTTCTGCTCTTGAAATTTAGAATGTTAAAACTTGACTATAGTAGAAAGTTAAGGGATCTGATGTTGAGGGCAGTTGGACAATACTGTGTTATCAAGATACTGTAGGTATTGGCAGATAATGCCTAGAACACTGTGTGTTCACTGTAGTAAGGAAACAGGCTAACCTAACCTAACCTAACCTAACTCTCTAACTTTCTAACCTAAGCCTAACTCACATACATATGATTGGTGAAAATAAGAGGAGATATTGCTATGCTCTTAGATAATTTAAAAAGAGAGATACAGAAACTTGGAAAATTATCCCATTTGTTTTCAAGCATTTTCATTCTCCTTGCCCCTTGCCACCATAGGTATTATCTAGCAATGCTAAATGATTTACAGTTTTCATTGTTCAGAAACCTCCTGAAACAATCTAGTTAGTTATATCACACTGAGTACAACTGTGCAGAAGTATAAGATAGCTAAGAGCCATTTTATATGGCATGCATACATTTTGCTAAAAAAAATGTCCTATTACTAAGACCCCATTTTGCATGGCCACATTAGATGCAAGAGAAGGGGTGGGCAGCAATTCCTGCTCCTCGTTCTGTTGTGTCATCATCAGCCCTGGGAAAACCCTGGGAATCACGTGCCAGCATTCAAAGGCCCCAAGGACTGACCTCTCTATCCACCCATCAGCAATCCATTCTGATTGCCACAGATATCAGCCAGCTTTTCATTAAAGGGGATAGAAGGAATTTTACCTACAGGCACAATATTCTCCTCCCATAATTTTATCTGCAGGCATAGTACTATAATTTTAACAATGCCTTGTACAAAGCATGCTTCTTTGTGCTATTTTTTGAGGCACAAGTTCCAAACGAAGCGTTGAGGCCATGGGGCTCTTTGGATAAGCAGGGCTTGGATACCCCATTCTCATAAGGGAACTGTCTGGGAAATGGAGGATTTTGTGAACTGGTGCATCCAAGCTTCAGGATCAGTGTACATGAACAGGATGTGATCATTTACATCAGGATGAACCTATAACATTCCTGCCACTACTCATGCTAATCTAGCAAGGAGGCTGAATGGTAAATCTAGTCAGTAGGCAGGTTGATCCATGATCAGATTCATAAACTATATCATGTTGACCTCAATGATCTTGTCTGCATAATACATTTGACTATAAACTTAAGTTAGTGAACATGCCATTTTTAATCCTCTGCTCACCATTTTTAATCTGTGCATTCAAATTCTCTATATGGCCACCTTGAACCACTTTAACCTAGATGCTGTACCATCAAACATGCTGAGCCGCTATCTAACATTTGAACAGCTTGGTAAATCCGAAGATAAAGAGATGTGTGCAGTTAGCTAAAATGACACCAAATGCAGTGTAGCTAAGGTTTATAATGAATGTATTTTGGGAATATAGCCTGTATCAACAACCAGTAAAGTTGTAGCCTATTTTGTACTTCATTCTGTGGCTGGGTTCATATCACATGCTAAGCCATAAGGTAGTTTACAAGTTTGTGGCTTAGTGTGCTGTGTAAATCCAACAAATTATGACTTATTCACAAGCCATTGTTAAGCAAATGTAACAGTCTATCTGTATATGGTTCATTCTGCTGTCCTCTAACCAGGTCTCACTGGGCCTTGTTTCCAATAAGTCCTATGGGCACTGTTTGTCATTTTCTGCCTGAAGACCTGATGCATCAAAGCATCCATGCATGTTAGCAAAACCTTCTGCATTAAATAAGTTGCTATTTTTTTATTGAACGTTTCCTTTTTGTTTAAAGAAACAGAAACAATAAAGATAAAGCTGAACCCTTGGGTCACTTGTCTTGTGCTACCAGAAGAGATGGGGGCTGCGTCTTGTTCCTCTTCACCCTGCAGAAGAAAGACTTTTCCTATCAAGATATTTGAAGATTAAAGGCAAAGAAACCAGCTTTTGAAATATTCCACTGATGCTGCAAACACCCTTGTTAATAGTTATGTCTCGCTTTGTTACTTCATTTTAATAAATCATAAAATGACGACAGCTGCCAAATAAGGGATCTGGCCCCCAGCCTACAACTGACTTGAAGCCTTAAAATATACTATTTATGGTACTTGAGGTTTAAAGCTTCAATTTCTTGTATAAACCTTGCCTTCTCTACAAATTATGCCATGTGTGTATAAGCAGATTTATCTTGATTTCCAGAGGTGCTCCAGCCCTCCTACAAGCAAAATTCACATTTGTATATGTTTTGAAAAAGCAATGAGGTGGCTATTTTGCTTTTTCATACAAATGGTCCTGTGCTGTCACACTGGGAGAAAGAGGTTTCCTAATAATGTATATAAAACTCGGCTTGCTTCTGACTACATATGCCCTGCATAGTTGTCTTTCTGTTGCCTGACCTTTTTTTTGTGTGTGTGGGGGTACTATTTATAGACTCTGGCCAGGGGAAAAAGGGGGATACTGGTAAGTATGATGCTCACTGCAGTAAGAAAACATGTCTTCTGCTATAGGGTTCAAGGAAGTGGCCTGGAATGGGCCTTGCTCTCTGGGTCCTAAACTTTTGGGTGAAACAGATTGGAGCAGATTTAGTTAGAATCCAGTTGTCACTGGACAGAATGAAACAAGCTATGATTCAAAATGTCTAGGAGATAATGGAAGAACTAGAATAGGTAGTTTCTTCCATGTGTCTTCTATAACTAAACTGCCCTCTGTTCTCAATTTGTATACAATCTCTCTGTATTCCTGTTTTAAGCATGTAGAAACCAAAGCAAGGGGAGTTTTTGCTCTTTGAATAGGAGTGGTGATACATGGGAGAGCTTCATGAACCTAGATAAACTGTATTTTTATGCTCGCGGCATATCTGCATTATATCCTTAAGCTGCTCCTATTTCATATTGATGCTGCCTGGACTGGACACCCACGTCAAGACATTTCTGTCTGGATTGGAAGTGAATTGCCAGGTGTTCAGTCCACAATGAATTGGGTAACTGGATAATTTCCCTGCAGCTATGCCTTCCAAGTTTCCAGTGCCAGGAAAGGAATTGGGAATCCTTTTCCTTTCTGTGGGTGAGTCTTACTGGAGATATATACTGTTATGTGGGTGTGTAAACACACACATACAATATATGTACACAAAGTTAAATTACATGTATAAAAATCAAAGCACCAAAATGCACACACAATAATCAGCTTTCAAATTAAAATTCTAGTAGGGTCTGCTACTGCTTATCTTACAGGTCTTTCTCAGTAGTATAGTGTTTATAACACTTACCTAATAGGCAAAACTAGAACGGTCATTTTTAAAATTATTTTTCCCCAGAGATATCCACTTTACTGCTTTTTTAAAAACATCCACCAGTGCACTATTTCATTGTCTTCCCAGTCACTTGAGATAGAGGATTTCCCTTCAGCTCTCAAATAGCTGGGAAAAAAGAAAGTTCCTTCTACCACAAGTGACTGGAAAAACAATGAAACAGTGCAGAAGTGGACTTACTATTTTTTTAAAGGCCAGAGAAAAAGTAGGTTACTCAGGGAAAGAAAAATAGTTTTATGGTTGTTGTGGGTCTTCCGGGCTTGTTTTTCTTAAGTTTCTGCTGGATTTGAACTGCCAATCAAAGCATATATGTTTGCTTAAAGTACAGCAGGCAAACTGGACAGCAACAGTACACAATGCTACTTTCAACCTGAAGCAAGAAGATACAGGCAGAGGTCACATTCATGGTTGGTTGGGAGCAATAGAAGACATTGTCATCTGTTCCTGCCCTCCAGAAACTCCAGCTCATACCACATGGCAACTTAGCAGAGCAGATATGCTCCAGTCTATAACTGCAGAGCAACTGGAAAGCAAATATATGGGTGCAAACTTACAAGAACTACAGTAAGTTAATTGAACTGAGCGAACATGCTGCCAGGGGAATATTTCACACTTTAGTACAGATTATCCAACTGCAAATCAAGCTTGTTGGAAAAAAGGAATGATTCTACAAATTGGTTGTTGTGGGTCTTCCGGGCTTTGTGGCCATGTTCTGGAAGTTGTGGTTCCTAATGTTTCGCCAGCATCTGTGGCCAGCATCTTCAGAGGGCAGGAGCACAGACAGAAGCACTCTTTCTGTGCTCAGGTAGAATGGTAATGTTTGGCAATGTTTGTTTTCTATTTATAGAGCTAAGTTATAGGAGATTAGGTGGGGTTTTTTGTTGTGTTGAAATGTTAACGAGTGGCTGCTGAGCGTGATTAGCATGTTCATTGTTAGAAGTATTCCCATGTCCTGGTAGTTGAGCTGAGTTCGTTGACCTTTTGCAGGCTGTGTTTTTCAGGACTGGTAGCCAGGTTTTGCTAATTTTTAGACTTTCTTCTTTTTTATTGTAACTGTGCTGGTGTTTGTGAATTTCAATGGCTTCTCTGTATAATCTGGTGTAGTGGCTTTTGGTGTTGTCCAGTATTTCTGTGTTTTCAAATAGGATTTTGTGTCCCGTTTGCTTGAGAGCATGTTCAGCTACTGAAGATTTTTCTGGTTGCTGTAATCTGCAGTGTCTTTCGTGTTCTTTTATCCTGGTGTGAATGCTTCGTTTTGTGGTTCCGATGTATACTTGTCCGCAGCTGCATGGTATACGGTATACTCCTGCAGCGGTGCGGGGGTCCCTTTTGTCTTTTGCTGATTTTAGCATTTGTTGTATTTTTCTGGTGGGTCTGAAGACTGTTTGAAAGTTGTGTTTTTCCATGAGTTTTCCCATGCGGTCAGTGACTCCTTTGATGTAGGGCAGGAATTCTTTGTTTGTGGGGGGCTGTTTTTCTTCAGTTGGATGTTGTTTTCTTGGTTTGATGGCTCTTTTTATTTCATTCTTGGAATAGCCATTCGCCTGTAGGACCCAATTCAGATGGTTAAGTTCATTGTTGAGAAATTTGGTTTCACAGTTTCGATTAGCACGATCCACCAAGGTTTTGATCATGCCTCTCTTTTGTTGTGGGTGGTGATTGGAATTTTTGTGCAGATACCAGTCTGTATGGGTGGGTTTTCTGTATACTTTGTGTCCTAGTTTGAGGTCTGGTTTGCGTATGACCAGCGTATCTAAAAATGGAAGTTTGCTGTCAGTTTCTTTTTCCATAGTGAATTGTATATTGGGGTGGATGCCATTTAGGTGGTCCAGAAATTTATCCAGTTCTTCTTCAGTATGACTCCAAATTGTGAAGGTGTCATCCACGAACCGGAACCAGACTGTTGGTGTAATGGGAGCCGATTCCAAAGCCTGTTTTTCAAAATGTTCCATGTAAAAGTTTGCTATGACTGGGCTCAGGGGGCTTCCCATGGCAACGCCATCCATCTGTTCGTAGAACTCATTCTCCCACTGAAAGTAACTCGTTGTTAGGCAGTGTTGAAATAAAGCTATAATGTCTTCTGGGAAGATTTGCTTGATGAGTGCCAGGGTGTCCCTTACTGGCACCTTGGTAAACAGGGAGACCACGTCAAAGCTGACCAGTTTGTCTGTGTGGTTGAGTTTTAGGGTGCTGATTTTGTTGATGAAGTGTCCTGAGTCTTTGATGTGGGATGGAGTCTGTCCAATGTGGGTCTGTAAAAGGGTTGCCAAATGTTTGGATAATTCATATGTCGGGGAGCCAATGGCACTTACAATGGGTCTGAGTGGGATCGAGTCTTTGTGGATTTTGGGGAGTCCGTATAGTCTTGGTGAGAGAGCTTCTGTCTTGCAGATATGTTGTAGTACGTTGGGATGCAGGGAGGAGCTCTTTATCAGTGTGTTGGTTTGCTTCATGATTTTGCTGGTCGGATCCCGTCTTATTGTTCTGTATGTGGTGGGGTCTAGTAGTTCTCTGATTTTGTCTTTGTATTCATGTATGTTCATAATTACCGTGGCGTTGCCTTTGTCCACTGGAAGAATGATGATGTCTGGGTCCGAATTGAGTGTCTCTATGGCGTTTCTCTCCTTCTTAGTAATGTTGCTGGTGGGGGGCTTTGCTTTATTTAGGATTCTTGCCACTTCACCCCTTATTTCTTCTGCTTCTTCCTCCAGCCGTTGGTGAATGGCTGATTCCACATTGGCAATGACATCTTCCACCGGAATTCTGGTGGGTGTAATTGCAAAGTTTCCTCCTTTGCTTAGGATGGAGGTTTCTTCAGGAGAGAGTAGGCGTTCTGTCAAATTGATGACAATGCGTGAAGTATCCAGTGCCGGTTTTGGTTGATTGTTTTGGCATTTGTTGAATTTTTGCTTTTCTCTGTTTTTGTAGTCAATGATGTCCTTTTCCATTTTTCTGTAGGATATGTTATCAATCTTGTCCCAATCCTGGCTTCTCATTTTGTGACTGAGGCTCATATGTGTGGCGAATAGATCTTTTTCTGTGATGGCAAGATTTCTGCGGGTTGTGTGAATTCTCTCGCACAGGAGGGCTTGTTCAAGGCGGTCGTAAATGCGGCTGGCTTGTGATGATTTGAAGGTCCTTTTTGTTCTGAGAAAGGCTGGAATGGTCCTGGTATCTCTGCATTGCATTAGGAAGGTTAAGGAGCAGAGTAGGTGTGCTTTTCTGTTCCGGAGTGTTTCCAGTCTCCGTGTCTGTCGGAACGTTTCCTCCCCGTAGAGGTGTTTAATGTATTGTCGAAGGCTTTCACGGCCGGAGTTCGATGGTTGTTGTATATGGTTGTTGTATGTATTTATAGAGCTAAGTTATAACTTAGCTCTATAAATAGAAAACAAACATTGCCAAACATTACCATTCTACCTGAGCACAGAAAGAGCGCTTCTGTCTGTGCTCCTGCCCTCTGAAGATGCTGGCCACAGATGCTGGTGAAACGTTAGGAACCACAACTTCCAGAACACGGCCACACAGCCCGGAAGACCCACAACAACCATCAAACTCCGGCCGTGAAAGCCTTCGACAATACATTCTACAAATTGCTTATCCTTTGTAAATAGAACTATTGATTAGGGAAGAATGCCCACATGGATTCTCTCAGCTAGTCCAATATGCATGTGTTTTAGACAGCCTAGACTTAAAACTAATTTCATCAGCACAAGTGTAAAATACTGTCTAATACTCAATGTTAGTTTTGATGAATGGATACACCTCACAAACTTATATATTCCATCCTCTTTCTTTATACATTGCAAAATTATTACATCTGTAATAGTTTTGGCCAATAACCATGGCAAGTACAAATATTAGATAGACAAAACATATGAGAGTTGAATGAAAAGAAATACTTCCAATGCCAAAACTTTAGCTTTAATAAGGATATTTTGATAAATGAAATAGGAAAATAATCATTGAAATGAGTTCGTTTGTTACCTGTATTTACTTCACATAATCACCACCATTCGCTACACACTTCTGCCAACAATGGACAAGCTTCTTAAAGCCATCATGAAAGAACTCCACACTTTGTCTCCTTAACCAGGTTCTGACAGTCCTTTCCACCCCTTCATCTAAGTCAAACAGATGTCCACAAAGGTATTCCTTTAATTTTGGGAACAAATGGAAGTCACATGGCACCAGGTTTGGATTCAAGATGGTGAAATCCAACTTCACAAATGCCTCTTTGGTGGCTTGTAAGGTGTGAGGTTTAGCATTGTAGTGTTGCAGCAAAATTTCATTCTTTTGCTTTTGAACTCTGCATAATCATTGTTTCATAGTTTTGAGTGTTAAGTGTAGCCTTCAGTCAATAGGGCACCAGGTTCAAGAAAATTCAAGAAAATTCAAATCACATGTTGAAACTATGGTTAGCAGCAAATAGGTAAAGTATAGTTTAGGTAATTCAGTCTTTGAGTAAATTTGAAATATAAATAAATAAATAATTACAGTTACTAAAAACGATCTTAAATTTTACTAATTTACAACTCCCATCATCCTTGCCCACTGATCACACTAACTCAAGATACTGTTAATTGGTGTGACAATATCTGAGATAATATGGTTGGCCTGAGATCACAGAGTGTAGAAACTCCGTATTTTTAATGCTAATTAATCATAGCTTTCACACCATATAATAATAACTTGACAAGGGAAAAAGAAAAGTTGGCTATTTAAACTAAATGTATACACTTATCAATGCTGTACTATACAAATGTATACACTTACCAATCTAATGCTATGAATGTTGGGAAGACATCCCAAGGTCATAGAATATATCAGATAACATCTACAAATCCTCTGAGAAGTTCATCTGTTGAATATATAATATATATATACTGTATATATATAGTATATATATAAGAATGAAACATCCATCCATGTAGGGGATTTGATTTCAAATTCTCCCCTTACGATCCATAGAAAGTTTTTCAGAGTTGGACCTCTGATTACAAGAAAGGTATAAAGGGGGCAGTTCAGAGCTGTGGAAGGATTTTGGATGCACAGGAATCAAAACTCTCCAGGTCCCAAGCATCCCAGCTACAGCTGGGGGATTTACACTACTCAAATAGCTATGTTAAATACCTGAAGAGAGTTTAACATAAGGATTAAGTATGTGAAGAAACAAAATGGTGGCCCTGACAGGCATTCCCAACCTTCCAAGACAAGCTTGAAATATATCCTAACAGACAGGCCACCAGAGCTAGGCAGCAAGCATTCAAATTGCCCTCGATGAAAGTCATCCAGAATTTTGCAGCACAGATGTGGCAACTCTTATCTAGCAGAAAATCCATTTGACCTGTTAAGAGGTATATTCATTTTGGGAAAGTGAGCAGTAAATATTATTGCCTAAGCAACTGTACCAACAGCTGAGCCAATTAAGGAAATAACTTTATTGAATAAACTTTTTATATTAATAATACTAAATTGTGGTAGAAATATTTGTTTGAAAAGATTCTGAAAAGAGCATAACATGAACATGACACACAAGAAAATGACTTAAGTAGATACAGAGCAATGTGATTGCAGTATACCTGTTTTGTCTTTGCTACCTCCAGAAAAAGAGAGCATGAGGGAATATTATATAGGAGCTGCACAGCTTCTGAGACAGAAGGGAAGAAAGAAAGGTTGCAATTGGATAGCGTGGCAGCAGTTTCTGCCAATGAGAAAGACAGGCAAGCACTCACTGAAAGGGATGCCAGCTTGTGATATAAGTAAACCAGCTGCTGCAGACAGGATTGACTTGTTGCATTTAGCTACAGCTCCATCCATTACTTTCCCATCATGAAGTTGGTAAAAGGATGCAGGTGACAGACTGAAGCTGGAGAAAGGGGAAGTATTTACATCAAAACTAAGAAGAGCCCTACAAGTTGTACAGCAGGAAAAGAAATATTTCTAAAGGCAATGAGATGGAGCCAATTCCTGCAAATATTTAGGCTTATTTCAAGTTTGCAACAACCTTAACAGTCCTTACAATTCAGCTGTATAGCCACGAGCTGGATGTAAAAAATGTGTGCTGGAGCTGACCCAGTCCACTCCTTGGATTTTTGCACACTATAAATGCAGCCCCAGGTTAGAACCATGTGACGCCCCTGAAGCCTTGTCTATGGTCCCCTCCCCACATTGTTACTTAATTGTAATTTTTAATTTGACAGAAGAGGAAAGTTAATAAATACAGTATGTGACTGGGGGGCGATCATATTCATTATAAGTACATTCAATTAACTTTAAATAGGAAGAAATCAAATGAATTTTAGTTTTTGTCCTAATCCCATCTGCTACTTTTGTCCAAGTATTCAAAGGCCTGGAAAAAGATGCACACTTCTGTACTTAATTCCTTTACCAAATGATTTGCAGTCTTCTGCAAAATCAACAGAACTTTAATCAGGAGAAAGTGACTTTCCCAAGAAGACTATTTCCACAGAGCTGGGACGAAATAACTAAAAACTATGGCTGCTGATTAGTTACTGAATAAACTTCCAGTGTAATTAAAACTGAGAAGAGGGCAGAAAAAAGAAACCCAGTTTTCTTTGATAGATCTGTACAGATGAAGGTAGGGGCTGTTTACATCTTTAGTACCCACAGTGGAATCCCTTTCTTTTTTTATGGAAATGTGTTTAATTCAATGGTGTTAGATAGTTACTTGCTGTGAGTACAGTACTAAAAGCATAATATACATTTAATATGCAATACCTAAAAGTAATTTTAAAAAACCCTGCTAATTTGCAGAATGGATCAGATCTGAAGTGTAATTCATGCATAGCTTTAGAGCAGATATGTAGCTTTTATAGCTCCTATCTTTTACTTGTCCAATCACTGCTCTTACAGTTTTCATATGGTATCACTCCTAATGTGTTTTTTTTTTTGCCAAAGACAAAAATAAATGTATTGTATTACTGTAATTGCCCATGGTGGATGACTGGATGATCTCTTACTGCTAAACTAAAAATAAAGAATGAAACTTACCTCTTTAATGTGAAGTTGCCTGAATTTGAAATATTTTTTTAAATAAATTGTGATCTCCCAGGGAACCCCTAGTGACCTCTCACGGAACCCTAAGCTTCCATGGAACCCAGGTTGAGAAACTCTGCTCTTAGTGGACAGTTTGGTACTCAGTTTACCCAAGAGCCTGAAAAAGGAACAAGAAGAAATAAACACCACCTATTGGTGGCGCCCTAAGAAACAGAATACAAACACGAATGTTTCAGAAGTTATGCCTGCAGTATGTGTGGCATGTTTCTATTCCTGCCTGAAAATAACCTAGTCTTCAGTAAGTACACACTTATAGGGCTACGTGAAGAAAATTTACAAGGGTTGCAGCTGTAAATGGCCACATTTCAGTTGATGAGAAAAGATGAAAATGTATTAGATCAAACAATAGCAGTGCTACAATAGAAAGTGATAGAGGAATCGGAAGGAAGGAAGGAAGGAAGGAAGGAAGGAAGGAAGGAAGGAAGGAAGGAAGGAAGGAAGGAAGGAAGGAAGGAAGGAAGGAAATCTAGACCAGTAAAGGAGAATTACAAAAATAAACAAAAAATGTAAAAGACATTCTGCAGTAGTTTGAACTTGGAAACAGTATTGAGGCCTCCATAGATTCCTCAAGCCCCATATTAACTATGAATCAAGGATGCAACACATGTAATGGGATTCCAAAATAAGCTGTTACAGGAGTCTCCAAAAAGTATAGAAGCCCTCTTTGATCAAACAAAAGTTCCTTCCATACCTTTTAATAAAAAAATATCTGTCCTATTTTAGTTCGGATAGCTGAAGGGTATAGGTTCATTTGAAATGTGTTTCTGAGCACCTACTTTAATTAACAACTGAAGGGCATGTGTCTCTTTTCATTTTTTGGATTCAGAATTGCTCCCACTCTGATAAAGTAATTTTAGAAATTCAGTAGGTTCTGCATTTTGTCACTAGGAAAGAGAGCAGGGGAGGCTCCCACTGTATCTTCCACAAACTTGGTCAGGAATTCCAGACAGATGTTTGCTCCAATTTTTTAAATAGTGCTCCAAAATCTGAGTTGCATTTCCAAATATTTCTGTTCCTTCAATATTCCTTTCATGATTTTAAACTTATTTATATCATGAAGTTCCATTTACTTTCAGAACAACTTTTCTTTCTAATGTATATGATTGTAATCAAGTCTGCTTGATGCCCCCCAAAACATGCACATAGACATACACAGCAACACTTTCTGATTTGTAGAAGGGATCCCTTAAGCTATTTAGGGGCAGTGCTTGCTGCAAATGTGCTCCTCAAATGTTACGTAAAGAAGGCCTCTTTCCTCACTTCGTGAGCAAATTTTTAGACAGGCAAAGTAAAACCATTCTGTCCCCCAAACTATTAGCTCATTGGGCTGGAGATACTAAATTATATTAGATACTTGCTGCAGTAATTGAAAGTGGTTTGTCCAATGCAATACCATCCAGAATTTTTCAATTGAAAAGACAAGGAAACTAGTTCTAGGTGTAGTGGAGGAAATAAATCTAACAAACAAAAGAGAGGCTGCACCCCTTTTCCTCCCTGTCTTTTAGACATGACCAGGGTCAAACCCAGCTGCTCTTTTTGCCTAATCCTATCAGACCTAAATTGACCCTCCCTGCCCCCAGACAAAGCCCCTCGGCAATCCCATCTAAACCAAAGAATAGAAGCCGCCTCACCAGCTCAAAGTACAGCGCAAGTGCAGCCCTTACAAGGAAATCGCAACCTAGAGCAGTGTTTCTCAACCTTGGCAAGTTTAAGATATGTGGACTTCAACTCCCAGAATTCCCCAGTCCACATATCTTAAACTTGCCAAGGTTGAGAAACACTGACCTAGAGAAACCTTAAGTTTCCATCGTCCATCAGCTGAAGACCCCAGCGTTCCATCTCCTTTAACAATGAGCTTCCCCAGCAATGCACAACGTAACCAGTGTATATTGATTTCTGTGCAATGTAAGACCAGATTCCAATCCTGAAACACAGGTCTAGTGCTCTTTTAATGTATATGTAGCACTAAAGTGTGCTTATATGTATCCTGGGCACATTCCTCTGCAGGTGCAAAGTATCCAGTGTGTCCTGGAGACCAAGCCAAAATGGCTACGAAAAACAGTTTCCAGCAACTGGAGGGAAGGAAGGATCCTCACAGCAACCTAAAGTAGCCAGTAGAAATGGGCAGATCCAATCCATGACCATGTCAGCAACCACATCATCAACGAAACTTGCTAGATTGTCTCCACAGCCAAAATTGGGGTGGGAGAAGAGGGAAAAACAGCTAAACACTACGTTTAGCTACCTCAACATGGGCTGAGAATGAGACAAAGACAATGTCATGAGAATAATGCATAATTATAATGCATAATATCCTGTTGTTGTTCAGTCGTTCAGTCGTGTCCGACTCTTCGTGACCTCATGGACCATAGCACGCCAGGCCTTCCTGTCCTCCACTGTCTCTCGGAGTTTACTCAAATTCATGTTCATTACATCGGTGATGCTATCTAACCATCTCATCCTCTGCCGTCCCCTTCTCCTTTTGCCCTCAGTCTTTCCCAGCATCAGGGTCTTTTCCAGTGAGTCCTCTCTTCTCATTAGGTGGCCAAAGTATTTGAGCTTCAGCTTCAGCATCTGTCCTTCCAATGAGCAGTCAGGGTTGATTTCCTTTAGGATTGACTGGTTTGACCTCCTTGCAGTCCAAGGGACTCTCAAGAGTCTTCTCCAGCACCACAGCTCGAAAGCATCAATTCTTCGGCGCTCAGCCTTCCTTATGGTCCAACTCTCACAGCCATACATTGCTACTGGAAAAACCATAGCTTTAACTATACGGACCTTTGTCGGCAAGGTGATGTCTCTGCTTTTTAATATGCTGTCTAGGTTTGCCATAGCTTTCCTTCCAAGGAGCAAGCGTCTTTTAATTTCATGGCTGCAGTCACCGTCTGCGGTGATCTTGGAGCCCAAGAAAATAAAATCTGTCACTGCTTCCATTTCTTCCCCTTCTATTTGCCAGGAAGTGATGGGACCAGATGCCATGATCTGGGTTTTTTTAATGTTGAGTTTCAAGCCAGCTTTTGCACTCTCCTCTTTCACCCTCATCAAGAGGCTCTTTAGTTCCTCTTCACTTTCTGCCATTAGGGTGGTATCGTCTGCATATCTGAGGTTGTTGATATTTCTCCCGGCAATCTTAACTCCAGCTTGTGATTCATCCAGCCCGGCATTTCTCATGATGTACTCTGCATATAAGTTAAATAAGCAGGGTGATAATATACAGCCTTGTCGTACTCCTTTCCCAATTTTGAACCAGTCGGTTGTTCCATGTCCGGTTCTAACTGTTGCTTCTTGACCCACATACAGGTTTCTCAGGAGACAGGTAAGGTGGTCTGGTACTCCCATCTCTTTAAGAATTTGCCACAGTTTGTTGTGATCCACACAATCAAAGGCTTTAGCATAGTCAATGAAGCAGAAGTAGATGTTTTTCTGGAACTCTCTTGCTTTTTCCATGATCCAGCGAATGTTGGCAATCTGATCTCTAGTTCCTCTGCCTCTTCGAAACCCAGCTTGCACTTCTGGTAGTTCTCGGTTCACATGCTGCTGAAGCCTAGCTTGTAGGATTTTGAGCATAACCTTGCTGGCATGTGAAATGAGCGCAATTGTACGGTAGTTTGAACATTCTTTGGCATTGCCTTTCTTTGGAATTGGAACGTAAACTGACCTTTTCCAATCCTGTGGCCACTGTTGAGTTTTCCAAATTTGTTGGCATATTGAGTGCAGCACTTTAACAGCATCATCTTTTAGGATTTTAAATAGCTCAGCTGGGATACTGTCTTCTCCGCTAGCTTTGTTGTTAGTAATGCTTCCTAAGGCCCACTTGACTTCACTCTCTAGGATGTCCGGCTCAAGGTCAGTGACCACACCATCGTATTTATCAGGGATATTAAGATCTTTCTTGTATAGTTCTTCTGTGTATTCTTGCCACCTCTTCTTAATCTCTTCTGCTTCTGTTAGGTCCCTGCCTTTTTTGTCCTTTATCATGCCCATCTTTGCACAAAACGTTCCCTTGATATCTCCGATTTTCTTGAAGAGATCTCTAGTCTTCCCCATTCTATTGTTTTCCTCGATTTCTTTGCATTGTTCATTTAAGAAGGCCTTCTTATCTCTCCTTGCTATTCTCTGGAATTCTGCATTCAGTTGTTTATATATTTCCCTTTCTCCCTTGCCTTTTGCTTCCCTTCTTTCCTCAGCTATTTGTAAAGCCTCATCAGTCAGCCACTTTGCTTTCTTGCATTTCTTTTTCTTTGGGATGGTTTTAGTTGCTGCCTCCTGTACAATGTTACGAACCTCCATCCATAGTTCTTCAGGCACTCTGTCTACCAGATCTAATCCTTTAAATCTATTCCTCACCTCCACTGTATATTCATAAGGGATATGATTTAGGTCATACCTGATTGGTCTAGTGGTTTTCTCTACGTTCTTCAATTTAAGCCTAAATTTTGTGATAAGCAGCTCATGATCTGAGCCACAGTCAGCTCCAGGTCTTGTTTTTGCTGATTGTATAGAGCTTCTCCATCTTTGGCTGCAAAGTATATAATCAATCTGATTTCGGTATTGACCATCTGGTGATGTCCATGTGTATAGTCGTCTCTTGTGTTGTTGGAAAAGAGTGTTTGCTATGACCAGCGTGTTCTCTTGACAAAACTCTATTAGCCTTTGCCCTGCTTCATTTTGTACTCCGAGGCCGAACTTGCCTGTTATTCCAGTTATTTTTTGACTTCCTACCTTAGCATTCCAGTCCCCTATGATGAAAAGGACATCTTTTTTTGGTGTTAGTTCTAGAAGGTGTTGTAGGTCTTCATAGAACTGGTCAACTTCAGCTTCTTTGGCATCAGTGGTTGGGGCATAGACTTGGATCACTGTGATGTTGAATGGTTTGCCTTGGATTCGAACTGAAAGCATTCTGTCGTTTTTGAGGTTGTACCCCAGTACTGCCTTTCCCACTCTTTTATTGACTATGAGAGCTACTCCATTTCTTCTAAGGGATTCTTGCCCACAGTAGTATATATAATGGTCTCCTGAATTAAATTCGCCCATTCCTGTCCATTTTAGTTCGCTGATTCCCAAGATGTCGATGTTCAATCTTGTCATCTCATGTTTGACCACATCCAGCTTACCTTGATTCATAGTTCTTACATTCCAGGTTCCTATGCAATATTGTTCTTTACAGCATCGGACTTTCCTTCCACTTCCAGACACATCCACAACTGAGCGTCCTTTCGGCTTTGGCCCAGCCGTTTCACACTTTCTGGAGCTACTCGGAATTGCCCTCCGCTCTTCCCCAGTAGCATTTTGGACACCTTCCGACCTGAGGGGCTCATCTTCCGGCGTCTTATCTTTTAGCCTTTTGATACTGTCCATGGGTTTTCTTGGCAAGGATACTGGAGTGGTTTGCCTAGTTACCTATATATATATTCTCATGACTTTGTCTTTGTCTCTTACTTCACTATCCTCATAGCTTAATACTGGCTTCAAAGAATTTATTTCAGTCCCCAAATCACCGAGATGTCACTCACATGTACTATCTCCTTGCTACTCCTCTCCTTATTACTAAACACCTGCCAGTAGTTTCCTCACTCACTAATGCTTGAGGTTGTCACTTCTTGTAAGGTCCTCCTGTATTCAGCAGCTTGTAACCTTTGCAGTGCAATCTTGCAATTGTTTAATCAGAACTCCTGTTTGAAACAATGGAAGCAACCCTCATAGCAAGTGTCTAGGCCTGACAAACTTTTGTCCGTGTCTCACATTAAAGCATTCTGGTGAGACCCTGAACACAACTGAAGCAAAACTGTGTGGGTTTTGCTGTTATCTGAGCCTTGGGAAAGGAAGCTCCTCCTTTTTCTTCTCTTTAACTCTTCCAAACGCAAGAGAGCTACAGCTTGGGGATCTGCCCCAAAGGCTTTCAACTCAAGCAGGGCAAAATATTCTACACCCACCGACTGTCCTGATTAGGCTTTCCCATACATGAAGGGGTGGGAGATTCATTCAGACTCTGCAACCTTGATTAGTGTGGCATACGTGTAATAAACAAGCTGCTTGCTCTTCATGAGCTTGGATACCTTTCCCATCTCCTAGTGCCATAGCCAGGCGAGGGGCAAGCAATTCAACTACCCCATTGCCATCTCCTGTCACATGTAAGGAGTGCCTGCAAGGAAGACCTCCAGATACTCATTTTGCCTCTGTTCAGATCTGGGTTACAAGAAGTTAAGTTATTTTTGGAAAAGCAGCTCCCAGAGTTTGCCTAATTCCATCTGCACCAGCTCCTTTCACTCTGTTTTAAACCAGATCTTGCCGTGCTTCAAATTCAAAAGCAAACTTCGTTGTTCTTTATTAAATGTGGGCATATTTTTCAGCGAAACCAAGAAGTCAGTTTCAAGAGCTCTGCCGAAAACCTGTAGTACAGCTGACAGTCCTTGCAGGTAATTTATGCTTCCTAATAGCTTGTTTTTCTCTCCCACATGCTGTTTTCTCTTCCACACTGTAATGCAATCATATAGTCGCAGTATGCATAAATCTCTGAGTTTTATGCACTGAGGGAATAGGACACTTATACTATACTTATACTATTTATGGGTTGCTTTCCCCTCTACTTCCCAACAGTCTCAGGAATAATAATAATAATAATAATAATAATAATAATAATAATAATAATAACAACAGCTCTAGCTCTACCTGGTACGTTGAACACTGTGGACAGTTAAGAGTCATATCTATCTCCGCTTCCAGACTGTGCATTTTATGTCAACATGGATTATTAATTATATATTCTGTGCATATACTGTATATGTATTAGACAGAGAAGATAGGTGGTTTGAGAGAGGGGTCAAGGAATCCATTTATGCCAACTTGGAAAATCCTTCCTTGAATAGAGGTGGGGGCCTCAGGCACAATCTTTCCCCTATTTTCCTTCCTGCGGATTAAGACCATTTCACAAGCTCAACAGCAGCATGGTGATCTTAACGATCCTCCTTTAGATGATAAAAGGACTTAAAATAACATCTCAATATAACCATGACCTAGCCCCAGGTGTAAGGTCACACAGCTACCTAGAAACATATTTAGGATTCCCTTACTAACTTTGCTCAGACTGAAGAAGCTCCTTGGATAAGGAGCGAAACGTTTCCACTGAGAAAATAGAAATCCAGTTGACATGATTCAAGCTACAGACATATACTGTATAGTTGCACAGTTGAGAGTTTGAATTTGAATTAGCATACAGATTTATACTGTATATGTATCTATAGATGCATAGGAAGTAATGGTATTTCAGCTGTTGGCTAAGTATGTGGAGAATACACAAGAAATGCACATATTACAGAGGTACATGATGGGATAAACACATAGAGAATGTGAACATCATTTTTATAATTAATTATAACCACACACCCACCCCACAAATATACATGCAGAGTGTGCTGACATGTTGTAAGGATATTGAACCACAGATACAGCATATGCTTTTGTGAATCTGAAACTAAAATATGCGTCTCAGTATTCTACTGAGGCCGAGGATATTCTCATCAGTGACTTCTCAATTCCTGCACTGCAAAAGGCATTAGAATAAGAACCAGTGTGCACGTTATTAACTTTCTGCAGAAATCAGAGTTCTTCCAGATCCAATGTTCTGAAGTGTCAACTTTTCACACTAAAAAGCATTGACTCTTAGTAAAGGGAATTTTAAGGCAAATCTGCATGAAATAATTTTTAATGAAGGGTGAAGAATAGTTCTATCTGTTGGAAAACTTTTATTTTTCATTTTTGCTTTCTTAGGCTGAGTCAGTGGTTTAGAAAAATAATGACTTTCCCCAATACTGGCAATTCTGAAAATCTAAACATGATCAACTCACACTCTTTTATTTGTTATATTCAAAGTCTGAAAACAGAATTGTATTATTTGTTACTTGCCTTCTGCATCCTGACCATCAGTGGATAAAGAATTCTGTCCAGTCCTAACAATTCCCTACTTATGACTCACAGAAAGCAAGCCACATCTTACACTACTCTCAGATCCACAGTGCTTAGGAACCGTTGTTCTCATCTAATTTCTTGTTTGGCCCAAGGCTTGTCAATATAACTTCATGCTGTCCCTGGTTAAAGAGAAACACCTACAAGGACAAGGATACTGTTAACACCTTGGGGAAGGGAGATGGGTTGGTGGCCCAGGGTTAATACTTTTAAAAGCACTCTTCTAACAGCAGCTAAATATTTATACGTTACAAAGAGTTCAGTTGTATGCTTAAGGAAATGTCAGGATATGGAGCTATGCTCCCAAGATCAGAGTCCTGCACATATCATCCTTTTCAGTTACATACCCTGTCCTGTTTTCTTTCAGGGGGGCTTTTATGGAGTTGACAAATGGTTGCACTCTTCTCTCCTTGCAGAAACTCAACTGTTAAATTACCCGGTTGGTTCTGTTCTGCTTTCCTAGAATTATATGCAGAAATGCTTTGTAGTCCCCTCTGTAGTAATTATATCTAAAAAAACGTGTTTTTTTTTCAGACTAATTTTTGTCATTATATAATGTAAATTATCTTTTTTATTTCTGTTTATTTATTTGTTTATTGGGAAGTGGTGGCTCAGTGGGTAAGATGCCAGGCTTGTCGATCGGAAGATCGCAAGTTCGGAGGTTTGAATCCCTAGCCCCGCGTGACGGAGTGAGCTCCCGCACTAGCCCCAGCTCTTGCCAACCTAGCAATTCGAAAGCATGCAAATGCAAGTAGATGAATAGGTACCACTTCGGTGGGAAGGTAACAGCGTTCCGTGTGCATCATGCCGGCCATCTGACCGTGGAAGTGTCTTCGGACAACGCTGGCTCTTTGGCTAACAGAGATGAGCACCGGCCCCTAGAGTCGGACACGACTGCACAAATGTGTGTGGGGGGGAACCTTTACTTTTTTATTTTTTTAGCTTTTTGTTTTTAATTACAGACCTTGAGCTTGAAATGTGATGAAGAAATGCTGATGCAAATAAGTAAAACAAAATAAAACACTCCAGAATCAAATCAACCTACTGAAACAAACAAATGTATCTTTTAATTTGAACCCCCCTCTCACAATCTACTAGAGGTTTAGGAAATTAATTGAATACTGAAAGAAATTAAAATCGATGAGCCTGGAACTTAAAGGGTTTGGGCCACTATAGCTGTGTGAACAAAACGGTTGTCATGTTTGAAGGATTTCTAATCTATATTAAGGGTTCATGAGAATGTGCCCTAAATAATGCATTTTTTCTTCAGAAAGATTCTCCGGCTCCAGTGAATCGTGCAACATAATTAGCTGATAGTGTTTAGATCATCTCAGGCTTGACTGCTTGCAAAGATCTATCAAAATCAGATGTTTTCCTCCCCAGAGTTAAATCAATTCTCCATCACTGTAATTTGCGTTAATAGGCGTTGAGAGTAACTAGTGTTTACAAGTCTATATGAGAGTTGCCTGCTGACAGTTAAGTACAGCTACTGCCTGACCCAACAGCTATTGTATATGGAAACTGGGCTGGTTTATTTGATGCTATTAGTTTTTGGTGTGCTGCCTATAGGCAGAATGTTCTTACCCTCCAGGGATTACTGGGCTAACAAACAGCCGTGTCTTAACTATAGAAGGATTTGACAGTCAAACAAATACTGAAAGACGAAATAACTTAGCTATGGCTTTGTTCTCCAGCTAACAATGAGTAGCTAAAAATATCCAACTTAATTTTCCTTTTTAAAGAGGAGATGCTAAACTTACAGTTTTTGATTTGCCAGATCCATGAATACACAGCCAAATAATTTCACATTTGCGCCAACAATATTTCATAAAACATGTAATGAGGATAAAACATACTGTTCTGGACGTTGGGGCTGTGCTCTAGACCATGCCAGAGCATTCCCTCACTGCATTCAAGGCTGCCTACTGCCACTAGGCCTCAGTCCACTAGACAGGCAGAGAGACAGGCAGAAAAAGACCCACGTACACATCATTTATGCTCTAATACAACTTGGAGATGTCAGGCCTCATTTGGACATGCCTCTGTGTATCTCACTATAGGAATTCACTAACAAGATCTGACCATAAACTCTGAAATGATAGCTAACAGGGAGTATAAACCAAGTGTTCAACATGAATCTCATGCATTTACTCATTCTCTTTTCCAAGATCAGATGGCTATTTCTTGGTTCATGTATCTTCTAATTTTTATCCATGCATACCCAATTCCATTCCAGATTTCTCTTGGGTTCCTAAGTGATCGTTCAAAGCCATCCCATTTACTCTGTTCAATTGCTCACCAGAAAAAAGTCAGAAGTCCTATTGTCAGCCAGTCTAATCTTCTGCTAATCAGATGTATTGGACTACAACTCTTAAAATGTCCAGTTAGCGTAGCAGCATACAAGGAAGGTACCAAATGAGGGAAACCTATGGCAAATGGTTTATCAAATGTAACAGCAACTTCTGTATCCATTATTATTACTGCAATTTTATGTAAAGCACATCACAAATGTTCTCAAGACTAGCAAGCAAGTCATTATGTAGGGATTTCTGATGTCACAAAGGATACCAAAATGAAAGCAGATGCTTATTTATTTACTGAACCTCTGGCAAGCTAAAACATAGTTGTATCACTACTGTAAGGCTACTCAGATGGCATGCAGATCTTTCTCTGGCCTCCAAACTATTGTTCTGTCCCTTTCCTTTTCAGATTTATGTCCAGATTCTCAGTTCCTTTTAATTTTTGGTCAGTGACACAGTTTGTCACCATTTTGAAGATGTGAAACCCATTTGAACTTGCTGTCTCTTTTAAACCAGGGATGGGTTTGGATAATTTCATATGCCCAATTAGGTTGCCATCAAATGTTTCAAACCAACTCTTTCACATAGAGGGCAGATTGGTGATGGTCAGAGAAAGTCACATACAGTATAAATAGGCAGAAAGTTACTGGTGTACCTAGGCAGGAACAATATGCAGGTAGCATACATAATGCAAGCAAAACATCCTCCTCATCTCACTTTCTGCTTCATTTTTTTTCCTGAAAAGGTGGGCACAGTTCCAGACAATGCCTTGGGTTTTATTGAAAGTTATGAAGGCCAGAGGTGTTCTCAGAAATGAAGCTGCAGCCACAGGCTGGCCTTTTTGCTATGGGATATACCAACATTTAATTAAAGTAATTTTTAGAAGGTGGATGAGGATGGGACAAGAGGTTGGAAGTACCATGTTAGGGACCCCAAGGTTAGATTCCCCTTTCATCCATTAAAAATAATGTCATAATGCAACCTGAGATGTTCAAATTAAAGTACAGTAGACAATAATATTTAGCATTTGTACAGCATGTTTTCCAAAATATTTCATATGTATCATTTCACAATTTTCTGACATCCCTCCAGGGTTTATATTATGGGCGTTCTTTTCTATTTCCCCCATCTCTCACCCACCCACCAGTTTCCTAGTCCAGCCCTGATGGTCTCCCATCCAAGTACTAACCAGGACCAGACAGTTGCTTTTTGAGATCATTCAAGATGAGCTAGGTGCTGCCACCTAGCTGGTCCACACACAGACACATGCACACTTCTGTTGCCATTAAAAGAAAACCACTAATTTCTTCCTTGCCCTTCACCGAGTTCTGCTGCTAACATTCATTAGCAGTTGATTGCATTGTTGGGCAACTCTTTACAGCATGAGAGGATCATTCCTCCATCAGCTCATATTTAAAAATACAGTGTTAAATGTACCTCTCCAAACTAGAAACAGTGATTAAAGTAGCTTGTGAAAAATATAAAGTCATCGTGTATTAACCTATTCTTATCATATAACCCTATTTGAAAAAAACTTGTACTAGAAAAAAAGCATTGTTTACATTTGCCTCTTCAGTTTCCTAGAACTCTCTAACTTCACCTAAACCAAGGGTCGGCAAACCGCGGCTCGCGAGCCACATACGGCTCTTTGGCCCCTTGAGTGTGGCTCTCGGGGAAACAAGGCTCCCGCTTGCGGCCGGGCTGGACAGGTCCGTGAACGCGGCCGGTTCCGCTTCCTCTCGTCCCGCCCCTGGTTGCTGAGGGAGCCATAGCGCCCGAGACTGAGGGTGGCGAGTCAGCGCCCGGTTAACTGGAAGTCCTTATGGCGGGGCAGGATGCCATTTCTGCACAGGCATCCAGGTTGCCTCTCCTGCTTCCGACCATGAGCGCGGCACTGGTCGACTACAGCAGAGAGGCACATTCTCTCCTGTCCCCCCCCCCCCTAATCAGGATGGCAGGACTCGGCCCCCGCACCCCCCTCCCCCTTGCCCGCCCCAGTACTTTTCCTCTCTCCTCTGCTGAAATTCCGGTCGCCTTCGCTTCCCGCAGGATGGGGAGGCAGATTTTTGAGAGTGGGAAAAGAGCATTTTCGCTTCCTTTTAGGCGCCCAGCTGCCCCTTCGCTCAATCTCCCCCCTGCAAAAAGAAAGAAGGAAAAGTAAAAGCATCTGAGAACGCTGGCAGCCGAGCGTTCTCAGATGCTTTTCCTTTTCCTTCTTTCTTTTTGCAGGGGGGAGATTGAGCGAAGGGGCAGCTGGGCGCCGTTGAATTATCAGTGCGTCATGCCGTGCTGCTTGGAGCTCTTGGGCGTGTTTGTGTACCCACACGCCCAAGAGCTGTTGTGTTCCTTGGCTGTAGAATCCCCTCCTTTGAGTCTCTTCTCCCCCTTTCTGCACAGAGGCTGCCTGCCTGCTCTCCCACCCCTTCACGCAATGGGTCGGTTTTGTTATTGTCCTTGTCCTCAGTGCCTGCTCCAAAATACTGCTGCACCCACCCCTTTTTTGCTGTTGAAAGGAGAGGGGGGGATGATAAACCTTTGCTCAAGGCAAGTGGGTTTTTTGAGGGGGCGAATACATTTTAGCCCTGTGGAAGAGAAACGCCAGGTATTTCATGCTGGCTGCGCCCCCTCCCTCCGGGAGCCCCCAGACAGCGTGGGTCTTACTGAGCCCTCCGGAGTCCGAGCCCCTGTTCTGGGGGTGCCACCCTAGCCCTGGTGCGTTGAGCAAATTCAGCCAGCCAGGCTGATTGAGTAAACCAGGCATGGCGGCAGGCGTGGCGGCTCCCCAGTACACGCCACTGGCTCCTGCCTCCAAACCCCGCCCCTTCCACGTGATTGGCTCCCGCTCACAAACCCCACCCCCTTCCACGTGATTGGCTCCCACTCACAAACCCCGCCCCCTTCCACACGATTGGCTCCCACCCTCAAACCCCGCCCCCTGGCCCTTGAGTGATGTTATAAATGTTATAAATGTCAAAATGGCTCCTGGCATAAAAAAGTTTGCCGACCCCTGACCTAAACTATATTCACTAACCCTGCAGTGAAAAAATATAAGGCGCACTATTGTCATGTGTCTGAGTAATCCATATGAGAAGTAAGCATGATTTAGTTAAGTGGGACTCACTCTAGAGCAGGGTTTCTCAACCAGGGTTCCGCAGAACCCTAGGGTTCCGTGAGAGGTCAGTAAGGGTTCCCTGGGAGATCATGATTTATTTAAAAATTATTTCAAATTTGGGCAACTTCACCTTAAAGAGGTAAGTTTCATTCTTTATTTTTAGTTTAAGAGCACTGTTAATGCATATGTACAGGCCTACACATGAAACAAATATAATAATTTTGTAACTTCTGGCCTATATTTGAGCCTGAATGTGCAGGGGTTCCCTGAGGCCTGAAGAATATTTCAAGGGTTCCTCCAGGGTCAGAGGGTTGAGAAAGGCTGCACTAGAGCAGCGGTCCCAAACCTTTTTGGCACCAGGGACCGGTTTCGTGGAAGACAATTTTTCCACGGACTGGGGGGGATGGTTTCATAAGGAGCGCGCAACCTAGATCCCTCGCATGTGCAGTTTACAGTAGGGTTCACGCTCCTATGAGAATCTAATGCCGCCGCTGATCTGACAGGAGGCGGAGCTCAGGCGGTAATGCGAGCGATGGGGAGCGGCTGTAAATACAGATGAAGCTTCACTCGCTTGCCCACCGCTCACCTCCTGCTGTGTGGCCCAGTTCCTAACAGGCCACAGACTGGTACTGGTCCATGGCCCAGGGGTTGGGGACCCCTGCTCTAGAGTATACCTGCTAATAGGTAAGCAAAGCAGTTTAGTAAAATAAAGTTGGGACAGGATCCAGCCCCAAAACAACTTCAAGAAATTACTGGATCAAATTTGCAACATTTGCCAAATTGGTTTTTCTTTTCCAGCCCAAGCAAATATACAATCCATTTCCCACCTGAAAAGTGGAAATATAGGTAATTTATTCATTTTCCATGAAAATCCTAGACAAATTTTCTTTCAAGTACACATATACTCTTTAATCTGGATCTCAGATCATTTGTGCTAAAGTACCAAACTTAAAACAGAAGAACTTCCCATGGTTGCCATGCTTTTGCTAGATAGGGGAGAATTAAATGTAAATCCTAAATATGATGTCAAATGTGTCCTCTTTCTCAGTGGGAACCCTTTGTACCCACCTTGTATCCAGGGATGGAACTAGGGTCTGTGTCACCCGGGGCAAACATGGATTCCATGCCCCCCCATAGGTTATTTTGTCATTTTGGTGCCCCCTGGGTGTCATTTTGGCGCAGCACCCGGGGCACATGCCCCGCTTGCCCCCACCCTAGTTGCGGCCCTGCTTGTATCTCCCCATCACAGCAACAGATTCAAAATACCAGGATGTGATTTTAGAAATGTTTTTCTCTAAAAAAGTAATCATAGTCTTCCCTTCTTCTTTTTCTTTTGCCACACACACACACACACAAAATCAATGAAAAAGCAAGGAAAATATATAGTCTAGGTTCTAAACGTGAGAACAAATAAGAACTGTCCCCTACTCAGGGCTGTATTAAGGCCAGGGTGGTGCTTGGTTAGCCAGCTGCTATGTCCCTTTCTTTACCTCCAATACTACACACAGAGAGACCCAGGATGGCAGGAGAGCAAGCACTATTTGATGGACAACAATGAAGAAACATTTATTACATATTTTAGTGGAAAGCATCTTCCACGCATTCCTGAAACAAAAGGCAAATATTTTGTCCATGGTAGAAAACTAAAACACAAACATAAGCTCACAATTATCACTTCACTTTTTACAGAATGCAGCATGCTGGCATAGGAAATATAAACACAGAGAAAGTTTCTCAAATGCACACCACAGAAAGACACACACACACTGAGGTATCGTTTTAGACACAACAATTGAATAGGATAGGAAAGGCGCCAGCCCAAGGCCCTTGGTTGCCTAAGGTGGAGCACCAAATTCTCTCCTCCCCATGCCTTGCTAGAGGTCTTTGGGCCACTTGCTATGTCTCAGGCTACTTTAGCTCACTAAATTGTGAGAATAAAGATGGGAAGCCCATCACCTGCTACAGAAGAGGCAGATTAAAATTAAAAGTCAATCAATCAATCTAAAAATGAAGAGGCAGCACCAGTTGGAGAAACATATTTTTCGTAGACTATCTTATTAATGGTTCAGAATAAGCCTGCTTGGCATGTAAAATGGTGGAACGTCACCTTTTTATGTGCACACATGTAATGTAGAACATAGGAAATAAAGCCAGACTGCTCACTTGAGGGAATGATATTAAAGGCAAAACTGAAGTACTTTGGCCACATAATGAGAAGACAGGATACCCGGGAGAAGATGCTGATGCTAGGGAAAGCGGAAGGCAAAAGGAAGAGGGGCCGACCAAGGGCAAGATGGATGGATGATATTCTGGAGGTGACGGACTCGACCGTGGGGGAGCTGGGGGTGGCGATGGCTAACAGGAAGCTGTGGCATGGGCTGGTCCATGAAATCACAAAGAATCGGAAGCAACTGAACAAATAAACAACAAATAACACAGCTATGATCCATCTAGTACCCTCTTGGACATTTATCTGAGAAACACTCCGAGGGAAGAAGTTCATTCCTAAAGCCTGAAAACATATCCTTTAGCTCTTGCCAAAAACCCAGAATGTAAACAAGATATTCCCTGGCTTCTCATTTGCCCCATTCACATGCCTCACATCTTCTGCATAATTACTGGTGCAAAACAAATTGCATCGCAACCTTCTTTTTTTTTTTTTTTTTTGCAGATATAATTTTTTATTATTCCATTCAACATAAAACATAAACAAAACATATAACACATAACAATGATCATATATAACACATAACAATGGTTACATTTATGTATATATATTTACATTTGATTTTATATAATTATTTTTATTATATTTAATACAATGTATCCTTCTTTTTTGTCTCTAATCTTTTCTCTCCTTTATCTTTCAATCTCTTCTAACCTATTCTCTCTCTATCTATTCCTTTCCCTTTCCTTTCCTTTTGATTCTTCCTTTAACTCCTTTTCTCTTTCATCCATTCCCTTCTTCTTTTTTAACCCTCTCTCTCTCTCTCTCTAATCTCTTCTCTCACTTACCTTACTCACTCTTTCTAACCCTCCCATCTCTCTCTTTTCCTTTCCTTTATCTTCCATTTTTATTCTTCCTTTTATCCTTTCATCCATTCCTTTCTTCTTCTTCTTCTTCTTCTTCTTCTTCTTCTTTTTATTTTTATTTGACCTTCTCATTCTCTCTAGTATCTTCTCTCATACTCCCTCTTTCTCTCTCTAACCTCTTCTCTCTCTTCTCTTCTGCTCTATCTTCTTTTCCTATCTTTCTTTCCCTTTTCACCCTTTCTATCCTCTTTTTCTTTCTAACCTAATCCTTTCTTTTTCTTCTTACTTTATATATATTTATCATTCTTTTTCTCCCTTTCCTTACATTATATTATTTATTTATTTATATATTTGTATCAAATTCAATCTTAAGTTTAAATCTTTGTTTTATAATACATAATACATACATATACTCCATTAAAATTCTTCGTTTTTTTAACAAAAAAAAAAAATTCTTGTAAATACTTGATTTACATTTTTCTCTTCTTATACCTCTTTTTTTTCCCTTCGCCCCTTCTTTATTTGTACTTTTTTTTTATTATTATTATTATTATTATTATTATTATTTGTTCTCTATTTAATGTTATATTCTTTTTGAATATATTTTATGAAGGGGTCCCATGTTTCATTGTACTTCTCCATTTCTTTTCCTTTTATTAAATTTGTTAATTTGTCTGTTTGCATTAAATCCATTACTTTTATAATCCATTCTTCTTTTGTTGGAATATTTTCTTGTTTCCAGTATTGGGCGTATTTTATCCTTGCAGCTGTACTTAGATACTGAAATAAAACCTTTTGTTTTTTATTTATATTGTCTTCAATTTTACCCAATAAATATAATTCTGGTCTCATTCTTATTTCTTTATCGAATATTTTACATACATATTTATGTATTTTGACCCAATATTTTTTTGCTTTTTCACATAGCCACCATACATGGTAGAAAGAACCCCTTTTGTTTTTGCATTTCCAACATAAAATAGAGTTACTCATTTTTGATTTAAATAACACCTCAGGAGACATGCAACCTTCTATTGGCCTATTCTGAAGTAAACGAGTTTAGTGAAGCTTCCTTCCAGGTAATGATATATAGGCCTGTAATGATATATAGGTCTAATATTATGCAAGTCCAGTTGTGTTCAATAAGGCTTAGAATATGAATACTGAAGAGTATTAGCCTTAGAGCATAAGTATAGTTGACAAGAAGGCTAGCAACTGTATGCCTTTATCTGGATGATTATCCAGAACTTCACTTTCCCCGCTTTCTATTATTCCAGTTTTAGCTTTTTGTATATTTGTGATTTGGGTCAGAAGACAAGAAAGGTTGCCTTGACCTCTGACCCAGCCAGACAAAATTATATACATCAGGGCTCCTACATCCTTCTTGGCATATGCTATCATGGAGATGCTGTGCCACCTTTCCATAGTGAATAATGCAAATCACCTATGGAAACATTCTGGATCATTTTAGGCTTGAAATGACCCAATGCTACAGAGCAGTTTTTATGGAATGAGCATCAAATCTATTGTTCCAAAATCAAAGCGTTGCTGAATAAATGGCTTAGGATCAAAGTTTCACACAAAATAACCACTTCTTTGGGATTGCCTGTCAGCACTGACACATAATTTAGTTTTAAGTCTACCAATTAGAAATGTTAAACTGAATAATAGGAGTAAAGAGAGAAAAGCCTGCTTTAAAGGTGCCCATAATGTTGTGGCTAAACAGTGTTGCAGAGTGCAGAAAAGAAGTAAGAAATAGTAAGCCTAAGAAATTAAAGGCATGAGCTGAGAAAAAGAAAAGCAAACATAACATAGCTAAAACTAGCTTACATCAACATCATTCACTATAACTTTATATATCTTTCTACCTTTATAAACTGTCTTTGCTTCCACCATGACATACACCACTTCAAACTTCAGCTTTTGTTCTTTAGACATATCACCTCTTTCTTTTTCAGGATTTCACCAGCATCATCCAGCCATTACTTTCTTAGTCTATTCTTTCCTCTCAATCTATTCATTTTTTCTTTGTATATTTATTCAGTATCAGATCTCATTCATTCTCTCTATATGACCAAACTTACTCAACATACTTCTTTTGTACAAGCCCCTCACTTTTATAGTTAATCCACATTCATTCAGCACCTGAATGACCCTTGTTTTACCATGCATATTATTAAATACTTTAATACTTCAACTTACTTTTATGCTTCTCCAGACTTACTCAAATTTCACTTCTGTATAGCAGAGTGGAAAGAAACACATGCTTATACACATTCTCAGTTTTCCCATTCACTCTTCCTTCATATCTTTGGTGTGCAATTCAGTCCTCTTTCATTCTCTCTGCCTGACAAAACCACCTCTTTACACTTATGTCATACTGACCATTCACTTTTGTATTCAATACATAATCATTCTGCACCCATTCATTATTTACTGTCTTTTGGTTTTACCACATATATTTCTTAAATATCCCATTCCTACTGCATTCAACTTACCGTATTTTCTGGCGTATAAGATGACTGGGCGTATAAGACGACCCCCAACTTTTCCAGTTAAAATATAGAGTTTGGGATATACGCCGGAAAATACGGTACTCGCCGTATAAGACCTCTCCTGGCCAAGTGCAGCCGCTCGCCGGAACGCAGCCCCCAGGGAAGAGCAGGAGGACGAGCGCGGGAGAAACGCGGGGAGGGGGGAGCGAGCTCCGTTCCCTCGGAGCAGCCTTGGGAAGGGAGGGGGCAAAACGCAGTGGCTCCACGACGGGCTCCAAACTCGTCCTCCTGCTCTTCCCTGGGGGCTGAGTTCCGGCGAGCGGCTGCACTTGGCCAGGAGAGGTCATATACGGCGAGTACATATTTTCCGGCGTATAAGACGACACCCGGCGTATAAGACGACCCCCGACTTTTGAGAAGATTTTCCTGGGTTAAAAAGTCGTCTTATACGCCGGAAAATACGGTACTTTTACATTTCTCCTGAACTGCCCGACTCTCATTTCATTATAGCAAAGTGGGCAGAAACACTATATCAGATGTTCCTAGCAATAAATTCAGGACTGGAGAGGAATTTAGCATTTAACTTTTAGAGGGACATGTGGAAGGTAAAAATCTGGTTGAGAGCTATACATGATCCCCAGCATCAATAGGAGGGCCTCCTTGGTGATGGCAATCAATAGGTAAGAAGCCTTGGTGTGGTCCAAATGCTCCTTGAGATGTCTATGAAGGTTCTCAGTCATCCAGGTGGAATTGTCTGTAGCTTGAATCATGTCAACTGGATTTCTATTTTCTCAGTGGAGAAAATAGATCATATTTGGACATTCAGGAGCGAAACGTTTCCACTGAGAAAATAGAAATCCAGTTGACATGATTCAAGCTGCTCCTTGAGATGTTACTACGCTGCCTGAAGTTCTTGCAGGAAGTTTGAGGCCTCTAGAATGAGGATGGGAGAAGTAGACAACAGAGATTGGTGGCAGCCATAAGAAGTCTGAAAAAGTGACATGCAAGTATAGCAGCCCTTAAACATGCTAAGTCCTTGAAGTGGCTGGCCCAACACAAATCAGTCTTTCAACTAGAAAAGTATTTAACAACTTTCTTGCCCCAACATCTCAGAAGAGCTTTTACTAGAGCTTGTTTCGATCAATTAGACTCCATGGTAAGATATGGGAGGTTCCAAGGAGTTCCTTATGAAGACAGATTATGTATTTGTGGTGCCCCAGCTGTTGAAGATACTGCACATACCTTATTTGATTACAAATTATATTCTGTAGAAAGGACTGTCCACTTAAATTTATATTTAAAAAACAAAAAATACTGGAGCAGCCAGCAGAAACTTTCTTATTTTTTACAGGGTAAGAACCAGCTCATTACTAGCAAGACTACACTCTTCATATCAAAGGCAATCCTAAAGAGGACAGATTACATAGACCAGATTGGAGTTGACTGTAGGGGTGATGGTTTGATATGAATTTGTATTATAGTTTTATTTGTATTTACTCATATTTACTTGTATGTTTATAATGGCTTTTTATGTTAACTTCTTTTTTACTTGATATAGTCAAAAGACTAAATCAATAAAGTATCTATCTATCTATCTATCTATCTATCTATCTGAAAAAGTGACATGCAAGTAGGGAATTAACTCAATTATATGCAAATTCAGCTAGAGGCAAAAGTTCAGGCCAGTTATCTTGTTTGTAATTCACATAGCAATGCATATATTGCATTGCTTAGTATTGCTCCATTTGTTCTCTATATCTCACCATCAAATTGTGAGTGATGTGCTGAGGACGAATGAAGCTTAACATAGAGCTTCCAATGATGATGGAGGCCCCTACAGGGAATGAAATGAGCCATCCTTGAGAAAAGATCTATAACTACCAATATAGTGTCTAGTTCCTTGACACATGGTAGAATCTAAAGTGATCGTATCCCTACATTCTTTCAGATAAGGAAGGGGATGTAATGGTTAAGGTTTAATTATCAAAGGTTTTGCATGGTGACAAGTAGAACATAGGCTTTGGAATCAGGTCTGACATGATACCAACAAAAATTCTGCATCAATTGGTGTGTTGCTTTAAAAACTCCAAAATGTCTTGCAGGCTTGTTATCATGACAAAATTTCAAGACTTCTTCCCTGAGGGAAGGAGAAATGTACAGGCAGCCATTGTAAGGCAGTTCTCCTGTCCCAAGAAATGGGGGAGGAAAAATTGGGAGAGGAACGTTGAGAGTGTTCTATCTGAACACACACATCCAACTCTTATTGCTGTAATGTGCATGCTTATTCCTAAAAGTCAAGAATCTGCTTGCCTCCTCCAAAGGTTCAGCACTCAAATTTGGCATAGAGTAGGGGAAGGGGTCAAATTCTCTGGTTTCAAAATCAGAAATCCAGGTTGTTCATAAGGACCAAAATATTCAATACAAACAGAGACTACATAGGTTCCTGCATTTTTTTTCTATCGGTCATCGGGTTGGTGGTGTTTTGCTTGCCCCTAGTTGCATTGGTTCAATATCTGAAGGATTCAAAAAGCCAGGGATAGATGATGGAAATGGGGTAGACAGGATAGTTTTCTAACTTCCCATCTATAGTGACAGTGTGTTGGAATAGCACCTCTAAGTTGTATGGTATTCTTTGTCATACTAACCTATCAATGAATCCACTAGAAAGGCCCTCTTTAAATCGATCAATTAAAACTAACTCATTCAACATCACTTGTGTTAAGTTGAGCATCAACTATATACACCTGCATTCTGAGTTTAACTTGACATAATTTGCACATTTTATCGTTAGCTGTTACTCTTCTGGCAGAATCATAAAAAACCAATCTTGATTCAATCATAAAATTTTCATAATTGTCCAACACTGGGCTATCATTGTCTATAATTTTAATTGCCATTTGGCAGCTCTGTCTGTCAACAATACAAGTATAAATCCCACCTGAAAATATTTTGTGGAATATTCACTAGGTCTCAAGCAGATACATAGCTCATTGTGAGTGATGAAAGCTGTGAATCTTTCTGGAGTTTCATCACGTTTATCAGGTATGAAACCAGGAGTAGGAAGCAGTATTATTTCAGGAACTGTAGCCACTAGTAGCAGATAATTAAATTTGCCCCAATTGCTATCTTCTGGGAGATGGCTTAAGGCAAATATTTATTTTATGCTTTTGGTGCAAGTCCATTTGAGTCTCATAGTGGAATAAGTCTTTGATGACCTGTTCAGCACTCAGCAGTGTTCCAAGAAAGCCAGTAATCATGGTCTGCATCTAAAAGAGTGATACAAGATTGCCTCCATAGGAGAGAAATTAGAGGTCTTGCTAGAATCAATGTCAGATCTCCCTAGAAACAGACCTAAAGAAAGATAGCAAGGAACAATTCTCTCTGAGCTTGAATTAATAGGATGTTGCAGTGATACACAAGAATTCCAGCAGTAACGTGACTTTGAAATGCAGAACTGAGTTATAGGCAATTTGAAGCCATTGGATTTGCCTTTCTTCCTTCTGTGTTTTTGGTATAACGGGAAGGACACTGATTCTTTGAGAAGGCAGACCAGCCTTCTCTTGAATTTTGTTTTCAGAACAGTTACCATTCAGTCTGGAAATCTTCTCTTCTCTTCTCTTCTCTTCTCTTCTCTTCTCTTCTCTTCTCTTCTCTTCTCTTCTCTATTTAATCCCCGCCCATCTCCCCGAATAGGGGACTCTGGCTGGTTTACAAAATAGCAGAAGTTAAAGTCTATACAAAAAATTACTATAAAACAATAAATAGAGGGAATAAGTAAAATCCAAGAGATGGTTAAAATCCACTATCAGGATCAGGCACTACGGGGCCAGCCACCCCCAAGAGGCACTACCACCTCCGTCGTCCCAGGCAAGGCAGCAGAGCCAGATCTTAAGAGACTTCCGGAAGGCCAGGAGTGAGGGGGCTAGCCTCACCTCTGGGGGCAAGATGTTCCATAATGCGGGCGCTATCACAGAGAAGGCACGCCTCCTGGACCCCGCTAGATGAAATTCTCTTGTTGAAGGGGTCCGAAGCATGCCCTCTCTGCATGAACGGGTGGGGCAGGTCGATGTTATCGGGATGAGACGGTCCCTCAGATACCCTGGCCCCATGCCATGTAGGGCTTTAAAGGTGATCACCAACACCTTGAATTGGACCCGGAAGCAAACTGGTACCCAATGCAGCTCGCGCAGCAGAGGTGTCACATGTGCTGATCTTATAGCACCCATAACTGTCTGCGCTGCTACATTCTGAACCAGCTGAAGCTTCCGGATACTCTTCAAGGGTAGCCCCATGTAGAGCACATTACAATAGTCTATACGGGAGATGACAAGGGCGTGAGTGACTGTTCGGAGGGCATCCCGATCCAGGAAAGGGCGTAGCTGGCACACAACTCGAAGCTGTGCAAAGGCCCTCCTGGCCATGACTGCCACCTTATATATGCTTTTATACACAGCCATTTTTTATTTTTCTGACAAACATTCATTCCTCACTACAGTTCACATACTACTATCTATCTTTCCACCAGCATTTGCACTTCTTAAAAATTCTCCATCCATTTTCTGTTCTGTAGGAAACATTTTATCAAGTTATACAAATTCATCTACTTGTTCTAGTTTTTCACCATTTATGGTCAACTTAGGATTGTTTATTCCATTTTCCATGTCAAGCACAACTACCTTGGTCTTGGATGTATTCATTTTCAGATTCATTCTCCTTGTTGCAACTAACAATGTATCTGACATTTGCTGCAGATTATTCTGGCTTTCACAATGTGACATCATCTGCATACAAAGGACATAGTATATTTATATTCTTAACTGACACACTTCTTACAGCATTCCTTGCACATTTATCCAAAAATATTATGAAACAACCAAGGGGACATCACACATCCTTTTCTTATTCCCTTCTCAGTACTGAATTATTTGCTCAGTATTCAATTTATTCTCATACATACTTTACTTCATGTATATTCTGCAACCAAATTTTGATTCCATAGTCACCCAAAACATTCCATAATTCAAGCCCGTTCACTTTATCATATGCTCTTTCTGGTGTGCTAAATTGGAAAGGTTTGCGTGGATGTTTCTTCATTAGGACTGTTCAAATGTTTGAAAGAGGTGTTTCACAACATGCAGGAATGTCGATGAAGGTTCTCAGTCATCCAGGTGGAACAGTCTGTGGCTTGAATCATGTCAACTGGATTTCTATTTTCTCAGTAGAAACGTTTCACTCCTTATCCAAGGAGCTTCTTCAGTCTGAGTAAAGTTAGTAAGGGAATCCTTAAATATGTTTCTAGGGTGGCTGTGTGACCTTGCACCTGGGGCTAGGTCATGGTTATTTTGAGATGTTTATTTCTAAGTCCCTTTATCATCTAACGATCTTAACGATCCTCCTTTAGATGATAAAGGGACTTAGAAATAAACATCTCAAAATAACCATGACCTAGCCCCAGGTGCAAGGTCACACAGCCACCCTAGAAACATATTTAAGGATTCCCTTACTAACTTTACTCAGACTGAAGAAGCTCCTTGGATAAGGAGTGAAACGTTTCTACTGAGAAAATAGAAATCCAGTTGACATGATTCAAGCCACAAACATGCAGGAATGTGTACAGAGTAGCTCTTTGACTGATCAAAGCAGTCATGGCTTCTTTTCAGGTTGCTTGGAAGATGCTTATGGCTGTCTCCTCATGAATGCCCCTGCATAGCCAATCTTTTTCCAGGCTTGCTAGCTGCTTTGCTGATTCAGAGAGAGGTCCTTCTATACCTTCCCACAGACTGTGAAGCCCATCTTTCAAGGCATTTGCACGATTGTTCATTTGCTTATAAAAAGAATCTTCCTTGATTATATAAAGTTTCTGCAAAGTCAGCCAGAGCAGATTATAGACCTTCCATGTCATTATAGCAATTCTCATACTTATCTAGAAACTTTCTTCAGCAGGAAAAAAAAATGAGGAAAAAATCTTCTCCATTCACATTTCCATCAAGATACCTAAATTGGCAGCTTTGCCTAAAAAGATAGGAAATCATTGGTTAGAGGTCACATTGTTCCTTTCCCAAGTTTCTGTATCTAACCAAGATGTATCTTACCATCTCCTCCTCAGTTCCATGCAGACATTCCAGAATAAAAATAAAATCAAAAGGCAGCCTTGATTAGCTAAAAAGAAAGGGAAAAACAGAAACATTAGCAGGAAGTTTTCATAGCATAGATGTCTGGATTCATAAGCTAATACTGGACCTTGGGGCAGGCACACAACCAGTCATCATGTTTGTAACAGGTTACATATAACTGCAGCATTCAGGCTGGAGCAGCACTTTGGAGTCTATTCCTCTAAACAGTGTTTCTCAACCTTGGCAACTTTAAGACCAGTGGACTTCAACTCCCAGAATACCCCAGCCAGCACGGCTGGCTGGGGAATTCTGGGAGTTGAAGTCCACCCGTCTCAAAGTGGCCAAGGTTGAGAAACACTGCTCTAGAATCTTTCAAATTAGAATCAGAGTTCACAGATCAAAACCTTCTTTTGCTTATCAGAAATTCCCATGTTACCTTTAAAGGAAAAACTTGTGACTGTTAGGTAGAGTGAGCTCCAATTTTTGTGGGGGCCCTTGGGCAACCTGCTGTCATTGGTCATGTTTACACAACATGGTCGACCAAGTCAGCTGCTTGCCTGGGCCCTTGGCTTATTGCCATGCTCTGGCACCACGCAGTCTCCAATGACTCAGTGAAAAGTAGGAGGAGCCACTTCAAAGCGTTGCCAGCCCCTGCAAAGAAGGCGGAAAAAAGGCTGTCTCCCCCTCCCCCACCCCTGGAGAGAAGAAACAACTATTTTAAAAATCTTCAGTAGCCTAATCAGGATTAGTGCCACTGCAAATTAGGGGGAATGGCGGGGGAGCTTTACCCACCCTTCCCCTTTCTTCCCATCACCTTTGCTATATGTTGCAGTTTATGCTGCACTAGTTCATGTGGGGTTCCTGCACTTCCTTGTGTCTGGTGAAGTCCCCTTAATACTGTGTCTTTTGATGATTTATCTGGCAACCAAGGACAAAAAATATATTGTGTTGTTGCCTTATTTAAAGCTTTATACGCAGGCTTATCTTGAGCAGCAAAATGTTCCTGTTTCCTGTGAGGGATTAACCCCACTTAGTTTGCTCTACTGTTGGAGGGTTGAGCATTCCATTGCCTATACAGTAGAACAATAAACACAATGACAGTTTTAATCCAACATATCTGGAGAGCACCAGATTGGAGAAGTCTGCTGCACAAAGGAAAGCCCTGTTGCTTGTCAGGTGCATGCAAAATGCTTGGCTTTCAGTGGGATCCTAAGTGGGTGAAAGCATGTTGCAGGATGAACTGCTGACCGAAATTTCAGTTCTCAGCGGAAAAGAAGATGAGCAAGAAAATAAAAAAGAATAAACTCTCTCACAACTCTCAGAACTTGTGTTCATTAAAAGTGAGACTGCATTGAAACCAAATACATTTCATGATGTAAATTACCTCAGATTATTTGGAGCAAGTACCCTACATCACTTGGCATGTTAACCATTTGCATAACACACTAAGTTAGCAGGCCATTCAAATCAGAAGCAACAGTAGTTATGATGAAGTGCCATCAAGTACGTTTACTTTCTTCAACCTGAGCTCCTCATATTACCTAGACTCAGAACAAAGAGTTTGTGTGTGGTTCTTCCTTCCAGGCACAAATGCAGCCAGTTAAAATGAACATAACAGTTGAGCAATTCTAGCTCTGTTGGATTCTTGGTGCTCTCTGAGCTTGTTTGTTTTCTTGCAGACATTTCATTACCCAGCTAGGTAACATCATCATATTTGCTGGCTGTTTATATATAATAGCTTGCCCTGTCAGTCTTGATGGGGGTATGGCTTCCTTATTGATGGTTTCTTGGTTAACGTACTGTTTCCTCCCTGATTATACCATCTCTTCTGCTCCCATTCATTTTATATACACAGCTAGTAGGTGTGCAGTGAGGTTTTTTATCAACACTTTTATAAAATTGTAAAACAGACAAATGAATAGGAATTGGTCAGCTAGACAACCATCAGGATGAAACCAGGATGGCTGCTACCCAGCAAACTGCAGCTGGCCTTGATTTTCTGTGTTGGTTGACTCTGGCCTGATGGATAAATATCTTAGCCATGGTTAGTGGCAGATGTGGCTGAGTCTTTTGTGAAAATGCTAAATGTGGAGTCTTTAGTGCTCTCTGAGCTTGGTTGTCTGCTTGCAGACGTTTCATTACCCAACTAGGTAACATCATCAGTGCTAGAGAATGTGGGGTTTACTCCCTGTTTATATACAGTAGCTTGCCTTGCCAGGGTTGGTGGGAGTGTGGTTTTCTCCTTGGTAGTTCCTTGATTACGTTATTGTTTGTCTGACTGATTGTTTGTCTCCTTAGTAGTTCCTTGATTAGGGTATTGTTTTCTGTTTGTTTGATTGTTTGCCTGGTGTTAATCCCTGCTTATCTGGGTGTTGGCTGCTGAAGAGGATGTGTTCTGACCTTTTTGTTTCCCTTTTAGCTTTTATATTTTCTCTTTTGAATGGTGTAAAAATGTGGTTTATCTCATTTCCTAAATGCTAAATATTGGTGGGGGGAGAGGTGTCCTTCCCACCAGTTATGGGCTGGATTGTTTTAAGGACAAGCGTTTTGGGAATTGTAGTAAAATGGGAGGATTTTCTTGCTGTGATCCTACTAGCCTTTAACTGACAAGTTTAAGTGGGTTTGGTGAGACATTCATTTAAGGTGCTTATTAGTTGGTTCCCCTCACCCCCAGTTATTTGCTTTTGTATTTGTTGATGCTAGATTCTTTTCTGTTTTATTTTCCATTTATTGATGATGCTTTTTATTGTTGTTTGCCTGTTTACAGATACATTCATAGATCCATACATGCAGTATAAAATCTTTACCTTTTTAATCTGGCAAGGAGTATGAATAGTGTCAGAATTATCTCTATTGGAATAGTAAAAAATCTATTCACAATCAACCATTTTATTTATTCTAATAGCTTGTTTCTAAAATGCAACTTCCTTCTAATTCCTGTAAGTATGGAATTGTTACACATCACAAGCAGGCTATAACTTAGATAGATATAGCAAATTGGGGTATAAATTGGACTGTTTGAATAACAATCCATATCTAAGAAATGCATTAATTAATAAATATTCCATGGTGCCAAAGCAGCCTAGATAATTACTGCCTTGTAGATGGGGATGCAAAGATGTTCACCATAAATCAATGTAGTGGAATATAATATTGATGGTGTCTAAGTGCTTGGTATGCAAGCTCCACTCGGACCATCTAGTTCTGTAATTCTTTCTATGATCGTCAATTACCAAGTAGAAAATACATGGCTATCAATCTGGAATGGAATGGGCAATGCAAAACACAGCACACCAGGAGCTCTAGATTGAGATACACAGTTATGTGCGATTGTGTCCACTGTCAAATGCATCCAGAAGATTTTTTAGATTGTTTTCTAATTCCAGGGTAGCTATTCTGACATCTTCTTAGTAATGATTATTTTGCAAACCTAACCTGATTTGAAACTATGTGTGCCCTTCTTACCAGTGTCATTTAGAAATTCAACCTTCTGATGTTTCCAAGCTTGCTGAGAATAAACTTAATAAATTAGTGAGCACATTTCAAGTGCACCATCAGTGATTGCTCTGGCATTTTAATCTGACTGTGAAACTATCCAGAGTGTTCGCTTAGCGTGTGGCCAAAGGCTGAAGAATTTGCACGCTGCTGTTGTCAGTACATTAAATGACCCCTTGTGCACTGTTCTGACAAACTGAATGAATTTATAAGAATATTCCACTGGTGAAAGTAGCAAAGCTGTTCTTTCTAACACACTAGATGGAGTTATCTCAGTAAGATCACCTTCACTTTGTCTCGCCGATCTTGCTGATGAGAGATTATTAAACAATGTAGCTATATTTTATGTTCTGAGGGCTGTATATCCTATTCAATGACACACATTCTTTGCAGGTCAGTTGTAAAACATGTTGGAGGAAGTTGGCACAGAAGCACTTCTTGCAAATCCAAGCAAATCTTTCTTCTTGTACAGTACATGGCAATGTTTTATAGAATAGCCTGTAACCTGTTAAAGGAAGCCATGCTTATGAGGTGTCAGAACAACCCATGATCTTCCTCATAATTGGTGGAGAAAAAGAGAACATTGTGATCTCTTGTAGGGAAGCTGTGAAGCTGATAGGAAGCAGAATTAATCATATGCCGCTGACAAAAGCTCCTTACATTTTGCTCTAATGATACACAATAATCATGGGGCCTAGTGTGGAAGCTCAATGTAAGCCAGTTGACTCCCACTTGGAAAAATCTTTTTTGGCAGACTTTCTTTCTGTCCATCTCATGCTTGAATCATAGTTCATTCTACCTATGTTTGTTGCTGTTTTTAAATCAAGATTGTTTTCATACATATACAGTATGTATGTATGTGTGTGTGTGTGTGTGTGTGTGTGTGTGTATATGTATATATATATATATATATATATATATATATATACACACACACACACACACACACACACACAGACAGACACACACACACACACACACACACACACCTACCTACCTACCTACCTGTTCAATTGTGTCCGATTCTTGGAGACTGCCTGGACAAGTCCCTGCAGTTTTCTTGGCAAGGTTTTTCAGTGGTTTGGCATTACCTCCTTTCTAGGGCTGAGAGAGTGTGTGACTGTCCCAAGGTCACCCAGCTGGCTTTGTGCCTAAGGCAGGACTAGAACTCTCAGTCTCCTGGTTTCTAGCCTGATGCTGTAACCACTACACCAAACTGGCTCTCTCATAATTAGGGGTAGAAAATACCCATATGAAAAAGTAATGGTCAATCACAAAAGGAATATGCAAGGTAATGCAGATTAAAAAGACTTTTGATCTTTTGTTTGCATTAATATAAGCAAAATAAACAATAAGCAATAACAACGGGGTGATGAACATCCCAGTTCATATTAAAGTAAAGCAAAGGAGGAAACATTTGGATTGCAAAAAGTGGTGTTCCTGGAGAAATAAAAATCACAGATAGGGTTGAGACAGAATAAAAAAGGTAACAAGCAGGAGGAAGCTTAATTATGCCTGGTGCAAGGGCAATATTTGGTCATTACTGTCTTCAGAATTGCTCTCATTTGCACTAGTCTTTTAAAGCACATGATGGTCCAGTTCCTAACTTCAGGTGGTTCCAATAAAGATAATGGCCCAGCCGCAGTTGTGCAGCTGACTTCAGCCAGTCTGCCCTGCTAGATTACAGTTCTGTTCTGTTGCTCAGGCTGTCAACATACTTTGGGTCAGCAAAATTCTTGACATACAGTATGCTAGCATTCTTCATGCTTTTTTCATGTTTAGATCTTAACATTGCCATTGCTTTTCTCTAGGAATTTCTTCTTTCTCTGCATCTGGTCTATGATGCAGCACAGGACTGATAAGGAAGAAGGGAGGAACGTGGCTGTCTGTAAGAACTATAATGAATTCAAGCATCTTACTAAGGTTCTTCCATACTTGCACCATGAATTGATCATCCATTTTCTGGTGGAGCATAGGCCTTCTACACGCTTTAGGAACCCATCTAGCATTTTTCTTTCTTTTATCCCCAAGACTGATTAATGCAGCTAGCTCTCTTCCAGCCAGGGATGAAGAAAATACTATTAGCCCTCCATTACTCAGATATTGTGTTGCAACATCTCTTTTGGTAATGTCAGATCATAAGCAGTGATATTATTAATAAATGAGAATTTTACTCTGCACACTATGAAATCCAATCTGTATTTATTGCCTTTAACTGCCAGCCTCTAGAGTCATCCAGAATAAATGTTTTGAGTTTCCTGCAGGAAAAGTCTGGCTTTTGCACTCTGGTCATTGTTAATTAGACTCTTCTAGCCTCCCTCCCCAGTGTGTATATAGTACAGATGTGTAAGTTACAATAATGTGACATCATGTAAAGGTAAGTTATGCCCATGTCTTACACTTCATTATGTCATGCCATGATGGAATACACAGCATGATCTGAATTGGCAAAAAGAGCATTGGGGGAGGGGGGAGCAAGACCTTTCTGGAGCTAATAGTTTTGCCTTAGCAATTTTAGCAATCATTGAACCATCTAAGCATGGCCATCTGCATTGCTCATGAATAGCCTGCTGATAGGGCAAAACCAAGGCATCACATCTCCTCAATGCCTTGGAAAGAAGCTGAAAGAGTCAAAGAAGTAATCATACTTTTGCTAAAGTGAATTTATGACCTTAACTCAACAATCTGATTTATAAAACAGAATCATTTGGTCAAATCTTGTTCTGCCCACCCCCACTCCCCATCATCTCCTCATGTATTTGTGTTAGATATTATGGGTTCTGGGTATGATCTTTTATGCTACCAGCATGGATCATATCCCATAGGGTTTCTGAACACTATATCCCTATCAAAGACAGCAGCAGGCTAGCTGTTTTCCTCAGTGATATGGAACAGCTGCATACGGCTATCAGGACTGTACAGCCTGTTAGCTCCTAGAAAGCAAAATTGTGAACCATCATATTTATTTATTTATTTATTTGTTTGTTTGTTCAACTTATATCACCGCCCATCTCCCCCCATAAGGGGACTCTGGGCGGTTATACATATACTGTTGACTAGCAGAAACATCAGGAGTTAATGCGATATTCAGTTTAGTAGCTAGTTGAATGGGTAGAACTACATTGATCAGAACTCTTCTAATGTTCATTTCTTGTGGTTGTAATTGTGATGTACCCATTTACCTCCTTTACCATGTCAGAGAATGGCCATTGTCTAAAACAGCCTTCTCCAGGATTGGGATTTCAGCTATGAGAATATTTGGGCAGTTGTAATCTCATCATAACTAGAGGGCAATAGGGCATCTCCATCAATTGGGTCAATTAGAAATGTCTTTCCTAACTCTGAAGATCCCTTTGGGTTACTGTCAGTTTACCAATCCTGTGGCTGAAGCTTTTACTAACAGCAACCTGATATATAAAATTAAGCTAGTAAAGCTTTTATACCACTTTGTCATATCTTCAGAAGTTTCAAGTTTAAGCATTTGCATATTAGGCTGTTATGGAAGCCATAGCACAATGTCATTAAAAACATTTGAACTCTATTGATAATATTTATCTTCCCTTTTTAATGTAGTACCCAAGAAACTCCAAAGTTGTGCTGCTCCTATGCTCCTTTCTTAACTTGTATCTTCAGAAGCATCCATGGAACTAAAACCACAGCTGTTTTTGTTTATTATCTAAAAGTGACATATTTTATAAAACTCTGAATTGGATTAAGAGCATGGCTTCATGTTGGCATGAAGTTCTCATTCATCATAGCATGGTTATTTTGAGGAGATTCTCTGCAGTGGTTTTGGTGCTGTGCTACAATGTCAATTGGAAACTGAATAAGACTCTTGCATGGACTTGTGTCCTAAGGGTTCAACCCCATAATACAGTGCATTTCAAGCATTCAAACTTGTGTGTGTGTGTGTGCGCGTGTCTATGTATGTATGTATGTATGTGTGTGTGTATGTATATGTATATGTATATGTGTGTGTGTGTATGTGTGTGTGTATGTCTTTGTGTATGTATGTGTGTGTGTGTGTGTGTGTGTGTGTGTGTATATATATATATATATATATATATATATATATATATATAAAATCTCATTCATCTTAACAACAGAGGCTGTAAGGAAGATCAGTATTATCCTATTGTAGATTGAAGACTAAGATAAACTAGGTTGCCTAGGCAACACGTCTATTCATGGCTGGGGAAAGATATGAACCAAAAGTCTTCTGGCTCATAGCTCACTTTGCTCAGCCACCACCATTATGGCAGAACTAATTGCTAACAGACATCCAATTATCAATGGCTGTTTCCAAATGATTCACCAAATCACATTTCCAAGGATTGCCTGCATGCAGCCACTATGTCCTAGGAAAATATATTAGCACCAGCAGTTTTTGACCTATGCTGCAGGATCCAATACTTATGAGGCAAGCAGCTAAAGCAACTCAATCCTCAAACTCAGGGTTGCATTAGAGGGATTTATTCATGGTCTATGTCTTGTAGGCGTTATGTCTATGACAACCTTCTCTAATTGGTGATCTTCAGATATGTTGGACTTCAGAATTCCCAGCCAGCCTGCATGTTAAAACAACTTCCACTTTCCTGCTATCCCATTAAGTTTATAAATGGAATATTTGAAATCTGAAATTAAGTGGATAGACAGCAAGAACAACCAAGGAGCCTAACTCCAATACAGTGGACTTTCTTTACTTGGTTTTGGCTTAGATGTAGCCAACAGAATGCTAGATGTCTGCAGCATGATTTATGGCCAAACATTTCATAATTGCTCCCCAGTCTACCTGCCCTTCCCTGGAGCAACCAAGGGCTTTGGGTTAAGCTATTGCATCATTCTGCTGTTGCAAGCAATCTTGAGAAGAAACAGCCATGGAAAAAGCCCATAACATTCCACAGTTGTCCCAAACAGCACTATCAGAGCATTGCCCCTACTGCCTTCCTCTTTGAATCTTAATCCAATAGCTTTACAGGGATTCTCTAGGATGGACTGGGGAAGTGTGGGGTGTGGGTGTATGTGTTCTGAGCTTTGGGCAGTAAAGTCTTGCCTGTGGAATCTGTGGGTTATGGAGTTATCGCTCATGGAGGAGTCTGTTTGGTACAGTCTGCCTCAGTCTCTGGAGAACTCCTGTAGTTAGAATGTGTGGTTCCAAGGGTATGTTAGCAGGGTTAGCACAGACATACCTGTACCTGCAGCCTTCAGTGTTCCTTAAGTGCATCTGTTCATTTCCAGCTCTTCCTCTTACTATGCATCACTGGTACTTTAAAGAGCATTCCTCTTTCAGTCACGTAGAAAGAAAAGGTGGGGGGGGGAGGGAGGAAGTTTCCCCCCAGTGTTGCTGTATTACATGCTGTTGCTGGGCTGAAAATAAAGGTGCATCTTCTTTATGTTTTCCCCTGGAACTTGCAATAGACTTTGGGGGACTAAAGGAGAGTATTCTAGCTTTAAGGTAAATCAATTTGCAAAGGGTGTCAATTAGCTGCTTTGTTTTGCTTTGAAGTTCAGGATCCATTGCTTGGCCAGGGATGAAACTACAGGATGGAAAGCAGTTTAACTCCAGGTGGTTGCTGCCACATTTTCTATCACTTGGCAAACATTAATATTTAATTAGTTCCATTTGATCGTATATGGAGGTACTTCTCTGTCACCAAGACATATTATCTGCTGTTGTTTTCCTACTTGGTAAAAGAACAAGAATGTTTAAGGAAATTTGGGCACAGCACAGGTGTTGTTGTTTGTTGTTTATTCGTTCAGTCGCTTCCGACTCTTCGTGAGTTCATGGACCAGCCATCTTCTCCAGGGTGTCCTGTCTTCTCATTATGTGGCCAAAGTACTTCAGTTTTGCCTTTAATATCATTCCCTCAAGTGAGCAGTCTGGTTTTATTTCCTGGAGTATGGACTGGTTTGATCTTCTTGCAGTCCAAGGCACTCTCAGAATTTTCCTCCAACACCACAGTTCAAAAGCATCTATCTTCCTTCGCTCAGCCTTCCTTATGGTCCAGCTCTCGCAGCCATAGGTTACTACGGGGAATACCATTGCTTTAACTATGCGGACCTTTGTTGTCAGTGTGATGTCTCTGCTTTTAACTATTTTATCGAGATTTGCCATTGCTCTCCTCCCAAGAAGCACAGGTGTGGGTATTGGTAAAGGGCAGCTACAGTTTCCTTATGTGGCATGCTAACTTTCCACATGCAGGAGTTTTATTGTGAGCTGTGAAGAATGTGATGGTGTCTAGTAACAGCTATGCAGAATTGTCTATAAATCCAGCTAGTCTATTCGTTTTATGCATTAAAACTATTTCAGGCCAACTGTAAGGAGCACGTGGTGCCAGCTAGGTTGATTATTAAATATATATGCAAAGTGCATGATGATGAACATAAAAGGGTGAGACGCAAAGTGCATGACACTTTCTAGTGAAGTCTTAGGTTAGATTAGCCTTCTCCTGCCTGTTGACTTCAAGATGTATTGAGGGGATGACTTCCAGAGTTCTAGAAGTTGTTCCAGCACTTCTAGTGGGTGACAGGTTGTGGAAAGCTGCCTTAAATTTACTGGCCTAAGTGATTTCCCGATCAGTAAATAATGTCCCAGAGGCAAGGCCTGTCGGTATCTGCAGGCTTTGTGTCAACTCTAGAAACCATCATTTATTATTATAATTATTGGCTGTTTTATATAAAACATTTTTAAAGCCTAAGTTTTTATAGCCTCTAGTCCTCAAAACAATCTAGTGAGATTGAAAAATGATGTCTTGTTCAAGGCAATTAAGCAAATTTGTGGTTCATCCAGGATTTGAATCCAGTTCTGTTAGCTCCAAGTCTAACATGTGCCTTGCATCAAATTCTCTACCGTTCAATCACTTCCCTCTTGACTGTGCTCTCTTCCTTGTTACTCAGTTCCCCTCCCTCTTTACACATGTGCCTAAATCACCAATGCTTTCTTGAAACCTATGTTCAGAGACATCATCCTACGATCACTCACGTTCATGATCCCCCAAGTCTTAATCTCTGGAAAATCCCATTACAAATGCACAGAAATTGATTCATTCCCTTTGTGTCTGCAGCAGCTGTTCTGCCTATGAGATCTCCACAAGCTGAACGTCTAACAAGACCACACTTAGAGATGATATTTTTCCAGTTTTAAACTTAGCAAAAGGCATGAGTTCAAAACAAATAAGGAATTACCATTCTTCTCTTCCAGCTGGAGAGAACTGACAACATTAGTTAATCTAGATTATGCTCTTTGGTTTAACATTGTATGATATTCCCTGAAACATGACATAAAGCGTGGCACATGCCTAACAAAGAGGATCTTCCCTCGTTCCCCCAATACTGCTTTGTTTTGTGCCACCCTGCCAGTAAAACAGAGCTTTTATTTTGCTCTGAAGCAAAACAGAAGAAAGGGAATGATGGTGTGTAGCTAGTAGAAAACTTGGCTGGAGAAACTGGGGCTGCATCTTCCTGTTAAGCAGAGACCAGCATGATCTCCAAGTTGCAGTATGGCAACCTTACTGGAGGGACCAAGACTGCTAACCCCATCTCTTCTGTTAGCTGCCCTGACACTGAGAAAGTGCAGATCATTGTTTATTGCTCTGCACCCTGGGCCTGACATTTAGACACTGCCAGGGCTCAGAGACGCTTGTTTTCTGGCTTAATTTATAGAATAGATTCATTTGATGAGTCATTCTGCAACTTGATGCATTCTGTCTAGATAAAAGATACTTTTTATCCCTATGATAAAAGGGGATGCATGTGATGTCAAAATAAAAGAATGTTTTCTCAGCCGAATAAAAATTGAAGTTGACTAAAAACTTCCTAAGAAAGCTGGAGTTTGGAGTCATTACCATTTATAGTGAAAATTATCAAATGGTCTGATTCTTTCTCTCTCTCTCTCTTCCCAAACACAATACTCACACTGTGTGTCACCTTGGCTGAGAATAGTGATTTCTAAGATAAGAGCTTAGCGTTGTTACCCTTATGTACACACCAACATGCATCTCATGCCCTTGCCCAGCTAATTTGACTTGCCAGATTTCCAAAGGAGAAATCACTCTGCGCAGCATGCTGTAGTTGACAAAAAGGCACTTATCAGCATGAAAAAAGTATTACAAGACCGAAAGAACATTGCTCGGGAAATTTTTATACAACTATCTTATACTGTGTGGCACCTTGGTTCCATGAACAATTCAAATTATTTAATCATTGAAAGGATGTGGTAGAACTAAGAGGTATAAACAAGAGGGGGGAAATAATTAATTTGCTTCAATTGAACCCTGGTAAGACCGAGTGGCTGTGGATTGATGGCTTAGCGTCTTCTGGGAAATTATCATCTTTGGTTCTTGATGGAGTAGCACTGCCCCGTTCGGAACCAGTGCGTAATTTGGGGGTCCTTCTAGACTCACAACTCCTGCTCGAAGAGCAGGTGGCAGTCGTGGCTAGGAGGGCTTTCGCACAGCTTCGGTTAGTGCGCCAGTTACGCCCATTCCTGGATCGCGACGCCCTCCGTACAGTCACTCATGCTCTCATCATCTCCCATGTAGATTATTGCAATGCGCTCTACATGGGGCTACCCTTGAAGACTATCCGGAAGCTACAGCTGGTGCAGAATGCGGCCGCGCGGGCAATTCTGGGTGCGTCGAGATCTGCACATGTAACACCGTTGCTCCGTGAGCTGCATTGGGTGCCAGTTTGCTTCCGGGTACTATTCAAGGTGTTGGTTATCACCTTTAAAGCCCTACATGGCATGGGGCCAGAATACCTGAGGGACCGTCTGATCCCCATGTTATTGACCCGCCCCACTCGGTCATTCAGAGAGGGCCTGCTACGAACCCCATCAATTAGAGAATGCCATCTGATGGGGTCTAGGAGGCAGGCCTTCTCTGTGGTAGTGCCCACTCTATGGAACAGCTTGCCCCCAGAGTTAAGACAGATCTCCTCCCTCCCAACCTTTAGAAAAGAGCTGAAGACCTGGTTCTGCCGCCTGGCGTGGGAAGGAGGAAGGGATAGTTCCTCATGGGGGTGGTTAATCCCCTAATTTTATAATTTTCCTTCTTTTAATTATTAATTAAAAGAAGGAAAATTATAAAATTAGGGGATTCACCATCTGGATTTTAGAATATGTATTTTTTGTATAACTCTGATTTTAGATATTTTAGATTTTATTTTAACTTGTTTATTGTGAACCGCCCAGAGTTCCCCATGGGGGGAGATGGGCGGTCATACAAATTAAATAAATAAATAAATAAATAAATAAATAAATAACCCAAATAATCAGAAGACTGAAATTAATCCCAGGCGTTGAAAGATTGAAAAGAAATGGCCCCCTTTCCTGGATCTACATGCTAGCTCTTCTGCATGCTCTATTCCCTTTACTTTAACAGGGGATGGGGGAATAAAATAAACTCAAGATAGTCTTGGCCTTTTATGACACCTTTTTAAAATCTAAAACTCTGCCAGTATTGGATCACCCTTTAACAAAAGCAAAGGGAGAAATTTGCTAGGCAAAGAGGGAAAGGACAGCATATGAAAGTCTCCTCTGGTTCTTTGATGAGGGGTAGGAATGTATGTTGTGTTGCCAATGCTTCTGTATAAGATCAATCAGCTTAGAAAATGAACTGGGGAATCAATATGAGAAAAATAGAAATGTCAGAGTTCAGAGGAAGTGTCATAGGTCCACACAAGAGCACTTTGCAAATAGAAATCCTTAGGTACAATTTGTGACAACTCAACTGGGAACATGTCTAATCTGAAAAGCTAGAGAACTTCTTCCAGTTAAAACAGACCAGGGCTGGAAGTTCATAGGCTGCATGTGATCTTCTAGGCCACAGGACACAAAAAAGTAATGATCTTACTCAGTTGAGATCCAAACTAGGGAATGTTTTTATTAATCCTGGAAAAAGCACCTTCTTGTCTGGGGATCTGTACAAAAACAATGCATGTTTGCTTACTTCACCTTGGTCTGCATGAAAGGATTATGAAGTAGGGAGGTGAGTGCAGACATTCTATTTTTTTTAAAGGAAGGGGGATACATTCCATAGACCTGCCTTACAACGTGGAGAAGAAACAGAATGTTGGCAATAGCAGTTATACTTGCTGAGTTGGAACCATAAACTCCAGGAAAAAAGGAATGAATTAAACAGAACAAGGGATTCTAAATGCTGTCTTAGAAGTTACGGTAGATGCCTCATAAATCTAAACAATTAGGAGATGCAATAAAGAGGCCCAACCCAAATGTGTTTGGATATGAGGCTGGAGCAAAAGAAACACAACCTTGCTCTCAGAACTCTCAAACAAAACTGCCACTTTTGGACAGCCATGTGACTTTGCCAGCAAGATAGGCTTAAAGTTTAAGGGAACAGAAAGAAAATGGCAGGCAAAACTTAACAAGTTTCCAAAAGCATAAAACATCTGGAACAAATAGACCTGGATAATCTAAAAGTGATGAGAACAAATCCATTGAATGATCTGAGTTTATAATGAGGTTTTGTCACTCTGAAGGAAACACTGATCACATGTGACCTGAGATTTCATCTCCATAAGATTTTAGCATTTTTATTTGGGAGGGGGCAAAATGTTGGACTTTCTGGTGCTGATGTTTCTTTTGTTGCTGCCATCATCACCAAAACATGGTGATACACTATTTTGTAGACCCGTGGTTTTGAGCTTATAAAAAATGAACTTTTATATGAAAAAAAATTATATGAAAAAAGGGGCGTGGTGGCTCAGCGGGTAAGACGCCAGGCTTGTCGATCGGAAGATCGCAAGTTCGGAGGTTCAAATCCCTAGTCCCACGTGATGGAGTGAGCTCCCGCACTCGCCCCAGCTCTTGCAAACCTAGCAATTCGAAAGCATGCAAATGCAAGTAGATGAATAGGTACCACTTCGGTGGGTAGGTAACAGCGTTCCGCGCGTGTCATGCCAGCCACATGACCGCGGAAGCGTCTTCGGACAATGCTGGCTCTTCAGCTAACAAACGGAGATGAGCACCGGCCCCTAGAGTCATACACGACTGCACAAATGTGTGGGGGGAACCTTTACCTTTACCTTTATATGAAAGTTCAGTGGTTTGATTGCATGTAAAAGAACACTATGAATAACTTCTCTCTTTATCATCAATTATTTGGCCTTTTTCTTTTTCTCAGCACTTGCATAAGCAGACAAAAGCTAGTTTAAGAGGGGAACACATTAAAAATAAAAGCTCCATCAGAACAACCTACATTATAGCCTAGTTCACATCAGTACACATACAATAGCTTATAGAGCAAGACACATCAGAGAGATCAATTGACACAACTGATATTCTGTGTTTCTGGTCTATAGTAGTCTTATTCTTTATTCATTACGTTCCTGAGCTGGCTGGAATTAGTTAATGTATTATTGTATTTGGGGGGTGGTGTTTTGTTTTGTTTGATTTGTGTTGCTTTTAAGATCGTTTTACTTTGAGCGATCTGTGTGGTTTTATATTTTATCTGTTTATATGGATTTTTTGGTTTTGTATGCTGCCCAGAGTCCATCAGAGTTGGGCGGCTATAACAAATTTAAATAAGTAAATACACAGCCCTGCTTTTTCTCTCCACACAGTTTGAATTATATGGAATGGAATAACTGAATATGTATTTAGCATCTTGAAGTATCAAAACCTGTTTGTCTCATAGGGTTTCATAGTGTTTTACACAATAATGAATCTCTTTCAATAGATTGAGATAAATTTTAGATTTATTAAAATATATGGTCATAGAAAAAAACACACCAAAGGATGAGAAAACAAAACAAAATGCAAATATCCACTAAAAAGCCTATTCCTACCTGAGACTCTGGTATACTCAGCTCTAGTAACTCCTGCCTGTCATTGCAGCAGCATGAAATCTGGCTGCCAGTCCTGGTTGTTTAGAAAGCAGTGCACAATTGCCATGTGAGATGATAATAAGGGAAATGAATTCTACCTTCCAGGATCATAAATAGAGTATTTCAGAAATATATGTGCTACTGTTTTGACATTGGAATTGAAAAAGATACATGAGTGCTCTGGATAAGGAATGTCAGTGGAGTATCCAAATGTGCCAGTGTGAAAGCCCTACTATGTGATAGGACAGGTAGTTGATAAAAATACTTATTTATTTATTTATTTTCTATCCCGCCTTTATTATTTTTATAAATAATAACATACCGAACATACCAAATACTCCTTCCTCCTCCGATTTTCCCCACAACAACAACCCTGTGAGGTGGGTTGGGCTGAGAGAGAGTGACTGGCCCAAGGTCACCCAGCCGGCTTTCATGCCTAAGGCGGGACTAGAACTCACAGTCTCCTGGTTTAGGTAAAAATACAAGTGTCAGAGTTTGTTGTAATGGAGATGTGAGATATTAGTCCTGCCTCTTTGTATATCAAGGTCAAAGAGTCTATACTTGAGTTCTGTCCATGCTCTGTCCAGGCCCAGCATAGATACACATTGGGGGGTGAGGCCACAGTAAACCAGGTCAGCTGCTGTTATTTGTTTCTTCCAAGGAGACTGGTGCCTGTCTGTCAATACTAATTCAGCTAAAGATTCTTCCTCAAAGAACTGCTTAAGCCAGTACCTTCTACCAACAGAGTCATAAGTGGGCCTTGGCAGAGATACATTTGAGCTCTGATACAGAGCAGGAGATTCAGAGCAGGGATCTGAGAAATTTAGATTGGACTGCTTCTAAAGCATGGGTATCCTTATAAGCACATCACTGTGCACCATAGTTAGAGATAAATCAGCTAAGAACACTTCAATATGGGCATAAATATGATGGTTCTAGGCCAGGAGAAACAAGGAAGTGGGAGCTTTATGTATTAGTTTTGATCCTAAAGAAAATCAATGGCCTCCTGAAAAAGCCTAGTTAGGACTGGACAGCAATCCAAGCCACACTTGCTAGCCAGGAAGTCCTGCTGAAGTCAGAGAGATGTTTTTTCTAAATAAACATGTATAGACATAGCCTATTAGAGAGGAATGGTGATAACGAAGGTCTTATCCAGTTGCCACTGTATTTTTAGTCCCAGGTTAGTAATGCAGCATGCCTGCCAAGTGGAGGGTCTTTGCCGGCAGAAAAAAAGCATCCTTGATTTTCAGGTCAAGTGGCAGAATGGTCCTGGATACGCCGTACATTTGTTTAAGGAAACTTAAAACTGAAGTTGGCTTTTTTATCACTGAATTCTATAAATTCAAACGCCTTGAACAGACATGCCTGTGCAGCCTTCCATGTGACATTTCACCCAAACCACTTACAAAGCACGTGCATTACTTACAAGTTTATTCACTCCCCTTAGAATGTTGGCTAAGCTGTGTGTCTCCAGAGCCATCTGTGGTGGGTGAGCAGCTTATCTCATTATCAGAGCCCTCTTCTAAATATTATGACCAAACAGGATTCCAAGAACAACAGCCATCCTGTTGCACAGAGAATGCATAAAAGCTGATAAACAGTTCATACACTATCAGCTAAGCAAGTTGGGTTTATCTGGAAGAGCCTGCATAACATCCCTGATTTTGGTGGCTAAGAATTCCTCTTGTAGTTAGCATGAAGGACAGCAAGTCCTGGCAGTGCAGGCTATACAGCGTCTTGCCCAGTTCATGAGGATTTCCATAAACTCAGACTGTCTTTGTATTGACAAGATTTGAACTTTGCCTCAGGAAAACCAGCCAGGAACTGAATTATGGAGAAGGATGGGACTGTCTGTAATCAGAAGAATCTGGACGATGAGGAGAAATATGTAGAAACACGGAGTTTGATTAGGCAACAAAAATGGAATAGGAGAGGGTTCACAAGCAGTAATAGAGCTGATAGAAAGTGGCAATTCAAAGTAAACTGGAATAAACTAGGAATCTCAGCTTATCATAACAGGTTTCCACATTGCCCCTGTTCCCACAAAACACTTAACTGAGAAGGATGAAGGTGTCACAGGAACATGAAAAGGGGATCAGATGTCACCTTTTTGAGGGATGGCAGATCAAGAAACATTCTCCACAGGAAGACCAGAACTACACGTGATTGAGATATATAATATAGTAACAGAATCTTGCAAGTCTGATTATGCTTCTCCTCCCCTCCCTCTTAAACCCCAGTGAGTCAGGGAGGAGTCATCCTGAGTCTCTTCTGAATACTCTCTCCTTTCCCAAGGAGAAAAGGAATGCTTCTATCCTCTTTGTTTACATAATGGTTTCTGAATATTGCTTCAAGGCTATCTCCTGGGCTCTCTACATCAATTGATCCAGTCAACTAAACATGAATGGACTATATTTATCCCCAGTCAGAGACCCAAGCTTAAACAGGGTTAGACTAACTCCACTTAGGTAAGCTGTATGGTAGGAATATAAAAAACAGACCACTTATCCCATTTTACTTCCCAAATGCTCCAAGAAAAAGAGTGCCTGAAAAAGGCCTGGTTGCCATTTTGAATTCCACAGCTAGAATCTCGGCAGCCAAACATATCTCACAAGCCCATTGGTTGCATATCTCCTGCAAATGCTTACAACCTGTGATGAAATCAAATGGGAAATAATCACCAGTGGAATGTCCAGCATAGAAGATGGAGGAGAGGGCTGTCTTGTTTTCTGGTGCCTGACTGCATGCTCTTGAGGCCAGGGATGTGCCCTGGATTCTTTTTGTATGTTATTTTTGGTGTTCTCATGATGATATCATTCTCATCATTCTCATGATGATATCATTCCACCAGTGACATGAATTGCGTAGTTTACAATGATGAGGCAAAGGACATATAGTATGTAATTCTCATAATTTGTGCAATGGAGTCATTATGTACCTAACATTGCTTGCCCCACTGTCCCCTCACAGATGTTTGTGCTCCTCATTCTCCCCTGAGGTGTCTTATGACCCGTATGGGAATTGTCTTGGTTGGGGATGACTCTCCTTAGCTATTGCCTTTCTCCCTTATTAAAGCTTGGTTTACCTTATGAGGAGTGTGAGAATGTTTTCTAGTCATGGGCCTTCTCAGGCAGACTGGTCTGATCATTGCGCTAAGTGGAAAGGCAATGGGAGGCTTTATTGTGCCCCATCTGACACTTCTCTTCCAAAGCCAGACCTTTGCTGTGGTTTAGCATAGTGAGTGAACTCAGCCGCTATGTGCTTTGTGCTTGAGTGCCTCAAAGAACGTGAAAGACATACATGTGCACCATTAAAAAAAATCAGACTACCTCCAATGCTTTGTATCAAGTGTTAGTAAACTCAGATTGCAGGATAAAATTTTCTGTGATTTCTTTCTGTTAGTTTCTTGGCACATCAAAATATATAATGTGTCTCAGGAATTTGTTCTAGGGATTTCAAATCTTTAAATGATTCTACTTCCTTAGATCCATGGTAGCTTGAGGATCTCACAAGTGGAGTCCTTGGTGCTCTCTGAGCCTTGTTGTTTTCTTGCAGACGTTTCATTGCCAGGCTAGGCAACATCTTCAGTGCGAAAAGGGAGTGGGACTTGCTCTCTGTTTAGTTCAGTTCACTTCCAATCCAATCAGCTAGATAAAAACAACAAAGAACAGAAAGATTCTCAGAAAGCAGCAGAAATGTTACTTTCTAAACCTCTGACTTAATGTTATTTTACAAGGAAAAATAGCTTGATTAAGTAACATACATAAGCTCCTGTAATCTTTGGAAGTAATTGGAGCAACAATTTTCACTATCAGCAAACTGAAATAAGTTGTGCTTTGGAAGACAGTAGGTGATCTACTGAAACTAATGGATACCACCGATAATTGTAAAGAGATATGAAGAATGGAATGGCAGTGCAGAGAGAAATATGAACAACTCATAAAAGAAGACATAATTACTATAGTTAAAATTTTCTATGATATTACCCAGTTCAATTGTTCTAATTATGTCCAAAAACACCAGATCAAATCATTCTAGTTTGGAAGAATTACAGTTACCTATTTCCATCCCTTTAATATGCAAAGCTCAAACCCTATTTCTGTTATTCATATCTCCAGAATCTTTTATTTTAAAAAGTAGTTATTTGCTAGTGATGTTTCCAGCGGTACAGAATGCTGTTCTCTCTTCCTAGACAGATAAACTCTACAAAGCCAAATGCTGTAAAATCCTATAATGTAATTCAAGGAAATAAAAAAATGCAAGTGACCGGGCTGATTATGCATGTTATTTTTCCAAATTGGTGGAATTATATACTGGGAATAATAAAATCCTGTGCATTCTGGCTGAGAAGTATAGCCTGGAGGAACCAGACTGAATGCAGTTGATCTAAATCTTTCAGATTTTAAATGCTTCCCAGAAATCCATTCATTTGGTTGCCATTTTCATAAGGCTAGTTCACGTATGCCAGGGCTTTCCAAAGTTTTCCCGCGGCAGCACACCAACCGCCGTTGGTGTGTCGCCGCGGGAAAACCCGGAAGCGCTGATGATGATCAGCGCTTCCGGGTTGTGTGGCGACACACCAGACTGTGTGTGGCGACACACTTTTGTGTCGTGACACACAGTTTGGAAAGCTCTGACGTATGCACACTTACCCTTTTAGGACCCAGCACTTGCCCATGTGAGTGGAGTATACAGACAGCATTTTCACATCACCTGTCATTTCACCACTAAAGTAGGTTCCCATTTCAGCTACTTGACACAAACTTTTAATTAAAATGCTTATGTAAAAACTAGTTCATTCTCTCCTTTCTATCTGCTTTGCTGAGGCAGGAAGGTGAGTGCAGCGTCTACGTGGAAAGAGATCCCCAAGTCTGTTTGTAGAGCAATACATAGGTCTGGCTGTCTTAGCAAAAAGTAGCCAATTTTTCTTCTCAACTACAAAGAAGATGTATGTATGTACTGTATGTATGTATGTAGTGTAATACGTCAAGCAACAAAGTACTGCATGCCCAATTCTAAACACTGTCAAAAATTATTGGATAGAAGTGACATAACTGTTCACAACCTGTAGCAGGTAAGCAACTCATCATCAAACTCAAAACTTCACATGCACCATTAAACAGCAACAGTTAGCACTCATATATGGGTTTACACTATTAAATCTTATATGGGACATCTTGGAGTCTTAGATGAAATGGGAAATATTTGGTATCTGGAAAAAAAGGCAAGACAGGAGCAACAATGTCTCTGATAAAATTCCCTAAGCTATTTTCTAATCTTTTATAGAGGAATGTGCTTTAAAATTTCCACCCCACATTTATTTATTGGACTTGCATAAATTTTCAAAACCTTGGGGGTGTCAAGGATCAAACTGGATGAAAAAGGTGGAGGAGGTTTAATACAGTCTGAATATTGGACCTGATGTGCAGAAGATGGATTCAGATGAAAAACTGAAAGGTGACATGGAAATGCCTCCATAGGAGTAAATGTAATAAATGTGCTTATAATTATTGCTGCTTCCAGATGGATCTTTTTATGTGCATTGGCAATGGTTCATTATGGTAATTTCACAGGGCATCCAGTTGTCGTCATCATTTAGTCATCAGCCAATGTTTTATCTCCCTTTCATCCATTTTTCCTCCTAACTGGGATAATCAGTTTAGCCAGAAAGACCTGGAATAGAAACAGCATTTCACATATCATGCAACCAGGATTGACATCAATAATCAGGTATGCTTTATTGCATGTGTCCCTTCGTCTTTATGGAATGTCCATATGGTGGTTCTTATAGTACTGCAAAAGTGCACATCCATGAATCAAATACAAATGCTGCTATATGTTGATTCTGCAACTAGTTTGTGCAATCTATAGTATTCATGGGTGTAGTCGTTTGTGCTCAGCATCTGCACTAAGCTAGAAAGAGTAGCTATGTGATGATAATTTACATCATTTAATTTAAATGATTCAAGGCAGTGTTTCTTAAACTGTAGTCCTAGGACCCATGGGGGTCCACAAAACCAAAATTGGATTTTGCCAGTCTATGCTGAAAAATAATACAATATTAAAATCCCATCAAACAATCATGAGAAGCAGTAGTGGCAGTGAATGAGTCAATTAAAATTTTTAATATGGTAAATATTGATGAATATAACCCATACAAACATCAGCTCTTTTCGGATCCTCCATAATTTTTAAAAGTGGGAAGGGAGAAAGAAAGAAAAAAGTTTAAGAAACACTGATTTAAGACTTACTTTTTGCTAGCTATATTAGATAGCCTCAAATTTCTTGGGAGCATATTTGACATTTCAGAGATGAGGACTGCAATCTTCCATATCTTGAAGTGTACTCTGTTGAATGGAGTGAGAGCCCTCCATACAGGGCACTTGTATCAGCCCAAAGTCCTATGCACCCACATAAGTACACACTGTTATCCCTTCTGGGTAGTTAACCTAGTTCTGTTGTGGGAACTGCAAGAGCAGTGAAGCAATCTGAAGCAGCTATAGTGTCATTGGTAGATTCTCTCATCGACCTACTTCTTGGGTCACCCATTCCCCATAGTTAGTGAGTTGCTGTACTGCCCTGTGTCCTTGTACCAGTATTCTTGAACTGAGCAGAAGTGTAGTTAAAAGTCACTGTGCAAAAGAAATAAAGCATGCAGCAAGGGTGAGATGGAAAGCAGGCTATAATCTGGATACTGAGTTTTGCACTCCTGTTGGTCCACTGATGAGAGTATTGTTTGGCTCATCCAGAGTTCTTGGCAGATGTGGTCAAGACAACTATGGCCTGTAGCCAACTGGTTCTAAGGGTTTGGGGAGTATTTCAGGAATGACCAGGGGACTGTGTCTGGAAACACATTTATTTCCAAGCATAGATGCAAAAATGGGCCTTAGCAGTGTCTGCAGCAAACAACCATTATGTCAAAAGATGACACTGTCACAATTATGTACTGGCATCTGACATCTGATACAAGTGAGTTACAGCATTTGTATGATGACATCACACACATTTCATACCCTTTCCCTACAGATGCTCATATAGAAGCCTGAAAATCGGCTACCATAGATAAAAATGCAGAGGATTCCCGCATCCCTGACTTCCCACCAATAAGCCAGAATTCTAGGCCCACCCATATGTGTGATACCACCTGTCATCACCTTGCACAGTATCATATTTTGTTTCCCCAAACAATTAGCTTCATTCTAAACCCCTGTTTTTGCTTGCTGTGTTATAAATGAGCTCATTGTGTTCTTTCTCTTTTTTTGAAGAGAGAATCTGAACCTAAACATAACCAACATCCCTCTGTGTCCAGTTTTTCTCAGAATGCGAGGATAGATTTCTCTCACTTCCATCCTGATTTTCTTCCAAAGAGCTTTGTGCAGCCATTTCCTTTCTTTCATCACAATATCTACTTGAGACAGGTTTGCAAAAGTGATAGCAATTATCCAAAGATCATCCAACAGGCTGAAGGGATCTGTGGGCCCACGTTTCCTCTGCCCAGGCCGCAATGCCACACAGGCGCTCTGTTCTTTACTAGCCCTGGAAAAGAAGACTGAATTGGGACAGCTCCCTGGGCTTCTGTACACAGCTGCTTCATGTTTTAGAAATCCTTCCACACGTTGCAGCCAGAGAGCTGTCTGTGAAGCCCTCCAGCTGTGTCCTGCACATCTCTAGTCTGGAAATATATGGAGCTGTTGAAACTGAAATCTCAGTTCCACAGAATCGTGAACCAGAGGAGAGTTTAAAGCCAGATCTGGATGAGACAACTCAGCCCATCAAGGTGCTATTCAAATATTAGGCCAACAGAGCTGTCTGGGAACTGTTTATTGACCTTCATCTAATAATTTCTGTCATTTTTCTTCCTAGAAAATCACGATACTACACTTTAGTATCCCCAGTTTACATTTATTCTCAGTACTTCTTACTATAACCTCGCAGGTAGGTCAGTAATATTCATATTTACTCAATGTATACCACAAGCTAACTTTATACTACATTTATGACAAACATGAAACTTGAACCAGGGAAATATTTGTTTATAGCTCTTTTTTATTTCATCTACTGTGTAGTTATTATTCCATTGTCCTTCTCAAAAGGTCTAGGAACCTGACTGGGAAGATATAAGTAGCTGCAGTATTTATATTGTACAAGAACAAAAAAAATGAATTTTAATTAGGGTTAAAGATAGAAGAATATGAATAGTATGGGCAAAATGAAGAGGGGGCAGAGTTTTCCTCCCATGCTTTGTAACCATTTAGTATAAAAAAAAGGTAAAGGTTCCCCCCCCCCCACACACACACACATTTGTGCAGTTGTGTCGACTCTAGGGGCTGGTGCTCATCTCTGTTTGTTAGCCGAAGAGCCAGCGTTGTCCGAAGACGCTTCCACGGTCATGTGGCCGGCATGACGCATGCGGAACGCTGTTACCTACCCACCGAAGTGGTACCTATTAATCTACTTGCATTTGCATGCTTTCGAATTGCTAGGTTGGCAAGAGCTGGGGCGAGTGCGGGAGCTCACTCCGTCACGCGGGGCTAGGGATTCGAACCTCCGAACTTGTGATCTTCCGATCCACAAGCCTGGCGTCTTACCCACTGAGCCACCACACCCCCTTTAACCATTTAGTATACCACAGTGGTAAATAGAGTATCTGTTTCCTTGGAATACCAAAGGGAATTTGTTGTGGGGTAAACAGAAGGCGGGAGCATTAGGTGTATACACTGCCTTAAGTTGACCAAAACTAAGGGCAGGAAAAAATCAAAGAAATAATAAGATTGAAAAAGATTTTCACACAGTAAAACTTGAGAAGCTGAGAACTCTTGAAGACAGCAAAATCTCAAAGTTTGGGTATTAAAATCATTTTTATCATTAAATTGATGAACTAGTGAATATATTTTGCACTGATTCCACAATTCCCAATTGATTTGTGATAAGTCATCAGCAACATAGATATCATCATCTATAGACATTTTAAAGTATTTTAAAGCTGGGATTTTATATTACCAGCTGTTCATTTCTATGCTGGGCAATAACTCTCTATAGGAGAGTTATTCCTATAGGATGTGATTAGGCAGATGTAGTCTCAGTATCTGCTATTCTAAAGAACACCAGGGATTTATAGGTATAATCAGAAACAGTCCAGTAATCAGTTTCCAGGCTGATCAGTCCTTAAAGACTGTGCTTTTGTGATATAACTTAGCACAGAAAACAGTACAACAGAGTGAGAAAAATAAGAAAAGTATAAGGAAAATGAATACATTAATGAATCCAGTGCGAAACAATTTTTGATAATTTAACAGTGATGTCAAATGTTTTTCTGATCTGAATGTTAAGACTTAGTTTAAATAAATGTTTGTTTTAATCTCATAACATCTGTTCTTTCTTTTTCTTCTCACCTATTTTCTGACACTTCTATGAGCCCTACCAGACAGCCAGGGCACACCGTCATCCAAGCTATGCTGTTGCAGTAATACCGCATGTCTGAATTAGCACTGCATTGCCTGTTCCTTTCATTGCTACTGTGCCATTCATACTGCAGTGTCCTGCCCACTTCTGTAGGTGGGAAAGGAGGGGTTTGCAGTCCACACCAACCGAAGCAATGATTGTTATTGTGGTCCTGCAACCTCATCCATCAATAGTTGCCCTTGCCACATCTTCAGTCTCAGCAACCACGTTGAGCATATATAGGTTCTGGGGCTGACCAAAACCCTCTCTCTCTCCCACAGCAGACAGACAGACACTTTTTAAGTGATTAGCTTCTTCCTCTCCCCATCATCAAGCTCCGTAATCAAATGAGCTCTGAAAGGACAGGAGAAGTACAGCTGAATGACAGTTTCACAGAATGGCCTCCCTGAAGAAATGAGGGAAGAACATATGAATATTGGGCTGCATATTGGTGAGACAAGTGTCCTCCAAATTACATATTGTGTTAATAGGGAATTTGGTAGCATGATAAAACAATGGCCTGGAAGGTTTTATGACAGTTTTCTTCAACTTTAGGTGAGACGGACACCATGTCAGGAAAGGCTCCTCTATATTTTCTTTGTCTTTGCGTCCTCTTTTTTAAACAGCAGCCTTCCAGGTTCAGACTTCTTGCTCCCTTTGACTTCCTCCTTGCACCCTGTGTTCCTTGTGTCACTCTCACTAGTGAGAATTGCATCAATTCTGTGTTCTAGGAGATGAACTGCAAACAATATGCCATCTTATGTTCTGTGGGCACCATGCTCAGTGCTGGATGTACTGTGGCCCCTTCTGCCACCTTATTCACATGAAAGGAACCAGCCTGGGCTAAATATATAATAAATAATTTGTAAATGTGATATAGGTAGTCCTCGCTTACCAACTGCCTTGTGCAGTGACTGTTCAAAGTTAACAATGGCACTAAAAAAATCTTTGCAACCAATCCTTGCATTTATGACCATCGCACCATCCCGTGGTCACGTGATCACCATTTGCATGCTTCGCAACTGGCTTGTGACAAGCAGATTTAATAGAGAAGGTGGAAGTAAAATTGTAAGTTTCAGTCATGTGATTTTTAGGTGAACTATCATGGTGCTTCACTTAACGAGCAAAGGGGAAGTAAGGTTGTTAGTTGCTGGTCCCAATTGTGGCTGCTAAGCAAGAGCTACTTGTATAAGCTTAATATTTAAGGATATTTATGGTGTATAACTGTCCATATTTTGTCTAAATCTCTACTCCTCTCTTGCTTCCTGGGATTAGCTATGTTGCAGACAGTAGAGTTGGTGATTACAAGTCTACATGTTCCTGCCTCTATCCTCATCATGACAATACCCTTCAAAGAAGCTAGGTCATGTGAATAAATCCCTCCTGAAACATCATAACTTTAAAATGGAACAATAAAGAGTAGTATTATAAAAATATCCGTCAGTTTCCTTGAAAAATCTCTGGGTAGACATACCACTAGAAATTAAGGTACGTGCTTCTAATTGCAAAGAAAACCATTTCCTTTGTCTCTGGCCAGTTAAGCTGGTGAAGACATATCTCCCTGATTCTGCTATTCCTGGGCCAGGCTTTTCAGCTAAGGGAAGTATGAGGCCTCCAAATCTCTGTTGTGATACTGCTGTCGCTGACCAGCTTTTCAGCCTGCGCAGGGATCAAGGTAATGCTACATTCTTGGCCACAGAACTGCTAGATTTCTCCAGTCCCTTGTGGCCACTGGAGGATTAGGTGAGCAGCCAAAGGGGCAGAAGCTGATGTAGGTCTGTGTGCTACTCCCTCCTCTCTCTCCTGCCATTGTTTGCTGTCCTTGAGCTGTTTGTTTTGGACACATGCACTAGAAACAATATTCACAACAACAACAAGAAGAACAAGAACAGCTAGGGCTTAAGAGGAAAGGAAAGGAAAGATTGATTGTACAACATGGACGAACATGTGCATGTTTGTGGAAGCAGGTGTCATGAAGAAGGTTTAGGTATATTCCTGGATTCATCTAGATTAGCCTTAGATAGTCTTGTCCCTGCTAAAGGTTTTCTAGAACATACATGGAAATATACAGAAGGAATGCAATCCAAGACTGTGCAGAATATCATTCCTCATCAGCACACAGCACATAGCCACAGCTTAGCCCTCGAGGTTGATAGCTAGTATTTTTCATTTGTTGCTGAGTATTTCAAAAACATGATGCTTACTTCAGGAGTAGGAGCAACCCCTCCCTTTTAAAATACGCATTTTTCATTTAAGATACTTGAAAGGATCAGAAGACTTACTTAGGAAGAATAACTCCCACTGCATTCCCTAAGACTGGCTATTCAGTAAATATGCTCGGAATCATGCTGATTGTATGCTGTTTCTCACACACACACACACACACACACACACACAAATATATATATACAGTGTGTGTGTGTGTGTGTGTGTGTGTGTGTGTGTGTGTATATATATATATATATATATATATATATATATATATATATATAATTTTTAAAATTTATTTATCAAATTTTATCACCGGCCATCTCCCCCAGAGGAGGGACTCTGGCCGGTTTACAACAAAACACACAGTTAAAATGTAGTACAATTATAAATACAATAAACATAAATATAAATAAACAATAAAAATATAAAATATGATAAAATCCAGATGGCTGAAGGTTCTCTATCAGTCTGTGAGTATAAAGGGCTATTTTAGGGCCATTCTAGGGGGCTAGCCATCCCCAGGAATGACTGTTCTCCTTCCCGCTCCAGGCATGTTGACAAAACCAGGTTTTTAGTTTTCTTCGAAAGTCCAGGGGGGAGGGGGCCTGCTTACCTCTGGGAGAAGAATGTTCCAGAGAGCAGGAGCTACTGCAGAGAAGGCCCGCTTCTGAGAGCCCACCAGATGGAATTTTTTTACAGATAGGGCCCGTAACATGCCCTCTCTGCATGACCGGGTGGGACGGGTCTATGTGATGGGGATGAGATGGTCCCTCTATATAATATACACGTGCGCGCACACACAGATACACACACACACTGTATAGCCTTTTATATGTGACAATATCAGCTGTTCACTTGGAACTCTGTTCTGTCTGTGAATATTTATTTGTGTGCATGTTTATAAACAATTTTACAAAAATAGGGAGAGAAATGACAATCCATAAAATACTTTTTTCCCCATAATTACACTGTGGTTTAGAGTAGAATATGTCCATTTTAGGTACAGGGGGCACCAATTTTATAAATAAACATTTAAGATAAACATGAACATGGCTACTTCACTGTGTCTATGCGCCTGTGTGCATTCCCCCCCCCCCCGGTTGAAACAGACTCCCACACTAAATAATTTTAAATAGCACAAAACAAACGAATCTTCCAAATGCTATTTATACTGGCAGTGCAGGCAATGATGTCATTGCCGTAGCAATCACAAATTTTGTTTTCTCGCAATAAATGTGATGGCTTTTCCCATTAATCGTTTGGTACGGCCTGCATTCTGCACAAGACTGAACAACAACTCGTCTTCTACTTTGGCTGGAGGCTCCCAGGGTCCTGTTCTCATCACCTCATGTGACCCTGGGTCTCTGATTCTGCCAAGACAGGGCTCTGTGGCATTGTGCCATGTGATAAGCAGTCAAGAAGCGCACTACCCATCCAGCACAGCAGAGAAGCCACAGAGAAAAGGAGGATGGGGCCACATGGGTGTGCCTGGGCAAGAATGTGTAGAGTCATAGACTTTCCCAACCTGGGATATCCTCTAGATGTGTTGGGATGGCAGCTCCCAGAATGTAGGACTCTGTGGTCTTTCTACCACCGGAGGACCCGGTTGGGGAGGGCTGACCTAGAAGAAACGGGTCAGTTCTTGCTGTGATATTTCATCAGTTTCCCGTTATCTCCGGTCCCTTGGTATGCTCCTATAAGCAATGCCATTCTTTAGTGTATGGGCTTTATCACTAATGCTCTATTACCACAATAAGGCAATATGAGCATCTGAGTGACTTAGAGTAATATTTGTAAGAATCCGTAACTTAACTCTCCTAGTCTGTTAAGCTGGAAATCTTTACAACAACTTTTATGCCAGAGATACCACTCAGCCTTGTAGGCCAGAGGTTTTGCAATCTGGTGACAGTCAGACAGCAGCAGAGGCCTCACTGGACCCAGCCTGCCATCTTCATCATGGTTTGTGAAATATGTAATGCTGAAAATCTGTTTCTGTTTAAACTGAAACACTTGTGGCAATCTAAAATCCTAGCTTTCTGGTGTCTTGTTTTGCTGTGCAATGTTTAGCAATTCTCAGCTTAGCATATTCCTGGAATTAAGAAATGTTGTACTGGCTCATTGTATTTGAATTTTAAACATATTTGAAAGGAGGAGAAGATGCTGTCATTATTAAAACAAATCAAATGCTTCGTAATAAAGACATAATCCAACATTTTTGTTGTTGCTCTAGGGAACAAAGAGATGGTAAGCCACTGATTAAGTTTATGTGCCCGGTCCAATAGTAACTGGTTCTCTGAAAAGGAGGAATCATTTTGTACCAGTCACTCTTCAACTACCCATCAGAGCAGCTCCTGTCCCCAATCATTACTCATAAAAAGGCTTCAGATACCAGGGGGCTGGGGAAGGGGAAGAATTAAGAGCTTGCACTTTCTACTCCGTAAGCCTCTTTGCCATTTAGCCTTTCTGCGCCTGTTTCATGGGGTTTTAAAATGTATCTTTAATGCTTCTTTACTGGTTTTGAAATATTTATACTACCTTTCTACACAAAAATATATACAGAGTGGTTTACAAGAAAATAATGTGACCATACAAACAATGCCAAAGAGAGTGGTTTTCCCCCCGAACAAATCATAAACATTCCAACACTTTCATTATATTTCAATATCATAAAAAGGGGCTTAAAGGGGGGTGCTGTTTCAGATAATAAATATTATCAAATATCAAAATATTAAGATTGTACTACGAAAAGGAAGTTCCAAAGCTCCAAGTACTTCCTGCCATTTGTGAGGAAGCTTCTATAAAGCCTTCTGAGAGTAACATTAGATGCCGTATGGGGCAGACTCTTGTGTAGCTGTTTTTGTTTTGCTTTGTTTCTGAACAAATGGCTGACCTTGGTGATTTAAATTACAGCTGTAGCCGGGGACAAAGTGTTAAAGCATCCAGACTGTTAAGAGTTGCTGCTGGTGAGCCAGAAATGTCTGTTTTCTCACATCAAAGAAAGCCATTTTGTAAATAAGGGACAGATGGAAGAAGCCTTCCCGGCTCCAAAAATCAAGCAGCTACATGGCCATTGATTGGAAAAGACAGGAGAGAAAGGCCCAGGATTTAAGATTTAAGCCTGGGACCTAGCAGGGTTCCTGTGTCTGCTTAGATGGAGAAAGTCTTTCTATGTATGACTTCCTAATTTTCTGCAGTAAATCACTTATTTAACCTTCTGGGGTCTGCTTGGGAAGGCAGAGTGAGGAGAGAGTTTAATTGCTGTTCCTGGTACAAACCCTTGACAATCCCCATATCACACATTGGATCTGCTTTGGGCCATCTTGCACCCGTCAATTTGCCCTTCGGCAGCTGTCCCAACCAAAGGTGGAATAAAGCCATGGTGAGTTTAACCTTCAGTTAGCTGGCAGGAAGCCTCTAGAACAAGGGTCGGAAATGGCGGCTCTTGAGCCAGATCTGGCTCTTTGGCCCCTCGGCTCTGGCTCTCTCTCTCTGTCTGCCGCCTGACATTCGGAAAGCCGGTCTCCGGAAGCAGCGCGAACCCTGGGGAAGAAAGCCATTGCTGTCAGAGCCCAGAGCCAGCCAGCCTCTGTGTATGTGTGTGTATGAGTGCGAGGCGGTGCTGAGGGGAGCCCACCAGGCGGCAGCGGCGGCAAGAGGTCGCGCTCGATCTTGAGTGTGGCTCTTCCAACCTCTCTAGTCCGGGGTGTCTCATCTGCCTGCGGCTGCCCCGCACGCGTTTGTGCATGTGCGCGCCCGTGTTTGGGCACCCGCCAGCCAGAGCCGGGCCCCCTGAATGCTGAGGGGGCCACGGGTCAGGCGTCCCCCAGCTCCCATCCGCGGGGCTGCTCCGCCTTCGCCAGCCCCGAGCCTCGCTGCCCTGGACCTCGTCTGAGGAAAGCGCGTGGTGTCGCGGTGCAGGAGGCACAAGCGGAGGCCAGGGAGCCACCAGATGGGAAGCGGAAAGGCCGGCAGGGGCTGCGGGAGTGAGGTGGGGCTGCCCCTTCCACGGCCGGAGCAGGCGAGGGCTGCGGCGTCCCGTCGCTGCAGGTTCTCCCGCTCCGCTCGGGAGGCGCGCCGTCCCTGCGCCCCTTCGGGTGCAGCCACATCTTGCCGGCAGTGTGCGGAGGCCGGGACCTGGGTCAGACAGAGACGAAATCTCTGTGAGGGGGAGGGAGGAGAAGGGTGGGCGGAGGTGGGGCAGGGGTGGTGGGTGCCGGCGAGGGAGAGAACGATGCAAGGAGCGATGCAAGCGAACACACACATAATCACGCCTTTCTCTCATGGCCTAAATCAGCTTCCCATGCGTCTTAAGCGTGCAAGACTACAGCCACATGGCTGGAGATCACCCGAGTCATACGGAAAGAGCCAGTTTGGGCAAAGCAATCCTATTCGGAGGAGTAAAGCTGGAAGAAACTCGCTAAGCGGGCTCCTTGTCTGAAGCTCCAGCCGGACATTCCATCCCGGGGCCGGGGAGAAAGCAAGCTGGACTCGCCCGCTCTCCCGGAAACAACGCCCGAGCCAGTGAACTCGGTTCGTGCCACTCCTTCTACAAAGAGTAGAGAAAGAGCGGCTTCTCCCTCGCTTGCGCGCTTGCTTGCTCCCCCTGCCCCAACGCACGTGCGCACGCCTTCGCCCACCGTAGGGGGCATAGCCGCCGCCTCAGGCTGCGCCAGTCTCGAGGGGGGCGTGGAAATACGCCAAATGGTGGAGGGAAAGTCCTATGCCTTTCCCTCTGCCTGTCTCCTTCGAAGCAAGCACGCGCGCAAGCGAGAGAGAAGCTGCTCTTTCTTTCTTCCTACGTCCTATGCCGTAGGAAGAAAGAAAGAGCGGCTTCTTTCTCGCTTGCGCGCGCGCTTGCTTCGAAGGAGACAGGCAGACAGAAGACAGAAGAAGGAGACAGAGATGAAATCTCTGTGAGGGGGAGGGAGGAGAAGGGTGGGCGGAGGTGGGGCAGGGGTGGTGGGTGCCGGCGAGGGAGAGAAGAAGGAAGGCAGTAAGGAGCGGCGGCGGGAGCAGCGAGGATGGAAGAGAAGGTCTTCACGAAGGACCCCGGGGGAGGAGGCGGGTTGACGCTTCGCTTGCCGCCCGCCTGTCGCGGCTTACTCAGACCCCGGGGGAGGTGCAGTGGCGGACGTGGTGGGGCAGGCGTGGCAGCAGGCATGGTGTGCGTGGTGGCGGCGGGCAATGCAGTGGGTGTGGCGGGCATGGCGGCAGCAGGCCCTAAGTGTGCGCGATTGGTCCCCGCCCGCAAACCCCGCCCCCTCCATGCGATTGGCCCTCGCCCGCAAACCCTGCCCCCTTTCACGCGATTGGCCCCTGCCCGCAAACCCCGCCCCCTGGCTCTCGAGCATTTCAAAATGTGCACGAGCATGTCAAAATGGCTCCCGGCATAAAAAGTTTGCCGACCCCTGCTCTAGAATATCAGTCTATTAGTTCATCCAGCCCAGGGTTATCAGGTCTACAACCTGATCCACCGTTAAAATTTTACCTTTGGAAGACAATCTTACTCGGCTACGAGTGATCGCCAATGAATGAATGAATGAATCAGGTTCTACCCAGATTTTCAGAAGTCCTTTCCCATCATCTGTTCTCTGATTGGTGATGCCAAGGCTGAACCTCAGACTGTCTGTATGCAAAGCATTTGCCTCTGTCATAAACTAGGGTTGCTTTCCTATTGAGGAGATCATTGTGGAGAAAGTGTTGCCTCCCATACATTGGGAAAGGGTCACAGATCAGTGGTAGAGCACATGCTTTCCATAGGAAAGTCATCTCCATGTTCAGTCCCCAGGGCTGAGAAAGACCCTTGTGTATGGCTTCAATAGCAGCTGCCAGTCAGTGCAGGGATGACAGTCAGTGGTATGATTTGATCTAAAGCAGATTCCCGTGTATGAAGGAATAAAAAGGTTATGGTCACAATTCTTGTTTTTCAAGCTAAATGCCAGTAGGTTCTTCAGCAGATTCTGCATCAAACTAGGAGCTGGTCTAGGTATCCTCTGAGATCCCTTACAGTTCTATGATTCTGTGATACAAGAATCAGTAATTTAAACAAGTGAGGGGAACTTCTAGAAACTACAGTGGGAAAAAAGAGAGGAGGAAAAATGATTGTGATTGTATTATGAAGTCTGCCTATGAATATTTTTACCCTGAAGGAATGCGGATGCATTTTTGCTCTGTTAGAGCACAGCCTTCAGCAGACCAGCGGTGATGCTCTATACACATACCCTATTAAAACACAATGTTCTCCCAAGAGTTTTCCATTGCATTTTCTTCTAAGTACTTGTTCTGTAACAACCGTTTTATTTGTTTTTGCAGAGACCCTAAATAGTACACATCTCAATTCCTTTATGGCTTGCAAAGAATTTTATTTAAAAAGGATCTTTCCTTAGGAGAAAAAGAGAGTTGTCGGTGGGCCTAGCTCAGTACATCCTTTTTAGTATGAAAATATTGTCCAACAGAGGCAGAAAGAGCTGCAACCATTGGGTGCGCATTCCCTGGTGAGCATTCCACGTGGAGGTGGCAGTTGGAATTCTTGCTTCTTGAAATAGCCATCTACCACGTTAAAGCCAATGGAAGCTGCTCCTGTACTTGTCTGTTTCTGGTGCTAGTCCAAACATGTCCTGGAAAGCAAAGTCTTCTACTCCTTCCACTTCCCAGAAGTGTCTGGTAATGATATGGATGTGCTCCAAGTGATGGATGTTATCCATGAGGCACCACTAGTCTCCCCACAGAAGCTATTTCAAAGGGCTTGTCAAATACAGGCTTCTAGATTGTATCAAATACATCTGAGTGTTCTAGCACTGATTCTGGCTGTCCAACAGAAGAAAGTGAAAATTGGACAAATCCTCATTGGTCAGAAGTCCTCCTGATGAGGAGAAAAGTGAAACCAAATTTTTGTCCCTGAAACTATTTCTCTTGAAGACAAAAAGTTTAGTGGCTTATCGAATGTGTCATTTCATAAGATTTTTCTAAGGCAAGGTGAAAATTCCTGCATCATTCTTTGGTTTTCAAGCTTCTCATGCTCCCTAACCTTGTTATTCTAGAAAGATTGTTCAAGAATCCTCCATCTATTATGTTTTAACATTACTTGTTTCAAGAAAATTACAAGGAACGTAGGGTTTTGATTCAAATCGTGCATTAAATCACACAGAAATAGATATTTCTTTACTGCTTTCAAAGATGTAACAGGCTTTTATAATTTCAATCACAAATCATTTATCCAGGGTACGTTAACTAATATGTACTATACAGCAAAAGGCAGACAGTTGAGCATTTGCACATTTTGCTCAACAAGCCTGCAAGCCAAACAAGAACAGGCATATTCCAGCTGCCAATTCAAGGCTGGGATTGTGTAAATAGCTGAAACTTTTCACAGAGGTTGTAAATTGCAAACCACAAAATCCTTTCCAGAAATAACAGTGTGCTTTTCCAAATGTTGCTGTTCACTTTTAATGCATACTCCTCTCTTCCTTTATAATGGTGGGATGCTCTAGTCCCAAATAATGAAATGTTACAGAACCCTTACTCTTTGAATTTCCTCTAGAAAAAGGGCCACCATATCTGGGCTGCAAAATTCCCGAGGACCACTAGGTGACAGCAAAGAGATACTGAAAACTTTTCAATTTGGGTAGCTCAAATCAAGAAGTTTCGGTTAAGTGGCTGAAGCATTAAAACTAATATTTATTCATCTATTTACTTATCCAATTTCTAGACCGCCCAACTCCAAAAACAACTCTGGGTGGCTTCACAAAATTAAAAACTGGGGATAAAATCCAAAACCATGATATGAAAAAGCACAAATGGCTTAAGGAAACAGTGAAAAAAGAAACAACCCTCCACATCACCTCCAACCTCGAAGGACTCGCCAGATTCCCCAACCCAAGGCCCAAGGGAAGAGCCACTTTTTTAGAGCTCTTTTGAGGGCTGGTCAGGTAGAAAGCAAGCAAACCTCCCTGGGGATGCGATTCCAAAGGGCAGGTGCTACCACAGAGAAGGCCTGCTTCCTGGGTCCCAATAAATGACACTGTCTGGTTGTACAGGATGGGTAAATACTATGAGAGACAGATGTTCCCTCATAAAACTAGATCTTACAACATGTAGGGATTTATAAGTAATAGCCAACACCTTGAATCACACCCAGAAGCTTACTGATAACCAGTATAGCTCATGAAGAAGGGCATAATGAGATGTGACCATCATGAGTCATGTTGCTGCATTCTGGATCAGCTTTAGCAGCTGAGTACTTTCCAAAGGAGTGGTCTTCAAAATAATACCGGGTATTATTGGAAATAAACTATTGCAATACACTGTACATAAAGTGTGTTGTAATAGCATATTCGCAATAATACCTGGTATGACTCTAGGACTCTGGCTGTCAAGTTCTAAATCTTTGGGGTGATAAATCTACCAAATTAGATCAGCTGGTTATTTCTCATTGAACTAATGTTCCCATCTTTTTTTTAACTGAATGTTCTTATAAGTCCCAGGCTAGATAGTTCATCATGTGGCAAGATAGTTTCTGCAGCAAGTTGTTGGTGGAGAGTTACATATTGGAATGCTCTTGTAGAGAAAAAATGTTTATGTAGAAAAATTAAAATATCAAGAAAAAGGCTAGGCTAAACTCCTTCTACCTGACCTTTGTTATCTTCTGTGTAGCAATTAAAAAAATAAGGAGATAATGCCTAAAAAGTAAGGTTTACATAACCTCCAATGCACATGGAATATAATGTCCAGGTTTTGCAAATAATTGGCTTTGGGTGCAAAATACAGGATATACAGTAACTTGAATTTCACTCACTTTCACCTACTATAGTCATGACAAAAAGTACACAGTAGTCTAATGTTTATGTGCTAAGAGAGGCTAGGTCTCAGCCTGTCTGGAACTCATATCCTCTGGTCAAAACGGACTTTCTAAATGTTGGAAGTTGGTTGTGATGACCAGATGGTGAGGAAAACATGCTTTAAAAAATGTCTTAATTATTCACTGGTGTTTGATACGTTCTAACAACGAGTCCTGGCATTCAAAACTAAGAAGTGGTGAGACCTTGGACCAATTAAGACCTACCAACAGGAAAAGTCTGGGGAGTGGCATCTTATATTTCTGATTAGGATTAAATATGGAAAATTGCCAATGTGTGGTAAAAAAGGTAAAGGTACCCCCGCACATTTGTGCAGTCGTGTCCGACTCTAGGGGCTGGTACTCATCTCCGTTTGTTAGCCAAAGAGCCAGCGTTGTCCAAAGACACTTCCACGGTCATGTGGCCGCATGACACGCGCGGAACGCTGTTACCTACCCACCAAAGTGGTACCTATTAATCTACTTGCATTTGCATGCTTTCGAATTGCTAGGTTGGCAAGAGCTGGAGCTAGTGCGGGAGCTCACTCCGCACGCAGGGCTAGGGATTCGAACCTCCAAACTTGCAATCTTCCGATCGACAAGCCTGGCGTCTTACCCACTGAGCCACCACGCCCCTAATGCGCCAATGTGTGACAGCTGCTTAAAACAAGCTTAAAACGAGCCTATTCCCTGAAAGGAAAACTTCATTTCTGAAGCTCTGAAAATGCCTAGCAGTCTAGGAAGCAAAGAAATGCAACTCACGGTTTATCTCAGAGCTATAGATAATGTTCTCCTCTTTAAAGTGAGAGCCATTATCCAGCAGATTTTAAAGAATTTATTTGTTTGTTTGTTTGTTTGTTTGTTTATTTATTTATTTATTTCAGTGTATGCGCTGCCTGACTCCAAACTGACTCTGGGTGGCTCACAATGTAATATGTGACGGGCATTTGTCCTTTCCAGTCCTTGATTTTAAGCCCTTCTTTGGACAGTATGTTCTTGCTGATACAGAACATAAATATACAGCAAAGCTGTCCATTGGATCAGTTGCCACAACAATTGTTCCTCGGGGCTCTGTTGCCCAAATGTTGCTATCTCTGCACTATGTGTTGTGGGGTGTGTTTGTGTGTGTGCAATTTAGCTCTGGTCTACACATGCATCAAAATGGAGGAGGGGTAGGAAACATCCTGAGATAGTGGAATTATAGCCACAGGTAGGATATGTTTTTAGAAATGTTTTTCCACTGAAACCCCTCCAAATTATTAATAAAGTTAAGAAAAAAAATTAGCTTGACCTGGCTGCTGGAAGTTTAAAGAGGAGTGATAAAATGGCAATCTCCTCTCACCTGCTTGAAGCACTGTAGTGCATCTTCTTAGAACAGTTCCCATCCTATTATTTCCTCACTGTATTCTGAATCTTATATAGACCAGGCACTTTGCTTGGGACAAAGCTGCATAGGGTCCACCGAAACAGTGCAACTTCCCACTATCCTTCTGAATCCCAGATAGTGATAGGCAATAGAAGTAAAATGCAGGAAAACCCAACTCAAGCAGAACATAAGGCAAAGTCAGTGGACTGAGGAGCTGGTACCTAGATTTTCCAGTAACTGGCAGCTTTTAAACCTAAACTTCTAGAGTCCCCCCAGCTTCCTAGGCTTGTAAGGAGAGGCTTGGCTAGTTTACTATCATTCATAAGGAGCTCAGTTTCTTAGGCAAAAGAACTTCACTTATAGGCTACTTGAGATTATTTTGCCTGGGTTCTCTGCCATAAAACTAGTTGGCTAGTTAGTGGTTACGTCATGTCAACCCAGCCAGCATGGTTCACTGCAGGGCTTCCAGATTTGGGCTGCAAAAATCCAGACAAACACTAGATGGCAGCAAAGAGATATAGAAAATGCTAGATAAGGAAGTTCTGTTGGTAAGGAAAAACAAAACAAGTGACTGGAAAACACAAGAAGAATTACAAATAGAAAATGTCTGGACCGCTTATAAAATTCCATTAATGAAGCAAGGTTCATCTAGAACAGTGTTTCCCAACCTGGGGACATTCCAGACATGTGGATTTCAACTTCCAGGGTTTTCGGCAATGGCTATGGTGACTCAAATACTGACTAGAAGCCCCCTCAGTCATAAGCTGATTGTTTCCTTCTACTCCAGTTCTGGTTGCTACATGTAGCCATATTGGAACAGGCAGAGAACAAAAGCAAAGGATAGTCAAGAGCTACCAGAAACAAGCTTCTGTGCAAAAAATTTGAAGGAACTGGATATGGTTGGGGCCATATATCATCAGTATCCTGAATATACCCAGTTATACATCTTGACCCCAGGCCAGCCAAGTGATGCTGTGAGTCTTAGCCCAGTGCCTGGAGGCTGTGTGAGTCTGGATGGGAGAAACAGACATAGGCTCAATCGTGACAAGATGAAGTGAATGTGCTTATTTGGGCTCCCCAGTTCTGGGGATATTGCGCCATTAACACTCAGCGGGGTTGCATTTCCCACTCAAGGGTGGTGCGCAATCTGAGGATCTTCTTGGACTCTCAGCTCCTGCTCAAAGAGCAGGTAGCTGCTGTGGTCAAGAGGGCCTTTGCACAGGTACATCTGGTGCACCAGTTGCAGCCTTTCCTGGATTGGAATGCCCTTCAGACAGTCACTCATGCTCTGGTCACCTCACAATTGGATTACTGTAATCTACATGGGGCTGTGCTTCAAGACCACCTAGAAGCTACAGTTGGACCAGAATGTGGTTGCACAGGCAGTGTTGGGAGCATCACATTATGCTCAGGGGACCCCACTGCTCTGTGAACTGCAGTGGTTACCACTTGGCTTCTGGGTGCAGTTTGAGGTGCTGGTTATCACCTTTAAAGCCCTTCATGGGACCCAGGAAGCAGGTCTACTCTCTTGCAGCACCTTCCCTCTGGAATTATGTCGCCCCCAGAGATTTGCATGGCTCCCACCCTTGTGATGTTTAGGAAACTGTTAAAAACCTGGTTGTTCTCCCAGGCCTTAGGATAGAGGTGTGTCCCCCCCCCTACCCCGACTTTTGTTACTTTTGCCATATCTGCCAAATGGCTGGGTGTATTGTTCTTCCAATTGGCTAGGGTCCTTTTTTACTTGTATCTCTATATGTTATTTTTATTTATTTATTTACCTTTACTAAGCTGCCCAGAGTTGCTAAAGAGTCAGGCAGCCTGTAAATGTGCATAAAGAGATAAATAAAAAATGCAGCCAAAAATTGCATTCACCTTTCCAGTAATGTCATCCTATTGCTAACTGATGTTTCACTTGTGATCAATTAAAAAGGTTTTTTTACCTTTTATAATAGTTATGGCAGATGGCACAGAGATATAAGATGCAGCACCTTCCTGATCTTGTTCAAGAAAGTGTTAATATATCATACGGCACCTGTGCTTTTTACTGCTCAGGATACATTTTGCCCTGAGTTAATGGAGAATGAAACTTCTATCCAGAAAACGTGTTGTGTGCATTTCCATGCCCCTGCCCGCTGGTATAACATCAGGTCCAGAGAATACTTCCCCTCTCCCTTGCATTGTATGTGTTCAGGGGGTAAAGATGTTTCTATTTATTGTGGGCTCTTTTGCCCCTCTGGAAGAATGTCACAAAGAGTTGGCTTATTGTGTCAAATGCTGCCCTTTGTTCAAAGGAAAAGCAGCATCTGGAGAAGATCATGGATTCTTGGCAGAGTTGTGCTGGGAGGCCTCTACCTCAGCCCAGCCGAGCATGGCAATGTTGCTCTGGCTCCCCACAGCCTTGCCATGGAGATTGGGAAGCTGTACCCTAAGGCATCTTCTTAGTTAAAACCAACCCTACAAGACGCAAGAGTTGTTGGCATTTGTCTGGATAACAGCGTTCAGGCCATTCAGTGAGGTCCTCTGGTCAAACTAACAACATGTTATGTTGGTGAAGAAATGAGCACAGGGCTAGAAACCATTAGCTATTGCACTTGAGGTGTGTGTGTGTGTGTGTGTGTGTGTAAGGGCTTTAAACAGATCCAAGCTGATGCAGATTAGAACACAAAACAGAAACTGGAGTTTCATTTGGGAAAATTTGGTTTTGAAGGGTGGCATGCAATTAGAAAAACCCATAAAATTTAAAATACAATATGCAAGGTAAACTCATGCAGTACAGGAGGTATAATGGGCTGTTGTTGGGAGTAGGGGTGGGGAGGCAAGGTTTTGGCAAGTTTCCACTCCCATCTGTAATGGGAGTAAAGAGGATTTTCAAACTTCCAGGAACAGGGTATGCTGTGAATGGGATCCTGGGACCATCAGGATGCAAGGCATGACCTGAAAACAGATGATGCCGACACCTTGCTGAAGCTAAGCAGGTCTATGTTAGCTGCTGCCAGAAAGTAAGATAACTCCGTATGTGCCGCTTTGAGTTTTGTGATGTACGAAAGATAGGAAATGTGCCCTAAATCAAATCAACATCAGCCAGAGCAGTAGTGTGCATCATCCAAAGAGAAAGGCTGTGATGAATTCTGTGAGTAGGCATGGTCCTGGTTGGAAAGTATCCATTTGATAACTGATTTCCTTAGGGTGACCAGATGCAAACAAGGGCAAGTTTATTCTTCAGTTATGCGGTGGGAATGTGGGCAGAGTTGAGTCAATCAGCACCTAAAATAGCCTCTCCTATACACAGCTGTTAAAGACATTGTAGCTCTGTCCTCTTTTTCCACAAGACATGTATGGACATTATTTCCTTGCTTCTTTGGGGGGCTGTGTTGTATGTAGCCTTGGAGCCAGAGTTAGCATACCCCTGTTTTCAGCTGATAGGAAGAATAGTGCATCGTTTGGACCCTTTGGAATGAAGATGTTATGTTTTCATTTCCATACTTTTACTTCCATGGAAGCAACAGTTCAGTTATTAAAGCCAGGTCCATCTCTGGAGTGGTTCATTGGTGATGGCTGATAATTTCTTTTCCAAGTAGAACTTCTTACTTCAGACCTTCTTTTGTACTCTGCCAGTTGTTGCTATTATTGTTGGTCTTAGAGAGTCATTGTTTTTGTTGTATGCTAGTGGATGATCCTGAGTGACTTGCAGAGCATCAGGGGACAAAATATACATCTGGAAATAAAACAGCAAGTTGGCGACCTCTAGAGCTTCCTGGTAGAAAGAACATTTAAGGAAAGAAGCAGAGAAGGCTGTTTTGTATTGGCATACAGTAAATGTCAGTATTGGTACTGGCACATTATGGAGGTACCATTTTAATATCTAAAGGGCTTTTTATTCTCGGGTTTTACAGCAAGGGTCAAAAGCATGACATGCATCTACCGTGAATGGAAAATCTATCTGGTTAATTTAGAACCTTGTTTTCTCGAGCCGTATGTTACTTTTAGCCCATTTTAGCATTGCCTTGCTCCTTGCCTCCCTCATAAGTTTGCATGAAATTGTGTATGTATTTTTATGCCCATTCCCTAACTGATCCTTCTTTCCTTAATATAATGAGCCCTAGTGGATTGCTCCACTGAGAAATGATTAAATTAAATGTGCTTTGCTGAGCCTGAGTTGAATATGATGATTCATCTTAACAAGGTAACTGGCCAGGGGGAAAAGAATGTGTTTGGGAATTTCTGATTCAGTTAACAGCATACACTGTGAGAGCTTGGAAGGAATGCTGAATGGTTATGTTGTCAGTGGATTGATGGGGATTTTTAAGTGTGTCAAAAATGCTCAACAATCAGAAACAAGGTTACTTTTTCTCATACTTATAATTTAAAGCTATTATAACAGATTATAACCTAGATAAGAGGAACCAACCCAGAGAGTTATTGCTTAGGAATCATGGAATAATTCCTAATCCAGCAATGCCAAACAGAGGTTGGATATGGGGAAATCCTCATATCTTCCTGGCAGTACAGTCTATGAGTCTGCAGAGTAATCTCCCAAGAGACAGAGAGGAATCCCCATTTCTGGCATAGTTTAAAATCAGAGAGGGGCTTGGGAATCTGTTGCAAGAGGGAAATGGTTGAGGCTGTGTGAAAATCTCACTGCTTTAGAAAATAACTGCTTATTAGGCAGACATGTATTTTTGTATCATTGGGGGTGCTTTTATTTGATGATGAGAACGTTGGGTCAGGGAAATTTAGTTTTAGCAGGCAAAGTTCAACACAGATAGAAGCAATGTCAGGAAAGAACATCAGAACAGTCTGTAGATCTGGAAGGAATTATGGCCAGCATATCTTAGCACCCTTTTGCTGATTCTGGTGATGCAATCTACGGATTATGGAATGATTTGAGTTCCAGAGAAATTCCAGTTATGGAGCAATGCCTTTTAAGCAACAGTAACTAATTCAAGCCCCCCCCCCCCCGCCAAACATGAAAGACAACCAGCACTAGAACAGAAAATATAAAATTCTCAGCCCCACAAAAAGCCCTCCCGCATAAAAATGCAGATAAAACAATCTAAAGGAAGCTCAGAAATGTGACCTTAAAGGAACCTTGTTATTTCAAGCCAACATCTTATCCAGCCCAGCATTCTGTCAATCAAATGCATCCAGGAAGTTTGCAGATGTGGACAGGACAGTGGAAGCCTTCTTCCACTATTGTTCCTAGCAGCTGGTATTTAGGGTATGTTGCCTGGGATTTTGAAAATAGTAAATAGCCATCAAGACTAGTAGCCCTTGATAATCATAGAATCATAGGCTTGGAAGGGACATTGGAAGTCTTCTAGTCCAACACTTTGCCAGGGCAGAAATTCTCAAACCATCGCTTTGTCTTTGTTTACAGTCTTCCAATGATGAAACACGCACAGCTCTAGGAGGCAGGCTGTTCCACTGCTTAAGAGCTGTCACGGTCAGAAAATTCCTCAAGATTTTGATTCTCTGATATCTCTCTGTGTAATGTTTCACCCACTTGTTCTTGTGCTACCCTTGGGCACTGTGCAGAATAAATCCACACCATCTTCCTTGTGACAGCCCTTCAGGTATTAGAAGACTGCTATTCAAGCTTAACAAAATCCTTTTGAACCTTGAGTCTGTCTTCTGAGGTGTTTGCGATCCTCCCAGCTCTGTGTCATTCGCGGATTCGATAAGCATCCCTTCTATCCCCTTGTCTAAGTAATTTATAAAAATATTGAAGAGCCCTGGGGCCAGGACAGAACCTTGAGCTACCCTAGTGCTCTGAATCCTCTGTTCTCCTTTTGAATCTGCTGCACAGTCCTAGAATATCACGTCTGAAGAGTGGCATCACTGTGGATCTACATACAGTAAGTACATGATCTCACTGGTTATTTTATTTCCCATTCCCTTCCAAACAATTTAAAGCAGGGAAACTGCCTTTTTAAAATAAAAATAAAAAAGCAGCCCAACGCTTTTGACATTTTCCTTGAGTGAGCAGTGTGATTTCCAGAGCTCTTTTGTGACCATTCACTGCCCTCTCAGATCCCAGTGAAGAAGACGGTGAAGAGTTTTCAAGGCCATCTTAAAAGTATGTAACCAGAGGGAATATTAAATCCCAGGTGGAAAGTGAGCTTTGGAGCCATCAATGAAAAAGTGATGGTTGTTGTGGGTCTTCTGGGCTGTGTGGCCGTGTTATGGAAGTTGTGGTTCCTAATTCAACAATACAATGAAAAAGTGCTTTCCCTTGTACCTCCATCCTGGTTATTCATTATGAAAGACATGAGAGAAGAGCCTCCTTTGATGGGTGGGGAAGCTGATATGGATGTGAGTGGTCCTTCCAATGAATAGTAAGACTTTAAGGGTCAAGCCATCCCTCTGAAGTGACACTCTGTGCATCTGTCAATATATGGGCATCACATGAGCTAATCACCTGGCATTCTTCAGGACTTGAATGGTTGCATTCTGCACCAGCTGAAGTTCCTGAAACAAGAGAACCTAAAGACAGAGACTATTGTAATATTGCCCCATGAGGCGTGATCAAATCTCTCCAGATAGGACTGCAGATGGGGAATAAGTATTCCTAGCAGAGTTTTCAAGTTGTGCACCTAATCTGTCTGTGTCTACATGTACCTACATGTTCTCAAGAATTTGGTACCACCACATCCTTTTTTCATTCAGAGAAGATATGCCATTGCCTCTTGCTCACTGGTCAGCATCCCTCTAGCCTGCAGTGTTATCTAGTCACTTGCAGTCAAGGTTTCTGAAGAAGGCTTGCAACCAGGCTCTGCACTGCAGAGTGATGGCGAGCTGGATCACGGAGAACCACCTCCCTGCAGTGGGAAAGGATACGGAGCAGCGGTGCTGGCTGCAGAGTTTGGCGGGTGATGTCTGGCTGCCTGACCAGCTGCCACAGAGCTCCTATTGCTCGTTCCATCCTCTGGCAACCAAGACTCCGCTAGGCCTTCCAGATTTAAAAATAGACCCTTTGCTTATGGAAAATTAAGGATGGATAAGCGGCTCCGCAGGATGCCTCTTTGCTTCTAATTATATTGTAAATCAATTGCTGTGTTAAAGAAAGAATTCTGGCAGGCAGCTCAACCCTGAGTGCAAGAGGAGCCTTGGTAACTTAAACAAGATGCTTTGGCCAATCCCTCCAGCCTGATTTTCATCAATGGGGAGCAACTGGAGGATGGGCCAGGCAGGCTGCTGGGGACTCCAGGGCACCTCAAACTCTGCATTCCCAGATTTCAGAGCTTTGCACCGGCCACTTCTCTTAGCTGATATTAGGGAGGCAGAGGCATTGTTTGGGGAAACAGTTCATACATCTGTCTGGGCTGGCCCTGAAAAGGGAAAGGATTGAAATCCCAGAAATATTATGTCAGAAAATGGAATAAAACAACCCTTTTATTAGTTCACCTTTGATTTGTGTAGATTATTAAGTTTTAAATAACTCTTCAGAACTGATTTTGCTTGATAAGGATTTTACGAATGGAAAAGTTTGCATATACGAACATGAAGAGAGAAGTTGTTCAAAGGAAGGCATTGCTAAGCTCATACTTCTCTGAATCATGAGCTATTTCAAGGATGCAGCACTTATTTTGATTTGGCTCCCTTCATAAGAAAGTCTCTAAAATGTTATTGGCACTTTATAATATTTATATTTATGTACAAATATGCTGGTGAGCATAGTTTGAGGGACAGTTTAATCGTTTTTATCTTAGAGACAAATGTTTATGGTGCCTGAATGAAGCTCTCTATTTCTCTCTTCAATGCTGATTAAAACTGAAGTTTATCTTCATATTCATAAGATTACCAGCCTTTCCTCACCTGGGTAGCCTCCAAGTTCAGCTCCCAGAATTCTCAGCAATGGCCATACTAGCTGGGGAATTCTGGGAGTTGCAGCCTGAACTTCTGGAGGGCACCAGGGTTGGAGAAGACTGACTTAGATTACTGCCTGAATGAGGATTGGGGAAGATCTTGGTTTGGCATCGGTTAAGTGTGTCCAATTCCATTCAGAAAAGTTAAGGAAAAGGGTGCAACGATGAGTTCCCTTGAAAATACTTCGTTGGTTTTGCCTCAGTGCAAGCCACACTAGTCTGGAAAAGCCTAGTGCAAGCCTAGTCTGGAAAATCTAATTAGAATCTCTTTAACAATATCAGCTACCCTGTGGTATCAATATATGGGTTTCATGATGTGATTTCACATAGAATGAATATGCAGGAATAAATCAAGATTGTGTCCAGACTTGGATAAATTGGAAAGAGTTAGGGATGGACAACAAAGAAGATCAGGGAATTAAGGCTAAGGGCTTTTCCCCAGGAGCGTAAGATGCTGTCCACCCATCCTTTAGTCAGCACAAAACAATACCAGCATAACGTTTGCTGTGCCAGTCCTTATCCCATCTTGATTGGTGTGGTCCTGATATGTGAATGGGCCACTTGTTAAAAGCAAGGTGATTGGTTCTCCTCTTTCTGTACATCACAGCCAATAAGGAAAGCATTCACCAATCAGGGACTGCAACAAGAATGGAGTGGGTCTCTGTCTTCTCTGTATTGGTTTGTCTGTGTCTTTGCCCCCCCCCCCCCATGACCTATTGGGTCATCTCTCAAGTTAAAATAAAATGCAATAAAGAAACATCTGGAAGGACACCATGAGGAGGGCAGGGGACAATGCAAAAGATTGCACAGCTAAGTAAATTCTGCAGAGAGGAAAACTGAAACTGTTGAGAAGTGCCCCATTTTCTTAGTTGGTGGGGAGAAAGAAGCATGTCTGAAGCTGACCCATGCAAGTAAAATGGCAAGTAAGTAACAAACATCCAACTCAACATCCCTCATTATTCTCTGGAGTCTGTGGTGAGGAAAAGGTAGGACAGCTGCATTTTAAGATAAAATATACATTTCAGGATACTATTAAAACAGATTAGCACAAACATGTCCTTTCTTTCCCTAAATGAAAAATTCGAGGCCTAAATTCTTTTCTCTGATGGAGAGAAGGCTGTAGAGAAGTTGTGATCAGAATTAGGATGTGTGTGAAAAGGGAAGTTGTAGATCTGAAAGGAACTCAGGAAGTGCTAATGGAAAAGGCAAAGGCCGGGAGAGAAAAGGTGTGGTGAATGCTGGCTGGTGACCAGAGGGGAGGGGACACACCCATACTTTCCAACACTCCCCAAACACACCTCTAATTACACCCACAGCAGATCTCACCTTCCAGATAATGGGCGATGAATGTTGTACATGGTGTTGTAGAATAATGTTGGCTTAAGAAAGAAAATGATACTTTCATGCCAGTACAGCTAATATGATTTAATGCTTCTTTCACTTGTGGGCTAGAGAGGAGATATTGTGGGGTCAAGGGGAAAAACAAATATCCTTGAAGCATAAATGTCCCCATATTAAGTGCAAATGAGGATAGGGTCAAAAAACTATGAGGATTGATTGAAGGTAATGGGCAAGGACATCCTCGGGGGGGGGTCAAAAGAGTCATGTCAGTGCAATCAAACCTCGCCCCTCTGTACAGGCATGCCATCTTGCCTCGTTTGACCCCTGCTATGGAAGCCACTGGGGTTGTGTATGTGTTCCTTTGAGAAGACAGAGAATGTCTGTATAATAGCGCTGCAAATACCTGACATGCCATAATAATAATAATAATAATAATAATAATAATAATAATAATGATGTCACATCTCTTCTCCATCATCCCTGAGTATAGGACATAGAATAAGGGGCTTATGTCATAGCAGATTTCATTTAAACATCAGGAAAAGAATTCCTAACGGTTACAGAACAAATTGCCTAGGGAAGTGTGAGCTGCCTGGATTTCTTTAAAAAAAAAAAGCTGTTCGAAATGCTTTATACTGGCTTCCTGCATTGAACAGCAATAAATGGCCCCCTCCAAATTTATTATTCAATTGTTGATTCATATTCTTTGGGATGTTCACACTTTTTACTAGGGCACCCTTAGAAATCCAAAAAATCCACCTGTCCATGTGGTTATCATATTCTTATCCACTCCCCAGCAGTGTGAGATTTTATGATGTGCAAGAAGTTCATATAAAGCTAAGGGTGTATGTGCTAAGGAGAACATTTTGTTTAATGAGCTGCAAGGGTTAGTAAAGGAATGCAGCACTACAATAATAGATGTCATTGACATCCATTTCATAGGAAAATATATTAAAGTTGGTTCTTCTTTTGATCATGTTTTACAGGAACATGTGTGACTGGCAACATGTCATAGAACATGAATAATGCTATTCTTCCACCACTTTGAAGTTTTTCCTCTTAAGCCCCCCCCCCAGATCTTTTTGTGTAATTCCACTAACTTTAGGGCTCTCCCCAACCTGTTAATGCCTCCCTCTTTTGGATGGATAAAACCATTTTAGCTACATAAAGAGAGCACTCGCTTTTAACTTTGGAACTGAAGGAACACTGGATTGGCCAAGTCATTTCCCTGAGTGGGCCTAACATTAGCAATCTCAAAGGAAATCACATGGCACATTGGTCCTCCACTTATTTAAAGGTGACATCATGAGATGAATTTCCCTCTTTGGGCTGGGAAGGCAGGTTTGCATAGAAACAGAAAGTGGATGGATAACACAAAAGCAGCCTGGAAAGTGAATGGAAAAAGTGAAGTGTTTGCTCACTAGAACAAACGAAAGTACAGAACGCCCTTTGCATTCTCAAACCATTAATAAATTCCTCACTCATTTCAATCTAAACAGCTGCACAAAAGCTCACATTTGTCAGAAACTGGGTAATCCAGGAGAAAGGCCGCTGCCAGGTTTATCTGAGCATTCAATTCAGCCAGGCCTGGTATCAATAATCAACAAGGTTGATCATGGCTGGGGCCCATAAACTGCTAAAACCAGGCTTGTCAGCTCACTGTTGTTGCTGTCCCCCTCTTCCTCCTCCTCCTCCTCCTCCTCCTCCTCCTCCTCCTCCTCCTCCTCCTCCTCCTCCTCCTCCTCCTCCATCACCTGCTTACTGCAAAGCTAAACTGCTGACTGAAAGCAGTTGGCAAAGGAGCAGGACAGGTGTGTGTATAGGCTGCAACAGTCTTGGATGCTGCTTTGGAGAAGGCAGCTTTAGGCCTCCTTAGTTTGAGGGTAGTCATCAGAACTGAGAGCAGGATTCCAGCTTGCAGGCTAATGGATGTGGGAAAGTGTGAGGAGTTCCTTGGATCTCAGTTCAGCCCTTCCAATCTGCTTGTAAACTTCCTTTCTCTCCGTTTAGCCTGGGTGAATAATAGCCCAAATAGTCATGTCATCAGATCTAGCTGGGATTTCAGTGTGCGTTTGCATTACCCTATCTGGTGAGCCTATTGGATTGGGGGAAAGGGACAAAATGGGATACCTGAGAGCTTTCTTGTTTTCCTGGATTTCTGGGATCATCTCTCTCTTAATATGTAGAAAGAAACTTCCCAGTATGAAGAGTGGCAGCAGTTGCCTGGGAAAATGGGTGAAAACATGAGAACTGCAGGATGCGGGTGGGGATTAAAATGAAGACAACCCTTATGGACATATACCAGAAGCCTATAAGCATACAATCCTAAACATCTACCATTTCAGTTGACAATGCCTTCTATAATGTGCCATTTAGATGTGATCGGCTTAGAATGGGTGGACCAAAGATGCTTCTTTCTTTTCCCAGTTTGGTGCTGATGAGTTAATGGCAACAACAGCAAGAAGGTGGAGTTGGAGTTGCCTCCCCCGTCTGCACAGATGCATCCAAACAGGCACGTTCATTCATCGTACTTCTGCTACAAATCAGTTTCAAGCCATTTCTAAAGGGCAGGAATTTCTGAAGAGGACACTTCATCTTACATGATGTTTCTCCTTGGAGGCAGGAAAGTTCTTTATACTTTATGTGCACAGATACTGCTTTGCTAAAAATTGAAATGGCAGCAGAATGCTTAGTTCCTGTTGCATAGCTGGGGGAAAGGTATTCTTTCCTCCTGTTTCCCCAAGATCTCTGGGCTCCTGCCTTGCTAACAAGTGCACCGCCAAGCAGCTGCCTTTCACATAGAATGAATATGCAGGAATAAATCAAGATTGTGTCCAGACTTGGATAAATAAACAGCTGTCAAACATCTGTGCAATCCATCTCAAGCATGTGTTTGCTGCCTGCCATCTGTGGCCCAAGGAGCTCCTTTGAGCTGAGGGAGAAGCCATTAGCAGACCATAAACACCCCAGGAAACAGCAGCAGCCCTGCTGTCAGCTTGAGGGAACAGGGTGTGTGGGAAAGATACCCCACAATAGCATCCAGGCAGGAAAAAAGTGAAAATTGCAGCTGGACAACCCTTTTGTCAAGTCTGAGAACTGTTACTGCTGTCTTGTCAAGTCTCAAGTGTTCTTCCACGGAGGCTGAATAACTGAATTTACCTGTCTTTAGTGTTATAAGGGCAACTGCTCACAATGGGGAAAAAAGCAGTTTTTTTGAAAAAGTTGTTTGATTAAAGAAGTGCCATCAAGAGCTTATTTTCTGAAGGCTTCGGTTATGAGGCTTTCCTCACTGCTGAGTTGATATGCTCTCCTTCCACCCTTGACTTGGTTGAAGATATACTGGCATGAAATTTGCTGTTCCCAGGCAGTGATAGTCTCCTGACTTCCTTCCAAGGTAATGAATGACAAAATCTAATATTCCTTGAAGCTGCCCTTGGACAATGTTGGAATAAAAGGGAAAACAATACTTTAACTTTGGTACAGCTATGGTGACTCAAGCCTGCCTCACTCATGGGCTGGGAATGAGATGAAAGCAATGTTATGAGGACTTTTTTTTTTTAAAGATGCTGCTAGAGTGTGTTTGTATTCATGGTTGGGTGCAAGTGGAGAGGTGCTCAAAATAGGCTTCCTTGTTCCTTTAGAAGCTATAATACTGGATTATTTTAAAAGTTTCACAACATTCAGATGGAAAGTCCCTAATTTGTTCTTGCAAATACTAGTCTCAAGAAAATATGTTTGTTGTTTATTCGTTCAGTCGTTTCCGACTCTTCGTGACTTCATGGACCAGTCCACGCCAGAGCTTCCTGTCGGCCGTCACCATCCCCAGCTCCCCAATGGTTGAGTCCGTCACCTCCAGAATACCATCCATCCATCTTGCCCTTGGTCGGCCCCTCTTCCTTTTGCCTTCCACTTTCCCTAGCATCAGCTTCTTCTCCAGGGTACCCTGTCTTCTCATTATGTGGCCAAAATACTTCAGTTTTGCCTTTAATATCATTCCCTCAAGTGAGCATTCTGGCTTGATTTCCTGGAGTAAAGAAAATATGTACCTTATTAAAATATAAAGAAGGAATTATTCTAAGGATCAACACACATACATATGTTTAATATTTTTCACTAGAGCATGGGAGAATTGTGCATTTTTTAGGAACCAGTTGGCTCTTGAATAATATGTCCTGGGTTGCTGTTTGGGCAGCCTCACTCTTCTTGCAAGTACTATTAACAGAGCTTGCATGTAGTCTTGGGCCTTTTTAGCTATCCAGGAGGAAGATGGGACCTATAGAAATGCTTGTTGAGTCAAATATTGTTGTCCTCTATTTGTTTCATACTGAGATATGTAAGGTTGGATGGAACCTCAAAGGTCATCTATTTCAAAGCTCCACTCAAGCAGGATAAATTGTACCTAAACCTTCCTTGATGAATGCTTGGGGATTTTTCTGCCTTCATGGGACAGTTTCCCATTCTCTTGCTTACAGCATTCCCTAGTGATGTACAGAATAAACTTTCATTGAAGTAGATACTGGAGATCCTGGAGCAAAAACTTTGGCTGCATACTTGGAGATAGAAGGTACTTTCATATGTGTCGTTTGAAAAACATATTTGAACGTTTTGTATGGATTGCATTAGGAATGCAACATTTTTTGGTCTGTACAGCCATCCTGGCTGGGAATTCAGGAAGCTAAAGTCACAGACGATTTGGAGGGCACTACACCATGGAAGAATGGCATAGAACTGATACTAGAGATGAGGTACATATGTGGCTCAACAGAAATAAGAATTGTGAACTTCTGTGAACTGTGTATAGGATGCACCCCCTCTAAATACCCATTAAAACAGCTGTATAGAGAAGAAGGGCATTAAATCATATATATGGAGAAGAAGGGAAATGAGGTGGTATTAACTGGCCCTGGGAGCAAAATGACCTTAGTGACTTGCTCAACCCATTTTTGATCTTTCCCACACAGTGACACAATTGGAGTGCTGCTATACTATTTGTATGTATGTATGTGTGTATGGTGACAGTGTTGTCCAGACTTCTGATTTGCCTAGCATTAAAGGATTGAAAGATCATGTCGAGGAAGATATTTACACCCATGAGTCATCATTCCAGGGAAGCCAAACACTTATTTGGACTATATTCATGTAATTTATGTACGTGCTAGTATTACTCATTCTGGGTGAAATGAAAATAGCCAACATTTTCTGCCTTATTGCTCTGTTAATATGGTCAGATTTCTTATAATTGCATGCAGAAGAGTCAGAAGAGTTTTGAATATGAATTTGAGGGCCTCAGATTCAAGTTCCTACTCAGCCAAGAAATTCACTCCCTCTTCGCCCCAAGGGTTGTTCTAAAGATAACGTGGTAGAACTTCTTGAAAGATGGGGATGCTGATAGAATAAATTAAATAATGCTAAAAATGTAACCATGTAGGGTTTTTTGGATGTGGCAACAATGTCTGAGAGAAAGATGCCTGTTAGAAACGTGGAAGCTGGATTTCTAGACTCCACACTAACAAAAGGAACAAAAAACAAAAAAGTAAAAAAAGTGCAGCACACATTTCAATAGCAGACTGCTCTCCCATAGATTATAATACCTAGCAACATGAATCCTTGCTTTATGAATCCTGGAAAACTATAAACCTTGGGTTCAGCTCAACAATCCCTTTCTAGTTTAGCTACAACTGTAAGGTGTTCCTGAATAACTGCAGAAGCCCTTTTCTTCTCTGAAAAGGTATCAGTGAAACCCCGAATGTTCATTTTCCTTCCAGGAGTGAGTCCCTTCTCCATCCAGTCTGCAGCTGAATAGGAAGCACAGTTTCACTCAGCATGCATCCCCAAGACAGATCCCTTGGGACAGGAGGTTGTGGAAAGATACTTTCTGGGGGGAGGGAGTGAAGAGGTGCCGTACTTTTTTGTGTCTGAATGCTTCTCTGCAGGATCTATTCTAAGGGTCTCTCATGTTACCCTGGGAAGAAAAGGCGGCCCGGCCTCCTTGGGCTGGCGGAATTCTCTGGAGGCCTTCTGATAAACACAGTGTTCCATCTGATGAAGGAGGCTAATGCTCACAGGAGAAGATCTCTTTCGCCTGTCCCTCATTCCTTGCTCTGGATTTTTCACAATAGGGCTGTAGCCTTTGAAACAAACCTACACGGCAGTCAGAACAATTCTGACGCACCCCTGATTTGTAAGAATGGAAACCAACAGTAGGAAGGTCTGCTCAAAATCTGTTTTAAAAATACTGTAGTTCTGGGCTAAAGTAGCCTGTTAATCAACAGGAAACACTCATAGCAAGTAAGTGACATGTTTTACTGGCGTAATTCCACCTTTCAAATCCACAGTATGGCAAGTTAGTTGCCATTTTGTTGAATGTGAATATGATAATAATGGCTATTGGAACGTCTTCTGAAAAATATTGGTTTCCAGGCTTTTATTTCTTTTTTTCCTTTTTTATGTTACTGGCCACCTGTCCAACCAAATGGTGGTCCAGGGGACTTACAACAATAGGAAAAAGAATGAAAATTGAGCTATTTATAAGGGACAATGAGCACTCTAAACCCAGCTAAAAAACACAAACAGCACCCAGTTAAAACCCATCTCAGAAATTGCATCTTCACTGTTAAAAGCCTGTCTGAATAGAAATGTATTTCCTTTGTGGAGTCCTTGGTGCTCTCGGAGCCTTGTTGTTTTCTTGCAGATGTTTCATTGCCCGACTAGGCAACATCTTCAGTGCGAAAAGGGAGTGGGACTTGCTCTCTGTTTATATACCATGGCTTATCCTGCTTGTGTTGGTGGAGGTGTTGTTCTCTCCTTAGGAGTTCCTTGATTGGGCTGTTGTTTGCTGCTTGGTTGATTGACTGAGTTAATAGTTCCTTGATTAGGGTATATTGTGCTGTTTGATTATTACTCTGGTGCTAATCTTGGTGTTAATCTTTGCATATGTGGGTATTGATTGCTGGCAAGGAGGTGTTCTGGTCTTCTGGCTTTTCTATTGTATCTTATGAATGGTATGTAAATGTTGTTTAGCTCTATGTGTCTGTTGATGGCTGCTTTGTCTGAGTGCCAAGCTTCCAGGAATTCTCTAGCGTTTTTGGATTTGGCTTGGTTTAAGATGCTCACAGTTTCGCAGTTGAAAGTATGGTTGAGTCTGTCCATGTGTTGTGAGATTAAGGAGTTTTCATTGTGTCTTCTGACTGCTAGTTGGTGTTCGTGGATGCGCTCTGCTAGTCTTCTGCCCGTCTGTCCTACATAGTGGCTGTTACAGTCCTTAAACTGTATGTTGTAGATAACTCCTGTTTTTTCTTCTTGGGCTACTGGGTCTTTTGGGTTACTTAAGTTGTTCTGAAGGGTTTTGGTTGGTTTGTGTGCTACGGTGATGCCATGTGGATGTAACAGTCTATTAGTAGTTTCTGAGATGTTTCTGATGTATGGCAGTGTAATCCCTTTCATAGCTTCTGTTGGTTATGTTGTAGTGGGTTGTGTAGTCAGGCACTTTTTGATAAAGTTGCATGGGTATCCATTTTGTTGGAAGATGCTGTATAGGTGATCTGTTTCCTTTTTCTGGTGTTCTGGGTTGCTGCAGTGCATTAGTGCTCGTCTGAATAGTGTTCTTACACAGCTCCTCTTGTGGGAGGTTGGGTTGTTGCTTTGGTAATGGAGCACTTGGTTAGTGTGGGTAGATTTACGGTAGACTTGTCTTTCTAGAATGCCATCATTTCCTCTACTGATGAGGATGTCCAAGAAGGGTAGTGTGTTGTTGTTTTCTTCTTCCCTTGTGAATTTTATTCCATTGAAGACGTTGTTGATGGTTTCATGTGTTTCCTCCAGTTGTTCCTTTTTTATTATGATGAAGGTGTAATCTACATACCCGATCCATACTTTGGGTTGTGTACATGGAAGTGCTATCATTTCTAGACGCTGTATTACAATCTCTGCTATGAGTCCTGAAAGTGGTGTATATCCTTTGTTATGGAAAGAGATGTGTTTGTGTGCTTGTGAGCAAGTGAGAAAGAAAGACAGTGCTTAATCTCCCTTATCAGGGAGCTAGTAAGAACAACCGCTGGTCCATTTAAAGTAACAGACATTTCTAATTCATTTCAGTGGCCTGGGAAAAAGTGTTTTTTTCATAAATGTCACCTGAAAGTTGGAGCTAAGCAGGTTTGGAACTAAGCAGAGCAGAAGAACAGACACACAACATAGAGCTTGAGACTACAAGACAAGGTTCTTTGTCCAAACTTCAGATATTTCCCTTGTTCAATAAAAGAGGATCAGCCCTTTGAAAGACTGCCCTCCAAAGTATGATCCTGCAGGTGCCAAAGTGTCCAGGATATCCCCTATATTTAGAACTGATGATGGTGTGTGTAAGATTACAGCTGTCATATGTTATTTTAATATTGATCACCAGTTAGGTAAACTGATGGAAGTTCTGAATCTAGACATACTCTTCCTTTCACTTGCTAGCCTGTTTGGCAGGAATTAGAGACCAGTGTCCACCTAGAGGCATGCTGTTTCTTATCACAAAGAAAGATCTCTGAATCTTGACAGAGAAAGTGCAGGTAGTAAGAATACTGTTTGAAGACACAGAATTCCAAATTTGGGTCAGATAACCTTCAGTCCCAGTGAAAGAGAAGGGAGTACACTCATCTCTGCTGGCTCAAGTGCTGTTACTGCTATTTTAGAGAAGCCATGTTGAAATGGGGAGGGGGTTGTCTCATGGCCTTGTTTGTGATATATTCAGAGGTGTTTTTATGATTCTCTGTGTGTTGCTTTTTAGCATCAGCTGTACTGTTTAATCCCATTTAATAACAATAAAAGTCTTCCTTAGGGGCATGCTAAAAAAAGGGACAGATTTTTACTTAAAACAGTGACTATGAGCAGATCATGGTCTTCTCACGTTACACAGAGATTTATCCAATCTCTTGCATAATTTAATCTTTGCATCTGTAAGACTACAAATGTTTTACATTTCTAACATTTATGGGCAGACATAGAAAACATCTGTGCAGGCCCAAGACAATAAAACATCTGGAAGATGTCTTTGCCTGTTTTAATGACATATGCAGCATGCTCTTTTGTCTGGAACAAGTGTGCTGTTCTCACTGGTAGCTTTATGTGTTCCTTACTAGGATTCTTCTCAAGCTGAAGGAGCACCACATGGACCTTCCAAATTAATCTGCCCCATCAAGGAAGACAGAGGTGAAGACAGATTAGACTTTGAGTGGGTTCCCACCCCAAGTAATGCAAAAGATGATGATATATAACCAATTCAACATACATTACTACCACTGTTTAACATTTATTCCTTGACCAGCTGTCTGCTTGGGGACTGTACATTACCGAGAAATGATGTGTGGTCTTTGCCCGGAAGGGTTATATGCTGGAGATATGAATTCACAGGCATGGGGTTCAACTGAAGAAAGTGGTATTTCTCCAAAAGCCAAATGAAGGGTTATCCAAATGAATTCTATTTAACACAGCATTTGAGAACCCCAGAGCTGCATATTTTGTAGTTTCAAACCAAGTATGTTTACTTGGAAGAACAATAGGAGTCTTACTTGACCTTACCTTAATAAAGTTACCCTCTGAGAAACGTGGAAATGTTGAAACTTAAAGTTTGTCCCTCATTGATTTTGATGGACACTATAGTAAGTATGCTAAACTGGTTGGTATATCTTTTAATAAAAACTTGGTAGCTGTACACACATAACACTGCTAGTAGGAAGCATTCATTGTGTGAAATGAATAGTATGCATGTACACTGTACATTAGATTCACATATTTTATGACCACAACCCTTTTCTTGGGTAGCACTGTAGCAGTTTGGCCTATGCGCATCCCATTTTTATATGTATTATTCCACAGCCAGATAGAATGCTTAGGAGTACGACTGCTGGAAAAGGCTTAGTAAATCTGTAAAGTAGTCTTAGACTTGTGTAATCAATTTACAAGTCAGTACAACGTGAACTGTAAACTCTTATATTCCAGTTTCAAATTCAGTTAAGTCATGTGGTTTCTTATCTACTCAGAAATAAGTCTCATTTTCTTTCACAACCTACTTAGCTAATTGGTAAGTAGATAGAAACAGAAAGAAAATCTACCATTTTTAAGTCCTGGATACAGAGCAAGTCACAGGAAAAATAACGGGGGGGGGGGGGGGGTTATTCAAGATTGACTCTTTGAGGGCTCTTAAGCTTCAAATGACAAACAATAAAGGGAGACAAAGGTATGTAAACTCCTGCATGATGATGTGGAGAGAGAGATGGGGTTTTTTCTCACATAATATTAAAATTCAAGGTCATCTGTTGAAATTAAAATCAGGACCAAGAGAAGGAAATACTTTTCCAAACTATACATAGCTAAACAGTGAAATTTTGCTGCCATCAGTAGTGGTAACAATAGCCAATTTGGATGCTTTTAAAATAGGACTGAACAAATTCATAGCGGATTAGGCAATCAGTGGCTACTAATATTGATGATTCTGAATCATAGACAGCATGCCTTAAATACTGAGTACTGGTAAGAGTGTGGAGGGAGGGTACCACCCTCCAGATCAGGCTTGGGAGCATCCCAAATGCATCCAGTTGGACACTGTGTGACACATAATATTGTGTCACAATTAACATTTAACAATTAATATTGCTGCGCGAGCTGCATTGGGTGCCAGTTTGCTTCCGGGTCCAATTCAAGGTGTTGGTTATCACCTTTAAAGCCCTACATGGCATGGGTCCAGGCTACCTGAGGAACCGCCTCACCCCCATTACAACGACCCGTCCCACCTGGTCAGGCAGAGAAGGCATGTTACGGACCCTGTCCATGAAGGATTGCCGATTGGCAGGGTCCAGGAGGAAGGCCTTCTCTGCTGTGGCACCTGCCCTTTGGAACAGCTTACCCCTGGAGGTAAGACAGGCCCCCACTCTCCCGGCCTTCCAGAAGGGGGTGAAGACTTGGTTATGCCACCTCGCTTGGGATGGCAGGGGGGATAGCTATTCATGGGCATGGCTGGCACCGTGATCGTGCCAAGAATAACATGCCCATCTTGAATTTTTATATTTTATATTTTTGTATTTTTATACTTGTGCCTGTATTTATGTGTATTTATACTTATATTGATATTATATTATAGTGTTTTTACTGATTGTCATTTTATTATCTGTAAGCCACCCAGAGTCATCATATACGAGATGGGCGGCAGAGAAATTTGACAAAAGTAAAGAAGGAAGGAAGGAAGGAAGGAAGGAAGGAAGGAAGGAAGGAAGGAAGGAAGGAAGGAAGGAAGGAAGGAAGGAAGGATTAGGTGGGCTAATGACCTGACCCAGAAAGGTTTGTCCTGACATTCTTATGACTTCAGTGACACTGTTGCTATCCTTGCTGATGCTACTACTGCTTCCTTATGCAGAAAAATTCAAGGTTTTTCTCTTGGGTATGTTTAAATGACTAAAAAGGCTCCCACAAGGTATTGTTGAGAGTATTCATTGTGGTTATTTTTATATTGCTTAATCCAGAGTCCTCATGGGGAATAATCACAAGCAGTTTGGAATCCAGGGTGAGGCCATTCTGCCTCCCTAAATGGTGACCTTGGTGGATGGCAATAGCCTACAGGTTGGTTTTGCAATGGTTTCATGTGCAGTGGTCTTGGCACTCTTTTTCTTGCTGGGGGAAGGAACAAAGCCAAATCTTTCTCTCTTGGCTGTCTTTTCACAACAGCATTCAGTGATCCAAATGGTTGTGGCTGAAAGTCAAGTCCTTCCTTGCTGCCTTCATTCCTACAAACACACAGTGTTCAAGTAGCAGGTCCTTGATCTGCATTGGAAAGAAACGGCAACCTTTCTTCTATTCAACATATTGCATTGTTTGATCTCTGAGCTGATCCTGCCTTTTGTCTTCTGGTTTGGCTCACATTTATGAGTCCCTCTCTGAAAGGTATATGAAACTACATTCTGTAGTATATCAGGAGGAACCACTAAGTTAATCCAAATGAGTCTGGGCAAGTTGGACTCTTGTTTCTGCAATGGGAAGATCTTGATATTTCAATGACTCTTCGCTTTAACTTGATCGTGCTTTGGCGGGCACCAGGCTGCTGAGTCACAGCATCAAGATAACAGTTTGAGCTTCAGCCCAAACATTCTGGAGTTCCAAAGCAAATCCTCTTTACTAGGCTTTGTTCATTTCACATAGATCCTTTCAAGGAAAGGACTTGGGTTTTCAGGTACAGAAGTTCATACAAGGAAAGAGGACAGAAGGACAGGAGATTTATTCTCCGAATAAGAAAGTCCTTTGTATAACTTGGTTTCAATTTCTATGCCTGGAAGTCAAAATTAGCACTACAGATTAGGCCTGGAAGTGCAAAGGAATCAGTAGATGCCAAAGTACTGATATTGTGTATTCAGACTGTCCGGTCTCAGAAGTCTCATAGCCCTGTTTCTTAATAGCTAAGTTTCTACATTATTTTCAAATGCTACTGCATATACAGTACAGTGCAATCACTGTCTAATATGGTGGAGGGTAAATGGGTATTTAAAATGGATCTAAGAATGACTTTTCCTAGCAGCCTAGCCAGTGGCTGGATATAAGACTTTTGTGACCTCCAAGTTCCTGTGACATCACAGCACCCCCAGCATAGTGGCCATAGAGTCTCAGAAGCAGCATGGGATTTGCCCGTTATTTTCAATATATCTAAGTGCTTTTTCCATTTAAAAAATGAACACATTTTTAACGATGCCAGTAAATGCTTATATAAATGAAGAACCAGATCAAGGCCTAGAATGGATATCAGAAGAATCAGAGAAAAGGAAGTAGTCAGGGACAGCAAACTGAGACATAGCAAAGGAGCTTCCAGAAATATTCTCTTCCAAGCTGTAGAGGCTGAGGAACTACGCACAAAGGGTTACAGAAAACCAGACAGATCACTATGGATTGCGTACATTAACTAGGTCCATATCGGTATACCAGCTTTCTCTGCCTGAGCGTTTTCCCATGGTGCAGTGAGTATGGTGTCTCAGCCCTACTGCCAGATTGGGCCCCTTGATCCTTGAATAGGAAAGGCCTCTTTTTGACTCATGGCTCACATTACAGTTGGGTTCACACATTAGGCTAGTCTAAAATGTGACTGGCTAATATGTGGTGATTTGTATGTTTGGGAGCACACAGGCAACTGGATTCACTGAATGCATTTTTTATTCAATTAACCCTGGATAAACTTTGTTGTATGAACACAGCCATTGTGCTGAGCTGTCTTTCCCTTTCACAATGCCTGGAGTCAGAGTACTTTCAAATTTCCTTCTTTATATAGCCAACACTGAAAGCACACATGTGTCCATTATGTATGGGCTATTTAATAGAAAACACTGCTTTGCTCAACTGAGCAGGAATGAGACTGGATTCCATGTTCCACCTCCTGCAGCTTATGCTGGCCATGTCCTTGGCTCACATCACAGTTACAATTTTTTAGTTGCACATCTCTCTTTATGTTTAGATGTGACTGTTTCTGTTGGGTTTTTTTTTCTTTTTTCGTTTTATCTTTCACCTCCAGCTTTTGTTTTATTCAGGTCACTTTCAACTCACACACTGCAGAGTGTTTATTTCTTCACTGAATTTTCCTATGCAATGAGTAATTAAAATAAGCTAGTTAAATTTTTCAAGAGAAATACTACAGATTAAATCAGAGGGTCTTTACAAACAAAAATGAATCGGGATGATGGAGACTTTCACCCCTACATATGAAAATATTAAGTGTTTTAGAATATATTGCTTTTAGCTTTCATATAATCTTGTTATCTAACTTTACTGGCTTCAGTTCCATTTACAGCAAGAGAACTCCTGGGCTCAAAAATGGTTCATATTACTAGTGCAGAAACTGAAAAGAGGGAGGAGCCCAACTCTCTCAATTCAACATTTCCCATGTAGGATGGAACGATATATGCAGCTGTTAAGGCGTTTCAGAGGTATGGCCCATTCGCTAGATGTGACTGAAGTCTCATAAGCAACCTCAATGTTTCTGAGATCGTTAATTCTGAAACTAAAGTGCAGGGTGCCGGTCATATTCCCCAGCACAGAAACCTTTCATGTTGAATGGGGAGTTTTGTACTCTTTGGTTTCACTTACAACTTCAGTACTGGGTTTAGAAGTCAGCACCCTGAAGATCTTATCTTTTCATTTATTCTTTAGCTCAACTATGTTTCCAGACCATTTAGCTGTAGGAAAAAAAAATGCCTGGTGAAATATTGAAGCCAAAGTCAGAGGGGGCGGTCTGCAAAATGTCTAATGGTCAGTGAGTTGGATAAGCCAAGGAACTTTATATGCATTTTCCCCCTAAGTTGGAGAACTCAACTTTAAAATGACCTTAACACCGAATATTGGTTTGTTTGCTTGTTTGTTTATCTGCCATCCAGTTCCAATGGAATTTAAGCCTGTTCCTCTTGTGGTTGTATATCTGCACACAGGAAAGTGACTACCATTTGAGTGGGGCCATTAAAACACGTTATGTATAAAACATCATCATTGAGGTATATAAGAAATAGCGGTGATCAAGGACATCTTGCTGCCTTAAGCTGAGTCCAAATGGTGCTACCATCTCTCGGACCTGACTGAGTCATTCAGTCCACCAGCTGAGAGTTTCTGGAGGTTCACCAGCATCGTCTCTTCCCTTTCCCCCCTTACAGATATCAGTGGGATGGCAATGCTAGATAACTCACAGACTGGACTGAGGGGAAGCTGAGCTACAACTGGGACAGGGGTAGAAGCCAAGGAGGCAAAGATAATCTGGGACATACAAGAGACAAGGGAAAGATGATGAAGACAGAAAAGAGCTACCGGTACAGGATAACAAATCCATAAAAGATTGGTGAATTAATAGAGAAGACTGAGGCAGAGAGAGAGAGAGACGGATGGTCAATGATGGAGGGAAAAATCACAGAAAGGAGCGGAAAGTGTGGAAAGGCAGCCAAATGAGACACTGAATGGAGAAAGAAGAGGGAGTTAGATTAGATAGGAACCCCATAAGAAAGAGCGGGGTTTAGTTATCACTACAGAAGACCAACTCACTGTCAGCCTTATGAGGTAGACCAGACAGGAAACACGGTCAGATGAGCTAAGTCTACTTTATTGTCATATAAATAAAATAAAATAAAATAAATAAATAAATAAATAAATAAATAAATAAATAAATAAATATTGTAAGGTTACATTAAGAGAATCTTGCAAGTCTGCAAGTACATTTCTCCCCCCATCCCCTTTACAGCCCAAGAAACGGGAAGGTCTCTTCTGAGCCGCTTGCCCCACCCACATTCCTGCTGTGGGCTCAGCTGCCCTTTATCTGACCATTTCCTTGGCTGCATCTCTGACTTGTCTCCCAACTTCATTCCTACATACCACTACCCTCACCCAGTTCAAATGGAGTGATTCCTGGTCCTCGGCCATTCCATTGTTTGGCTAATCCTTTGGAGGAAAGGTAAAAACCTTCCCTGTGGTAGAACCTAACCAAAGCTGGAGTCAAATTACTCCCAGCAGCTATTTACCATAGCCAAAAAAGTGTTATTAGCATATTCTTAGGGGAGAAGCTCAAGTGAGATTGGTGGAATAGAGATTCTTGCTCTGTTACAAAGAACTATGTGAAATTCCTAAGAGAAGAAGGTGGCTGACTCCAAGACAGAATACAACAAAAATGCTGAACAATGAATTTTCAGGATAGAAGTGAAGCTTTCTGCTATAAAGATCTGGTGCTGGTAATCTACAAAATCATAATAAAATAGAAAAATATGCTTATCTGTAAGGCCTGTTCTTCATGGAAGCATCACAAATGGTGTGTGTATTATATTCCAACGTGGGGATATTTAGATACTTATTGTCTCATCATGGTGTCATATGAAACCAGTTTCTTCATCCTGCTGTATGCCAGGGTCAGCTTTCATCTATTATTATTATTATTATTATTATTATTATTATTATTATTATTACCCTAATGGTGATCTAAACTTATTAATTAGTATGGAAAAACTGTCAAGGGACTGTAGTTTATTTCATCCACCATATTGTGCATTTCCAAAGACCTGGACATATACTGGACCAGAGAGTAGAGTGCTATGCTAGCAAGAGAATGGAACTGAGACCACGTTTGTTTGTTTGATTGTATTTTTGTACCACCACAATTTCAAACAACTCCTGACAGTTTGAGGACTGCATTTACATGACTGAGAGTCAGTTTGGTATAGTGGTTAAAGGCACTGGGTTAAAAACCAGGAGACTCTACTGTGAGTTCTAGTCCCGCCTTAGACACAAAGCCAGCTGGATGACCCTGGGCCAGTCACTTTCTCTCAGCCCTAGAAAGGAGGCAAGGGCAAACTACTTCTGAAATCTTGCCAAGAAAACTGCAGGGACTTGCCCATGTAGTTGCCAGGAGTCAAGACTGATTGAAGGCATTTTATATTTATTTATATGGATTAATAAAATCTGTTTCTGCAAGCTTATCTCCCCACACATTGACAATACTTTTTAATCTCTGGTTTGATCTCCTCTCCTTTTCATCTTCCAGGGTAGCTTCCTAACAAGTTCGGATTTTCCATACTGTGGCAAATATGCAGCTAAAAGATCTGGGCTGCAAAAAACAAACAAACAAAAAAAACCCCTACAACCCACTAGAGGGCAGCAAAGAGATTCAGAAAACTCTAGTTCTTTGCTGCTATCTAGTGGTCATCTGGATTTTTACAGCCCTAATCCTGTAAAAGGTAAAGGTAAAGGTAAAGGTTCCCCCCGCACATTTGTGCAGTCGTGTCTGACTCTAGGGGCCAGTGCTCATCTCTGTTTGTTAGCCGAAGAGCCAGCGTTGTCCGAAGAGGCTTCCACGGTCATGTGGCTGGCATGACGCACGCGGAACGCTGTTACCTTCCCACCAAAGTGGTACCTATTAATCTACTTGCATTTGCATGCTTTCGAATTGCTAGGTTGTCAAGAGCTGCGGCTAGTGCGGGAGCTCACTCCATCACGCGGGGCTAGGGATCTAGGGACTAGGGACTAGAGCTAATCCTGTAGCTCTCAGCAAATATGTTCAGTTAGGCCCCTGTCTGTGGTTCCCTCTCACTGGAGGACGCATACACATATATCTGGCTGAAATCCTGGATACAAATTCCACTAAGCTAAGTGGGGTTTCCTTCTGCGTAGCTGTGCAGGGCATGATCCTGTCCGTGTCTGTTGTCTCGGTATGATGAGTGTTATGATTAAAGCATGACATTTCCCATTATGTGAGGGAATGGCCTAATAAAGATGTCCTCGATAAGGACCAATAACTTATTTTCTGCCAGCAATGGTATCTTCATCATAGGACAAGCTGCAAATAATAATAGTTGATGGTTGGATGTCCTGGGGAGGCATTTCGTGTTTGTCCCTCATTTTGAACTTCATAAAAATGGAATGTTTCTTCAACATTAAGTGCCTTAATGGGAAGTGTGCAATGAAAAGGCAAGGGCAGAAGAGTTCATTGGGCCTGATGAGTAGAAAGTATCCCCTATCCCCTAACTCTTCTTGGGACTAGTTCTCTCTAAGGTGCAGTGTTAAAGCTCTGCTCAAGCAGTGGGTAGAAATTCACAGGTTGCCTGGATTGTTTTAGTTTGTAGGACAATCCTATAAGATCTCTTCAGGCATGTGATTAGGCTAGATTATTCCACTATCCACAAAAGATATATGTGTAGGTTTTATAGTGGGATTTGCAAATAGGCTGCAGGTTCGTTGTGATGGGGTGGGGAAGGGAAAGGCTATTTCAGGCACAGAGACTGCCAAATGATTGAAGTCATGAAGATGGTACTAACTGGGACTAAGCTGACCTTCCTCCCTATTATTAGGAGCATCCCTAATTGTAGGAAATCACTCTAAGTAAATTGAAGAGCCAGTCTCTTAATTTCTTTAGAAATCATGCTTTCCTTCATTGACACTTACAATTGTTAGCATTTGTACAACTAAAGAGATATTCTGCTCTGTACCATTGATCAGTCTAGAAATATGGTTGTTGTGGGTTTTTCAGGCTGTGTGGCCGTGTTCTGGCAGTTTTGGTTCCTAGCGTTTCGCCAGTCACTGTGGCTGGCATCTTCAGAGGACAGGAGCACAGCTAGAAGATTCTCTCTGTGCCCAAGTGGAGGGTGTGTCTTCCTGCTGGTGTTTATATCTGCTGAGATTGTGTGTGATTCAACTGAAGAAAAACAGCCTCCCACAAGCAAAATATTTCTGCCCTACATTAAAGGAGTCACAGACCGCATGGAAAAACTAATGAAAAAACATAACCTCCAAACAGTCTTCAAACCCACCAGAAAAATACAACAAATGTTAAAATCAGCAAAAGACAAAAGGGACCCCTCACCGCTGCAGGAGTTTACCTCATACCCTGCAGCTGTGGACAAGTATACATTGGGACCACAAAACGCAGCATCCACACCAGGATAAAAGAACATGAAAGACACTGCAGACTACAGCAACCTGAAAAATCTGCAATAGCTGAACATGCTCTCAAACAAACTGGTCACCAAATCTTATTTGAAAACACAGAAATACTGGACAACACCAACAGCCACTATGTTAGACTATACAGGGAAGCCATTGAAATACATAAATACCAACACAGTTTCAATAAAAAAGAAGAAAGCCTAAAGATCAGCAAAACCTGGCTGCCAGTCCTGAAAAACACAGCTTGCAAAAGGTCAATGAATTCTACTCAACCACAGAAATATGCAAACAACTCACACAATAGACGTGCTAATCCCACACACGACAGCACCACACCCCCTAATCACCACAATAAACCCTCTCCTAATCTCTTGTAAATGACCCACAGAAATCACACACCCTCTCAGCAGATATAAACACCAGCAGGAGCACACACACTCCACTTGGGCACAGAGAGAATCTTCTAGCTGTGCTCCTGTCCTCTGAAGATGCCAGCCACAGCGACTGGTGAAACGTTAGGAACCAAAACTGCCAGAACACAGCCACACAGCCCGAAAAACCGACAACAACCATCGGATTCCGGCTGTGAAAGCCTTCAACTTTATTATACTGATGTCAAAAATGGCATTTTGGGAGTGCCAGATTTGCAAAGGAGAATTTAAACTGCCAATGTAGATAATTAAGTCTAGAAATACTTTCATTAGGAGAGGTTAATGTAAAATAATGAAATAAATGCAATATTTAATGTCATATTTTTCCTCTCTTGAATTAATATTTAGATAACTATTCCTAAATTATATAAGACAGCAACATTGATTTTAGAGTTGGGAAGAGGCAGTCTATTTCATGGCATTTTAAATTGACTGCTATGGAGTTTAGGATACCTAGGTCAATAGAACCTAAATGTACAAACATAAAATAATAATAATAATAATAATAATAATAATAATTAATAATAATAATAATAATAATAATAATAAAGAAAAGTAACTACTGGTATGTTTTAAACCCATAAGCAGTTGCTATCAGCCAAACATCAGTAGGAAAAAAATGTACTCAGCATTTATAATGCTGGCTGTTAGTACAGTGGTTGGTGATGCAGCCTTATCTGCAAATCTTTATCTGGATATGCCTTAAGGCTGTGGCAAATTTCATGCCTTTATTCTAAATCCCACAAACCTTCCACAAATCTGCTCAGATTGTGAGTTGTTAATTCTTCCTTCCAATGACAACTAGATTAGTCAATTCATTTTCCTTCCTTGCCATTGTTGAAGTAGAGATGTTCAATAAGGGACTTCTGAACTGAGTTGTTTTAATGATATACTCAGATGGCTGTTATTATGCTGATGTCAAAAATGGCATTTTGGGAGCGCCAGATTTGCAAAGGAGAATTTAAACTGCCAATGTAGATAATTAAGTCAGATGCATCAGAAGCATTGCTTCCTTGCAGCATTACCTAACAGTGTTTTCTTTTTCTCCAAGCATGTACCATGCATTGTCTAAGAACAAATCACAGCAGAACAATCAGTTTTTTTCATAGAATGACTAATTTAATAGCAAATACTGAACACAAGATTTCTAGTTTACATCAAAAGTTGATGTTCAGTCCTTTCCTGTGCATATTCAGGGATGCTTAGACACAGGCCAGTGTACATAGAATTTGACCTCCAGTTACATCAAAAAAGAACTAGATGAATTGGGCTTCATTATGGAGACGTATGAGCTGGGCAGTAAATAAATCTTGTAAAATAAATTTTTAAATAATGGGACATACAATCAATTGAAAATGCTACACTTCACTATTTAACTACTGGCAAAGAAATTACATGCTAAAAGAATTTAGTGGTTAGAGTGAATATCTGAATGGGTATTACTCATGTTGTATCCTAATACTAAAGGCCAATGTAATTTTAAGACCCAAGATGACCAACAAGGAGATTCACAACATAGCTAGGAGACCACAAATGTTAACTAGGTTTTAAAAATTAGGAGGCCTGCAGCAGTGAGACCAACAATAATCGAGACTCCTATTGCAAGCCACTCAAGATTATGAAGGGAGGGAATAAAAACACCCTGCACAAATATGGGAGCAAGACAACAGTCAATCTGCCCCTTTACCTGCCTGGTATGTTCTTCTTCCCTTCGTAATTTGTTTACTCCCATCCTGGCTTGATGAGACTGAAGAACATGTCAAATACTGTAATTATAATAGCCTAAATAATCATATTTTTCTAAGGTTTCAAATCATGAATATTAAAATGTTTGATGGTTGTTGTGGGTCTTCCGGGCTGTGAAGCATTCGACAATACATCAAAATGTTTCCTAGATTTTCAGCCTAGATATCTATGTGAGGATTGTATTTATTTATTTATTTATTTATTTATTTATTTATTTATATGTTAACTTGTATTACCGCTCCATCTCCCCCGAGGGGGACTCTGGGCGGTTTACAGTACAAGTTAGTATGTACTAACTTTGATTAAGGATAATGGCTGTAGAACTGAATAGACAGTGGTTAATCACAGAATCAATAGGGTTGGAAGAGATGACAGAAATCATCTAGCCCCACCATCTGCTCAGGACAAGATCCACTCAGTTTAAAGTACTTGAGCAAAGAAGAGCTCACCATGTCATGTGGCAAGTTATTCCATGGCTGACAGCTCATAGTTCCTTCTGACAACCCTTTAGATATTTAAATCTACCATCGTATCTCCCCTCAGTTGTCTCTCCTGTAGGCTAAACATACCCAAATCCTTTAGCCCTTCCTCACAGGGTTTGGCTTCCAGACCCTTCACTCTCCTGGTAGACCTCCTCTAAACTTGCTCCAAATTGTCACTGTCCTTTTAGAACTGGACATATTACTCCAAATGGGGCCTGACCAGGGCAGAACAAGGTGGACCAATTACTTCCTGTGCTCTGGATCCTATGCTGTTGTTAATATATTCTTAGATACCATTGGCTCTTTTAGCAGCTGCATCACATGGTTGGCTTATCTGTAGCTTGAATCATGTCAACTGGATTTCTATTTTCTCAGTGGAAACGTTTCGCTCCTTATCCAAGGAGCTTCTTCAGTCTGAGCAAAGTTAGTAATAATCCTTAAATATGTTTCTAGGTGGCTGTGTGACCTTGCACCTGGGGCTAGGTCATGGTTATTTTGAGATGTTATTTCTAAGTCCCTTTATCATCTAAAGGAGGATCGTTAAGATTACCATGCTGCTGTTGAGCTTGCGAAATGGTCTTAATCTTCCTAGGCACAGAAGACAAAGCAGGAAGGAAAATAGGGGAAAGATTGTGCCTGAGGCCCCCACCTCTATTCAAGGAAGGATTTTCCAAGTTGGCATAAATGGATTCCTTGACCCCTCTCTCAAACCACCTATCTTCTCTGTCTAAAATGTGAACATTTATGTCCTCAAATGAGTGTCCTTTTTCCTTTAGATGAAGATAAACTGCTGACTCTGGTCCTGAATATTAAACTGGTCCAGCAGTTTATCTTCATCTAAAGGAAAAAGGACACTCATTTGAGGACATAAATGTTCACATTTTAGACAGAGAAGATAGGTGGTTTGAGAGAGGGGTCAAGGAATCCATTTATGCCAACTTGGAAAATCCTTCCTTGAATAGAGGTGGGGGCCTCAGGCACAATCTTTCTCCCGTCTTTCTCCCGGCTTTGTCTTCTGTGCCTAGGAAGATTAAGACCATTTCACAAGCTCAACAGCAGCATGGTAATCTTAACGATCCTCCTTTAGATGATAAAGGGACTTAGAAATAACATCTCAAAATAACCATGACCTAGCCCCAGGTGCAAGGTCACACAGCCACCTAGAAACATATTTAAGGATTCCCTTACTAACTTTGCTCAGACTGAAGAAGCTCCTTGGATAAGGAGCGAAACGTTTCCACTGAGAAAATAGAAATCCAGTTGACATGATTCAAGCTACAGACAATTCCACCTGGATGACTGAGAACCTTTATAGACATGGTTGGCTTATGTTTAACTTGGATTAATCAGGACCCTCAGTTCCTTTTCATGTGTACTATCAAGTATCCCCCATTCTATTCTTGTGCCTTGCATTTTTCCTATCCAGATACAGAACTTCAGATTTCTCCCTGTTAAACTCCATCCTATTCATTTCAGCCTACTACTCAAGACCGCCCAGAGTCCCCTTTGCGGGAGATGGCGCGGTGATAAAAGTCAAAATATAAATATAAAAAAATAAAAAAATAAAAGACTATCCAGATTTTTTAATCTTCTTTTTTCATGTAAAGTATTAGCCATCCCTGTCCATAACATCCTGTATACACAGGATGAAGACAACACACCTCCCATGACATCATATCAGGTCTGAGGTTTTGAGTGGTACTACCTACTGGCCCCTCTGCTCTGATTCTGTGGAACTGAATCCCCACCCTGGCCTCTGCTTCTCCCTTTGTGTTCTGCATTCTTGGCCCCAGTCTTTGGCTGGGCTTTTGCTACCCTCCCCCTTTTGTTTTACTTTAACACCCTCTTGATGAGACTGACTAGGTGCTGGCCAAATACTTCCTTCCTGGTTTTTGTAAGAACTATCCCATCTCTTCTGAGGAGTCCTTAGTGAAGGTAGTAGAGACCACTGTCGTAGAATTCCAAACCATTCTTGGCAGCATTATCTGCATAGCCAGTAATTGACTTCCAGGATCATGTTTTCTCTTATTGCTCCATGATCCTCAATAAAAAGGATTGATGGGAAAAAAAACAATCTGTGTTGCCAATTCCTTCATCTTCCTGCCCAAAGGTTCATAGTCTCCTGAGATTCTTTCAATATCTCTTCTGGCCATGTCATTTCTCTTCACATGAATCAAATGAAAGGATAGTTGTTGGTGGCTTTGAATAGTTTTGGTAACCTCTCCATCATGTGCTGAATATGGGCAATCTAGAACACCATAAACCTCCTGCAATGTCATTTCAGGTATGCTCACATTCACCTCCGTTCCATCAGCAGGGAATAATTCACTACCACAACATACCTCTTCTTTCTCAGGGATGCTCTTAGGTTTATTTGATCCATGGGCCCAAATGTCTACTACAGTGTTCCATGGTATGGTTTATTCAGGTAGCTTTCAATCATCCTCTTGGCAGAAAGCCTGGTACTGGTTCCTTTTTTAAAAAATATTTTTTATTAAAAGAAGATTTTACAAAGATTTAAAAAACTACAGAAACATAGAAGAAGACATAGAAAAAGAAAAAGATTATGAAAGGGTAAAAGAAAAAGTGAAGAATAACAAAAAAGCAAGAAAAAGACAGATATCTAAAGAAGCGACTTCTGATCGTCTTTGCAGCAGTTACAAACATAGCAATTACCATCTCTGCCCCCCCATATTGCATATCATAGTTCCCTTCTTCCCATAAACAAACCTTTTTAATCAATAAATCCCAAAATCAGCAGTTCATTTTTATCCATTTTCAGCAAAAAGTCTATAAAGGGTTTCCAGTCTTTTATAAAAGTAATTGTAGTTCCCTCCTTGATCAAACAAGTCAATTTAGCCATTTCTGCAAACATAGCCATCTTCACAATCCATTCCTCCGTTACTGGTGTTTCTGTAGTCTTCCATCTTTGTGCATATAATAACCTCACTGCAGTTGCCATATATAAAACCAATCGTCCATGAGCCTTTTCTAGTTGAGCATCCATAAGTCCTGATAAGAGAAGAGAATACCTGGTACTGGTTCCTGAGGGCCACGGCACCAAATGCCTACTGGTCCTCTTGCTTCTTTGGGTTCCATGCTTCCACATGTTTGCTTCTGCCAAAGGAAGTTTTTCTTGTTTATTAGGTTCTCTTCATTTTGCTGCCCCTCCTGAAGAGCTTCAGCTGTCCTTGTCAGGAATGTCTCATCTTCCCTGATGCATTTCAATGTAGCAACTATCTCCTCAAGTTGCTTCACTTTCTCTTCCAACAAGGAAACAAACTTGCACCTGAAGCAGGGGTAGTTTGGGTTCCATTCAGGCAGGATTATAAGCATTGCACACACTTTGCAGGTCACAATGATGCTTCCCAGATTGTCCCTGTTGTTTGGAGCCTTCTCTACCATCTCCTCTAGCCAAATGTCTCTCTGATTACTTGCTCTAGTCATGAGCTCCCAGGAGTTATTTGGGGCAGGGCTAGCCTTGACTGAAAGAAGGTGATGGAAAAGAAGAAAAAGAAAAGTGTGAAAGAAAATAAAAAAAGTCTTCCCTTTGACTACCCTAGCCAAGCTCCTGTTTGCTGTCTCTCTCTGCTCACTCAGTGAACTAATGCATAGCTTTCCAAACTGTGTGTCGCGACACAGTACTGTGTCGCCTGCGAGGCCCAGGTGTGTTGCGTGAAAACCCAGAAGCACTGATGGCGGGCCGCTTCTGGGTTTTCGCGTGGCACACCAGGACACCGCTACCACTACCGCAGCGGTGCACGGAAACCCGAAAGCGCCGCGGTGATGGCGCGCGAAAACCCGGAAGCACGGCAGCGGCAGTGCTTCTGGGTTTTTGCGCGCCACCACCGCTGCGACACTTCTGGGTTTTCGTGTTCCGCCGTTGGTGTGTCACCAATGGGAAAAGTTTGGAAAGCCCTGAACTAATGAATTAATTCCAAAGAAAAGAGTTTGATCTTATGACTATAGTTGGGGAATGAACCAATGCATGGCCTTGCTGTAAAAAGCAACTGGATTTTCTCCTCCAGCAGGGGGTGCTAGGACAGAAGAGTGCACTTCTCAGCTACCATCTCTCTGTAACCCTTCTGATGTTAGACTTTGGGACCCGCCTCAATGATTTTCATTCAGGAGTAGATCTAAGAGGAAATGGTTTTATTTTAATCAAATTAGTGCTCCCAGCTGTGCTTTTCAAAGTGGCTTCGAAAGTAATGCTTTGTGACAGAGGTACCTTTCTGCCCGTATTGCAGTGAGGCATTAAATCGTGTCAAAAGGTTTGTTCTGAACAGCTTCAAACAGTTGGATTTTTTTGATTTTTGAAACAAGAAACCCACAATTTACACTGGCATTTTTTTCTTCTCTGCAGAATGTAGAATGCAGAGAAGAGCATTAGAATGTGTGGCATAACGTGGTGGAAAGGAATTTCATGAAATCCTTATGATTCAGTTTGTCCTTACTGTGACATGTCTTGGGTGTGGCTGGGCTAGCAGTTCTTTCCTTGATGCCAAACACTACTCTGTCGAGCATTATAGACCATCAGCCATTAATTCAGATGCATATCTCGGATAGTTTGCACAAAATGCTTTGAAGTAAATTACTGAAGGAAACCAAATGTCTAGCTTAACCGAAGGAACTCCTTTGGCATCAATGTATGATCATTTGGTTTGAGTTCTTCATATTGTTATAATATAGAAATTACTATATTATTGTACAGTAATACAAATTATATAGAATTAATATAGAATTAGTTATATCTTTATTATTTTAAAGCAATACCTATTCAAATGCATAATGCATCCTAGATGAAGTCTCTGATCATTGTAATACCATGCAGACTAATTTTGAATTTCTGAACTTTTGAATATTCAGGAATGTTTGTCATTTCCAATGCTAAAAATAACACTGATATGTGTACAATGTCATGGTTAACACACACAAAATCTTCTTTATGAATACTTAGTGAAAATACATGTGCATGAATGAGCAGTTAGTCTTAATAGGAGAAACAACAAAAAAAAATAATGGTAACATTAGCAACTAAAACATTTGTTATAAAATTTGTTTGTTTGTTTGCTTGTTTAATCAATTTATATGGCTGCCCAACTCACATTTAAGACTCTGGGTGGCTAACATAGAATCAAAACCAATACAAAACAACAATGACAACAACAAATAAAAGTAGCAAAAAAGCATGACATAATCGAGTCCAGTCCACAATAATTTAATGTTGACCATTACAGACAGGTCATCCACCACCCTGGCCTAGGGAAAAAGCCAGGAGTTCAAGGCCTTATGACAGGCCAGTTCTGGAAGCTTCCATGAACCGCCCAGAGTTCCCCATAGGGGGAGATGGGCGGTCATATAAATTAAACAAATAAATAAATAAATAAACTCTGAATCTGTTACAAGTTTTTTTCATTTTTAATTGTTTGCCTAAATTGCCTGTTTCCTTATATCTTTGTTTCCTTCTTTCAGTTTTTGCTATTCCTCAAGCGGTTCTTGAATGGCCTATTTCTAATCACAAATAGAAAGGCAATTAGGACTGAATAACAACAGATCGATAAACTTGTTTTTCTCAGTGGTGGAGTTCTTGAAATTGTCTCAGAATGTGTTCCAACATGGATTTGCAAACGTCCAAATCCATCTAATGAGATCATTTTGACCTATCATCGAAATATGCTTTAGTGAACAATTCACAAGGCTGGTAACTATGGCAATTTCCACCATGAGCAACTACAAAAGTTACCTTCTTTGTGGAAAAGTGGATGGGGAAATATACTCTAAGTAATGAATTAGCTATAGCATGGCTCACAAACCATTTCTGAATTAATTTCACAAGCAACAGAGGGGATAAAATCTTGTCATAAGTACTATGGTTTCTATCCTGCACTCAAAATAAAGATTAAGGGAAGCAGTTATGGTTCATCTGTTTAAGTGGGTGCCCATATGATTGAATTTCATGCTCATTATTTTCCTCTGAAGTGGTGTATGTAGGCGGTCATTTGAGAAAGGGGAAGGAGCTGCCCAGGCTCTTTCTGTGAAGTTGTCCAGGTTGTAATTGGCAGGCCTTCTTTGAGGACATGAGCAGTAATGCAGAAATCCCTCATGAAAAGAGGAGTCACTAAAGCGCCTTTGTGATAACATTGCCTACATTTTATGTTGCATTGTGTGTCACTGACGACCTTGCCTTCTGTCCTTGTTGAAGGATTTAAGTAATGTTATGTTATGCAGCTTCATCAAAAGATATTTTGTCAGCACGTGGATCAATTATTGTTAAAGATCAAAGAACAGTGGTGCCTTTGTAACTACAGAGGCTAAAAAATCAGGATCTGATCAAATGTGTTTTCCAAGGTACTCTAAGCCCACACTAAGGACCAGCAAAAGTGCCAAGATGGGATGAACAGTTTCCAAAAGAAAATGGGAACTTTCCAGTATCTCCTTCTATTCTGCTTCTTCTGCAACAGCTGCTGAGTTGTTGTTGTTGTACTTCCAAATAACAGTCTGAAGTATAAAAGTTAAAGACTCTTTTCAATAACACATCAATTACCTTGCCCTCAAGGAGAGCCTTTGTGGTGAGAAATTAAAATACCTAAGTAAAGGCCAAGAGGAAAGCTTAGCTTCTGTCTGATCAGAATAGTAGATGAGGCCAAATCTCAAGTCTAGTAGGCTTATGCAAAGCATTCAAAGGCGTACTTCACAAAGCATGGTAGCGTGATTGAAACATCCTTCCTCTTAGCACTGAGGTTGCCACATCCTTAGAGAAGGCTTGGTGCAGCTACTTTGAGGACTTTCCCACAGCATCTGTGTGTGTCCATGCACAGCTGTCTCCTTTCACTCATAGTGCTTTCTGTGCCTGACATACAAGCGCAGATAACTTGAGAAAGCCCTCAGAGCAGCTGCACTATCTAGAGGATACTGCATGGTGAAACAACTTTTCAAGTAGTTTGCATTGCCCTAAAGTTCATTTTCTTCCCAGGTGTAGTAAGAAGAAGCTGCCTAGGAAGTAGAGCGATCTGGAGGAATGGGAAGTAAAAGTTGGAAAGCCATAACAATAACTTGTCAATGAAATATGGCATTAGTACTGTGGAAACTGCTATAGATAACTACTGGACAGTTTTGGCCTTTGGAAGTAGCTGGGGGGTAGAAATCTATTGTCAAGAGCATCAATGTAGTCTGTGAAGTGGGCAAGAAAGAAAAATATCAGCAGACTATTTGGGAACAAGCCATTGATCAAGAATCTCTTAAAGGGCTTTCAAGAAGCATCCACTGAAACAACTGAGTTTTCTAAAAGGTACATGCCAGCCATAATAATGACCAAGCTTTCCTTGTGGACATTATGTATCCCCATGTATCGGGTCACTTCCTTTGCCCTTCAGATCTTCTGGCATTTATAGAAAAACAGATTTATTATGACATAGACTTTCTTGAAAGCTTTCCAGACCACCAGTCTTTCCGTTCTTCAAGAATTTACAATGGACATAAAGTATTTCTGAGTTGACTTTATTTTTTTCAGACCTGGGCTGATCCATCATGGTCATGTCATTTCTGCAAGTCTAGAGGACATTAACTCACTAATTCTCTTCCTAGCTGCCTCCAGGCTAACCAACAGCTGCATGTTTTCTGAGCCTATCTAGAGGTCCCATCCCTAGCACATCAGGCTGCGAATTAAAAATCCATTTATCTCCCCTCCACAAAAATAGTAAATTAAAGGGTCTCTATGATCCATGTCTTTTTCTATAAGTATTTGTGTAGGTGTGTGCGATGGTTTGCAAAAAATATTCCAAGAAGCTGTAATGAGAATTTGTGGGAAAGGAGGATCAATTGTAAAAAAATGCAATGTGGTATAAAAAAATGCAATGTGGTTATGATATTGGACTAGGACTGGGGAGGCCCAGGGTCAAGCGCAACCTCAGCCACGGAAACTCACAAGGGTGACTTGGAGCCAGTCGTTCTCTCTCAAGCCTACCTTTGTCGTGGGGATAAAGTGTAGAAAGATCGCCATGTAAATCATGTTGAGCTTTTGGAGCAAACAAGTATAATAATAATAAGATATAAATATAATAATTAATAGCAATAAGATATAGATGTAATAAGTATTAATAATTATAATAAACAAATGCATTTAAACATTTCAAAAGCTTTCTGAAGGGTAAGTGGTCAGTATGTTGGCAAACCTGCATTCAAAAGCCTTTTTAAATGACTATAGGGGTGTGGTGGCTCAGGGGGTAAGACGCCAGGCTTGTCGATCGGAAGGTCGCAGGTTTGGAGGTTCAAATCCCTAGCCCCGCATGACGGAGTGAGCTCCCGCCCTTGCCCCAGCTCTTGGCAACCTAGTAATTCGAAAGCATGCAAATGCAAGTAGATGAATAGGTACCACTTTGGTGGGTAGGTAACAGCGTTCTGCATCATGCCAGCCACATGACTGTGGAAGCGTCTTCGGACAACACTGGCTCTTCGGCTAACAAACGGAGATGAGCACCGGCCCCTAGAGTCGGACACGACTGCACAAATGTGCGGGGGGAACCTTTACCTTTACTATGCAGGCAGCATGGTGGCAAACTTGCATTCAGTTGTGCAATGTTTTGCTAAGGTGGGTGCAGAAGACTGAGAAAAGTTAGAGAAGATAAGTTCTAAACAACAAATACACAAAGACCAGAACATTGGAAACTCTGTGAAGAAAACACTAAATCTCCCTGGGGAGAGAAAATTGATTGCGGGTGATGTACTGCCATGATTTCACATGGAAATGAAATGATTAAACTAAACACAGGAGGTGGGCGGATGACAAGACATCTGTGCAGGGAAAAGAAGATTTCTGGAGAAGGGCAAAACCAGCTTTTCTTCCTTAGGAAAAATGATGCAGGAAGGAGGTGTATGTGCACTGTATTAGAGAAGTGGTAGCTTCTTGTTCTGAAACCTGTAGTAGGTGGGACTTTCTGGCAGGTTAGAAAGGATGCCTAGAAAGCTTCATGGTCTATGGTCCATTTCATCCAATATTCTATTCTATAAAGCCAATGCCACACTCGATCTGCTAGTCTTCATGGTACAAGATTAATTTTTTAAAAAAATGTTTGTTGCAATGGCTAACTCATTTAGAATTTGCCTCCAATCAAAACTTCTTACAAGAATTAAACTCTTCATACTAGACTACATCTGTGTCTACATCAAAATGTCTTTAAAATAATCCTTGCAAGAGACTTCTGCTTGCCTCTTTTCCCTTGAGTTAGGCTAAGTCATCAGCTTAGCGGCAACACTAACTTCTCTGCATGAAACTTCAGTCCTTCAGAACTGCACTGGATTTTCCAGGGAGAAAGTCTTGATTACAAATACATGTGTCCGTGTGCATGCGCATGCACACACACACACACAATTCTTCCCTCCAAGCACATTAGGATATCTGAAAAAAAGCATCGCAGATTACGTATTTTTATGGTTAATCCTGGAATGTACTTGATTTAATGAAAAAGGACTTATCAGGAGGCATTATGAAGACAGAGAACTAGATAATTTACTTCAAAGACCAAGCCGGGTCTGGTCTGGGCTTTCACTAGAAAGCCGCTAATGAGCCGAAGACAAACTACGGCAAAAAAATTCAATGTGAAGCCATAGACTCAGAGTTTTTAATACAGCTGAACCTAATAGCTGCCAATGGACCTAGAAATTGCTGTCTTCTAGCAGAGAAAAGGCCAGCCTGTCTACTGCCTTCAGCTACCACCCTGCCCCCCCCCCCAGTCCCCAAAGCTAATTTAGGAAGCTAAGGCCTTATCATGCTACACTTTTCTTCCTCCTGCTAGTGAGAATCTGGTCCAGCCATCCAGCAATTATGCTCAAGACTGTTGCTTCCGTACAATCTGCTGCTAATGTCACTGGGAGTCAATAACAACAACAACAACAACATTAGTCTATTGCAAAAGGTAGCTTTACTTGGAACAGCTTACATCCCGCGACAATACCTTTAACACCATCAAACAACAACATCTGCCTATCCTAGGTCCTTGGGAAGGATTCAATAGATGGATAAAAATGCCGAATCTAGTCTCAACATCTGGCTGACTGTGCGACCAACAACAACAACAACAACAACAACTGGCAGCAGAGAATTCATAGTGGGAAACCACTTTCAAAAAGACAGGTTGAGATTCACTTTAAATAGGGGCTGTTGCTCACACAACTTGCTAAACCATTCACTATGGTTTACAAACCGCAATGGCGAAGACAAAACCAAACAAACCACATCATGGCTTAGCATGCAATATGAACCAAGCCCTATAGTAATCATGATGTGGTTGGTTGGTTTTAGCATACAGTATCATGGTGCACAAATTCAACCATTGAGGCCGGGAAGAAAAAGGGAAGGGAAGCGAGTTAAGGCTTTCAAGGCTGTTACCTTGTTGCAGAAATTCCATAGATTAGTTATAATATTTATTTATTTATTTATTTATTTATTTATTTATTTATTTATTTATTTATTTAATTTATATAACCGCCCATCTCCCCCAACGGGGAACTCTATATATAGGTAAGGAAGGGTTAAAGCTGCAAAAGAAAAAATACAAAGGCCCGGAGAGGCTCATTTCTCCACTACTGCTGCTGTTTCCCATGTGATCGTTTGCTCTCGGGTGAGTAAACACCAGCTTGCCCTTGGCATCTTATGCTCACTTGAGGCAAAATCTGCTTGAAATAATCTATGCTCCTATGACTGTTCTCTGCTAAGTCCTTTTCTTCACTTAGTTCTTTAGGGGATGATTGTCACCCATATATGGCACAGAGACAGGGCTGTTATTCTAGATGCCCTGCCTGGGATGCCTGATGCTGCCTATGCAGCAGTGAGGAGTAATGAGGTGCGGACAGCCCTATTCCTTCATTTTGCTGTTGTATAAGATATGAGGGAATATGGTCAGGGACTATTTTCCACTGCCACAGAAACCAGGACCAGAAACTTATTCTTCATGAAGATTTTAAACATATTACTCAAGCTGCCCATTTTCAGTGTTCTCTGTGTTGGCTTTCAAGATCCTCATTAATGAAATATTACTGTCTACTTATTATTAAAAAATCCAAGACATTTCAATACCAACTTTTTCTTCTTACATCCTACCTTAACATTGTCAGCTATTCCCCAAGATATATCGCTGAATATGGAGCACATTGCCTTCAAATATTTGCCGAGAGTTATCATGTCTCTTCTTAGCTTTCAGTTTGGAAAGCTATAAATATTTAGCTTTAAGAGTTTTCCATCACTAAGTAGTCCCTCTTCTCTGAATTATCTCTGAATCTGTCATTTCCTTTGTCACTGTTGTGCCCAGTTCTGCATGCAGTGAACTGGCTGTATGGAATGTAAAGCCTTTTGAACAGTTCCGTCCCAGAACCTCACAGCACCAAACTACTTTGGTTGATCTTGAAAAAGCTGGGCAGTATCACACCTGGTTAGTACTTGGATGGTAGACCGTCAGGGAAACCCAGGAGTGCAGTCTGGACTGGGAAGTTGAAAAACGTTCTGGAAGAAGAGAACAGTAAAACACTAGTGTCTTGCTGCCAATAAAACTATATGGGCATGTCCAGGTAGTTTCCAGAAAGCTCATCTTGAGGAATACTTAACTTTACAGTAGTCAGACCTAATATAGGATCCCAAGTGGAATTCTACACTCAGGACTGTGAGTTTAATTCACTCTTGTGCTATTACCTACTTCTAAAGTGATCTTATTCTTTTCCCTATCACATGGGTAATAGAAGAAGTTGGCCCAACTTCTGACCAACTTCTCTACCCTAAAGACCATATATACTCGCGGATAAGCCGAGAATTTTAGGTGCCAAAAAATTGGGTTTGGCTTATCTGCAGATGGGCTTATTCACAAGTATATGCAGTAATACTTTTCTAAAGTACCCATATATCCCATACACACTTGCAGATAAGCCTATCCACAGATAAGTTGACCCTCGATTTTTTAACCAAGATACCATGAAATTCACTCTTCATATGCTCAAATGCACTTTGCCTCTTTATAGCAGCATTTTCCAGGGCTGAACCCTTCATTGCAACACAATCTCTGCCGAGCACTGACAAAAATTAATCCTCAGTAGAAGCCTATAGCCCAAACGAGGTTGTATTCCTAAGGAAAGTGAGCATTCCCAGATGAAGAGAGATGAGGCCAAGGTTTAGGCCTGCACTGTGTTGTTGCCAATAGACAATTGACCAGCACCCTTGCACATGACATTTGTTTGTTCAAGGATCACACAATTCATGGCCTCTGACAGAGAGTGTTGAAGCCATGACACTGAGCAGCTGATGATGTGTTCCTGCTCCTGGCAGGCTTTCCATCATGCTGCGATATGGCCTTCTGCCAGCCAAGGCCACTGCACTTACAGAGCGAAGTGCAGTGGCTACGTTACGCCAGCAATACAGGTGACACCATTCCAGGCCACTGGGCTTTATATAATTCATGCTTCAAAAGGCAACCCAAGCCGTGCTTGGGTTCTTTCATGTGGTTTCAATACTAGGGAGATTAAATCAGATTCTATAGGCACATTTTTTCTTGATTTGTTGGTTTTGGAACTGATAAACTTTTAATGAACTCAAGGGCATTCAAATGTAATGTAAACATCAGGTGACGAGCAGTCATCCAGGTTCTCCTCTAGACTGGATCAAGGCAGTAAGCTGTCCTGGATAAACAATAGTCAGTACCTAACACAGTTTACAAGCTAGAATTAAGCACCCTAGGGACCTTCCTGGAAGGCAGAAAATGTTTTTCCTCTTTTAGATTTAGTTTAAAGTAGCTCTTTGATAGGAGCAGCTTAATGTCCAGCAGAACCCGCTAGCAGCAGAGGCATAAACACAGCTAAGTACCGAGTTTTACATTGTGCACAAACAGGATAGCAGAGGAGGGGCCTCGGGGTGTTTTACTGCAATATGTTTGGTCTGCCAGGGGAATTATTATAGGGGGTTTATTGAAGACATGCCAAAAAATCATGTTAAATAAACTGTTTACACGCTGCAGCTCCAGGCGGGGAAGCGGGATCTGAAAGCTTCAAGCGTAGGTCCTTTCACAGGTCTCAGCAAAAATAAACCTCTTGACACTTTCGGCTGGACGCTGCAGCTTCCCCCAGTGCACGCTCTTGGTTGACTTTCAAAGTGTAAAACAATTAGTGCCCTCTCTTCCTTCCAAAGAGCTGGAGATATCATTGCAGTAGTTGAACCTCTGCCCCAGAAACCTTTAGGAGTGATTTATTAACTCTATAAATTCTGTCTTTTATTTGTGATGTCTGACTCTGGGGAAGGATGGTTGCTCTGAAAAATCGGCCCGTTTTCTGCAACGGACGTTTCCCCAGTGTTTGTACAAAAAGAGAGATTACACGAGGAAATATTAACCTGTAAATAGTACCTTCTTCCCACCCCCACCCCCACCCCCTGCACCCCAAAGTCAACCTTACACAGAAATAATCTTCCCTTGGAATAAAATTCAGGGATGCTGTTCGCCTGGTAATGACAGCACTCTCAGGGGTGCATTTGCAGACCTCATTCTGGAGCCCTTTTACAAAACATTGAGAGAGATACATGCCCACACATCCTGAAGGATACAAACTAATGGTAAATATTTGTGTTAAACATTTGTATTAAGAGAAGGGCTCCATGGCAGGATACCCAGAATACAGAAGGGGTCCTTATATACAGAAGGGTCCTGTTTTAATCCCTTATGTCATCAGATAAGGCAATAAAAGATACCTGTATAAAACCTGGGAAAACCTCTTCTTGAGAGTCGTGATAATATGGAGCAAGATGGATCAATGGTCTGACCTGTCATACGGTAGCTTCCTAGATCCTGAAATTGGCAAAGCCCCAAAGCAGCTACCTAAGTTCAAATGCAATGTAAGGAATGTTAAAACAATGGCACACTTGTTTAAAGTGTAGAGTAGTGCAGTGTACAAAGTATACCCCTGACCTTTGTGGACTAAGAACCTTCCTTCCTTCCTTCCTTCCTTCCTTCCTTCCTTCCTTCCTTCCTTCCTTCCTTCCTTCCTTCCTTCCTTCCTTCCTTCCTTCCTTCCTCACTCTCTCACTCACTCTCTCTCTCTCTCTCACTCTCTCTCTCACTCTCTCTCTCACTCTCTCTCTCACTCTCTCACTCTCTCTCACTCTCTCACTTTCTCCACCCCCCCAAGGGATCTTTTTTAAAAATTAAAAAAGCATCTCTGGGGAATGAACTGGAGACTTAGTTTATCTGATGCTCAACACTTTACTTCAATTAAAGATAAGGAGGTACAGAGTAAACAGTATATTACAGGTAGTCCTCGACTTAATGATGGCAATTGGGACCAGAATTCCCATTGCTAAGCGATGCAGTTGTAAAGTGCGACCACATTGCTTAGTGACGGCAATGAATGAAGAAAAAGGAGAGATTTTTGCAGCTATTTGCTGCAGCTTCTTCCCCAACTCAGTGGATTGTTTGATATGTCAATATTAATGGTTTATCCGACATAATAGGAAAATTATGAATGACTGAAAGAGGACAAATGCACTTTTTAAAACTAGTAATAGTTAAAGAATTGTTTGACATGTCAATATTAATGGTTTATCCTACACAATAGGAAAATTAACTGTACTTTAGTATTTTCAAGAGTTTGATATTTAGCAATTTATAGGAAAGAAAGCCTGGCAACATATATGGAATTACATACTTATATCTGGGAGCTGAATGATTCTTCAAGTTAGATAATTCTTTTTAAATTCTGTACTTCACTTGCTCTTTCTACCTACTTATCACTTAATGTGATATTGATTGGAGGAGGTGATAAACTATTTTACCCAGGTTAGATGGCTCTTAATTAAGACTGAAGCTACGTTAAGTCTTCTCTGAAGCTTGTTTGTTTGTTGTTAGGTAAGTGACCATTTTTATTGTGAGTCATTGAATGACTTGAAGTCTAGGACAAGAGAATGAACCAGCAAATGGATATACCCACTAATAAGAACAGGCATTGTTTTTCTACCATACAGAGAGCTTCTTTTGCCTTTACTTTTCAATAGACACACCTAACAGCTTGCAAGTAAAGTACAGATTATGTCTTCTTTTTCAGCGCTTCCCAATTCAAGATGGCTCCACCATTCAATCTTTGCCATGTTTAACTCATCTTTCAGAAGGGGGAAGTGGTCTTGAGATCAACACAGGGCCAACCAAATTTTCTGTGCACCTGTGGCTTGTATTGTAAATCCTAAATCAGATTTTTTTAAAAACTTCAGCACAGAGAATATATGTCCATAAAACTGTAATTCCGCTTCCATCACTGGAATTATCCCCCTTCATGCTTAAAAATATGCTTTATTTACTAGTTTTCTGAGAATTGAATGAAATGTTTGCATCACATTTGTATCTTCTACTCCTTAGCCATAATATTCTTCCATCTGCAACCCTATAGGTAGGTAACACAGAGATATCATCACCCAACACAAATCCTGTATTAAACAGGGCTGTAGCATTACATTCCCACAGTCATTAACAACCTCTCCACATAGCTCACTGACTACTTATATATTAATTGAATTTAGGATTAGGGGTGTAGGGCCCAGATAAAGCGTGATCTTTGCAGATGTCATCCATGACATATAGTCACTTTTTGTCCTGCTGTATATACCCTTTACCTTGAAACCAGGCACAAAGCACACACACCCACACACACCGCAAAAAAAAATCAACTGCCAGGCTAGGATAATTCTAGATCCTCTGAATACACTAAAATCCACCAGCATTTAAAATATGTGTTTTGCTTCTTTTCCAGACACTATCCCAAATAGCCAAGCCTGAGGCAGCCAGGAAGGATCAAAACATCCACAGGGAACAAGAGCTTCAAAGCAATATTGCAATGATTTTATCTGAGTCAGATCAGTGTCTAACTACAGAATAATTTAGACTGGAACAAGAAGAAGTGCTTGGAAACATTGTCAGTGGATGTCAGCTCCTCTGAGGCTGCCAAGCATAAGCAAGGTGGTGCTGAGAAGTGATGCTTGATATTTCAGCATGAGCAGAGATGGCCATCATGTCTGACAGGTCCCCTCTAGCCATAATGGAAACAAATATATCAGCTGTGGGTTGGAGTTGGAAAATAGAGGCCCTCCAAAGAAAGGAACGGAGGATGTGTCTTTCAAGGAGGCAGTGGGGTCTCTCTGCAGTGTGGGGTTTGTTCCCTTCCCATCTCTACTACTAGTGGTATCCATCTTAATGATTCAGGATATTTCCCAATTTTACCTCAAGGAGTTGTGGGGGTGTGGTGGAATGTTTCTTAAGCAGCCGAAGACATGGATCCTTGACTGTCAATACAGAACATTCCCCTACCACTTTCTTTTAGATGTAAAAGGCTCCCCAAACCCATTCACACAGAAGAGCCCACCAGATCACAAAAATATCTGTAAGAGATTTGTTGGTTAACAAACACCATTTGTGGCCCTTGAAAGAGTACAGTACCATAACTCTTAATGGCCTTTTGGGAATTTTCAGAGATACTAAGTGTTATAGATAGTCACACACATGTTGCTCACTACTACACAGAAAAATATATTCCAATTCTCAAAACAAGTGAATCAATTCATGTATTCTCGTTGTCTTGTTTCTATGACACACTTAATTAACTCAGTGGGGATTTAGTGTATAGTGAGAAGTTCAAAAAGGAGCTAATTGTCTCAGTTGACCAGTTAACTAGTCTCAAGGAGGTGAGATTTAAACCTAAACAGATCCAGGCTTGTCACACACATAACCAATCAGCCATGTTATGGAAACTGCTTACTGTGGGGTTAATAACCTTTATTACTCCCAAGACTAAGACCATTCAACAGGGGTCCTGCTAAAAAGGATATCTCTAGGCACTCTGTGTCTATGGCTGTCCTCCCTCCTTCTCTTTCTTAATTTTGCCTGGCTTCATTTGCAATGGCTGTGGGAACTATAAAAATAGCTGCCACAATACAGATTCAGCCGTCCATGATTGCGTCTAGAGAGGATGATTGGATCATTCATGTTGTGGGAACACAGTCAATAACAAAGGGGAAAATTTATCTGTTTCACCTGGAGGAAAAATATCACAGTACAGGTGGTCCTCAATTAACAACCACTTGTTCAGCAAACATTTGAACTTACAACGGCATTGAATGAGTGGTAGTTATGACCGGTCCTCATACTTACAGCTATTACAGAGTTCCTGCAGTCATGTGATTGCGATTTGCGATCCCTTCCCTGCCAGCAAAGTCAATGGGAAGCCGGCAGGAAGTTGCAAGTCGCAGTCATACGAGGTCCTCGCTTAACGAGGGCAACCGGGACTGCCAGAACTGCCATTGCTAAGTGGTGCGGTTAGGTGGTTTTTGACTTACACATGCATCACTTAACGACGAAGTTTCCAGCCCCAATTAGTGTGGTTAAGCAAGGACTACCTGTACCTACAGGGTGAGTTTTTTTCTTTCTATTCATCCCAAAGCCTTGGAGTTGATAATCTCCAATAAGCTGCACAGATGGTTTTGAAGCACAAAATCAATTGGAAATAACATGGGCAACATCTGGAACTGGCCTTCTGTGCCCATACTACAAAGAATGCTCACTGCTGCCAACCCGTGAAGCTTCCTTGCTGCTACTCTTCCTTGTCACGGCTGCTTGTCTCCCTGCCATATCTGAGTGCATAAAGAAAGAAACACATTATGAAATGGTAACCTGGGTAGCACCATTCAGCAAGGAACATGAGGAGAAAGGCCATTTGGATGGGAGAGTACTGACAGTATCTTTCCTAAGAGTTTCCCCAAAACAGGGAGCACGACTGGAGGTAAATAAGGAAGGGATGAAAAATAATCTCTGTTTCCTCCTGCTGCTGCTGTTCCTGCCACCACTCTCCTGGAGCAGCATTTGCTGTTTCCATAATGAAGCCTCCTTCCAGACCCTAACACTTGCAAACGGAGGGAGCAGGCTCCAAATTTTGTATACTAGGTAGTGTTTGTTTTGGATCAAGAGCCCCAATCAGTAACACATCAGGAAAATGAATATGACATGCACACGCGTCACAGCTTGCTTGCATTTCCTGAGAGAGTTCTCACCATTCTCTGAGGCGCAGCCTGCCTTCCATGTGCTTGTAATTAAGAGGCAGATCTTCACCATCTATAGTATTTGCCATCAGTTCCAGGGGAAAAATAGAAAAGCAGATGTTGGGGCAGTTGTTGAATGAATCAGCCTGTAAAATATCCAAGCAGTTCTTTGTGGTTTTGTAACATAAAATCATACTGCTGAAAAGGATGGAAAAAAGAAGAAAGCTCGGTATGAAAAAGCTAACCATCAGCTAAATATATTTCACAAAGGAACTTGCAGTAAAAACCACTTGATGAGCATGAAGTAACCTATAATACTGTAGGACAGGGTTTCACAATCAGGGTTCCATGGAACCCTAGGGTTCCGTGAAAGGTCACTAGGGGTTCCCTGGCTGTATCACAGTGTTCTGTGTATCACTGTTTCAAGAATGTGAAAACACATTCTTGTTTTCCAGGTTATAAATGTCTCTCCTCCTTTTTTAGCGTTTACATTCGTTCTGCAAAAAACAAAGCTTGAGAACAATACACAGGACTTATAAAAACAGTGTAAATGATCTTTATAGGATTTCAATGACCATACCCTTTAGAAATCCCCACATTTTGTTTCCTTCTCATATAAGCCATTGGCCAGTCAAAGATACAAATACATTGACAATACATTGACAAAAACAAGATGCTATTCCCAAACCCAAATCTGTAATTCCCATGGATCCTTTGGGGATTTTGCACTAGAGGGCAAACTGAAAACTTGAGATTTTGAATCTGAATGACAATAAGTGAAATACCCAGAAATTTTGTATTCCATCCCTCTATTTATGAATCACTAAGTGCCACCCTTTCTCTCCCATTTTTAGCTCTCAGCTTTCCTCCCTCTGTCTTTCCCTCAGCTTCATTAATCAGGGCTAGGACATTTTTGGAAGCAATTAGATGAACCCTTTGGCATATGCTCTACCAGTCTACCACGGTAGAGATGGGTGGGGATAAATCCAAAAAATAAATAAATAAATAAATAAATAAATAAATAAATAAATAAATATGCACAGTGCAATACAAATTACTGTATCAACATCTTGATTCATTCAGAGTTGTGTAAATTGACCTTCACTCCAAAGCAGAGTGAATTAGAATATGGTAATCAATGAATGACATTTGTATTTGTATTTGTATTTGTATTTGTATTTGTATTTGTATTTGTATTTGTATTTGTATTTGTATTTGTATTTGTATTTGTATTTGTATTTGTATTTGTATTTGTATTTGTATTTGTATTGGGAGAGTTATTTGCTACATAAATGGACTGGGTTGCTAAAGATGATCTTTCTGTAGAAATAAGGAAAAAAATCCTTAAAGTCCCTCAAAAAACTGTATAATTGAAAATTAGGTGCAGAGGGTTTTTTCTTTCATGCTTAATTATTGCTATTTTCCAGATATGAATACTAAGTGATTTGGGGGAGATCTGAGAAAATGCAGTGACTCTGAAATAAGCTATTGAAAAAGATATCTAACCTGGCTGGTGAAAGAAAAGAACAGAGGTCAGCCTTAACCCCTCCCATTTTGAGACCCATGAATCTTACAAAACTCACAAAGGGAATATTTTCCTAAGAATAAACATTTTGGAGACTCAGGTCTTTAAACAGTCCCCAGGAGCCCTTGTCATCCTGCCCTGCTCTTCTCTGACTAATCTCCTTTGTAAGTGTTGGGTCAGGATCAACAATGGTTTTCCACTAAGGTCATTTACTTTCTCTGTTTACACTGCTAATTTTATCACAGTTTGGAGTGGCTAATGGCATTATTTATGTGCTCAGTCTGGGTGATGAATGTTAGTGCTAAATAAAGCCTCCTGGCAGGGCAGGTGTGGGGGCTGATAGTGGCAGATACAAACTGAGGAATTAACTGGCTTTGGGAAGGGGGGTGGGCGGGTTTACTATAGAATGAGATGCTTGGCAGGCAGGGCAACCAATAAGTATAAGGAAGAAATTAATTAATGAACAGCCTTTGGATCAGGAATTCTAGAACCCTGTGCTGTGTGTGAATGGACTAAACTTCTACAGTTTAAAAAGGCAATTAGGTAAAAAGACAAAAGGAGCTGGGCTGGATCAGACTAATTCTAGTCCAGCATTTTTTCCCTATATCTGACCAGATACTGTACTTTGGAAAAACTCACAAAAGGGCATGTGTGCAAATAGCATCCTTAAGTATAAGATACTTAATAGAGTATTCTATGCTCTATGCCATCTACTTACAGCACGCTTTGCATGCTTTATTTGATTACACATTTGGAAAAATTGGAATCTTTATTTCTAATGGGAGATCCAGTTTCATGACCATCCTCAGCCATGAAAGCTCATGGAGTGACTTTGGGCCAGTGTCTCTTTCTTTCTCAGTCCAGCATACCTCAAGGGTGGTGGTTGTAGGGAAAAAAGTAGGAGGTGGGAGCACTATGCATGCCACCTTGGATTCCTGTACAAAAAGTGGGGAAACAGCTAATAAATAAATAGATCTTGTAGAATGAGATTTGATAACCTGCATTAAGGTATGTGGAGAAAGAAATAGGGAAGAGGTTTTATCATGTAGAGAACTAATCCTCTGCAATCTCTAGTAAAACAGCCTTTATTTTTTAAGAATTCAGAAGCACCCGATTTAAGGATTTTAATCGTCTCCACTGTGAGTTGTTGAACAGGAACTTGTTCTTTAAAAATATTAGATTCTCGGGAACCAATCTCATTTCCAGGTTCTCACTTCTAAGGTCAATTTTGCACAAGCTTAGATCTCTTGATGTGTTGTACATGAGTAGTATACATACAAAGTCAGTAATTCTCTTCTGATCATCTACAAAAAAGAAATTATGAATATGAAGCAAATCCATGGGATGCTTCACATTAAAACCTAGTTGTTTCGTTGTTGTTATTAGGGTCATTTATATTAAAAGGCTGATCAGTTATAATCAGATTATCAAAAGGCTAATTTAAATTAAAAGGTTCATTTTAATTTTACTGTGTCTTCCAAGTTTTTTATTCCTGAAGAATAATAATGAAGATCGGTTTGCAGAAACAGATACCCTTGTGTAGTCATTTATTTCCTGCTTTTTGAAAGGGATAGAGAGGAAACAAATACATATACTGTATCTCAGTGTTGCTGCAATACAGTAACTGCTTTTGGCCTTCTAAAGAAAAAAAATTCTCCATATTCTTGAATATAGAAGTTTCTATAGTTGATGGCTATACTAATAATTCTCATTCCTCTTATTTCACACACCCCGCCCCAATTACACATATCTATTGTTTTTTTTCCTACTCTGTTTTTAACCTTTCATTTGTATACATTTTTCTTTAAATGCATTGTCTGGAAATTGACATATGCCTGCAGGTAAAGCTTTAATTCTTTTTCAACTTGATCTCTTATTTAATCCCACATACCTATTCATTTTATATATATTCAATCAAAAATCTGACACACCAAGTATCTCTACCAATGATTAGGTAGATTTCTATGCTTTTTAGTAAACTGCAACTGCAGAGTTAAAATTTCTGAATGGTTAAACCTAGGTAACCCTGTTTGGAAGATTGCATATATTTTTATTAATATAATTTTCAATTTTGAAAAGCCTTTCGGATATTATTTTTCTTCATAACGCACAGGAATTCTAATCACCTGAAATTCTATCTGTCAAGAGCCAAAGTGCTTGCCTGCATGGGATCTGAATGTGGGGATCTTAGGTATGAATCCTTGACCATCAAAAGTTTCCTACTTTCCATGGAGCATCAATATTCATCATTCTATTTGCAGCACCTGACTGTTAGGGGGCTAGCTTGTAGGAGTATTCTTGGAGGAAGGGTAGAATATAGATAAATAATAAAGCCCATTTACTTGAGATTACAGAATGTATTTGATTAGATTGGGTTTTCCCACAGCATCAACATCTGTCCTTGTAAACATGGCTTGAAAAAGGTTGCAAAGTAAGCATAAGCTTGAAAAAGGACAGGGAAAATACTAAACGCGCTGAGGGCTTCTGACTGTAATTACAGATGTTCATTTTAAAGGTCAAACTGATGCCATTAAAAGTCTGTAAGAAGGAAGACCCCAGTAATGAACTTAAAAGTTCAGGGTCTACTTAGGTGCTCTGCCAAAAATACAGCAGGGTACATGTTTTGTAAAGTACAGGTAGTCCTCGCTTAACGACCTTTCGTTCAGCGACCGTTCAAAGTTACAGTGGCACTGAACAAATGGTACTTATAACCAGTCCCTGAAGTTACCGCCGTTGCAGCGCCCCCACGGTCACGTCATCAACATTCGGGCATTTGGGAGCCCACCTGCACTTACAACCACAGGAGCAATTCAACTCCCCCACCTGCCTATCTCCCCCCCATCTCTACCCTTTTGGCCGCCCTGCACAGCAGCACTCCTCGGTGGCAGCGGCAGCGGTGGCGACGCTGGGGCTGAAATAGAGGCCCGAGGCCTTCGGCAGCCTCAGCTGGCCACTGCTTTGAATTGTCTTTGGGGTTTTTTGGGTTTATTAAGATGGAAATGACTAAAACTGTTGTATTAGGGTTAAAGAATGTTTATCTGGTTTGCTTTAAGGATTTGATTGATGTTATCCCCTTTTAAAGATATGGCATTACTGTTTTGAATTGTCTTTGTTTTTTGGGTTTATTAAGATTGGGATTATTAAAATTGTTGTACTATTAAGTATAATAGCACACAACTTATGTGCTTTTTAATTTGATTCTTGCTATAGTAGACAGAAATGTATAGAATAGTGGTAGGAAGGGAATAATTAAATATGTTATTTCAAATTTGGGCAACTTCACATTAAAGAGGTAAGTTTTATTCAGTGTTCTTAAACTAAAAATAAAGAATGAAATTTACCCCTTTAATGTGTAATTAAATACCCGAATTTGAAATAACTTTTTAAATAAATCGTGATCTCCCAGGGAACCCCTAGTGACCTCTCATGGAACCCTAGGGTTCCACAGAACCCTGGTTGAGAAACCCTGGCCTAGGCAATGGTTCCTACATATCTCAATCAAGGTAATTTTCCTTACTTTCATAATGTACACCAGATCTGCCTGCTTATCTACCCAAAAGTCATGAATGGACATGCTGATGTTCACCAGCAACAGAGGTAATCTCATGTTGCCAATCCACCATCTCTGCTCCTCCACCACAGCAGACTCATCTGGGGCATGCTTTTACCTAGTGCTACTACAATGTTTCCAGTGGAGACAGCAATGGTGACCATCATCCTGAAGCCCTTCTCCACCAGTACCACTTCCACTGCCATCATTGCACCAGTCCCAGCCCATCTCATGCTGTCAAAAGGGGGCACCAATTATCTTCATACAGACTACTGAACTGTCACCACTACCCTGGCATAGCTCTCCACTGTCTGCTTCCCAGGCCCCAAAGCCATTTGCAGCCCAACCGGTTTCCTCCAGCAGCATGGTAAGACTTGCTATACTGATGACTCTATCCAGCCCCATGGGCCTCCTAAAACTACCTGCCAACATGCTAACAAAACAAAAAATTCTGAAATCCTTCCACAATCAAACTCACCCACTCCATCCCTACTCCACTCCTACATCCACAAGCCAACTGCTCTCACCAATGCAATCTTTTCAATATTGAGGTATGCCTAGCAAAGCATAACATACATCATTCACGGATGAATAAACGACCTACATAATAAACCGCCCAGAGTCCCCTTTGGGGGAGATGGCGCGGTGATAAAAGTCCAATAAATAAATAAATAAATAAATAACTTTGGAGGGCCAAGTCCAGGGGCCATTCCATGCAGAGGTGCAACAAAAGGCTATCCAGGAGAGACTTTTTTGAGGTGGCCCCTTTACTTTGGAATCCTTTCCTTAGCAAAGGAGACCTGGCACCATCTTTATTACTGTTTCAGCTCTAGGCAAAAATATTTTTATTCTCTCAGATCTTTAAATAACAATGCTGCTGTGATATTTTCAATTTGTTGTTGCTCCTTTTATTCTCTTACTGGTCTTTCTATTGCTTATTTTAGATTTTATGCATTGTTTTACAACTATGCTTTGGTAAATTGTTTTAATTTATTTTAATTGCTGGGTTTTTATTGTAAACAGCTTCTAGATTTTTTTTTGAATAGGAAGCAGCATACAAATATAATAAACAAACAAACAAATATTTAGGACATTCAGAATATCATGACTTCAAAATAAATGGCCCCCATTTGTAGCACAGGCACCAGGAGTCTATACTGGGAGATTAAGAAGGGAGAGGGAAAAAATCTTCTGAGGAATGGAAATACTATCTCTCTTATCACTGACTGAGGAGGCAGGGAGGGGAATTAGTCACATCTGAGTCCTGTGAATAAAGACTTAGGTTCAGATCCCCTGGGCAAGTTTCTGTATACTTGTCACTTCAGTAATTGATGGTTCATTTCTAGGATTTGTTTCTTTTTGTATATTTTCTTAGTGAAGCTGCCCAGATTAGTTTCCCTTGAGGTTTCTTCCCCTTCATGAGTTTTTGGGGAAGTGGAAAAATGACATATTATTTGGAGTTTCAGTTCTCTGTGAAATTCTAAGTTCAGATGTGACATTGAAAGAAATTTGTATACTCTCCACAGGTGGAGAGAGTGTCTTTGCAAAGAGGTATTATTTTGTGCTTCCTCCTATTCATCCATCTCCCATTAAGCATCCTCTGAGGTCTTATTACTTGAAGAGGGGAACGGTGTAACAGATCATGTCATAATTCCATTAACAGAATTCTTCTTTGTCTTTTAGTCATGCATGGGTGTGCACTAACTCTTAGCTCCATAAGCAAGTGGACAAAAACAGCACCTTCAATGTATTAGTTCACCTTGGTGCCGAGTTGCACTTTGCAAGGGGACCACGGATTCAGAACACAAATTATGAGGCAAGAGTTGCGTGGCTGGTTAATTTCTATTATACAGGTCTTAAAAGTCAAGCAGTGCACAAGCAGAATAGAATAAATCAGTACAAACATTCCAACAGTAAAAGTGGCAATGGTTGGAACATTTGAATAAGAAAGCAAAACATACATAATTTTAAGTGGTAAAAGACAGGTAGAATTAGAAAGATGTCATTAATCATCTCACAGCCATGGAGATTGTTCTTGGGGAATCTCGAGCAGGAGATTCCATGCCGTCTAAATGCCAGCTCTAAATATATCCTCGCCTCTCATGGGAATAGGTAGGTTTTGAGGGTGACATGACTGAGGTCTCACTCGGCCATTTGCCAAGAGATTTATCTGGACCTCTGTCATACAATTTCAGAAGGGTAAATAAATGCCTATAGGTAAAGGATTCATTTAGGAAATTGTTCTGAGATTAGAAACTGCTTCTTCTTTTCCATATGAATATATTGGTTTGAACTTATATAACTCCCAGATAAATTCCAGTTTCCTATAATGGACAATAAGTAATTTACCAAGCATTGCTTACACCATATGTAATCTTGTAATATTATACCACGTAAAAAGCAACACCTGGGCTATTTGAGGCAAGGATTGCATTTGCTCTGGCACATCTTCTTTGCTGAAAACACTAAGATACTTCTAATAAAAGAGCAACTATAGCCGTCTTCAGGCATTTCATCCCAACCTCCAGAGTATCCAATGCATGAACTCTCTGGGTAAAACCTGCCCTCTGCCTGCGTTGCTCATGTGGCCCTGGCTCCCGTAGTAGGCTGTTGCCTGCTGAGCACGAAAAGAAAAGCCACACTGACTTCTGCAGAAGCAAGGACCTTGATACTGCAGGGTCCTGGTCATGTGGCAGCTGAGGCTTTGCTTCGGCAGATATTGGGAGCTGATATACAAACTACAGTATCTGCAGGAAGCAGCAGCTGACATCATGTGGGCAACATTGGTGGTGGATTCTTTGGAGTGCTCACCAAATGAGTGCTCTGGATATGTTATGTGAATGCCTGAATGGGGCTTATGACATGTTTAAAAATGTGCAGTGAAAAGGAAACAGATATACATACATACCCATAATTCGCAAATAGACCGCTGAACTGCCTTGTGCTTGTTATGAACTGTATTGTATTATGTGTTTTTCCCCCCATTGTCTTTAATGTGTTTATTTGTAACCCACCCACCCCGAGTCATTGGGAACTGGGCAGCATATATATTTAATAGAGACAGAGAGATGATGGAGGATGGAGGATGGAGGATGGAGGATGGATGGATGGATGGATGGATGGATGGATGGATGGATGGATGGAGGATGGATGGATGGAGATAGATAGATAGATAGATAGATAGATAGATAGATAGATAGATAGATAGATAGATAGATAGATGATAGATAATAGGGATCTCAAACTGCCACAAAGCTGGGCACCAAGATTGGTTCACAAGCCTTCCCCAGCTTTGCTGCCTGAGACTTTAAGGCTCTGTGCAGGCAAGTCATATACTCTTCCACTATGATACGGTTCTTCTTCTCTTCTGGAAGTTACATGCAGTACTTGAGCCAGTCCTTCTCCTTCTCTTCTCTGGAAAATATGTGCCTTGATGGTTCAGGAGCATTTTGCTGACAACACTAAGGGGCATATGTGCACAGGACATTTCTTTATTTCTTTCGATATACTCAAGTCATGAATAAAAAAAAATTAAATGCTAACACAAATAATAATAATAAAAAAGAAAACTCAATATCCCTAAGCATGGAAAAAGTTATCTTGAATAATTGAGGATTGTCTCAGTATATAGTCAGGCAAACCTATCTGTAGACTACCCTCAATTCTATGTCATCCACTCATTTCTAAGAAACAGTAAGACATATAAAAAAGTCATTTATGATGTCTATCCAGGCCATAAATTAGCACTTATTTATGGAATCAGTGAGCCAGAAAACATGAAGCAACAAATTATGAACCTATGGATTTCATTGTTCTTCTTTTCAGTTGCAATCTCAGCCTTCCTGAATCTGCAGCAATTCTCAGTAAAGAGAATGCTGGCTAGGTATTCTGGGAGTTGAAGTCAATAAATTAATAAATAGGAGTGTTACTTTGGACTTCTTCTAGCCTGTGGATTCTGATGAAGTGGATAGGGTCTCTCTAGTATGTCCTCTGCTACCAGTCCCATCTGGCTCATTTGGGGGTCAAGTGGGAACCTGATGGACTGGAATCAGGAGGGTGTGATGCACCCCCTCCTTAAATGACCTCCCTGTATCTTATCAACTTTTACAACTATCACCCAGTCTCTAACCTTCCCTTTTTGAGGAAGGTTATTGAAAGGGTGTTGGAAAAAGCAACTATAGGACACAATAGAAGAAACAGATTATTTAGGTCCTTTTTAGTCCAGATTCAGGCCTGGATATGACAGAGACATGTATTGCTTGTGCTAGTTGATGACCTTTGTCAGGATCTAGATCAGCTACGTTTTCCCTCTCCTAATTCTATTGGACCTCTCAGCAGCATTCAGTACTGTTAATTATGGTATCCTTCTTGACCACCTGCAAGAGTGGAGATTGGAGGTACACTTTTTTATGGTGGTTTATAGTTCCAGTTGGTGGTCATAGGGGAAAAGAGGTTACCCTGGTACCTCTTTACCCTGGTACCTCTTTACCCTGGTACCTACCCAATCATATTTATTTTATTTTATTTTATTTATTTATTTTCTATCCCGCCTTTATTATTTTTATAAATAACTCAAGGCGGCCAACATACCTAATACTCCTTCCTCCTCCTCTTTTCCCCACAACAACCCTGTGAGGTGAGTTGGGCTGAGAGAGAGAGACTGGCCCAAGGTCACGCAGACGGCTTTCATGCCTCAGGCGGGACTAGAACTCACAGACTCCTGGTTTCTAGCCCATTGCCTTAACCACTACCACAAGGTTATTTAACATCTACTTGAAATCACTGGGACAGTTCAGGGTTAGGTATCATCATCATGTATATAGTTTGGCACCAAGGTATCACCAAGGTGTAATTGTCATAGGATTGTTGTAGTGTGGATTATAAATGTATATTGATAGTGGGATGCTATGGAGTTTGTTATAGTGTTATCAAAGACATTTTCATGTTTTATATTTACACTGGATATTGTATTGTTATATACTGTTATATATACGATGGACACTTTAATTGCTGTAAGCTGCCATAAGTTAAAATGAAAGTGGTGGCATACAAATTTGAAAAACAAATAAATAAAACTGGTAAGGGAAAGCTGTAGTATCACAAGATTGTAACTGTACCATCTATGATTAAAGCTGCATACTCTGTTGCATTTTTTTTCTGACTTTCTTAGAGAGTATCAATGAAGCATTTTGGGCCACTTTGTTTCAGGTAAAAAGAACGAAGAAAACCCATTATGAGCCTTCTTTGAAAATGGATACAATAAATGATTGGCTGATGGCAGTGGGGCAGGGAGAGACACATACATTATCTTATAAATCACCAGTGGAACATCTACTTCCCTATGTCTATGAAGGTTCTCAGTCACCCAGGTGGAATTGTCTGTAGCTTGAAACATGTCAACTGGATTTCTATTTTCTTAGTGGAAACGTTTCGCTCCTTTGGATAAGGAGTGAAACGTTTCCACTAAGAAAATAGAAATCCAGTTGACATGATTCAAGCTACAGACATCTACTTCCCTAGATATGTTTACCTACCTACATAATGGTATTGTTAAGATGCATTTCCCTGTCATGTAATCTTTGATTCTAGAAAGTCCATTATTCCTTGCTGGATAGGAAAACATGAAGAAGTGTTGCAAATTTTATCAATAAATATCCTATATTTTTACATTATTATTAAAAGCACCAATAAGAGTGCGTGTTCCAAAACCAGTTTCTAGGACACACAGCTGAATACCAATTTCCTTCAGTAACTGATGACTGTGTATTGTCGAAGGCTTTCACGGCCGGAGTTCAATGGCTGTTGTGGGTCTTCCGGGCTGTGTGGCCGTGTTCTGGAAGTTGTGGTTCCTAACGTTTCGCCAGCATCTGCGGCCAGCATCTTCAGAGGGCAGGAGCACAGATACAGTAGAAGCAAAAACTGATGACTGCCTGTTTCCCACATTTCCCTCCATGCACTAGAAACAATGTTTCCTGGAACTCCAGGATGGCTTCATGCTTCTTTCATGATATAATTACCACTTTACTGTAGATGCCATTACATCTCTGTTAGCTATTGGTGATGTGTAATTCAAGTGAGTCATCACCCTCTGGCATAGTGGAAAGAAAATAAGAGTTTGAATGACAGCTCTAACTCCACAGCAGCCCAAGAAGCCATTTGGAGTTTATTATCTCCCAGGAAACACAGCAGGAACGCCGGTCATGACAGGATGGTGACACAGGGACTGGTACGGGGATGGCTTCGTAATGCTAGTACATCTCCGTGCCTGAACTGGAGAAATGTTGCCTGGCTTGCACTACAAGATATAAGTAATCATTGCACTGCCTCTGCACAAACCTAACATCATAGGGGTTTTTTTTTGTTTTTTTTTTTTGCAAATTGTCAGGTGGCTCCCCCATCCCACAGCTATTTCATTCTTTTGCCACTTTCTCCTGTGATGGAATCCAAAGGAACAGCCGCATCTTCGTGCACACTTCCCTTTCGGTGGAAAATGTTGTCCTTTGCCTCCTTAAGGTGTGAGCAGAGGGCAGTGAAGCCAATGGTTTCTGCTGGATAGATTACAGAGTCACCTTCCATTGGGATCTGCACTTTGTTAAACTATTTGAAAGAAGAGCATTTCTGCTGTTTCCTTCTCTGAGGGGCAGAAGAAAAATGACTCTATTATGGCTGTGTCTAGCATAGGCCTTGGCTGGATGCCAGGGGGATTTACAACAGCAGGGTGAAAAGTCTAAAGGGAAAACAGTTCATCCTGCTTGTGGACAGTTAGGATGGGGTCTTTGAGAAGCAGAGTGGAGGCTTGTCTGGACCCTGCCCGTGGAAAGCTGTCAAGGAAGCTTCCTCTTCAGGGCATGAAACATGATGTCAGCTGAACCCACCTCCTCTAGTCAGGAAAATGAAAAATGGGGAGAAAAAAGCCAGCAGAAAATGCAAGTAGAAAAGAGTTAGAGTTAGGGAAGTCACTCTGCAGAAGAGTGCTCCCTACTTTAGAGAATGGGAATGCAAAAGGCTAGGGGAAGAGTAAATTCTATGAATGCAGAGGAGGAGGAGGAGGAGGAGGAGGAGGAGGAGGAGGAGGAGGAGGAGGAGGAGGAGGAGGAGGAGGGGCATCCAAAACTGTGACAACATGCACAGAAATCCATTTTGGGTGTACAATTTTGTAACAACTTCTGGGGTTATATGAGCAGTGATCTAAGGGATCAGAGGAAGGCAACATGCAGTCCTCCCAATGTGGTTGGAGGCTATAATGCCCATCACGGCTTACTCCTGTTAGTTAGGACAGATATGAATTAGATTTATCTGACTGTATGGATTTGTGCATTGTTTGAGCATGCCTTTAACTATTCACTCCAATGACAGAGGGTTGTTTCTTTGATATCCAACACATGGGCTTCTCAGAACCTTAATGTGGAAACAGGATTTGAGACCTAGATCATAGGCGTGACTGATCTTCCATTCTTTTTAGATGCTTTACTGCCCTATTTGAAAGAAGGGAAGGGAAGGATGTATGGAAAAAGTCATGAATTAGGCTATATAGAACTTTATGGAACCGAGCACTCTGTGCTGCAATATGAAGATGATCCTATGGCACTGAAAGGTAGATTTGATAAAATTTCTACTAAACACTTAGATGTGTCTGATTCATAGTAATTTCTTTAATTGTTTCCCACTATTGCCTAGATTTGGCTGTCGCATGAGATTTTTGGCAATTTTAAAATGCTGATTTGTTTTTCAATGAGGAAGCCAGTAAGTAGCTTTTGGAAGTTTTGCAGACATCATGGTATCCACAGTGCCACATTACTGGCCTTTAGTCTAGTACTGCAGTACAGTCATTGAGAACATGGGTAGTTTGAAAGAGTAGTTCCTTTTATTATATAAATGTAAATTGGGGTAATCCAGAATCCATCTGTGTATTCCAGTACTGTATCTAATCTGACAGGGAGCTTTGTCTGCAACTCACAGATGTTGGAAGATGACGTCAGAATTTGTAAAAGTTCATACTGCAATGACCTAGAAAATGCCAAAGGTAGTAGCTTTGGTTGTTTGTTCCTTTGACCAGAGGTTTCTTGGCACAATGTAGTCCTTGAATACTGTTAAATGTGTCTGTCTGTCTGTCTGTTTTTCTCTCTCCCTCTCTTCCTTGCAGCACCAACGGGGAGGCTCTTAATTTGCTCTACTAAAGTAGGTCTTGTTTAGATGAAAAAAATGCTGGCAAAACTGCAGGTATATGGACTTATATAACACTGCAGATCCCCAGAGAACATTCCCACTTGTGCATCTCCTAAACTTGTGCATTAAACTTCTTTAAATCAAGCCTGGACCCTTAAAGGCTTGAATGAAATGATAATGTATAAAGTGTTAAATTCTGTGTGAATATCGCTGTTATAGAATTGCATTTGAAGGGCTGCAAAAACAAAGGTCTTGGTTTACATCATTACAAGGGAGGAATAGTGATTGTGGCTGAGCAGGTTGTTTAGGTCTGCAATAACCTCCACAGGTGTGCTCCTTCAAGAGAGGAAGTTTGTACTGGAGCCAAACATGAACATGGCGGCAGACAGTTGGTTTCCTGTGATAAGAATAGCTTGGCTGGATCAGATGAGTCTGAGCAGGGCCCAGGTTTTATGTAGATCCTGTGGAAGCTTTATAGAAGTGGAGGGGAGGTGGAGGATTCCCCTCCCCCATTAGTTTTATTGGTTGACTTTTTTTGATTGTGGGATAGAAATGTTTCTGCTGTACATCAGCTGTAAAGCGCGCATAATAAACCCCTGGAATCTTTATCACAGGATGGGGAATGACAACTTGTTCTATTCAGCTCACAAAATTCACCATGTTGGCTGGAAATTGTGGGATGTGTTGTCCCAAACATTTCAAGGGCACCAGATTGGGGAATACTGTCCTCTTAAGCTCATATGCCTAGAAAATGCTCTTTTATATGAAGTATGCACATAGGTTTAATAATGGTTCTAATTCCCCAGAATTAGTAAGCAGGATGCAACATTTGATTCTTCTTCTACAGTAGCGTGGCTAGCAGTCCAGCTCTTGTAGATGTCAGAAAGCTGTTTTCCTCTATAATGGATTTCTCAGATCAGGATGTGCTGCCAAGACACATGGGTCTTCATTCCTGAGAAAGATCACCAGCTATATGTTGAAGCCTACTTTGAAAGGAGAATTATAACATTCTGTTGCATGAGACATTAATTCCTGAAGGCAGTGTAAAAGCACTAGTGGATCCCCACCTATGAGCAGATTCCTCTCTATGATCTATTTTAAGATCAAAAAAGGGAACCTTGACATATTAGTTGTCCCAACATGTATTTTAAATATGTAAATAATATTTTTGGCTTCTCAGCTTTTGATACCATAAGCCAGAGCTTTCCAAACTGTGTGTCGTGACACAAAAGTGTGTCGCCACACACAGTCTGGTGTGTCGCCACACAACCTGGAAGCGCTGATCATCATCAGCGCTTCCGGGTTTTCCCGCGGCGACACACCAATGGCGGAGTGCAAAAACCGAAAGCGGCAGCAGCACTTCTGGGTTTTTGCATGCTGCCGCAACGGCGGCACTTCCAGGTTTTCCTGCGGCGACACACCAACGGCGGTTGGTGTGTCGCCGTGGGAAAACTTTGGAAAGCCCTGCCATAAGCACTGAACAATGCATCTTTCTCTGTAGTACTAGTTACTTTCTGGAATACTATTGGAGGAAATGTTTGTCTTCTGAATAAGTGCTATGTAACTATAAATTATAAAGTTTATCTTTGTGAGAATGAATAGACTGGACTGAGGGCACAAAATAATTGTCACTAAGTGGCATATGGGTATCTGCCAATTACCAGTGTTTGGTGACTAGCTGATCTAGAAAGCTAAGCAGGGTGAGTCCTGGCTAGCATTTGGATGGGAAGCAATCTGGGAATTCCAGAGCTGTAAGATAGACTGGGAGGTTGAAAAAAGCACCCTGGAAGAAAGCAATGGCAAACAGTTCAGTACCACTGCCAAGAAAACAGCATGGATATCATCAATGGAATTAAGTTTGAATCAAGGGACTTTTACCTTTTAATTGGTGCTCTGCATGTAAGGAAGAAGATTTGCATAACCTTCTTAGTGGACATTCCTATAGCAATATTTCCAGTTTTAAAGTATTTGAAGTTGTCTCCTGGATTTCAGATTCTTAACTCAATGCAGCCATATTTGTGTTCATAAGTTAATGCAACACTGCTATTATAAGTTCTCAAGTGTTGAGGCTAATAAAGATGTTTTCAGCATGAGTTTAAACTGCAATAGTGCAAGTTTTATTTATAGGAAACACATTCAGAGATTGAGTACAACAATAGAGAGAACTTCCCCATGGGACCATTTCCATTCCCCAATGCCTTCAAGCTTTTTTGAAGCCATGCATTGAGCCAATCGATGCTCTCACTTCAGGTGATGAGTAGGAGAATGCTGTGCCCTGTTTTAATGCTCTCACCCCTCATGCAGTGAAACAACAAAACAAAAAGTATTAGCATCCCCAGCAACGTTTTCAGTAAATGTTGTATACATTTGTGTGGTCATTTGCAAAATAAAAAGCTTTTTCTTAAAAAACAACAACTGAATGCTTGTAGTAAGCCGCCCAGAGTCGCTTTCTGTGAGATGGGTGGCTATATGAATTTGAGAAATAAATAAATACATAAATAAGGTAAAATGGATGGGCTACAAAGCTGTCTTTCTTATTGTAGTAAAAGTCTCATAGAAAGCTGTGAATGTGGCAAGATGTTATGTGATCAGTTTTCCAACCTGCTATTCTTCCCCAAGTCTCTAAGGAGGGTTGTAAATTGCCGTAGTGTCTGAAAGGGGGCAATAGGTTTCGAACAATGCCTACAGAGAAGCATCAGGAACAAGATGCTGCAGGTTGCTGGAGAAGCAGTTCTGGAGCGACCAAATCTCCTCAACCCTCCATTCCACATAAAAAAAGAGAACTTGCTAGCATCCCCCCACCCCAATCTACCAAGCAGTTGCTGTAAAAAAAACACTGCACACTGGTTAGTTCCTGCTGTCAATTTCACCCAGCTCTCTTCTCTCTGTTTTTGTGCCTATGTGAACAGCTGAAAGATTCTGTAAAGAGTCAAATCAGCCCAGATAAATCCCAGCTGCATTTGAAAGTAGCATTGGCATACTTGGGGTGCATTTCTCAGGTTGTATGCGAAAACATGTGAGTCGTTGCGATGAAGGATGACCCATGAAACCAGAAAGGCATATTTCTCCTTGAAAGATCTATGAACAGAAAGCAGAATGCAACATCAGCTGAAGCCTAAGTTCAGAGAAGTTTTGTGTTCTTTTAATTGTTGTCAACGACTGGGAGTTGTTCGTTGGTTAAGGCAGTCTGTAATTATGATACATAAATAAATAGAGAGGCTTTGCATTTGCAGTAAAACCAAGTTATCTGAGCCTTGTCCTTGAATCTTCTGCTGCTAAGATCATGATGCAGGTTTGTATTCCTAGAGAGAGATGTATTGTCACAACTAAGCTGAAGCTCTGATGAACGGATTGTATGATGCAACAAGGCGGATCTGAAATTAATGTATCCACAACCAAGATAGTTGTATTTGACAGGGAAAATTGAGTGAATGGTCACCAGTTGTACACAAATGGTGAAAAACAGAGCAAGCTGGTGTATTTGTGTATCTTGGCAGCATGTTTACTAAAGATAGGAAAATCAGGAAATTTTAAGGCATGAAAGTGCTGGTAGAAGGTAGTGGGTACCAAGTGGTCTGCTGCAAGGAATTAATGCTTGTCAGAAAAAAGCACAATGCTGTATAAAGTACTTCAATGCTCTTATAGTAAGTAAAATGCAATTGGAAAGGGGTACTTATGAAGTAGGGGCGTGGTGGCTCAGAGGGTAAGACGTCAGGCTTGTCAATCGGTAGATTGCAAGTTCGGAGGTTCAAATCCCTAGCCCCGCATGACGGAGTCAGCTCCCACACTCGCCCCAGCTCTTGCCAACCTAGCAATTCGAAAGCATGCAAATGCAAGTAGATGAATAGGTACCACTTCGGTGGGTAGGTAACAGCATTCAGCGTGTGTCATGTCGGCCACATGACCGTGGAAGCGTCTTCGGACAATGCTGGCTCTTCGGCTAACAAACGGAGATGAGCACCAGCCCCTAGAGTCGGACATGACTGCACAAATGTGCGGGGGGAACCTTTACCTTTACCTTACTTATGAAGTGTGCATGGTAAACCCACAAGAGAAAGGGTCTAGAATAAATGGGTGATATATGAATGTAGACTTAATACAAAAATTAGTAACCAGTATGGAAGAAGTATGTTGAGATGGTTTGGTTGTATAAAGGGAATAGGTGAGAACTGAATTGGGTAAAATAAATATATGAAGGAAGAGTGAATGGGTTGAGAGGAAGGGGAAGATGGAGAAAGTCATGACTGGATGGGTTTGATGAGATCTTCAAAAATAGAGGGGTGAGAAGGTTAAAGAACAAAAGATAGCATGCAAAGCAATCAAGGGGCGTGGTGGCTCAGCGGGTAAGACGCCAGGCTTGTTGATCGGAAGATTGCAAGTTCGGAGGTTCGAATCCCTAGCCCTGCGTGCAGAGTGAGCTCCTGCACTAGCTCCAGCTCTTGCCAACCTAGCAATTCGAAAGCATGCAAATGCAAGTAGATGAATAGGGACCACTTCGGTGGGTAGGTAACAGCGTTCCGCGCGTGTCATGCGGCCACATGACCGTGGAAGCGTCTTCGGACAACGCTGGCTCTTTGGCTAACAAACGGAGATGAGCACCGGCCCCTAGAGTCGGACACGACTGCACAAATGTGCGGGGGGTACCTTTTTTTTAAAGCAATGTATACTTTAGACATAACAGAGGCAAGGATGGTTTGACTGGATAGAAAACTATGAAGAGCAGTGAACAGTGTTGGAGTAAACACATTTTAGCTACGGTTACTTTTTGTTTGTTTTTGTTTGTATTTTGTTTAATATTTCTTATTCCTTTTCTGTGATCTGCATAATCTTGTTTACTCTGAAAGGTAACAGTATGATGGGTGAGTATTTATGTAGTTATATGCTGAATGTCCCCCTGTACTCATGAAGATTTAGAGTTCTCATTATAGAGTGTTCCTGTGTTCCAGGGTCACATGTGATCCTGGACCACTGACTCTTGATTTTGCTGAAGAAATTTTACCAAACACAGGAACAGGCACATTGGAGTTGAGAACAGTAGCACAATTTAAGGTGTGAGGATAAATACAAGCCCCTTTTATATCTACAGACTTAATAGTATTCATTTCCTGCTACTGAACTTCTGTGCTGCGCAGAAGCAACTCAAATAATCACAAGAGATCAAAGACGGGAAAATTGTGGTCTTTGGGTTAATTTCAAAAGCGATCTGGAAGTGATCTGTTCAGATTTCTGGTCAGATCAATCTGAGAAGAGGCAGCCCACCTTTTGTAGCTTTCTTCAGCCTTCTGAGACAAAACTGTCTGCCTTTAACATAACCTCAGGACTGTTAGGACTCCTTAAAGTTAGCTATTTTAAATTTCTGCTCTGTTAATCTTCTGACAAATATCTGGGTGAGTGTAGTCTCCAAGTTAGGAAATCTTTGTCAATATTTTAACATTTCCTCAAAGGCTGCCCATTTCCTTCCCTCTCTGTGAAACCCTGGACTATCTCAGAGAAACCCACAGTCTCTGAAAGTACAGTATAAATTGCTTGAGCAGAGGGACTTCAGTCCGCAGCTTAAGTGGAAATGGGAAGGACAAGCCTATCACCTTTCTGGCTGGAGTCCTAAATATGCAAGCCAGTTGTCTAAACTGCCATGCTTATTCATGGAACAGGAGTATCTGCTCAAGGAAAATACTTCAATAGCTGAAAGCATGAGTAATAACGAAGCTGGCATCAAACTGTTTGAATAGGAGATAAGCAGCTGAGGCCAGGTTCTTAGAGAGCTGCCCTTTATCTCTTTTATAGATGTCCCAAATGCAAAAGGGGGGAATATAAAAATCATTTATTAATGCTTGTTCCTGCAGTACTTTAAACAAGTACTGAAGTCAGTGAGCCCAAGATACCAGAGCACTGTATCAGCCATGGATTAAGAGTGTGTCTAGCTGGGAATTGCAGCCAAATGATGAAGGCAAGGCCCTTTGTAGGATCCAGGAGCAACAAGAATGATTCTGAGCATACATTTTCCAGCCTTCTCAATCTAGTGCCCATCTAGGGAAAGCTGTTTTGTCACAATAGCCATTTTCTGTCCACACACAGTGATAGACATCACAGTCCCCTGAGCAATGGTCTAATATTATAGTTTACAACAGGGGTCCCCAACCTTTTTGGCACCAGGGACTGGTTTCAAAAGACGATTTTTCTGCGGACCAGGTGGGCGGGGTTTCCCGGATTTCCGCGGACTGGGTGGGTGGGATTTCTGGGATTTCCGTGGACCGGGAGGGTGGGGTTTGCGGGCGGGAGCCAATCATGCAGAAGGGGGCAGGGTTTGTAGGCGGAAGCCCCACGGCCCAGTTCCTAACAGGCCGTGGCCTACTAGTGGGCCGCGACCCACAGGTTGGGGACCCCTGGCTTACAACACTAGAAATTTAGTGCCAGAAACATGGGACTCTGTTGCCAATGCATTTTCTGTGGCAATATATGTCTGCTCCTTTGGTCACACACTGCCATTAGTAGTCAATAAATAAGCAGACATAGGTGATCATCCCTCTACTATATTGTAATTTCCAGATATGAGATCAGCCACTTTATGAAGTTTACTCATTTTGGCATTTAAATTCCACACTTGTTAAAAAAAAAAAAACTACCAGGAAGGCTAAGAGTTAGATATAACACAGAGAATAGTTACCACAGAGTATGGCTTAAGTTCTTCTGTGGACCTTCTTATTCATGGCCTTGTTACTCATGGTTTCCCGTATGTCAGACTGATTGGAGACGTGATCTCGATATATGTGTATTTGTGCATGTGTGTATCAGTGCTTTTGTCTTTGTTTTTTATGATTTTATACATGGTGGGCCGCCCTTCGAAGTAAACCAGGTGAGGAAACAGACACCACAAGAAATACTAGAACCCTGCTTTATTGACATAGGCTATAATAACAAAAAGTATTTATTTATTTATCTATCTATTCAATTTATATGGGTGCCCATCTCAACAAGTGACTCTGGGTAGTGAACAGAGTTAAACTAAACTAAAATAAAAACAATTATAAAGGTTACAATGCACAGCGGCTGAGCAACATCAACCCAAATCACTAGCATAACCAAGAAGCGGGTCCCCGCACACCCTTGGGACCCGAGGCTGGGCATAGAACCAGATCTTTGGGACCTTATGAAAGGCTAGCAGGGTCAGGGCCATCCTGATCTCCAGAGGTAGAATGTTCCATAATCTGGGTGCTACAGCAGAAAAGGCACATCTTCTAGGCCCTGCCAACTGACATTCTTTTGCCAACAGGACCCGAGGCATGCCCATCCTGCCTGGCCGAATCTTGAAAGCCTGACAGCATTTCTCCTTACCTCCCTCTTATATCAAAGAGAGTCAAGGTGGGATGATCATGAATTTCTTTCTCACCCCTTTCTTTTTTTTCTGGGCTACGTTCACGTTTTCCTAGTGGCTGCCACACCTTTTCCTCAAGGCCATCTCTGTACCAGGCTTTTTTGCATGCCTACATTTTTAAGGGTTAGGACATCTGTGCAATGAATCTGTATTTGCTCTTCCTTCTTGTTCGGTTGTGATAGCTCCTCCTGGGTCAGCCCTGTCACAAGGATCCACATACTGTAGCTTCCTCGTGGCATCTGAGCTTTTCCTTCCTTGAAGTAACTCACTTGGCTGCTGTTGGTGCCCGGGGTCCCATGCTGGTTCTCCATTCAACCTGGCTCTTTCAGGATCTTAGTGAACCCTGAACGCTAGTGCTGCCTGCAGATCTCTCATAGCAAATTTTCAGTTATGCCACTGGGAACTAGTGCTGCCCAGCCATATGGGAATTTCCCAATTGCTACACAGGATGTTAGGGCTCACAGCCCACTACAATCACCAGATATGGTCTGGGGGAAAGACTAGGGGTCAGTGGCACAGTTGAGAGGCTCTTCCATCAAGACTGTGAAAGAGCCAGGCAAAGAAGTCATACTCCAGCGTGAGCCACAGGGTGTAGGCTGCTGGAGTATGACAGAACGGAATGCTTGCTCTCTTGCTTAGAAATGTGCAAATCAGTCTAATATTGATCTATTTTACTTTCTGCCTTGCAGGACAGATTTCTGCTCTGACAGGTTTATGTCCAAATTTTATATGAAATATTCAGCTATACTTTTGTTAGTCTGTTTAGTGGTAGATGGGATTTTTACTTACTTTTGAAAATATATGAAATGGCAAGTCACTCAGCTTGTCCTTTCTTTTGCCTAGATTCTCATGGTTATTCCAGAAAGCACTGCAAGGAAAATCTTAGGCAAGCCCTGTATTAAAGTGTAGGAGAGGTGGGGAAAACATATCTTGGCTACTTTGTACATTTTCAGAAAAGGAGATATATATATATTTTTCCAGGCAAGAATGAATGTTAGTTGGACTTCATCCTTGCTAGTATTCATCCGGCCATGGATCTACTAGGAACGGAAAAAAACCCAAATCTGTTCAGAGGAAAATCCATGGCAAAAGAAGTTACCCAGAATATGTTACTAGGTATACAGCTACAAAGAAAGGAAATACAATCCTAAAGTGCATCAACAAAAGTATAGTATCCATATCAATAAAAGTCATTGCTCCACTCTATTCTGCACTGTTCAGACTATACCTAAATATTGTGTCCAGTTCTGGGCATTACATTTTAGGAAGGACATTAACCACCTAGAGTACCTCCCAGAGGACAGCAACCATGATGATAAGGGACCTGGAAGGAAAAACCTATGAGGCACCAAGAATGGTTAGTCTGGAGAAGACTGCAAGGAATTATGATAGCTATATTCAGGTATCTGAAAGGCTGACATGCAAAAGAAGAGACAGACTTCAGTGTTGTTTCAGAAGACAAGGAGCAATAGGTTAAAATCGTAAGGAAGCAGATGTTGATTCAGTATCAGCAAGACGTTCTTAATGGTAAGAGCTGTTCAGCAATGAAACAGACTGACTTGTGAAGGTGGTGGACTCTCCTGCATGGAAGTATTTAAACAGAGGCTTTCAGTGATGCTGTAGGAATGGATTCTGCAACAAGCAAGGGCTTTTCTTCAACCCTTACATTCTATAATCCTTTGATTCTAAATGAGAAAAAAAAAAAAACCTAAAACCCCAACCCCAAAACAAAACACAGACATCGATCTTAGAGACTTCGGATAAAACCTTCAGATAATGGGCTCTTGAGTATCCTATACAAGATCCAGAATAATTCAGGAGTAACTAATTTACAAATCACAGCCTTTTGTTCTTCATATTTCAGTACACAATAAAATAAATGTATGTGAATCGAAAAATATGGCAATATTATTGAACCCTAATCACTGATTTTGTTAATATTTTATTTGTAAAAGTTGTAGACATAAAACGTTTGGGTTAAAAGTTGGCTTTTAGCTCCATGACCTAAAGGAACAGAAATGAATGGATTGTAAATTAGTGTCAGCAAAAGAAGCATGTTCTTCCGATGCCTCATTCTTACCAGCATCATCAAGTGTATGGGTTTATAAAAGCAAGTTGGGTTATAAAGAGCTCATTAGTTTGAGACATCCAGATCAAAGAGCTTCTGCCTATGAGCCATTACCTCACTCCCACAAGCTCACCCAGGCATGCCGCCAAATCAGATTCGTCTAAACACGAATGGGTAGCAAATCATCTGTGCTCTCTCTACTAGGTCTCCAGATTGCTAAATATGAAATGCAGGCAACCATCGTCTGGAGCAGCTTAGATAATGCATGCACGCGGAAGGACAAATGCTGAATCATTTCTGTGCTCTGGAACATATCTGAATGCTCCTTTGGGCTACATCCTGAAGCATTCAGAAAGTGGTATGGTTTAATTTCAAGGCACTGTGGAGCTCGCTTGGCATCTTCCTTTGCACCAAGCCCACTTACCAGGATTATGTTTATATTTCTAGAAATGGGCTCAGTGGGCAGACTTCTGGGTTGTTTTGGATCCATAACAGCATCCTGAATGAAAGAAGGAAAAACTATTAATACTGTAAGAAACAATAAAAGATGTCTACCAAAAGAAAGGAAAGGAAGGGAAGAGAAGAGAAATCTAAGTAAGAGTGCTAGATTTGGCCAAGTTTTCTTTATGACATATATATATATATATATATATATATATATATATATATATATATACACACACACACATACATACATACATACATACATACACACACACACACACACACACATACACACACACACACACTGTATATATACAGTATATACACACACATACACACATACGTATACACATACGTATACACATACACATACACATACATATACATACATATATATTTGGCTTCGGTGGGAACAGAATAGGGGGCTGGAAGGAGCCTAGAGATGACAGCCAGAATCCTGCAGTCAGATTTGCCCCATTCCTGTTAAATGTCTGTGACTGTGGGATGTTTTCCCTGACAGTTGTAGGATGCAGAAAGGGGAGAGCAGCAAAGCTGGTGGACTCAATTAATAACTTTGCCCAACCTGCACAATCAGGACAGCACCGTTCAGCAGTAAGTTGGAACAGAAGCAATGAGAGCAACAAATGTCATGCCATTATAGTTTTCTGCCAGTTCAAGGATGGGGGGGGGGGGTTTGGATTCAGCAGTGGGAAAACTCTTGTGTTTCTAATGTCATATAGGTATGTGTGTGGCTCTCATATCTAGAACGTTAACAAATCAAGATTTGAGCAAACTAAGATCAGCAAAAGAAGGTCATAGAGTTGATGCATATGCAGATAATGACCATGCTCTACTGTCCTGGTGAATTCTAAGGACTATGAGAAAGAGTCCTGTGGGGATATATTGAGAAGTACACATTTTGAAGATAGTAAGAACCAAAATCTCACAGAACGAATGCTCTAGTTCATTGTTTCTCAACCTTAGCAACTTTAAGATGTGTGGACTTCAATTCCCAGAATTCCCCAGCCAACATGCTGGTTGGGGAAATCTGGGAATTGAAGTCCACACATCTTAAAGTTGCTAAGGTTGAGAAACACTGCTCTAGTTCTTCTTATGGTAAGAGAACCTGCTCTCCAGCAGATGGAAGTTGTGGATGAATTTCACATTGACCAAGCTATTATAACCTTAGATTTCTCAGTAGGTCTGACTGATGAGGAATAAGGGCTACTATGGGCTGCCAAAAAATAAAGAAATGACCATTTCTGCACCAGTCAATATCAGCAGTTAGCTTCCAGATCAAAGTAAAGACCTCCAAATTAAGTTTGGCCCTTTGTGACCTCATGGACACATCCATACAGTTTTCTTGGCAGCAATATGAAAGTGGTTTGTCATCGCCTCCTTCCAAGATGTTTTTTTAACTCTTGGTCAAAAAACTTCTACAGGCTTGGAATTTCTTTTCCCATCCAAGTACTATCAAGTAATCCTGATAATCTTTTTGAGATCAGCCAAGTTGACTTGGTGTTCTCACACTCCAGTTTTACAAATTTACATTAATTAAACTTAATATAAATAGTGTGATGGTGAGAATTCAGTTTCCATGGAATTTGAATAAACCTTTAATAAAGCAGGTGGCAGGGTTTGGCTGACTGTGTCTGGGGTCTGAAGCTAAGCAGCATCAGGTCTGGTTAGTACTTACCGCCAGGAAATTCCAGGGCTGGAGGCAAGACTGAGAAGGTGAAAAACACCCTGGGGGAAGACAATGGCAAACCACTCTGTATAGTTGCTAAGAAAACTACATGGACCTGCCCATTTTGTTGTTGGAGATTCTGGCAAATCCAGCATGCCTCATCAGCATATGGATGGCTGCTCTAGGATGCAAGCTCTCCATGCTTTTGAGGAAGCTGTTTGTGGCCACTCCCACTTCCTCTTCTCTCTCTGATTCTTCCATCGAGGAGGATGCAGCACATGGCTGCTCCTCTCCATGGAGAGGCCATGTGCTAGGCCTCAAGCCCCTTTCTACATGCAGCCTCTTGCAGCAAGCAGGGCAAGAGGTATTAAGTTTAGGGAACAGGAAGAAATGGAACATAATTTATCTACCAAAAATGCTGTACCTGCAATGAATAAATGTAAGGACTCGTTTGTACTTACTTTTCATACCTGCCATGTCTAAGCGTGCCTTTCTTTATGCTTGGGTGGGCTAAGGGTGTAAGATTAACCTGGATCTCTCTAATATGCTCTTGGGCTCTGTTTTTAAACAATATTCTTTTTCTGTACACGAACTTCGCAGCTCTGCTCCATTTCAGTAGTTCTAACAGACTGCTGAATGGGCTTCATATGTTGCAAGAATTCAAGATTAATTTAAAGAAGACTGAAGGCCATTTAACGAATTAGACAGTTGCTGGACATGAAACGATCAAGGCACAGACTACACTGAATGATGCTTTATCGTGCTAATAGACATTTGAAACATACAGTACTATTTCATTCTTAGCTATAGCCATATTTTGCCTTTATACGTGACAGAAGATGAAACTGCATAAATGTGGTATGAGTTTATCTTCAGCAAATGTGCTTCTTATGTGATGGGAGGCAAAGGTATCTATTGAGATTATGCAGCACTTTGGATTGAATGCCAGAAAGGTACTTCGGAGCATACGGGGATGCAAATAACTGCACCAGTCTGCAACTCTTTAAAACAGTCTTTTTCCAGGATTGTGGGGCAGCTGTCTAGGGCAGACACAGCTGTTTTAGCAATAACAACAATTTTTTAATTATGGTGGATGACACAGCTGTTTTAAAGAATTGGAAACAGAGGCTATGTTTGCAGTTCAGACACCTATTTGGAATTGAATCCAAAGTGCTGCACAGCCCTAGAATATATTACTTTGGCCTGAACACAGCAGTTGCCCACTCAGCCAGTATTTGTACCGTAAAGAGGGAAGTGGGACAAAAAGGGACAAACATCAAAAAGCAGGAACAGGGATTCCTCTGAGTTATGAAAGACATAACCCATGTTAAAGATTTAAACTGGTTTTAATATGCGGTTCTTCTCATTGGGGAACTCTGGAAACGGGAGTTCAAAAACAGGGAGGGATATTAATATTAAAGATTTTTTTTTAATCCGATCAATTGTGTCTGATTCTTGGAGACTGCCTGAACAAGTCCCTGCAGTTTTCTTGGCAAGGTTTTTCAGAAGTGGTTTGCCATTGCCTGCTTCCTAGGGCTGAGAGAAGGTGACTGGCCTGAGGTCACACAGCTGGCTTTGTGCCTAAGGCGGGAGTAGAACTCACGGCCTCCCGGTTTCTAGCCTGATACCTTCACCACTACACCAAACTGGTTCTCAATGTTAAAGATAGCCTGCACTAAAGTTAAGAAAAATCAGAGGAAGCCACAATTGGTTAAATGGGTATACTGTATAATCAGCACACATTCTAGTATAGATAGTATCCCTCTCAAGATCTGAAGCCAAGTGTGTTCTCTAGTAAAACAAAAAACAAAAAAACAAAACCTTCTGCTCATGCCCAAGGACATCTGGGAGGATTTGTTCTGAAGTGATATACGGCATAGAGTTGGAAGGAAAGGCCTCCTTTATGATGGCGCTAGCATGGCCATGTACACCCTACTGCAGTAAGCACATTCTGCACACTCCCCCCCCCAAATGTACAGCTTGGACTTGGCCTGCCAGTGACTCATCAGACCTGTTCAGTGTCCATGGCTTATGCCAGTATTTCCCTTACTCTGTTTGCTCCATGGATCAAAGGTGACAGTAAGAAGGAGGCCTTTGTGATTCAACAGTAATGCTATTGGCAAAGAGACATGGCACATTTTTGCTCATGATGGACACCATGTATCTGATATGGGGCAATTTCCAAAATCTGAGATTAAGCATAGTTTGTTTTCAACAGTTCAAGGGTGTATAAATTCACAGCTACAGCATAAAAAAAAGGGGGGGAGGGGGGAGGAAAAAAAAAAGGTAGGCTGCTATGATATACGTGTCTTGACCTTGATTGTGCTCATGTTATTCAACAGAAAGGCCCCTAGACTAAACTATACTACTCATAAAGATAGAGCAACACACAGCTGAAATGTGTGGCCAGAATTTTTTTTTCCAGTCAGGTTTGCAGTACTAAGTTGTCTGACAGGATATGAGAGTTGGATTGTATTTATACTGTTAGGGTTTGTTATATAATTAAAGGCCTGCAGAGTAAAGTGAAAGAATTGCCAAGGGGGGAGGGGCCCTGACATCAGATGAAGCTGTTTTTGTAAACTCCAGCATGCGTTGCTTCCTATTTTTTTTCAAAGTGAAAGAGAGCAAGCATGCATTCAGGAGCAGAGAAGTGCAGTTCAAATGCAGTTCAAGCTGTATCTCAGAAGTAAGTCCCACTGTGTTTATGGAGCTAACTCTCAAGTAAGTATGTATATGATTACAACATTCGCACCATTTTTATTTTTTTTTGTGGTGGTGGTGGTGTATGAAATTAGCCTGTATTCTAGAATAGTGTGGTTTCGCTTAGCAGATGGTCAAAACCTAGACCATGGATCAGATTAGAGTTAAGCTACACTTTATAGTGATGCCTTGGTTTTATTTAGATTAATTTAACTTGTCTGAACCCAATGCAACCCCAGCTTATGGTTAAGCAGCCATTGGTCCTCCAAGAAAACAATATGGGGTGCAAGAGCAGCCTCTCATCAGGGCTGCTCTTGCAGTAGTGCTTCTACTACTCCTGCTTTATTTTCCTTGCTGTGGGCACGTGCACTAGGTGAAACGCGGACTCTAGGAAAGGGTAGGGGACTCAGAGTTCTTCTACTGGGTCAGGATCTGCAGGGCATTTATTTTTTTCATTGGAAAAAAAATTCAAAAGGGTTGTGGTCTGCTACCAGAAAGACTTGTGGGTTACTGGTAAGAAGGAGAACTGGTAAACTGTGGCCAGCTGTGGTGTTTGCCATATTATCTCATGGACCCTCATAGGGTAAGAACCTTATTCATGGTTATTGCTAAGTCAACAGATCTTTAAGTATTAACTGATTACACTTTCCTCTGTGTTTTGTCTTTGAAAATAAGCCAGCCATCTCTGGAACTGTGTTTATTGGCCACCCCCAAAAAATCCTTCCTCCCTCCCTCCCTTCCTGTGTAGGATTGTAGCACTGCAGGACAACTCTATCCATGTGCTTACTGTGAAGGCCCAGTCATTTAAGCATGGTTTACTTCCAATCTCAACTAAGGATAGTAATTGATAGTAATTGCATATTGTCAGTGTAAATAATGCTATTACTGTATTAAATGTGACAGTCTCAAATGGATGGATTTTTATTAATCAGATACAAGATGTTATTGACATCTTGGTATACCTCTAGATTGTTTAATTGTCTGGTGGACAGGTTTTCTCCAAATTCTACCCACAGTATTTCCAGTCAGTTTCTTTCTTGCATCACCTACCTCTCTTGCTGTTGTACGTGCTGGATATTGAGGAGAGAAATGGAAAGGTTGCTGACTATCAGAGGACTTTCAGGACTAGTTGCTCGGAAATGTGAATAGAAAAGTTCTGTTGCAGGCACATCCTACATCCTAGATATGTAGTTGAGAACGAACTGCTAGATGCAGTTGGATTGAGTGAGGTTCTTCCCTTCATGGTGAAACTATAGCAAGATGTGGTCTTTTTTGCCTTGGGCACTTGAGGAAGTGGAACAAAAGAACTTGGAACTAAGTGGGTATCCCAGGGTATTTTTGGAACCCCAAAGAATCTCTTCTAATAATGGAAGTTGTTAGGATACAGAGGTGTCCGTTCCAGCACAAACTTGCCAACAAAGGACGCACTTATTGTGAAAAGGTTTCCGTTGCAGGTCTTGCTCCATATTGAGAAAAGCCAATACCCTTCAGTCTGTCAAATGGCACTTAACTGCTGCCATTTCTCTGGATGAACGAACATTTGTGTTATATTTTCCAATAGCAAAAACTGGGGTCACCAGGGTGTCTGCTGTTTCTAGCCAAATCCAGATGGGGTTTTCCTATAAACAAGTGCACACAGAATATTTATATAGGCAGTGGCACCTGACGCCTTAGCACTCAGGACATTCTATTGAGTAGCCACTCATACTATAAGTCACGGCCGTGCATTAAGTAAATATTTTAATATAGCCATGTCACTGTTTATTATGGAATGGCGTGGGCCCAAATGCTTGCCTAATGCTTGGTTAAAAAGTCAGTTTACACCATCCTTTACAGTGAATCAAAGAATGCATAAACGGGACTCTTTTGTTACTCAGAGCTCTGTTTACTTTACTTTTCTGTAAACCTTTCGAAACACTTGCTTATAAGAGCTGATAGAACCCAGATTTTCCCCTGTACCAAAGGTGTCCTTGATGTCAGAAAGGTACCACACAGAGTAATCAATGGAGTTTCCACTGAATAAGCACCAGCCTTTTCCTCTGCCCCTCCACAGCTTTGTTTAGAAAACAGAGCAAGAGGAAAGAATGAAGACGAGCTGAAGTTTGCGAGCTGAAAAAGAATAGCAGCAGGGAATTGGCCATGACAGTTGCAAATGCCATGGCAGAAGCAGGCTGGTGCTGGGGCTGGCCAGTTTGCAAATAAATCCTCTTACTGCAATGCCTGCAGGTGGCTACTTGAATCTGGTGCTAATTATTGAACATTTTGGTATCTGTGATATATAGAGGGAGTGTATTTTTGAGTTGGCAGCATGCTATGTAATCCAATATAGCATCTGTTCTAAACATATATTTTGCATTGCACAAGATGTTTCATTGAAGTGTTCTGCAAAATCAGTGGACTTAACTAGTCTCTTCCTGCAATAGCAGGTAGTTCTGAATGCTCCAGAAAACTCTAGCAGACAGAGCAAATGTTATCCCGAAGTCCTAAGGCATTCTTTTGGATTCTGTCCAATTGTCTCTCTAGTTAGATTGGTCTTGATGCAAATCTGTTTGCAAATAAGTAACCCTGTATGATTGATCTGCATATTTCCTTCATTTAAAAAAGAAGCAGGGTATGAAGGATCCTCTTCATCAGAAATGGAAGGGATTCATTATTGATTACCATTTGTATTATATATTGGGAGGTTGGTGCAAATGTGAAGTATGGAAAATCTATTTGAGGTTTCCAACTGCAAATATAAAGGTGGTTTTAATTCTGCCTACTTCAGTAAATCTTTCTGAGCTGGACTGTTCAAAACTATAAATATTCATGGTATGAATGGACCATGAATCTGTTTAAAAGGATTAACCGTATCCCAGGTCTGACTGCCTGGTAAGAGATTATTTGGAATTGTGGAGGGCTTTTTTCTCTAGACTGGAAGGACATTCTTACCCAGAAATCATATTTGTGCTTTTAGGAATGTTTAACATTAATATTTCATATTTTATTTGGCTTCCTTGGCTTTTCTTTATTTTTTTTTCAGATTTATGATTTTGATTCTATGTGGAATTAAGTTTATATAATTTGAAAAGTTTAACAATTTGCTGCTTCGTAAGGTTTATACTATTCTTTTAAGCATTAGTCTGTTTTATATAGAGATACTTTTGAAATAAATCTTACAATTTGTTTACTCCTGAAATACATTGGCTAGAAATTGGTTTTGCTCCAGATCATGATAAGATACCTGTATGTAATCCTATAATTATCAGATGGATGTTTGTTTGAGGGATGTGTTTGTTTTGAAGAGTCATGGTCATATACAGTTCTTTGATATGTGATTAATGAATAGGTGGAGAGTGTATGTGTGTGGGTAATCATCTTGATATTAAGATAAGAAGTTGTACAGAGTTAAAGCAATGCAATTTTTTTTAAAAAATGCTATTTTTTCTCTCTTAAGAGATATGGAAGTGTCCCTTTCACAAGGGGAAATATTTCATTTGCCTCCTTGAAATACTTTTGTTAACATTATGAGATATGTATCAATCTCCTTCCTAAACAAAAGCAGGAAGTTATGACAAAATACTTTAGCATAGGTCTTCATTCTGTAGCAACTGAACAAGTCGGAAGCAAAGGGTGGAACAGTAACAACCACAGAATGCTTTCAAGGAAGCTATAATTGTGTGTAGGTGGCATACAAAAAAACTATAATGAATAAACAATGTTCATTTTCCTTTTTTCACATATTCAAGAAATTGCAAGCATTCCCATATTTACCAATTTATATGGTAGGCATATGCATTTATCCATAGAATCAGAGACTTTATTTCTACAACGTGGATTCAGAAACCATTTTAGCCTAGCATATTGTGTGAGCCTAGCCTTTGTGCTTAATTTATGGATCAGTCACTGTGTATGATTGTCATGATAATTTAACAATGGTCTCCCCAATTTTCTTGGCTTGCATGACAAACTAATCACGCAGGCTGAGTTTGCACAACATGCAAAAGCTAAAATGTGGTTGGGAATCATCATCATCATCATCATCATCATCATCATGCTATGCATAATGTATTTCCTCTGCACAATTAATATTAGAATCCAAACCCAGCATCTGGAATTAGCAGAAAAGGTTTTAAGGATGCAATTACATGCCTGCTTGCTTGGATGTAAATTTAACTGGTCATTGTGGTATTTATTTTTGAGTAAAAAATGTATCACTTCATGCTGCAAACTGTAGTTCAAGTTTATGCCCAGTCATCTTTCTTTGCAGAAACATTGCCCATAGTCTAGATGTCACAACAACTGCGGTGTCACAGGACATATGCTCCTGTGAGCAAAATGTTGCTTCAGCCAAATGCCCATTGTAAATACCAGTCTAGGCATGGAAACTTGGGAGAAAAGGTGGCTAAACATGGATGATGTTTCAGGGAAGGGACATGGACTTGGAAGCAGATCAAGCAAGAAGTCTGACAGCTTGAATGAGAAATGTCTGTAGCAATGGCAGTAACATGTAATTTCAGAACCAGGGTGGCCATTTAGGTAGCAGAAGTTATTCTCCTTTAGTTAGCTGTTCTTTTGCATAGAACGTGATGTACCCATAGAGGTAGATTGCATTTGGCTCCTCCTAACATCTGCTTATGCTTATGCAGCTGAAGCTGCAGGTCTGTGTACAATTTTAAAACATTGGTTCTGCAGCTGATAAGAATCACAAAAAATGACTCCTCTATGGGTTTCTAAGATAGCTGACATTTCACTTTTATTGTATTCTGATATTAATGGTAGCAGTAAAACTTAGCAATGCATTATCCATATCTTGCTTTAAAAATATTTATGAAATTACTGAGGAGACCCAGTAATTATGTGTCCTGCACTCTGGAACACCAGAGGAGAGATCTCGACCTTCTTCTTTGTGATATCCCTTTGGGTATTGAAGAGTGCTAGTATACATAACCCCAGTCTACTCTTTTCAAGGCTAAGCATTTCCTATTCCTTCAGTCTATCCTGGAATTAATTTCTAGTCCCATAATTTAAAAACTGTCTTTCATTTGACAGGTGATAAATTGCACTTGCCTTGTTTGCAGTCACATTGTGCTGCTGATTCTTACTCAGTCTGCAATCAACTATTATTCTTTTCTTGTATCTGTTTATTTTTCTAGTCAATATTATTTTGAATTTTTATTTCTGTCTTCTAGGAAGGAAGCAGTCACTCATTACTCGCAATGGGCAGGTAGCAGCTTTCAGGGCATACCCTTCGCAGGAAGCAGCTATTCAGAAAAAGAGTTTTTCACCCTTCACAGCTGAACTTGCAGTTTAATTTAATTTATTCAGTTTAGGCACTGCCCGACTCGGAACCAACTCTGGGCAGTGTACAATAAAGCCAAACAGAATAAAGATACAATACAATAATTATAAAAGATATAAGACATCAATAAAAATAAGAACTGATGGAGAATCTGGCTAACCACACCACGCCCTCAAACGATCAGGCAGGGTCCCCAACCACCCTAACCCAAGATCTGGGAAAACAGCCAGGTCTTTAAGGCTTTCCAGAACGTGTAGTTTCTCTTGTCACTCTTTTCTGTTCTGGGTCTCTTCCCACTGTTTAACTCCATTGGCAAATTCTTATTTGCCCTCCATATTTGCTTGGTTGCACAGATAGTTCTTAAACACTAGTACTTTCGATACTGCATAACTGCTTACTGTGCAGTTGCCTTGCAGCAAATTGAGCATTCCTCTGTTTTTAACTTTATTTGAAAGAATAGCTTGATATCACTACTTTAAGATTTTAAAACAAAGGCAGTCCTTCTTTTGCTGGGTTCATATGTCATACAAGCCATAAAGTGGTTTGAATATTCTATATTTGGCATTATAGCTAAGTATATAACCTGTTTTGTTGCTGCTCTTCTCCAGGGTTTTTTCTACTTAGTTGAGGATACAGTAAAGAGGGATGGGCAACTAGCCGGTCTCAAGTCACATTTTTGTACCCCTTGAGGTTGCCTGTGGTTGTGTTTGCTAAAAACCGGGGCACAGTCACCTACTATTTTGAGGTTGGGAAGAAATGAAAACTCTATTGTGAGGCCTAAAATAGACATATTGCAATTTGAAAATGAAAGAATACATCCCTCAAATTCCTCTAAAAACAATCCCTTAAAATTATTAGGTGTAACAGCTGTCAACTCAAAGGTTGTTGACCCCTACATTAAAGCGCTGGAAAATGGCATCAGGATAGTGATCACTCTGCAAACCATAGCTAATTTGATTATTCAAATCCCCATGCTATTTAATTTAATTCAACTTGCATAGCTAATTTGTTGCTCCTTATGGTACTCCATAAGAGGGGCGTGGTGGCTCAGCGGGTAAGACGCCAGGCTTGTCGATTGGAAGATCGCAAGTTCGGAGGTTCGAATCCCTAGCCCTGCGTGCGGAGTGAGCTCCCGCACTAGCTCCAGCTCTTGCCAACCTAGCAATTCGAAAGCATGCAAATGCAAGTAGATTAATAGGTACCACTTCGGTGGGAAGGTAACAGCGTTCCGCGGCGTCATGCGGCCACATGACCGTGGAAGTGTCTTCGGACAATGCTGGCTCTTCGGCTAACAAACAGAGATGAGCACCGGCCCCTAGAGTCGGACACGACTGCACAAATGTGTGGGGGGTACCTTTACCTTTTTTTATGGTACTCCATTATTTCCAAAAAGATTGCTACAATATAATTGAGGAGCTACTCTTATTAATTAAGGAGATTATCCTTTCAAACTGTCAGCGACACGCCTCACCTGGTAGAGCTATTACTTCATCATGTTTTAAGTGAACCACCTGACTCTGTCTCTTATCCAGTTAAAAAATAACCACTATCCTAAAGCTTTTTTTTAACACAACCTAGGCACTGTTTTCAACCATGTCTTGTTAGAAAAATCTACTTCTCTTAACCTTCAAAGAAGTAAATTTGAGAAATGAGCTTCTTGAAAAAAAACCTCACCCTCTCTGTTGGTTTAGATTTTCTGGAAGGTCAGGTGTAACCATTATTATTTTTTGCAAAAGAATGACATACTGTATATATGTCTCTCTTTTTTTGGTCAATTCTGTTATATACTGGATCTAGCTCAATGATTATTTTTTAAGAAACATTTTAAACGTTTATTCCCTGCCTGTTCTCAACATAGTTCTAGGCAGTCCGCAATATCAATAAAAAATACAGGAGTGTAAAACAAATAGATATCTCCACAGCTGCAATAAAAATATTTAGGTTATTGAAACAGTTATTTAATAAAAACCGCAACAGGATGATGCATAGCAGATCCTCCTAGAACAGGGCTTTCCAAAGTGCCGCCGCTGGCGACACACCGGCGGCGGCGGCAGTGTGGCGGCGGCGCATGCGTGCATGGCGGTGGCACGGGGGGGCGTGCGGTGGCGTGCGTGCACGCGTCATCGTCGTGGGGAGGCGTGCGGTGGTGCACGCGTGCACGGCGGCAGCGTGGGGGGGCGTGCAGGGCGGCGGCGGCAACCTCCGCTAAAACGCAGAACCACTGATCCCACGCCGCTGCTGCTGCCACCATGCACGCGCACGCCGCCGCTTCCGGGTGGTGTGGCGACACACCACGCTGTGTGTGGCGACACACAGTTTGGAAAGCTCTGTCCTAGAAAGATAGATCTTCAACAGCTTCTAGAGCAGTGCTTTCCAAAGTCCCGCCGTTGGTGACACACCAATGGCGGTGGCGGTGGCACGCATGGCAGTGGTGTGTGCGGTGGCAGCGTGCACAGTGGCAGTGCCTCGTGTTTCGCGCTAAAACCTGGAAGTGCTGATGGCATGCCGCTGCCGTCGCCGCCGCACACGCGCCACCACAGGAGTGGCGGTGACACGCCATCAGCACTTCCGGGTTTTGTCGCGACACACAGTTTGGAAAGCTATGTTCTAGAGGGTTGTTAGTGAGAAGTGGGACAGGTCTACTTCGGAAGGTATACTGGAGACTGGGGATGACTACTGAATAACATACCTTTATTTCTTCAAATTAAAAATAGAGCTCTGATAGCGTGGTCCTATATCTGGTTACCAGAAGAAAGCCTTACTGATTTTAGTGGGCCTTCCTCCCAGATAAGTTTTAACTACAAGATTTTCAAGTACACCTGGGAATACACATTCTGCTGCCAGGGAAGGAACTTTTAAAATGACTTATTCTTGGAGGTAAAAGTCTGTGTCATTCTGTTCTTAGAGTACAGACTGAACCTTAGGGTGCAGGCTTGCCTGCATGAAAAAAATATCTAGATCCCCCAAAGAAAGAGAAAAATAAAAATGTAATAAATTAATATTTGTCACTGTCACTTTTGCAGACGCATTGATTATCAATCTGACTCAATAATGTCAGTATTCCACTTAACATTGTTTGAACACTAGAGGATTTCTAGAGGATCTACCATTTTGCCATTTTAGTCATGATTTTTTAAACGTCGTTTCCCTTTATTAAGGACAGTTTTTCGTGAAGTATGGTAGTTTCTAACTATGCTAGCTCTAACCACCAGTGCCATTTGAAAAGGAAGTAGGCTATTCAAAAGCATGCAGAGAGTTGTATGTTCACTGACCTGCAGAAGAGCCATAGCTCAGTGGTACATCATAACCGTGGAATGCAGATGGTACAGAAAGATAGCAGGTATTCTGAGACTTCCATCGTCAACCCAGCAAATCTATTACCCCTTAGAGTTGGCAGTACCACACTGGATGAACAGAGTAAGTTCTACTACTCTTTCTCTTGAGATTTCAAGTCCTCATGGCAGCATGCTAAATTTCAATACACACAAAGTTCTGTTCATGGTGTCTCTTAGAGCCGCCTCAAATATTTTAAATATTTTTTTCCTCGCTGTAAGAACCACCGGCCACTTGGATTTTATTGTATTTGTATTTTTATTGTTATATTTATTGTATTTTAATGATGTTGTTGTGGTTGTAAACCGCCCAGAGTCCCTCCTTGAGGGGGAGATGGGCAGTCATAGAAATTTAATAAATAATAATAACTTGCACACAATTGTTCCAACATGTGTCCAGTATTAATTAGAAGTCATTTGTTACAAGAGGTAGCAGCAAAGTGGCCTTATTGCTAATAGTGGGAAGGGAGAAGAATCTGTCCTTATGAATATTTCATTTCTATATCTATATCAATTGTGAATTCTTGCTATAGGACAACAAGTGCTTACAGTTTAAAAAAGTAAAAGAGATTTAGTTAAATATTGTGACCAGAAAGATAAATCAGTTCTGCAGTTACAAATTTGTCTGATTTAAGAAGTACAGTATTGGACTGAGAAGTACAGCAAGTTTATATTAAGAGAAGAAGGCAGCATTATATGGTGGGTTCTTTTTCCAAGAAGCCCCTTGTCCTCTTTCCTGCTGTAGCCCTCTGTTTGAAGATCTTTTAGCTACCAGCTCAGCCTCCTTCAAGACGCCCCATCTGCGTGCTTAGGATGCAACTTGACTTTGTGCTGTTCTTCATTCTATGTTTTCTGTACATGGATTAGTGTAAGATTAGTGGAGTGTAAATCCTTAATCCCCTGGGCATCTGGCCTCTTGCAATATATTGTTTTCAATTTCCCGCAGGGCAGCACTGTTCCATCATGTAATTGAAAAGTATACTGTATATCTGGGCCAGATGTAAAAAAACCCCACCACATTTGATATAATTTTAAATTTGGCATCTTCAAGCTGCCTTTATTTAAACCAGTGTATAATTTGGTTAATTGTAATGGTGCATATACATATGCTACTAATGGCATTTTTTTAAAAGAATATTCAATATTTCTAAGTATCTTTTTGGAATGCCAATTGGCACAACAGGAAAGGGCGATCAACCAAGGGGTGCTTTCAAGTTTTTTTTGAATTTTGGCTTTGCTGTGGGATTTGTCCTGAGCTCTTCCCTATAAGAAGCTATCAGAACCTTTTCCCCAATAAGCAAGTTCAATGGCAATTTGCTTGCGGGCCTTCACTGCTGGTGCACATACTGGGAAAGGGATTGCATTTCATGTGGCTCAAAATGCTGTTGTTAATATCAATGAGCATGCAAGAGTGTTAGCTGTTGCCAGATTATGATCTTAGCATAGTTTTTAAATTTTTGTTTGACTCTTTTCATAAAGACCATGCTGCTGGAGCCATGTAATTATCATATGATATTAAAATATGGCACAGAATTTCTTCTTTTTTCGAAGGACAAATGTTGTAGACTCTGCAATTGTAGAACGAGAAAGAGAGATTTAAGTGAGTCTCTCCTCGTCTGATTCCTCATTACTACCTTACATTGATATCAGATAATATATACAGTATATATATTGCTATAAAATAAACCATTGGCACTCTTACTGTTTCAAAAACAATTCAAACCTATTTGACTACCCTAATGAAACATGGAAAAATCTCAGAGGTCTTCTCTTTTTTAGATACTTGAACATTAATATTTTTAGCGCTAGAATGTTCTATTGTTAGTGCTTAAACAGGGTTTAAATAATGTGCAACACTGTTCGGCTAAGGGCAATCTACAAAGGAATCTCCTTAGCTGTGTTTGCAGCAGCAGGAGATCATGGGGCCAGCAGAGCAGTGGGACTCCCCTCAGGTGTCCAAAGGGCCATTTGTTTACAACCGAAACTTATAGGATTTTACAAAAATCTGGCTGCAGAGAGGAATTAGCTAAACCCTATTCAGGTCATGTCAAAGCTGAAGAGTTTTCCTTGATCAGGGAACTGCCTTGTTTAAGGTACCATACAACTCTTCTGTCTTTGCTGCAAAAGGCTAACACAGCTATTATATGATTATGAAGCTCCCCTCCCTTCAGCTCTGCACTAATATTACCCGGAGAATAATAACCTCCTTTATAGACTACAAAGCGAGAAACATTCTTCATACTTTCACTCTATTTTTGTTTCAGAAAAATGTAATTGTCGTCTTTACATACATTTGAAAATGTTCAAGATTCAGCTGGTTCATTTCCTAAATTCTTCTTATTTGGGCTTCTCATGGCTTCTTTTCAGAAATGAGCTGAAGAAAGCTGTCCCATGTTATGAAAATCTAGGACTAAAGCAGTGCCACTGGACTAGGCAAGGTGACTTGAATGTAATCTTGCAGCAGATCTAGCAGGAACATTGGGCCTCCAATAACCAATGACAAATTGACTTGACAAAACCCACTGAACCTTTCTTAAAGTTGTCAATACTGTCCAGCTTGTGGGTGTCCTTCCTTATGAATTTTTATTTTTTAAAATTAAGCAAAATCCTATAAACTCTGGGAGATCTTTGCAGGATCTGTTTGTCTTATTGCCACCACTAAATTCTTTTCTGGTTTAGAAATACTTTTCTTTTTCTCCTTCATGTTGTTAAATTTCTGGGGTACCACGACTATGTGGAATACAGAGAAGATATAGGATGGTGCCATCATTGGTTAACAGTTAACTGAAGAAACAAATTGACTATTATTAAATCACTTAAAATTGTTTATACAGGTATTCCTCGTTCAGCAACCACAACTGGGACCAGCAACTTGGTTGTTAAGCAAAGCGGTCACTAAGTGAAACCACGACTGTGCTAATTACTGCTGCTTTCCTATGTTTTACAGACCTGCAAAGATTGTAAATGCAAGGATTGTTCGTAAAGTTACTTTTTCATCACCATTATAACTGCAAATGGTCGCTAATCAAGGCAGTTGCTAAATGAGGACTACCTGTAAAGAGGTTCACTTAATTCTACAATGTATCTATAGTCTGTCAGTACTAGTCTCCCATGGTACTAAATATATTCCTAATCTTATCTCCCTGACAGAAGGAAGCTAGGACTTTGAGCCTCTCTCAGACCATTTAAACCTCTCAAATCCCTCCTCCTCCATTTTCTTCCTTCTCCTGGAATATAAACTGGGATGAGGTGCCCTGTGTTGCCATGTTGTGATTGGCAGGTCCACCACCCATTCATCATAAAACAGTACCATTTTTCAAATTACTCACTTAAGATATTTAAAAAGGAAGTAAGATCATCCACCAAGATTTTGGATATAATTGTAAGAAATTGTCCCTGGCTGGAATAGTATATATTTTTAGGAAATAACGCTATAGATCAGTGCTTTCCAAGCTGCCGCCATTGGCGACACACCAACGGCAGCAGTGGCAGCAGTGGCGGCGGTGCGGGGGCGCGCGTGGCAGCGGCCTCGCTAAAACGCGGAAGCGCTGATGGCACGCCGCTGCTGCCACCACCGTGCACACCGCCGCCGCGCGCACCCCTGTGCCGCCACTTCGTGACACACTAAACTGTGTGTTGCGACACACTAAAGTGTCACGACACACAGTTTGGAAAGCTATGCTATAGATTATGATTGTTTACCAGATGAGAGCTTACCAAATAGTTGTTGAGCAGGTTGCCTGGGAAGAGATTTATTTATTTATTTATTTTATTTACTTATTTACTAATTAAATTTATCCCCGCCCATCTCCCCGAAAAGGGGATAATTCTAGGAAGCTCCCCCCCGCCCAAATAGTTTGGTGCAAGCTATCTGTGGTAAGGATAATTTATATCACACTGAGTATAATTACTAGGTGAAATGGTCAGCTATGTTTTCCACAGTGTGGAGACTTACTTGAGCTGTGAAGAACATACAAAGTGACCTAATAAAATGAAACTATTCTTTTTAATGTTTGATGCCCCAAACAGCTGCCTTGGCCCTGATCTAGTGAATACCCTAATGTGTGAACAATACAAAAACAGGTTATTTTCAGTGAACTTTCTTAGCATTGACATATGGTTGCTTTGGGACCTCATAAAAGTGGTTGCTTTGGGACCTCATAAAAGGGGAGTTGCAACTGATGCATCCTTAAGATCATAGAGTGCTCAGCCCTGCCACAATCCATAATTTATAAACCACTTTTGCTAGGTTCACACATCATTCTAAGTCAGAAGCAAATAGAATATTATATTATATGCGAACCAGGCCAATATATGTGGACTTGCTGCACGAAGTCATGTTCTCAAAGACAAAATATGGAGGTACGTTTCTAAGTTATATGGCTATAATTTTTATTCTCTATTTGTTATTGTAATTCTAGGTTAGATCTTGCCTTTCATATAGCAGCCCCGATTTCATATACCTGCATGAGTTATGGAACTGACTCATTCCCTGTTAATTTCTCCTGTCTATGCTTAGGAAACGCTGATAGGAAATAATTAATTAAAACATTGTGTTCTTAAGAAGACACATTGTGAAGTAGCACTTGGTAATAGATCTTAGTAAGACTGCTTAAGGGTTTTGTTTTGGGTCACCTCTATAGCTAACTGAAGCAAAATAAATTATGTGAAATGATCAGCTATATCTTGATTGTCTTAATTTGACTCCTCATATTTTCCAATAAAAGAAATATTCTTAATACAAACTTGAATTTTTGACACAAACCTGCATGGATTCAGGAAGTGTAGAGCTATTTGGCTAATGATGAATTTCCTGCATCTTTGTAGTTGGTTAGGCAATAAATGTGACCTTAACATGCCTTTTATAGCTCCTATGTGATGGCCAGAAAGTGACACATTGGGTTTATTGCGCTATTCATCACAGACAGCTGGTACCACAGGTGAATGTAGCTGCTCTCAGTGAAGGAAAAATGGCCAATGTGCAGAACTAGCAAGAATGAATTGCTCAGTGTATGTAATTGAAAGCTAGATTATTTCTAGACTAGTGTATTGAATGAACAGTCATATTCTATTTGTTTTAATGATTATTCTCTGGAAATAAATTAAATTACATTACTTGTTGATGATACATGGAGAGTTTAATAGAGGACCAAAGCACATACACAAGTCCCAGAATCCCCAGGAGCACAACACATCAAAGCAGTCTTGCATCAACACTTAAAATGTTGTAAGCACATGCAGGGTACAAAACTGTCCATAATTGGGAATCCTTATAAACTGGGCTCTTGAATGAAGAAGGCTTTGTAAAGGCACCTTCTGTAACACAATGCATTTACAAAGCCTACCAGAGCTAAACATGCAAAGATCTGGAAAAGCAGAAATGGGGAAATATTTATGGACTAAATGTTTTCTACCCAATTGTATGTTACAGGTAAATGTTGATGTAAAAAAACATTTTTTTTTTAAATGGATTTTTTTTTGAGAAGTGACTCACAGATATATTGTTTCCTTGTTGCCAAATTCGCAACTTGTCACTGCAATTTTACTACAGTATCTATGAAAACACTTTTACAGAAATATTTGGTGGTCATTTTAGTGATGGAACAATTGAGTATAAAATGAGCAAGTGTTAAAGGCCCAGAGGAATCAGCTTAGATAAGAATGGAGGGACCCAGGTAGACTGATTTGAATCTAGCAAGAAGCTTTTTAAGAGTCTTTTTTGTTTGTTAAGAGATCATCCTATGTTGCTTGTTCTTTGAAAAAGTGGGTAGGCCTCCTCTCTAGGACAGAGGAAGATTCTTCAACTCTATAGAAACATAGGCTGCAACCATCATATAGAACCTAATTAAAGTTATCAAATTGCTTTATTAAGGATGCCCTAGAGCAGAGCTTTCCAAACTTTTCATGTTGGTGACACACTTTTTAGACATGCATCATTTTGCGACACACTCTTACAGCAGGGCATCATTTCGTGACACACTCTTACAGCAGGGCATCATTTCGTGACACACTCTTACAGCAGGGCACAAGGCAGGCACTAGGACCTACGTGGAATCCTGGCAGGGCTCGGAGGCAGCAGCAGCCGCGACACACCCAGACACTGCAGCCGACACACTAACGTGTCCCGACACACAGTTTGGAAAGCTCTGCCCTAGAGAATTTAATCTTCCACACTCAGATATTACATAACAAGAAAAAAAGATAATCTTAATTACATGCATATTGCGTAAGAGTTTTAGGAGTGTTTTTCATTATACTACAGCTTATTATTTTAAGCAATAAAAGACATTTAAGTTCAAAATGTTGAGTTTTCAATCCCTCTAAACACATGCACACCGTAATAGCTGAGCAGACTGGCCTTTTTCTTAGAACCATTGTCAATGGGGAATGTACTTCTGGCCCTGTCTGCATTTCAAGCCCTTAGAGAATCCGGAAGAACTCTTACTGTCTACTGCATTGTAAACATCAGCTAAACAGCATAAATACCCATGTGTTTTATCAGCAACATTCTTCTGAGCAGAATCCCAGGAACACAAACATGCTACAATAAACATGCAAAGAATGCGATAAGTTCCATCTATGTAGTGCTCTCTCTCTCTTTGGTCTCCTGGTTTTTCTCTGCCAATTTTTATGGTTTTATGGCAAGGTATCATAACTCTATTGCTACTCTCTATACATCTTAGAAAACGTATTTACTTGTACTTGTTCTGCAAGTACAAGTAAATGAACAGGGAGATAGGTGAGACAAGCAAATGAATGAAACATCTCAATTTCCACTGTAATGGTTTCCACTCCGCAGAAGGAGCTGGAAAGATAAGGGGAGGGTTGTTGAAAAGATAAACATGATCTAAATCACCTAAGCCTCACAATTCCAATGGGAGATACTTAAATGCAATCGATTATACAACTTAATTTTGGCATGTCTGTAAATAATAATTCATACACAAATAGGAATATTAAAGTATAAATTAAATTAATTTAAATTAATTTAATTCATTGATAGTAAATCAATTAATTGAAATAGGAATATATTGGACTTTATTGTAATGGGGACAATTCTGTAAGAAGGTAATCTATGCCCTTACCAGCTCAGTCAGTTATCTATATGTTAATAATTGCTAATTAATTACAGGTCACCCTCTGTTTTTCCTTTTTATAGTTTTTTATAGGGTACCAGTACTGGATGGTTCTTTGAATAGAGGTTGAATTTAGATCAGTTATGTCCTTAGATAGCAGTTTACATATAGGAGCATCCTCTATAAAACAGGTGCATCATGATTGTAGGACAGGACCAAAGGGGAAAGGGAAATATAGCATCTTCTTCCATCAACACTTTCCTTTGTATTTGTTACCCTCTGAAACCAATGTTGGTAAGATGGAAGGGAGAAAGGTGAAGGGTGGGGGGGAGGCATGTATTTCCTTTCTCTTCTTCTTATTTTTTCTATAGCAGTGTTGACCTGGGAATAGGTTTTGTTTAATTTATGTCAAGAACAAACGACTGATTTAAATGCTAGACTGAAAGAAGGTAGCTTAAGGGAAAACTTGTCATCCAGATCCCATGCGTGAAATCGCTCACAAGAGGCTCAGAACAGGATGGGGAGGAAGGAGCAGTGCACAAGTTTCAACCACTGTGAAGATATCCAAGGAATAGTGTGTCTGGCAATGTATCCTTTTTTTCTAAAATTTGAAATATTTCAGGTTGTTTTACAAGCATCTGGACAATTTTGTAAGCTGTGCCAGTTGTAAATATTCCTACTCAGCTTCTGGAGGAAGTGAATATTTAGACTTTAAATCTGCAAAGGAAATATAATGTGTTCTTCAACCATCAAATTTTTTAACGGAACGGCCTGACCAGCCATACTTTCTAAAGAAAAATGAGCCTGCAATGCATATTTTCAGCTTGCAGCTAAGGGCAGATTTTAAATGCATATACTGTATTTATCAGTGTTAGTGCTTTCCATTCCTAAATAGCTCAGGAAGTTTCCATTATGGGAGTGGACAAATGCAGAAAGTTTCAATGCACAGAAGCAAAAGCAAAAATTTGAAGAATCACGGTTAGTAAAATCTGCTTCCATCTGATCCCTCCCAGAGACTGGTCAGTTATTACTATTTTCCATCTACGTGGTTATAGCAGTCACAAAAAAGCAAAGCATAGAAAAGCAAAGCAAAGAAAACCAATGTCACTAATCAATGCATCGTTTCTTGGAATAAAGCCCCACTGAACTATATAAGATCAACAACTTCTGGTAACAAATCACTGGAATCTAGAATAGTGTATAGATTGAGTTCTTAAATTTTTGAAACAGGATTTAGGATATGTATGTCCACATAATACATCAATTTAGTGTTTAAACATCAGGATAATCATTCATATTTAGTAATACAATATTGTTTATTTAATATGTTTTTATGCCACTTCCCATTCTATTTCATCTTGAAGCAGTTTCCAGTAGAATTGCTGAAATCTAAAAATACAAATACACCAAAAAAATCTTTAAAAAGATGGGGCAGTGAGGGAAAATGCTCAGAATCCAGTAATCAAACATTCAAACAAGGAAGTCTTGGATAAAGAAAGAAGCCTTCAATGGGCATTTTGTACTTTAGGTATAAGGATGAAAAATGTAAGGGGCAGAGAGCTTTACAGAGTGCAGGCACAATTATACAGTTGGCTTCCACCTGAATAATCACAGAATGGCACTGTTCTTCAAATACGGAGCAGAACTTCCTATAGTGAGCACAGTGACCATCAGAACTATTCAGATTCTTCAGAATAAACAAAAAAAATAAGTGATAGTATCATCAGTACACAACAGGGGTGCTATGCACCCACAGTCTTTCCAAACTAGTTTGTATACTAATAAAAGAAGAAGATTACAGGTAGTTCTTATTTAGCAGCTGCAATTGGGACCAGCAACTCAGTTGTTAAGGGAAGCGGTTGCTAAGCGAAAAATCACATGACCGCGACTCTGTTTAGGATTTTACTTCAGCTTTCCTTTGCTTTACAGCATCAGAAGGATACCACCCCAAACAGCTGGTGAGCCCAAACAGCGGGGAAGGTTTCTGGAACTCAACTCATAAGGAAGCCGGGTAAAAGGGCAAATCTTATAGCCCCTTTTCCCCACTCCCCTGCCCTTTGGAATGCTTACCCCAGTGCTGGGATAATTAGCAAGAAGGGAATTACTGTTTTTATTTATGTTCATTGGAGAGGAAGGGTTACAAGAGAGTAAGCTGGCACACAATGCGGAATAAACATTGAAAAGAACTCGTGGGCTCTGGCCCTTTGCCTAGCCCGCTGGAGTTTGCAAGCTGCCAGCTGCTTAGGAGGCAAACAAAAGCCTATAGTATGAAACTGATTAGGGTCTTGTCAATTTCAGGCAGCAGCTGCAAGCCTGCTGGAGGGTTCTAATCAACTAACTAAGGTTACAGAGCTGAGCTTGCCCTTAGCACTTTTAGAGACTCGCCAGGAAGAAAAGCAGCTCAGGAAGAGATAGCTTGTTTAGGCAATCTCTGCGGCCTGCAAGGGGGCAAAAAAGGAGGAAAAAAAACAGGTCAGGCACAGGACAACACATACTAACTGACTGAGCGAACACATGACTGAGAGAGAGATGCTGTGAAGGTCATAAATGCAGGCATTGGTTGCAAAGTTACTTTTTCATCACCGTTGTAACTGTGACTGGTCGCATTAAATGAGGACTACCTGTATTAAGCACATGGGGAATAATAATTTTAACTGTTTAATTAAGTTGATTTAAATTACTCCAAACTCCAAATAGCTTGTGTAATTAATACAAAACTGAAATTTGATATAATTACAGTTTTGTATTAATTACACATGCTTTTTGGAGAATGCTCCCTGTAGCACTTACCACAAAGGTTCAATATGACTCCTTGATCCAGAAAAGCTGGGCACCCCAGTATATAGCTACAATGTATAATTCTTTAGCCCTGGACTATTTCTCTTTCATTTTTTTGATGTATCTCATTAACAGATCTAAAGCAATAATGAATGGTAGAGATAAAAAAAAAACAATCTTTTCCATGTGTGATTTATTGCTAGGAAAATCTTGTGATTTTAGTATCATACTGATGTTTTGGGATAAAAACAAAATCTTTGCATATAATTAAAATGTTATGGGTCGAGTGTCTCCTCCCGGGGTTTTTAGAAGCAGTAGGATAAGGATATGAATGAGCCTGAAAATGCTTTCACAGCCATTCCTGCACACAATGAGCTGGTGATTTCATAATAATCCACCTCCAAATCCAATGAGCTGACAAAAGATGGAGAAATTAAATACTCTGAAGCTGAGGCAGGTTTATTTCTTAAAACAAGGAAGACTGAAATCAACCTCTGTAAAAATCCGATACTGCAAGAGAGAATTTATCCCAGACAAAAGTTAATATAAGCCTCAAACAGTTTATGCAGAGCTGATTCAGGAATTAGGCCTGAATTCAAATTTCACTTGTTTAAGTGGGAACTCATTGGGTGGTCTAAGTTGGGTAATATGACATGTCTGCAATATGTAATTGATGATATTAACTCAAAAGCAACTTACCTTAATGATTGTGAAACCTGAGGTGTACATACATACAGTACATACATACACACACAGTTATTTGAACATTACTAAGTATCATTACTTAATTGACATTAAGACATTAATTGCTAGAATACTCACTAATATTTGTGGCTATTGGCTGTGGTATATCCTACTTGTTAGGATAGGGGGCTACAAGCAATCAGTTTGGGTGTGGGATATTTTTGGAAAACTGTAAAGACTTGCAGCTTCCCACTTGCTCTGCCCTCTCAAATGTTAACATCAAAGAGTTATTTCAAAATTACCCAAATTTCCTGAACTCTTTCTCACTACTTTAGCCATTCTCTGGGTGAACATCCTTAGCATTTCCTCTGTGAAGTCTCTCTAAAGAGGTTTAGTTCCTCATTCTCTCCAAAGAAAGAGTTCCTTGGCTCCCAAGGGCCAGGATTGTTTTCAGTTAGTCAACTGTGTAGCTCTTCCATCTTTCCTTTTGGACAAAAAATGAGGGGAAGTGGAAAGATTCCCTGAATCAGCATTTGCTCTGTAAAATGTCACGTGAAACCACAGCAAGATTCCCGATTGGGGGAGATGGTTGCTTTCTGTCTTATATTGGTGATATAAATCTAAATAAGTAAGTAAGTAAGTAAGTAAGTAAATAAATAAATAAATAAATAAGATTCCCATGGTAAAACTGACCATCAACAGTTTTGTTGCAACTGCTGGGAAACTTTTATAATTGGCAAAATAAATAAATAACCATACAAACAAACAAACAACTAAATCTGTGATTCTGCTGTGAGAAAGCTGAGCAAAGCATTATTTCTTTCTAAAACAATTTACATTCCACTTTCCCACCAGGTCCCTCCAAATGGCTTACAGTTTGCACAGTCAGTACAATGAAAATCGGAGAACATACACATAGAAGAGTCGTTGAGAGTCAGGTGGCATACAAGTTTAATAAATTATTATTATTATTATTATTATTATTATTATTATTATTATTATTATTATCTGTTAAAGACAGAAAGCAATGCTTTTAAAAAAAGAAAAACACAGTGGGAGAGAAAAATTCAGCACAGACCTGAGACAAAATGTATTATTAGTCTTTCCAAAAAAAGTAAAATTAAAGAGTAACCTTGCCTAGAGAAGGTTCTCCAGTTCGGGAAACTTCCTGCTTTCTTACCTGCTGTCCCTCTGAGTTTGGTCTAGGGCTTCAGAAACTGAATGTAATGGATAGCCACATTTGTATGGAGGCCCTGGGCATGATTCTTCATTTCTGATATTCACTTAAAAGAACCATTCCTTCTGTAACTGCAGCGGCATTGCGCCCCTTCATATCCAGAATGGAACTAACAGAAAGGGCCCAGAAAACCCCATGATAACAAACATCTAGAAGGGAGGGAGACCTTCCGTCTCCTAGCCGCACTGGTAATGTCACCAAAGAACTACTTTCTACCAGTACAGCACAGTTGTTTGCAGTGGGGAACTTCATGTTTGTAGTGGAACTTTGCAGAGGGAAGGAGCTGCTCACTGGCACTTATTTGCTCAGCTTGGTACAAAAACACATTGCCTGAAGGGGACATCAGTGGCCCTAAAATGTTGAATGAAGGAAAACCAGGTGGGTGGAGGAATGGGATGGGAAGGAGCCAATAGGAAACCAGGAGACTGAGAGTTCTAGTCCCGCCTTAGGCATGAAAGCCGGCTGGGTGACCTTGGGCCAGTCACTCTCTCTCAGCCCAACTCACCTCACAGGGTTGTTGTTGTGGGGAAAACAGGAGGAGGAAGGAGTATTAGGTATGTTCGCCGCCTTGAGTTATTTATAAAAATAATAAAGGCAGGATAATTAATAAACAAAATAGTAATAGTAATAGTAATAGTAATAGTAATAGTAATATTCTGGGTGAGGACACCAAACAAGAACATAACTTGTTGCAGGATTGCCCCTCTTCAGTGTTCTAATGCTTTTCTTTTTAACTTAGGTTTGCATCATAACTGCTACATATCTATAAAGCAATCTTGGGTTTTATTTCAAATATCTGCAAGATGATTACATATTTCCATGTCATGGTAGAATGTATTTATTTTATGGCAGTGCTTAGGGTACCATGCCAGTATTCTGATGGGGTTGCCTTTCTTATGGCAACACTGTCATTTTGAACTCTTACCGAAAAGACCTTTCTTTTCTTGCAGTATTTCAAACATTTATAGCCTCCCTGTATGGCTTGGTATTAAGCAGGATCAGAAACCCTGGAAGAGAGTTGTCTGCCACTTTTACTCAGTAGATTTCATCTTGCTTGCGAGAGCCCATGTAAAGCTACCACTGTAACAAGACTTTATGGGGCTTAATATTTATAGGCAGGGAAGAGACAGGACACGTCCTGTTCTGTGTATAGTCTTGCAATTTATATGTTGGCAGCAGGGTATGATGGGAGATGCTTTTGGAGGCTAGCAAGTATGCTTAAGCTTTGTAAATATGTTAAGTTCAAGCTGAAGTGAGGGAACAGGGTGGAATGTTTTCAGGCCAAATCTGACATGGGGAGAGAAGGTGGGGGGGGGGGGAGAAAAACCCAAAATGCCCATGCTGCTTGAGTGTGCTGTGAGAGCAGGCGTCTCTAAGGGCACATCCTGACCTTCAGACATTCAGTGAAGGACCCTGTGCTGCAGTTAGTGAAAATGAAAATGTTACACATGGTGGAAATCTCGGAATGATCTTACTTTCCTAATATAAAAGGCCTTCATGAGGAGCGCCGATGCTGGTGGTCTCCAAGCTTCGACAGTAACTTTCTGGCTCTAGTTCGCTATTTTTCACAAACATAAATAATCATAATCCATATAAAACTGTCATATCAGTTCAGCAGAGACGTCACCAAAGCCCTGGCCTAATTCATCAAAGATTTAATGTTCAGCCACAGAAACATTCATTATTTTTCAGAGGGGGGGACGGGGACGCAGAGGCAGTTTCCCGGATTGTCCTGTCATCACCGACTTTCTCTTGGAAAGATACATCACATCAAGAGCTCCAAAATGCTCAGAAAGATGAATATTTAAAAACCCAAGAATAAACAGTTATTGCTTGTTCTTTGCTGCTTATTAATTACAGAAAGAGAAACAGGATTTTGGTTGTTGTGGATGCAGCTGTAGATGGATTTCCATGCTTTTGGATACACTGTTTGCCAAAACTATAGTCATGGAAATCTAAATCAGGGAATTTACAATAATATGCATAAATGGCCCTGCAGAGCTGGGGAGCATTATTAAAGGAGTACTGCTCCGTAGAACCAAACACTCTTCACCACTGATGACAAAAAAAAAAGGCTTCCCTTCCTTTACTTCAACATGTATAGGTACATCCTGCTTTTGTGTTTGAAGACAACAAAATAGAGAAGATGATCTAGGACAAGGGCCGGAAATGGCGGCTTGCGAGCCAAATGCGGCTCTTTGGCCCCTTGAGTGTGGCTCTTCCGCAGGCAGGCATGGCGGGCGTGGCGGGGGCAGGCGCGGCAGCGGGCATGGTGTGCGTTGCTGTGGGCATACCCCTGGCAACCTAGGCCCAGCCTCTCTTTTTCCTCCGGGGACGGGCTTCACACAGTCTCGCAAGAGTTTGGAAGCCTCTGTCTCCGGCAGCCATCTTGACGACGGGCACTTGCCCATCGCCTTAACCCAGGGCTTTCCAAACTGTGTGTCGCGACACAATACTGTGTCGCCGGGGGGCCCCAAGTGTGTCGCGTGACAAGCCGGAAGCGCTGATGAAAATGCCCTCGGTTCTGGCAGGGAGGTGAAAATCGCGTGCGTGCGCGCTGCCAGGCCACCCGGAGTGGAAATTCTCCGCGCCAATCAGCTGTGCGTCGGGAAGCCCGGCAGCCTGCACGCGCGATTTTTGCCTCCCTGCCGGAACCGAGGGCATTTTCGGGGTCCCCGGAGTCTGCCCTTTCGAAGGGGCAGTGGCGGTGGTGGGCCATCAGTGCTTCCGGGTTCCAGGACGCCGCTGCTGCCACTGCCCCTTTGGAAGAGCAGGCTCTGGGGACCCCGAAAATGCCCTTGGTTCCAGCAGGGAGGCAAAAATCGCGCACGCACGCTGCGGGGCTTCCCGGCGCACAGCTAATCAGCACAGAGAATTTCCACCCCGTCCCCCCCCACCGCACCGACCAGCTGTGCGCCAGGAAGCCCAGCAGCCTGCCCTCAGTTTAGGCAGGGAGGCTGCGCGCAAGCGGCGCTCAGCTGTTCTGCGGGGAGAATTTCAACCCCGGCTCCAGGGCAGCGTGTGAATGTGGGGAGGGGAGGCTTTTGCCTCCCTGCCAGAACCGAGGGCATTTTCGGGGTCCCCGGAGCCTGCCCTTTCGAAGGGGCAGCAGCAGCAGCAGCAGCAGTGCTGCCCCTTCGAAAGGGCAGGCTCCGGGGACCCCGAAAATGCCCTCAGTTTAGGCAGGGAGGCTGCGCGCAAGTGGCGCTCAGCTGTTCTGCGGGGAGAATTTCCACCCCGGCTCCAGGGCAGCGTGTGAATGTGGGGAGGGGAGGCTTTTGCCTCCCTGCCAGAACCGAGGGCATTTTCGGGGTCCCCGGAACCTGCCCTTTCGAAGGGGCAGCCGTTGCCGCCGCAGCGACAACCTGGAAGCACCGCCGCCGGTGCTTCCAGGTTTTTGTGGGCTGGCCGTTGGTGTGTCGCCAACGGCAAAAGTTTGGAAAGCCCTGCCTTAACCTCTTCGTTGCTGCTCTGCTTACTCTTTTTCTCCGTGCAAAAGCAGCACATTTCCACCCCACAGCCCTAAGTGTGCACAATTGGCTCCCGCCCGCAAACCCCGCTCCCGCGCTGGATTCCCCACCAGCTTTACTTTGCCTGGACTGGGGGCGTGAGCGGCTCCGGAAGAGAAGCGACTGGAGCAGTCGAGCCTCTCTTTCCCTTCTTCTTCCAAACCTCCCCCGCCCCCTTCCACGCGATTGGCTCCCGCCCGCAAAACCCGCCCCCTTCCATGTGATTGGCTCCCGCCCGCAAACCCCGCCCCCTTCCACGCGATTGGCCCCCGCCCGCAAACCCCGCCCCCTGGCTCTCGAGCACTTCAAAATGTGCACGAGCATGTCAAAATGGCTCCTGGCAAAAAAAGTTTGCCGACCCCTGATCTAGGACATCAGCATTGTTACACAATGAAATCTAATAATCATCGATACGTTTTTGATTCTGGACAGGCTTTACAGGACTGTAACAATCACCTGTGGAGGTGCAGAAATGTCAGTGTCATATGAAAAGGACAGAGATCAAGCCTACTTTTGATCCCCTCTAGCAGTGGATCAAATTAGTCCTGAGGTATTTAAAACTGCTAGAAAAGAAAAACAAATGGTTTGGGTTCTTTAACTATTATAAAATGGCAAAGATGTTACCTTTTTTTCTGGATTCCCCCCCCCCTTTTTTTTTAGTAAGATGTCTTACTCTAAAGTAGAATACTTTACTACCAATATATGAGATTGTCATTTGACAACACTTAAGAATCTAGGCTGTCTACCAAAATAGGATTTTTTTTTTGTAAATAGTGAACCAAGGGGATGTTTGAACAATTAATCTTCCTTCATTCCTTCCTGCCTGCCTACCTGACTGTGGGTGATTTACAAAGGTTAAAACAGCAATATTATAAATTAATAATTGTAGGTAGTGCTTTAAACTATCAGGAACTGAGTGAGGCCTGACATTTTGTTTTGTTGTTGTTCAGTCGTTTAGTCGTGTCCGACTCTTCGTGACCTCATGGACCATAGCACGCCAGGCCTTCCTGTCCTCCACTGTCTCCCGGAGTTTACTCAAATTCATACAGGATAGCAAACATACATGGAAAGTCTCTTGTTCTGTCTAAGATGGAGCCGGGGTTTGGTGTAGACCTTTCTTAGTGTTGTAGAATACTTTGCTTTCTTTGTCATGAAATACACTCTAAAATACTCTCCTTGTTATCAAACATACACAACTTGTTATCAAAGAAGCTATTACTGGTTGGTGATTTTTTTTTCTGTTCAAGTTGGCTTTTGCCTGAGAAGTGTTTTGTTTAGATATTGCTGTATCTATGACTACTGCTTCTATATTATTTTTTGCCTTTTGTTTTTCTATTGTAATGTTAGTGTGTTACAAATTGTGCTGTAGTGAGACATTCTGAGTGACATTAGAAGGGTAACATCTTAACATTATATCCCTAAACGCTCTGACTCAGTATTGATGAACCAGAATTTTGTACCTCCATATAATGGACTGAGAAGGATATTCTGCTGACCCAGGTCTCAAATCCATGCAGGAATTTAGGTAGGGTTCACGGGGAAAAGAGATGGAGTAGTGGTATAGTAGCCTCATGGTTCTGTGGTGTAATGGTTAGCACTCTGGACTTTGAATCCAGCAATCCGAATTCAAATCTCAGTAGAACCTAAACTTGTACTGGGGTATTTTAAGAAAGCGTTGAGAGCCTGTTTGGTCTAGTGGTTAAGGCAACGGGCTAGAAACCAGGAGTCTGTGAGTTCTAGTCCCGCCTTAGGCATGAAACCTGGCTGGGTGACCTTGGGCCAGTCACTCTCTCTCTGCCCTAGGAAGGAGCCAATGGGAAACCAGGAGACTGAGAGTTCTAGTCCCGCCTTAGGCATGAAAGCCAGCTGGGTGACCTTGGGCCAGTCACTCTCTCTCTCAGCCCTAGGAAGGAGCCAATGGGAAACCAGGAGACTGAGAGTTCTAGTCCTGCCTTAGGCATGAAAGCCGGCTGGGTGACCTTGGGCCAGTCACACTCTCTCAGCCCAACTCACCTCACAGGGTTGCTGTTGTGGGGAAAATAGGAGGAAGGAGTAATAGGTATGTTCCCCCCCTGAGTTATTTATAAAAATAATAAAAAGGTGGGATAGAAAACAAATAAACAAATAAACAAATAGTGAAGAACAGAGCCTTGGATAATACCACTTTGTCTCAAACAAGCTACTATAGGTCTATTACTAATATTATTGCTACTTCCATTATATAGAATAAAGTTTAGTAAAAGGGCCAGGGGAGATGTCTTTCAGTTGTAAATCCTTAGTTACAGTAACATTTGATTATTAGGAAGCTCCTCTCACACCAAAACCAAGACTGTGTGTCCTGGTAACTCCCAAAGGTAAGTTGAGGAAGCAGGAGCCAAAAATATTTACTGTCCTACTGAAGCAAATTAAGATGCAAGCGAAGTCTTTGCCATGGGCAACTCCCATATTTCAAGACAACAGAATAAGCAATACCCCTACCATATTTTTTTTACATTCTTTTCCTTCTCCAGTGCTATGTCTTGTAATTTATTTCTTTTCTGCTTACAGCTCTTTTTTGGCTCTTGGGAAGCACTGAACTTTCAAAGCAGAGGAACAGGAGTTTGACCAAATCTCCTCAGGCCTGGTGATGAATTCTGTGATTAAGCAGGAGCCTTCGGCCCAGAAAAATGTGGTTGGTGGAAATGCAGGAGTGTTTCACAAAGACAGTGGTTTCAGTGAAGTAAGAGACTCTTGTATCCGGGTCCCTACATTTGCTGAGAGGAAGAATGGTGAGTTCTTTTCCTAAAATGCTAGAGAAAAAGGGAGAGGTTAGCCATAACTATGGCAGCCAAGTCTTTACACACAAATATGGGGAAGTATCCTGCTACTTTAGGGAATGTTGATAGTGAGATTCCTTGATAATAAAAATAGCATGGGTAAGGGTTCTGGGAAGAGAGTTGGATCAGCGAAGAAAAAAAATACCTTGGATAATGTTGCCTTGCCTCAAATTGATGATGATGATGATGATGATGATGATGATGATGATGATGATGATGTACTTCTGTTTCTACTTCTGTTATATTCATCATTTTCATGGATCACTCTGCAGTGATAAGTAACTTTGTCCCCACCCTCAGATGTTTACCGTACCATTTCCATAAGCCTCAACGAGCACAGTCAATAACATTCATTATGGCAATTGTTGCCCCAAACACCCCATAACTGATTCTGGCTCTAATGAATGATCTGCCCAAGGGAAATGGGCAAAGGGGAATGTGTTTCAGCTAATTCTCCTGGACTTCTCAGTATTCAGTACTTTCAATCCATGGTGCCCTATAATGTGCTTCACAGTGTTAGAGCTTCAGTGGCATCATGTGGACTATTTAGATGGATCTAGTGATCTTAGAGGGGGAGGCTTTAGAATGTGGTTTGGTGCATTGACTGTTCAATCCCTTGGCCATTATGCTGTGGGGTGCTATCCTTTTTGTATTCTACAGCAAACCATTGGCTGATGTTATCTGGAGACTAAATCAGAGGAGTCAGTATTCTGTCTCATTTTAAATGAAATCCTGGGGAATGACAGAAAACTTGAACCTGATGTTTGACAGCAACAGGGGAGTGGATGTAGGAAAACAAGCTGAACTGTAGTCCAGATAAGAATGAAATATTATTAGATGGGGCATCAGCCAACCCAGAGTTAGATGTACATGCTGTGCCGAATGGGATTGAATTCCTCTTTAAAATTCAAGTTTGTAGCTTGTGGCTGCTCCTCAACTTAGTGCTGTTTCTAGGTGATCAGGTGCTAGAGATGGCTTGAAGCACTTTTTACAAGCATAAGCTTTCTGTTCCTGGAGAAGATAGCCCTTCTGGCCACAGTAATATGTACATTAGTAATCTTCAGACTGGATTACTGTTTACATGGGGCTGCTCATATAGAGAATAAGCATAAATGTAGATAAATGTGTCAGTCAGCATCCTTCTGGCAAGCTGCAAAAATATACATCTGTTTCTGATGTTTGCATTTTGTACTTATTTGTTTCTAGGCTCAGTATCATGATGCTGGCTTTTAATCTAAGTGGCCTAGGATCTCTACAAGGACCACTCACTCTGGTATATTTTTCTTAATTTTTTCTGTTCAGAATTGAAGGATTCACTCCCAGACTGCCTGAAGAGAGACACTGGTCATGGAAATGTTCAACAGAGCCCTCTCTTGTGGCTCCTGTCTTTTGGAAGTTGTATTGAGGGGAACCCATTTGGCCCAATTATTCCTGTAGTCTTTGTTGTTTGGTAAAAGCTTGGCCTTTGGTAACAACTGTTTGTTGATTTCTCTTTTTTGTTTTTGTCATCTTGCTTTTTTATTGATTTCATTTTATCTTTCTAGTTTCTTGTTTCTTATTGTGGTGACTGTCTTTTTGCCATTCTTGTTTGATTATTTTAATTTGTTGGCTTAAATATCCTTAATTTATTTGGATTACTAACAATTATGCTCTACTGTACTTGCTAATAATAATAATTATTAGCAAGTACAGTAGAGCATAATTGATTGAGAGCCAGTTTGATGTACTGGCTAAGGTGATACACTAGAAACCAGGACCTAGTGAGTTGTAGTCCTCCTGTAGACAGGAAAGCTGGCTGGATGACTTTGGTTCAGTCACTCTCTCTCAACTAAACCACCTCAAGGGTTGTTGTTGTTGGGGAAAATAAGAGGTGGGAGCATTAAGCATGTACACTGCCTTGAGTTGACCAAAAATAAAAGTGGGTTAAAAATCTAATAAATAAATAATCTTTTACAAAAGTATAAAATAATAAAACACATAAAGCACCAACTATTTGTTAACTGTGTGTAAATGTGTACAATATAATTCAGAAGCTCCTACAGGATCTTACTAAAGGTAAGAGGGAGTGTTTGCTTCATCAGATGGCATCCAGATGCACTTTCTAGGTGTGCTGGGTTACAGCTTCAATTACCCTTGGCCAGAGTTGTTCACCTGAGTTACTATCCAGTCTGTTGGGTTTTTATATACCCTAACCATTCCAAGGATATGTTCTGGGTGTGCAGAATATATATATTCTGCATATATATATATATATATATATATAAACAAACAGAGGCTTAAAGGGAATAAGGAGTGTATAGCAGCTACAGTGAGCAAGGATGTAGGAAATACAACTTTGTAAATATGTCATTTCAGTTGCAATTCTAGACATACTTACTCAGCTGTAAAACCAACTGAACTCAAATGGATGTACAGTATGTCTTGACATACATAGTTTTTATCTTACTTTATGGAAGGACAGGCATAGTTGCTTCCTATGGATAGTTCCATCCCAAGCCAGTACCGTAATGACAGAATGGAGTAGCCACTAGGAAGTGGCTTATACATCACCAACATAACCCCTGACCTAGAGTCTTTCAGAGTAACCTACCTAGCACAGTTTTAGTGAGACAAAAGAGTCTTCTGAACTACTTGGGGAAAAGAAATGGCAAAAGTTTATGTGAGACAGACCCCTCCAACTACGGATGCTCTGAGCCACTTGAATGAAAGATGAGGAATTATAAATGTTCATCTGGTTTGAGTTTAGTGAAATGTGCAGAAAAGGTTACATGTTTTCAAGGACCTTATGCCTAAGTACTAGATTGTAGCACAATTTATTACACAAATGAAGCTTTTTATTGCTCAGCTTTGTTGAGCTGCCAGTTGGGATAAAGAACATAATGTACCTTGTGGTCCCTATCAAAGGAATTAAGAAAGCATTTAGTTCTGCTTAAACTATGAAGTATTGAGGAAACTTGTAATTAAATCCAGAGAGCATGTATTGCACTTGCTGATATCTTTGTATTATAAGGTAATCAATTAAAAAATGGCAACACAGTTGTCCAACACAGCAGCAATCTATAATTCTCACAGAGTGCACAGGGACCTGATCTTATTAGAATCCCACAAGGCTGATTTCCTAGGTCAGCACCTTCTATTGCATGCGTGTGTCCCAATGTAAATCTTCCTTGCAGTTGGAGTGTGCTTCTTATTGTCGTGCAGTCAGAATATGCTTATTACTATTATCTTGTTCCAGGATAATTTTAGCCTTGTATTCCATATAACCAGGCATTAGATATACTGTATATACAGGAAGATACTTTGTATTAGCTTTGGAGGACTGATCAAATAAATATTCTAAACAGTGTATTGAATTCAGGTGACAGCTAATCTCTGATGAGGTATTGTCCTGTAGCCTTGAACTTTGCAGCTGGGTCTTTAATGCCACTTAAATCAGAATGTAAGAACTAAAAGAATTCCAGGAATGTGGTGATATAAACTGTATTTTTAGAGCTGTGAATGACTTGTGAGAGCGAATCGGCTCGGTGACTAAAGATAGCACAAGTCAGTTTTTCCATGATTTATCACAAGAACTTTCACCCTAAGTAAAAGTCATTTAATGTTGCGATAGCAGCATACACAGGCTGGCAAGATTTCAAATCAAGTAATTCATGGCATATTTTTTTTTATACGACAATGTTTTCACAACATTCAAGAATTCCAAAGTTCATTTAACCTGCATGGAAGCACAACAAAGCACAACATAAATTGTTTGTGTGGCCACTAGGTAATTACTACCTCCATATAAGAGCTACACAAAATATATCCCCTTTAAGATTCCAATACAATCAATTAAATATGATATTGCATCCTGTCAGCCCAATCTGATCCCAAAGCCTAATTCTAACTATGTTGTTCAGAGCACAAATAGCATCTTTCAACTTCTCAGAGAGGTTATTAAAAAGTTCATGTCTCTCATGAACTTACTTTGTTAAATCCTGAATTTTCATTTGCTTTGTAGCATGCAACAATCATTTTACATCCAACTCTGAAAGGTGATTTTGAACAGTTTGCAGAGACTGAATTTTAAAAGAGGATCAAGATACAAGATACTGAATATTTCTAATCAGTACAGTTCTTGGTGGTGTAATTTGCTATTTGAGGGAAATTGGTCTTCAGAAAGAACAATCTTTCTGTATCACATTTTTCAAGTACAACTCTGTCCCACACTAATTCAGCACTAGTTTACATTTTTTAAAAACAGATTTCGTATGTGCACAAAATTCTGCCAGATATAACTTTGCCATGTCAATAATTCCAATATATGTAGTTTATGAATGCATATGTAGATCAAAAATATATAATCTGCAATTCAGATTCATTGGTGTCTGATAACACCTCCAAAAGTTCCTGTCAGATTATACATTTTAATCTGATGCAAAGTTATTAAATAAAAACTTCATTTAATTTTATTTTACTTCAATATAATTTTATCTACAAATGTTATCCAGTTTGTGCAACAGAATATTTATATAGCAAGTTGTTTTATCAGCTTTATTCAAACATAATGTTAAATGATGGGTTAACAGTAAATAAATGAGTCTTGGGTTTAGCAATAATGCATCTCCTAAAACATGATTATGAATGTTTGTTTTCACTTTAACCACAGCCTAATGCTATTACCAAAATGGGACAAACTGTGGTTTATTGAAATAAAGTCAACTTCAAGCTGTGATTGATGAAACCGGCTTCTTTTTAAAAGGCATACATTAACTGCAGTTTAGGGATTGGCTATAATGCTAATCTTTGGTTGAATGAAAATGGAAGTGAAATCTCATGATAAAGAGAATGTAAAAAGGGGAAATATACAAGCTCAAGAATTATGTAGGTAATGTTAAACCATAATTTTCATTACATCTGAACTTGATTTTGTTATTTTTATGGGTCAATACATAAACATGTCAGGTGTTCCCTGCTGACTTTTACAATGGCTCAGTACAGTCATCTGGTTAAATCAGAGGAGGACAGCAGAAGAACTGATCTGTTTCTTCTTATATGATGTTCTTTAGCGTCTACCTCATAAACTGCTTGTGAGATGGGCGGCCAAATCAATTTTATGAATAAATAAATAAATAAAACTAGAGTAACCTGCTGATCTCTGTTCCATGGCTTCAAGAACGGTACCAGAGAATGATTCCTTTATAGTTCATCCATGTTAGGAGCTGTGAAGGGCTATAATAGTTATGTAGTTGTGACAGCCATGAAATCCTAAGAGACCGAGGATTGTCTCCAGTTACAACAATTTCTCTCTCTTAAAATACTTTATGGGAGTATGACAAATGAAGCCTCTCTCCATGTACTGATCAGCCTTGGTCATGTTGTAGTGCTAGCTAACTCTGCTTTCAAGCTGCCAAGGCAGCTTTTAGAAAGAGTTGTGGTTACTAATAAGGATGCTAATAAAGCAAGAACAATCATAACAGCACAAAAGACAAATGCCTTCCTGCTGGACGTGCACATCCCGTAAACATGATTGTCATCACACAGCAGTGGCCAGAATTCCTGAAGGTGTTTTCAAGTGAAGTGCAGCATTATTGCTGAGGTTATTGTGGGCTGGAGAGTAATACCCATCTGTTTGCAATTGAAGACCTGTTTGCAAGAATGCACAAGCAAGCTGTTAGATCTGTTGAACTTATTGGAAATAACTCCATTCTCTTTATACCACTAGGCCCAGTGCTTAATTTGTAAAAAGAGATACATAAAAATCATGTTCTCTGACCTAAAATATTTTTTTTACTCTGATTCTAACCATGTGCATGGCTTCCGTGATGAAACAAAGACATTTTGTACATGCATAGATTCACAAGTTCCCAGGCTGAACCCTGACCCTTAAAGGAAAGAGTTTTATAAATAAATGGATGTGCAAGTGTGTGATGATAAAACATAGCAAAGCCCATACTACATGTTTACTGCCTCAAGTGACAAATTTGTGGGTGATACGAAAATGCATTATTTGTGGAGTCCTTGGTGCTCTCTAAGCCTTGTTGTTTTCTTGCAGACATTTCATTGCCAGGCTAGGCAACATCTTCAGTGCCTGGCAATGAAACGTCTGCAAGAAAACAACAAGGCTCAGAGAGCACCAAGGACTCCACAGTTCAACCCTGAGCTACAAATATTCTCTTCAATTGGTAGTGCATTATTTATAGATATTTAATGTATTATTGTATTTTTATTAGCTGTTGATGGGAGATATGTTTTTCAGGGTCAGATACCAAAATTACTTCACTGTTTTAGGGTATTAGGCAGCACAGAATATGTCCTTTGGCCCCCCACCTCAGGGAGCAAAACAACGGTGTTTTTCAGGTTCAGTCTTTCATAAACAGTCTCAAGCACAATCCGTGGTGCCTTCAGTTAAAATGTGGGAAAGATTCTGCCTTTGACACTGTAACTGGTCAGAATGGGCAATAGAAAGCTATATGGACTAAAAGGCTGACCTAGTATAAAACTGCTTCCTCTGATCTTTTGCCCCTCCTCACCTTTCATTCCCTGAGCTTACATTATAGGTGTGTTGATTGTCATTGGTGTAATTATGTGCTCCTACTGTATATTGTTGACTCCATGTCTATTTTCAGGGCTCTTTATTTGATAGAAATCTTATATTGGCCTATTCTTACCACAAAGCATTATGCAATCTCTCCATACTTGCCCACCTTCATTGATGCTTTCTTTGAAGCATCATATGACCATAGTTAAGAATAAGATATTATGTCAACTGGGAAATGCTATGCCTTGTACAGAGAGAAGCCAAGGCATGAGAAATGCATAGAATATCTTTTTTTCCACTGTCTGTTGAATGTAAGCATATAACAGCTTTGCTCTCTATTTGCCTGCTGTTCCATTTTGTCCCAGCAGACCCTGACATGAAACTTCATTGTTGATCAGAGAGTTTTTCTCTCTTAGCGTTGCTCCTACAAATGGGTTACATTCTTTTTGCAATCTTAACAATTGCAAATCTGGCAGCTGGGCCAAAATGAGAGTGGTATCAAATGTCAGAATGCAATGAGTCTGACAAGCCTCTGGCACAGCATTAAAAATAGATTACATAATTACATTAAAAGAATTAATAAAACAAGACTTGTGTGTTGGATCGCCTTGATGGCAGAAACCTAATGTGATTTCATGCAGTATTGATGGAGATCAATAAAGAGATATTTTGGGGAGAAAAGATCACATAGTTCTCTTCTTTAAGCTATTTTGTACAAAAAAGCTACAAAATAATGTTTAACTTGCATAACTCTTGTCCAATTCAATAAAAGTTATTTTGCATTGTTAAGGTTTTTGCTTCAATTAAACTAGAGTGAGGTTATAGAACAGTTGGATTTTTGGGCTCACCCTTTCAGTTAAGCAGAAAAATTACCTTCAAGGGTATAAAAAAATGTTCTCCAATCTATTTTGCTGTAAATTTTCATCAGGGCAGTCGGGACCAATTGATTTATGCAGCCCAAATGTAAATCACCAGCTAAGAGTTTATGAGGGTGAAGGTATAGATTTATGAAGTTTTCAGCTGAAAAAGAAAATGGTTGGTTTTTTGCACTACTGTGAATGATTCCAAAAGTTTCCTGTGTTGGCAAATTAGATACTCTGGAATTGCCAAATTTCTCTTTTAAGTGCTGGTACCTGACAGATGCAGAAGCAGCAGTCAAATAGAGCAAAAATATCAAACTACTTTCTCATAATTTGAATCCAGTTTCTCCAGTTAAGTGTGTTGTGAAAATTGATTCATCTTGTCTAAGTTTTAGAATATTTGCATCATGCATTTTGCTTCCAAAATTACCTGTTTCAGAACAGAGTCAGAAAAATTGAAGAAACAGATGAAGAGAAAGCTAGAGATTTCAAGCTGGTGGTATAAAAATAAACAAACAAACAAACAAACAAACAAACATTGAGACCAAATGTATATGAAACGTATACACATTTGGCTGGAAACATGTCACAGCTGTTACATACATGTTTTCAGCCTTTTATTTTTTAATATTTTTTGTAATATAAAATGTTACAAATAAAATTGTGGAAGGTTGATTCTCAAAATGCCTAAGCCAATTTTAAGCCATATACAGTACTGTATATTCCATGTGCATAGAAAACCAGCAGATATATTGGTTTTGGATATAATAGCTTAATAGAATGCAAAGACACTAGAGTTCCTGTCACATAGACCTAACCAGATATGTGGATGAATTTTCTCTCTCATCACTATTCAACCTTTATCTATTGTTTTTAGTCTTTCAAATGACAAAAACCTAGTGATTCCCTAGTACTTGATTTCCTTTATTTAGGAATTATTTAGTACTTGGCTTCCTTTATTTATTTAGACCTTTATTAATCCATTTTCTTTGGTCCTTTCAAATCACAAAACCTCCTAGTGGTTCCCTAGTACTTGGCTTCCTCTGGCATCTCTTTAGAATTTTACTACCAAAATAGAAAACACCCACCAGGTGCTAGGATGTATAAAGTGTAGTGGTAAATACAGTTCTGCTATGGACAACTCTCTTGTAGCAAAGTTAGCTAGTCAGATGTCCTGTTTTTTTGACAACATTCTGCAAGCTTAGAAAAGCTTGAATGTCCAGGACTAGTGTACTTAAGAGCCCAATTCTACACACACTAGGAGTAAATCCTATTGACTTATTTCTGAGTGGACTGTGTAGTGAGACGCTGCCTTCTTCCTTACAATTTGTCTTGTCCTTTGGAATAAATGGTAATTCTTTGAATTTGTTGAGAAAGCAACATCTTTGGAGAGTAAAATAAGACTGTCAGTTACTGTTCCAATTGTCTGGTCAAGACCTCCTTGGCTCTCTTTAGTACAGTTTTAGGGTTAGGGTTTTAGATTAAGAAACCCTCAGAAGTATATCTTCTATCTGGCATGGATCAGTTAAAGAAATTTCATACCCTAATCAGCAGGCATAATTGTTGCAGGCCACTTTGCTGTTTTATTTTGTTGGACTGTCCGTTACCCTTTGTTGCTGTTGTTAACTGACTTGAGAAAATTAACCTAAACACAAATGGTTTAAACAGATGTAAGAAGAGAGGAGAAATGAAGAGTGGCTTCAGAAAGTTAGAAATGAAAGGTGGGAGGGCCAGATAGTTGACTCTGTATGGAACAGGCAGGGAAGTAGTGGGGTAATGAGATGACTTGATATTGGAATTTGTTTAAATGCCTTGATTTCATACATGCATCTTTCAAGCAGAATTGGAAATCACCCCGGGATAACACAATATGGCCCAATAACCTCAGTGAACATGTGTGAAAACTTTTTATCTTATATCTTAAGAATAAAAGTAGAGTTCTATGTAGATATGTCTATGAAGGTTCTCAGTCATCCAGGTGGAATTGTCTGTAGCTTGAATCATGTCAACTGGATTTCTATTTTCTCAGTGGAAACGTTTCACTCCTTATCCAAGGAGCTTCTTCAGTCTGAGTTAGTAAGGGAATCCTAAAATAAAAAAGTTAGTAAGGGAATCCTAAAATATGTTGCTGTGTGACCTTACACCTGGGGCTAGGTCATGGTTATTTTTTTGATGTTATTTCTAAGTCCCTTTATCATTTAAAGAAGGATCGTTAAGATCACTATGCTGCTGTTGAGCTTGCGAAATGGTTTTAGGATGTTAGAATTAGATTAGATTAAATTAAATTAGATTAGATTAGATTAAATTAGATTAGATTAGAAATGCCTAGGAAGATTAAGACCATTTCGCAAGCTCAACAGCAGCATGGTGATCTTAACGATCCTTCTTTAAATGATAAAGGGACTTAGAAATAACATCAAAAAAATAACCATGACCTAGCCCCAGGTGTAAGGTCACACAGCAACATATTTTAGGATTCCCTTACTAACTTTGCTCAGACTGAAGAAGCTCCTTGAATAAGGAGTGAAATGTTTCCACTGAGAAAATAGAAATCCAGTTGACATGATTCAAGCTACAGACAGTTCTATGTAGAGTTGAATTCTCAAAGACATACTGTACATTTGTTAAAAGCTATATAATAGGTCTCTGGCTAGGGTGGATTTGCACACATAGGCCTTAATTAGCATTTGTTACTTGAAACAGAAGTGAGTTCATTGCTTCTTTCTTTCAATTCTTCCTTATATATCTTTTTTGGCTATAATTGTTGACACAAGTAATGATGAGGATGTGTGAGTTTTTCATTCTGTAGGAAATCAACCTTCTGCTGAGCAATCTAGCTCCAATCCACTGGAGTAAGAGATGGGTACAAAGCTATCTGATTTTAGCAGACCAAAACAAATATTCTGGCCCTGTAATCTTCTGACCATATATAGACTTAACTAGCCTTTTGGAAGATATGGCTGATATCTGTGATCAGTACAAGGCAATTAGTTATGAAATATCTGTGCCGCCAAAGGGTGGTTTATAAGGTCATTCTTTAACCATGCTTCTATGTGTGTACTGCAGCTCATGAGGGCCCTCATAGTGACTTGACACTGAATGCTGGCTCATTAGAACTGAGCAGTGCTTAGAAACAAATGGATTTGGAGAAAAGAGGCCAAATAAAGCATCACGCAGATCTGAGACTGTTGGAAAAAGCACAGTGAGGATTGTCAGCAGATTATATGCTCAAAATGAAACTGCGGCAGCCAAAATGCCTGTCCTTTCCATTTTAAAGTGATTGATTATAGTCTTAATATGGCACCAGAACTTTTGAAAAGGTAAAATTCATATAAAGGTGAATTGAACAGGATGAAAAGTGAAAGAAAAGCTGCTGCTTTCATTGACTACTAAAAATCAGTAAGAGGTAAGCGGGAATGGTTATCAAAGAAGTATAAACTAATAGAGCACAGTTACTGGAGTAAGAGGATGTAAATTGGCTGCAGGCTAGACTGGGAAGTTGAAAAAATGCCGTGGAAGAAGGCAGCAGCAATCCACGAACATTCAGTTGCCAATAAAAGTGCACGGACAACGTCCATGTAGCAATTAAGAGCTGAGCTAAAGTCCAAGGAAACTCAACCTTAAAGTGGAACCAGGAGGGCACATGTGATACAGTAACACTCTGGATCAGAAGAGAGGGCCTTTTCAGGCTGAATGCGCCATTCAGCAGTTCCTCTTACTTTTATATGCCATGCTCAGAAATTAGAAAGCGTAGATCAAAAATCCTCTGGGAAGCTGTTACTTATTTTTTAAGAATTAAACAGTTATGCTTTGAAATCCCTTCTGTAGGGTAACTGTTGCCTCATGGGCCTTGCCTACACCAGTCTGTGGATAATTCAGAATTGTTTGTGTGGATTTGGAGTGCATCCCAGGAAAGAAGCCAACAGCAAATATCCAGCATTAGGGACATGTCCACTCTATAAGCCTATACTCTGACAGATGGTCCTACAGGCTAGAATGCCAGAAAAGGGGTGGTGTGGACAGTTTACAAGTTGTTTGCCAGAAAATGACCATGGGAGTAAATCATTTTCAAATGGTTTAGTGAAGTTTGCAGATAGAGTACTCAATTTAGGGAGCAGCAGGGAAGATCCCATTCAACCTGCCCCAGAGCTGATGTTTTAGGATTATAGCTTCCAGTATTGCAAGCCAGCATACTTTTGGAAGATGGCAAGTTGGCAACAGTTGTTTTAAGTCCCTATCCATCATTCTGTTTACACTTCTACATAATAGAAAGTGTAGGTTTTCAATCTAATCTGTTTGCATACAAACTCATTAAAAATGAAGCTTGGGGAGAATTTAAGCAGATGTCAAATACAAATACGTGTATATTTTTTTCAATTTTGAAGAGTAGAGTTATGTTTCAAAGGCAACTTTTTATTTATTTTATTTATTATTCAAATTTATCACTGCCCATCTCTACAGCAGTAGACTCTGGGTGGTTTACAATAATAATATTAAAATTAAAACCTATAAATTTAATATACAATGTAATAATAGAAAAAAATAAATCCAGAGGATGGTAAGATCTTAAAAAGGAGGATATTACTAAGCTAACCACCCACAGGAGGAACTATTACCTCCTTTGTCCCAAGCAAGGCGGCAGAACCAGGTCTTTAAAGACCTCCGGAAGGCCAGGAGCGAGGGTGCCCGCCTCACCTCTGGGGGCAAGATATTCCACAGGGTGGGTGCTATTGCAGAGAAGGCTTGCCTCCTGGACCCCGCTAGATGAAATTCTTTTATTGATGGGGTCTGAAGCATGCCCTCTGCATGACCGGGTGGGGTGTGTAGATGTGGTCGGGATGAGACGGTCCCTCAGGTACCCTGGCCCCATGCCATGTAGGGCTTTAAAGGTGATGATCAACACCTTGAATTGGACCCAGAAGCAAACTGGTACCCAATGCAGCTCGCGGAGCAGTGGTGTTACATGTGCTGATCTTATAGCACCCGTAACTGCCCACACGGCCGCATTCTGGACCAGCTAAAGCCTCCGGATACTCTTCAAGGGTAGCCCCATGTAGAGCACGTTGCAATAATCTATATGGGAGATGACAAGGCATGAGTGACTGTTTGGAGGGCCTCTCGATCCAGGAAGGGGCACAACTGGCGCACAACCCAAAGCTGTGCAAAAAAACAACTTCAGAATGCAAAGATGGCTGATGTTCTAAATAATTTCCTACTACTTAACTTTCCACGTGTTCTGACTTTAATTAATGTGATGTGTGGGTAGTGAGCTGATACCTTTAACATGTGAAAGGTATCAGAAAAGCAACAGTTCATTATGTTCCAGGTGCTTTCTTCTGCATAATTTTTTTTACTACTTAGCTTCTTTATAGACTTCAGTATTTCCATCTGAAATAAATGTAAATTCCTAGTCCAACAGCCATAAAAATAAAATACAAAGCTTTCTGTGTGGAAAGGACTTAAGGCAAACAGATTGTGATGTCACAGATTTCTTTGGGGGTGTATTTGCAAGGTCTCCCAGAACAGACTTCATGGGGTGTGGTGGGGAAGAATAGTGACACTGGGTGGAATCCACTAATACGATTTGTGGGCAAGGGGAAGAGAAAGCTATTTGAAAAATATGCTACTGGATATTTTCAAGGAATTTATGCTAACTTTGTACATCCAGGAAAATAATGAATGAAAACAGATCCAGGGTTTTTGTTTTTGTTTTTAATTAAAAAAAAAAATCTGATGGTCTGGAATACCATACTCTTGGGCTTTTCTGCACTGCAGCCTTCAGCTTCTTGTCTCCCATGAGCAGAGTGGCTGGAAATGAAACCAGCTTAAGAAATTCCTCCCCTGTTTCAACCCCTTCTTCCAGTTTGGCCATAGGGATGGCCTGAAGCTCTGTCCAGACTGCAGTTAACATGGCCCCCAACGGATGGATTCCCTTGCTCCTTTTCCTCTCACCTGTACCAAGAAAACTTTCCGTTTTCTTCCGGATGTGTCCTTTGAAGACTGGCAAAACAAAGCAACAACCACAGTTTTACAGTTCTTTCTATCACTTGGGATTGAAGGGAAGACTTGGCATAACTCTTGTCAGTTTCACCCAGTTAAATTTTTTTCTGTAAAGGAAAATCCAGCATTTCCTTCCTCTGCTGTATTTGTTAAAACAGTCACAAGGAAACAGCTAGCATTTCACCATTCTGGATATATGTAGCCCATTGCTTTGTTTGGAAATGTGATGACAAATACGGGGGGGAAAGTGAAAGAGAGGGAGAAAGGAAATTTGTATCAGTTTGTCTTCAGGTAAATGCAGTTATTTTGTGTTTGGCATACTGTACACAGTATGGCAGCCATTTTATGAGACTGTTCATTGGCCCCAAAATATACAGATATGTTTCATAAATAAATAAATGCAGCATGCAACTGATATTAATGTCCCCAATCCATCAGCACTTGTGGAACAGTAGAAGATATCACTACGGTCAATCCTTACACTCCCAGGCATCCATCTACATAGGCATTCAAATTGCTGCTTATTCTGCAAGGGAAGGTACAAAATGTAACACCACCTATCAGGATACCTGCAGGGAGCACCCAGCACCTGATTTTACCTAGAAAGGGAACGCTTCAGTTGCCAAGCAATGAAAAGCTGGGATCAGAATATAGAGTGTGGCAGACACATACAAACTGCAGTAACTGCAACGTCCCCCATGTCATCCAAGCAGATATCGGTGGCAGAGCAGGAGTCACATATTCTGCCAGTATGTAAAGCTGGCCACGTAACTGGTGTTCTATCAGCAGTCCGTGGCTTCCACCAACACGGTAGCCTTCCAGCCAGTAAAGAATAACACCATAACAGAATTGTGCAAGTGTGTGATTCTTAGAGTTGAACATATTGCATACTTGCAGTCCTTTTCATTCTTGTCAGGCTTCTTTGTAGATCACAGTGGCCTAGAATCTTTTCTGCATACATCAGGACTCAATTTGTCCAAATTTTATTAGATATTTTTCAGAGTATACTTTTAAAACTCTGAGGTTAGCAATAAAGTTACAAGAGCTGGCAAGCAAATCTTTGGATGATGTCTACAACACTATTATTGTCCCTTAAAGCAAGTGCATCTGTTTAAAATAGCATGTTTTCTCCGAAAGTGAAAGGGAGAGAGAAGGGCTTTTTGCTATGAACATTGCCCCAGTTCTTCTTTTGGTTTCTTCTTGCACCTGGTGTTTACATGGTGAACATTTACACATATTGGTGAGCCTTTTTATATTTTATTGGTGTTTACTTGCTTTTTGAATAATGGAGTATCTATTTGTGGACTACAGCAGGCTATACATTCAACAGCCTTTGATACCCGAAAATTGTTTCCAAAATGTTCAAACTGCCAGATATACATTCTGAGACAGCTGGGACAACAGAACTGTTCTTTTCATCAGCTCTTATCTGATGTATTAGATAATAGATATATTAGATATATTTGTTTATATATTTATTGCACATATAGTTGTTATGTGCAATAAATATATGAACAAATGTCATCAAAAATATTCTGTACCCATTTAAGCATTATTTTGTGTTTGTTCATGCACACACATGCAGGTCCATGTGTATATGTGTAGTGATAAGCAGGTATCAAATAAGGTATTGTTTAGCTATTGTGAGGTAGCATTAATTTCCTTAACCATATCTGAATTTATTGTGCCATGAAGGCTAAGAAAGGATTTTCCCTCAGAGCCAATATGTTTGGCTTTGCATCTGGGGGGACAGCAAAGAGCAGATTGACAATCCTCCATCTATTATAGAAAAATGTCTTTATCCATGCTTAATATATGTTTAGTCATTGTGTTTCAGATATTTAGTCTAAGGTTCCATGGAATTTAACTATCAGTGCAAAGTCACATCTATGATTTACATTTCCATTGATTTGTAGCAGCCACAATAGTCTGAACAATATGATCATGTCCATATGTTCAATATATACTTAGTGTACACTGTAGAATGCATGATGTTTTGCAGGAAACAGAGTAAGGCTCTTTTAATTGATATTCATATTGGGTGAGTCCTCGCATGAGCAAACTGGCTCGGAAATTTATCATCCTGGGCATATAAATAGACCATATGACATGTTTGTTGGAAATCTCCTAAACAATTGGCTATGCCAGTGTAATGGACAAATGAAAAGACTGGCTGAAAAGCCTCTGATAGTTATTCTACAGTGTGGCTTGGAATACTCAGTGGTAGGCCTTGAATTGGGGTCACTGTCCTCTATCTTCTTTCTATGTAGGAATATTGTTTTCCTTTCTCCCTTACCTCACCATTTGATCCTTACAACAACCCTGTATGAAATTCTGAGTGATGCAGTAATGACTGGTCTAAAATAACACAAGTAGCTTAACAACTAAATGGGAATTTGAACCTTGCTGTTCTCCATTTTATTTCAACACATCTACATAGTAAGAATATATATCTTCTTCCCAAGCATATAGAGTGGTTCTGATGGAAGTTAAGTCATTTAGTGTTTTGAACATTCTGACTGTATGTCCTAGCAGATATTATGCATAGGAAGACTGGCCCTCTGTAACTCAAGTTCTGAACAATTAATTATCAACCAATTTTGGTAAAAAAAATGGAGTGGCTGTTCTCAAGGGAGGGGAACTTGGACATGGAATAAATTATTCTGGTGGAAGGATTGTTTCGGAGTCATCTGAATTATATATATTTTCTCAGATGGCATTATGTTATCAACTTAGACACATGCATTTTAAGGGAATAAGTCCCACAAACATGATCGGTGTCAGTGTGTTTCTATTACAGATTATTATGTAGCATTTTAAAAGAAACAAATCAGTGTAATTCATAATAGGATTTCATTAGAATGTGATGCTCCTTCTTAAAAGAACCCAGTATAATGCACAAAGCAATAATAGATAGCATCACAGATGAACAGATACGTTTCTAATTGTTATCTAAAATTTGATGGAGTTGTGGACATCTATAGTTCTTCCAGAACTAAATCCCATAGTTGAGGCATCACTATTATTTTGGACAGTATTATTTTGGGTCACTTCATAAGCTGATTCAAGGTGGGACCAAACACAGGATCCCTGGCCAGTCTCAGTATATGGATCAATTGGTGTTTGTGGAATTATTGTTTTAAGTTCTTGATCTCTAATTCATTTAGTGCTTTAAATGCTAGTATCAAGATCTTGAAGTGGATCTGGCTGCTCACAGGTGGTTACTGGAGGATCAGTTTCATATTTTCTCATTTAGATGTTCTATGTAACAGCTTGACTTTCTGTACCAGCTGCAGCTTCTGAACTACAGTAGCTTTAAAGACAGTCCTATATAGAGTCTATTACAGGGCTTTCCAAAGTTTTCCCGCAGCGACACACCAACCGCCGTTGGTGTGTCGCCGCAGGAAAACCCGGAAGTGCTGCTGTTGCGGCAGCGCGCAAAAACCTGGAAGCGCTGCTGTCGCTTTCAGGTTTTTTGCACACCGCCGTTGGTGTGTCGCCGCGGGAAAACCCAGAAGCGCTGATAATGATCAGCGCTTCCGGGTTGTGTGGCGACACACCAGACTGTGTGTGGCGACACACTTTTGTGTCGCCACACACAGTTTGGAAAGCTCTGATCTATTACAATAAAGTAGTTGCAAGGTTATTAGAACATGGATATTGGATAACTGTAGCCGGGCTATCCCAGTCCAGGAAAAAAGATCACCATCCAAAGCTGAGAAAAAGCTCTCCTCACTACTGAAGCCGTATCTGTCTTGGGTAATATCTTTGAATCAAGGAAGACCTCAGACCACATATCTATTATTTCAGTGTAATAAAAAATATGTAAAATCTCACCTAGAACAGACCACCTCCCTAGTTTTTGATGGTTTTATTTGGTGCAGTCAGGAGCAATAAATAGAAATTGTTGAGAAATTAAATCATTCAGAATTTTTAGCCAAAAATATTGATAATATGCCTATCAAATATAAAGGAGAAATCCAGGAAGTTTGAAGCACACATGCTGTTAACGTAAGTCTTCTTGGCCATTTTGCAGGACAGAAATCATTCAAAATGTCTAGTCTACATAGTCTACCTAAAATAGACTATAGAGGTGGGTGGGAGAAGAGAGTAGTAACTTAAAACATCATAATGAAAAGGTTGCTCAGACTTCTAGTTGTCAAGCCTTGTCAAGCCTCAACTGCCTTGTGGAATATCTTGCCCCCAGAGGTGAGACTGGCCCCTTCACTCCTGGCCTTTCGGAAGACCCTTAAGACCTGGCTCTGCCGCCAGTCCTGGGACGACAGAGGCGGCAGTGCCTCCTGGGGTTGGCTGGCCCCGTAGTGGTATGGTCCATCCTGCGGTCCCCCCTTGGATTTTATGTAATTTATTATTATTATTATTCGATGTATTTTAGATACTGTTTTTGTATTTTTAAACTTTCAATTGTTGTAACCCGCCCAGAGTCCCTTGCAAGGGAGATGGGCGGGGAATAAATTGAAATAATAATAAAGCCCTCCCTGTGCTGTTTAATAATCATATTAGTTCTGTTTGATGGTGATTCAGAAAATATCTGTAGCACTTATTTTTCCCTTAGATTTTATGAAGAATTATCTGACTTATTTTTTCTAAGAAATTACATTCGATAAGAAATAAGGGTAATGACGTTTGTTGGCAATTCTTCCTTCTAGTTCTCAGAACTCTAGTAGTGAGAAAAGCCAGCTTTATAAAAATGGGTCATCAATTTTTAGTACTGCAAAAGATTTGCATATTTGACATGGTAAACTGAAATTGCTGGTTATTATTAGAATTATTACAATGATTCCAGGAGTTACACAAAAACAGCAGGCCAATTTTCTACTGTTCATATCTCTACTCAGCCTTCAGTAATACTTAGGAGCTGAGAAGGAAAGAGGATAATTACAAAGGACTTCTAGAACAGATCTATTCAAAACTCTTCCATCTTTCATTTTCTGTTTCACGATTGATAGGTGAGAAATAAACAGTGCCTTGTTTCCTCTTAGGGAGTTGAAAGAAAAGAAAAGGGATCAATCACATTTCTATTGAAAAATCCATTTCTAATTGCACATGCCCATCAATTCAACATTTTAAGAATCTGATTTTACTGTCAGGAACTCATTCATTCTTGGCCCAGGGAGGGAATGAATAGATACAGAAAGAAGGATTTCTTTAGGGTCTTCTACTGATTTCCTTCCTCTGGGTACAGCTTTTAGCAGGAGGTACAGGAGACAGGAAAAGGGGCGTGGTGGCTCAGTGGGTAAGACGCCAGGCTTGTCGATCGGAAGATCGCAAGTTCGGAGGTTCGAATCCCTAGCCCTGCGTGTGGAGTGAGCTCCCACACTCGCCCCAGCTCTTGCCAACCTAGCAATTCGAAAGCATGCAAATGCAAGTAGATGAATAGGTACCACTTCCGTGGGTAGGTAACAGCATTCCACGTGCGACATGCCGGCCACATGACCGTGGAAGCATCTTCGGACAACGCTGGCTCTTCGGCTAACAAACTATGAGCACCGGCCCCTAGAGTCGGACACGACTGCACAAATGTGCGGGGGGAACCTTTACCTTTTTTACAGGAGACAGGACTATGGCCTTGCACAGTTGTTGTTCTAGCGCCTTCCATTGGCCACAAACCCATTCCAACTTAAAGGAAAAATGACCCAGATGCACTGTCCGGCAAACATCAAATAAAGCAATAATAGAGAAAAAGGTCATAATAACACCAGCAATGTCACAAATAGCAGCCACAAGTAGCGGCCAGAGACTTGATCCAGTCTAGGACGAAAGCGATGAAGAGATAGAAATGCTGCTGGCTATGAATCCTTTTGTAGTATGTTCCAAGCAGCTGTCAACTGCTCAACTGGGACCTCCCAGAGGAAAATAAAAACTTCAGAGTGGCCAGTTGCAAGAAAACAGTGCCTCTTTGAGGATGCTCTGCTGAGAGAAACATGAACTAATTGAGAAGATAATCAGGTTATTTCTCTACAGAGTAATGTCCTATAGAAAGAATAGATATAAACAGTGGTTCCTTTGGGGTTGATGAGCTGAGCTAAGTAGAGTCCAGCTTCTTAGATTAAACAAATGAACTGCCAGAACAAAGATAATTAGATACATGGTATAACCCATCAAATGTTTAAGCACATTTACAAAATAATAAGTTCCTACAATGTGTTAGGCACAATGAATATTCTTTACTGATGTTGATAACATTCTTCTTGGTTTTCCTGAGATGGGTTATATGTAAAAGTACCCAGATAAATTAATGGGATCAAGATGCATTTGCTCTGTTTCCCATCAGAAGAAAATATATGGAAGTAACGTTCCTCCTGTAGATATCTGTGATCTTCTAAAAGCCTCCATGGTCTGTCAGGGAATCCCACTGAACAGTGTGGAGTACAGTATGGAGGGCTGTAGGGATAGGATAGAGGGGAAGGGGACACAGTTTAATCCTAGGGGATAAGTTTTGTTTTGAGCAATTCCCTTTTCATTAGAAATCCTGACATTCTCAGGAGGTTCCCTATTGTACAGAGTAAGGAAGATGGCCTGGATGGAGATAGGCAGGTTCCATTCAGCTCCAGGGGCTGAAACTTTCTTAAGACCAGAATGTCCAGATAATGTTTTATTTGTAAGCAGCCCAGAGTCACTTTTATGGTGAGATGGGCAGTGTATAAATTGGATAATAAAAAATGTTCAGAAATGGCTCAGACAGACATCTCCCTAATTCACTGAACTATAAGAAGGAGGAAGGGGTACAGCACAATTAGACTTACAAGATTCTGTTATTATAGCCAACCTCAATAAAAGTAGTTTTAGCCAACTAGTGGAGTTGATCTCATGGTCTAGTCTACCTAGTGGTGCTGATGCCCAGAAACCCCTTCTTCTGGGTTTAAGCAGAAGGAAAAGGACATTAGAAGATTCCCCTTTTATTTTACAGTTTATTTTATTTTGGGGCACTGGGGGGTGGCTTGAGCATACACTGTGAATTTTGGTGCCCAGGAGTATAGCATTGCCAACCCCTAGCCTTTATCCATTTTTCTCAGGCTGAGATCCTCCAAATAGGCTACATCACGGCTCATAGAATCCTCATCAAACAAAGCCATTATCCTTACCTTTGAGGAATTATTGAAACTGCAGTTCTAATGTATCTGGGAAGACTACTTTCATGGTTTCCTTTAACCAATATCAGAAGTGTATTAGATTTTGCATCTAATTTATTAGCTTTCTCAGACCTACCTTCTCAAACATGGTAACACATTCTTCTAATAGAATGGAGTATTCTTTACTCCTGGGTTACTTCTTAGTAGCTGAGGGTCTTTCAAGTGTGACAGAGACATGATTGTTCTCTTACAATCTGTGGTTCAGTTGAAATTATCCTTCATAACTTAGAAGTCAATGTATGGTCCCCCCAGTCTTCCCTCTTGGACAGTGCTCCAACTTAGTCTGTAGCTTGAATCATGTCAACTGGATTTCTATTTTCTCAGTGGAAACGTTTCGCTCCTTATCCAAGGAGCTTCTTCAGTCTGAGCAAAGGATTCCCTTACTAACTTTGCTCAGACTGAAGAAGCTCCTTGGATAAGGAGCGAAACGTTTCCACTGAGAAAATAGAAATCCAGTTGACATGATTCAAGCTACAGACAATTCCACCTGGATGACTGAGAACCTTCATAGACATGCTCCAACTTAGCTTCCCAATCAGTGTTAATTGTAACTTGTGCCTTCTGGAATGACAGACTGTTAGTTCTTGCTGTCCAGTCTTAGTGTCATTATTTAAACTAGAGCAGGCATGCACAGCCCGTAGAGGGGAAAGAGCCAGATTCATACCATAAAAATAATTGTGGGCCACTAAGTGTGCCGATCAGCTGTTTGGTGGCTAGTGGAGCTGCAGCAACGTTGGAGCTAGCAGTGGCCATGAAGTCTGGAGGCACTGGAGTCCTTGGCAGTGTGTCCCTCAGGGCAGAAATGGCTGTGAAAACCTAGGCGGTGGTGGCTCCTTCCAGTCGGCGGCAACATTTGTCAGCAGTGGCTTATTTTTCAAAAAACACTGGCAGGGTGAACAAGGCTGCTTGACAGACTGTATGTTGTGCAGGCGGGGTTTAGAGCATGACCACCAATTTGCCATTGTTGGACTATGGTCACTACTAGCTAGGACAACAAAAGGGAAGACGTATGCTTAGTTGGAGACAGGAGCATGTGATCTCACAGTTCATTTAAAATCTTTTAAACCATGATATATTCACTTCTGTCTGCAATAATGCAAATTTTTACACATTTGTTTTACATAGCTAGAAAAGGGTATAAATATTTCTTGTATCTGACGTTATTTTCCATTTTGCCCTTAAATAAACTTCTTAGATTTGTTTAAGAATATTACATTTCACCTTTAGAATTTAATATTCTGATCTCAAGTCCACTTTAAGCGTTATGGCTTACATTTCAGCTATTTTGACTAATAATATTCAGTAGCAGCAAAAGGGTTTGAAGGGCCCAATTTTTAATTAATGTGTCTATGTATGTGTGTGAGAGAAAGAGACTGCTGCCATTTCCTGATCCTGAGTTTTTGGATAGCCTATCTATCTACCATAGCTTTCCCTACATATATTATCAATATGAACATCTTGGTAGTTAATTCTTGCCCATTTGTTTTTCAAATAATCAAGGTGGGAAGTATATCAATTCCATGGGACCAGTTCACAGTTCTGTCTAGCTAGGGTCTGATCCTCATCTTTATTTTTGTTTGCATCAATTAAAATGGATGGAATTTCCTTTAGAATCAGAAAGTGATGGTCTGAAATACTTTTACTTAGACATATCAGATAAATCAGTAAGTACAAAGACTTTAAACATTCAGCCATGAGTGCTCCTTGGAGTCTCCAATTCTGTAGTTTTTATTCAAGACTGCATAATAATACTACATGTGGCTTTTCTTAGCTATACTTGTTGGGGGATACTCAGATCTCTATTCTCAACATTCTTGTAACCTTTTTGTATGTTTATAATTGACACAACACCAAACATTATTTCCTAGGTCTGTTGGCTCAAGCTTGGCTATTATGTTGATCTTCCTTCTTCAGGAAGTTTAAGTCCTACTGCTACTGTGGACAAACTGTTGTTCAAAAGAATCTGGAGATGGCATCTGCTTATATTAAGAAAAATCACAGACCATATATACATCCAATAGCCCCATGTAATGCTATAAGCCAGTTTTCAGTATTGATTAAAAACTCTTTCCAATGTTGTTTTAAGCCTTCACTGTTTCTAGTGAAGTAACTAGGAATTCTTGTGCTACTTTGGTATTGTAGACTTGCACTTCAGATTGTTGCAAGTAAAACTTTAGTGAGCTGACCTAATGTTTTTTCTACCAATGGTAAGGGTCCTTGACGAAGTTCCATTCAGAATGCTCCCTTCAGAGGAAGATATACAGTATATCTTCTGAATGTACAAGTAGGTATCGCTTAAGCAAAGACTGAGGAACTACTAGGTACAATAAGCAAGGCTTCAAATATTACCAGGTCAATTTCAAGTACGTTGGCTCTGAAGACGGTCTTTCAGTGCTCACTGGAACTTAATCTCAGGCAAGTATATGTAAGCTGAAGCCACTGAGAAGCAGAAGGAGTTTATAGAAAGGGGCATGAGTATTCTCTTTAATATCTAGTCTGGAATGTTCCTATCTTATATGTAAAGTAAAAAAATACAACATTATCTTTGAGATTTGTACATCTTATAGGCATTGTGATATAAAGAAAGAATTTATTCATGCAGAGTTCTTTGGGCATGATAGATAACTGCAGAAACAGCACTTGATTATATACGTACTTGAAATACCTATAGGAATTTAGAGGAAAGGTAGAAGGATATTTTTTTTGAAAACCGAAAACCTGTCTTGGAACAAATGTAGGTGTAAATTAGGTATAAAGAAAAAATGTTTGCGGGAGAACATGTGGACTGTGGGACTGTCTCTTCAATCTAAGTTTATGAAGAAGTAGGATTGTTTAGGTCATTTATTTTAAAATGAGTGATAATTTAAGAGAATGATACGACTATTAAGTCAATTAGGTTGAAGCTGATCAACTGGCAACTTTTTCAGAGTTGGTTCATTCAATGGTTGTGGCAAAACCAGAAGAACTTAAATGTATTAAATAAATGTATTTTGATATAAGGCTCTGTTAAAATACATTAAAAACAACAAATTTCTCTATAAAGTTCTGTATAAGATAGTTTAATATAGACTATTGAAATCTTTTAAGTTCTTCTTTGCATAGTTTATGATTCTGTAGAAATGATTACTCATTCATTATCTGGATGATTTGGAAGAGTTTTGCTTTTACACAGCTTCTTAACACTTCTCTTGAATGAGATTGTAATTAAAGCATCTTTAACTGTTGCAAAGGGTAACTCCAAATCTTCCATATGACAAATCTGAAATCAGTTTTAAGGTCTAGATTACCCATAATATCAATTTAGCATGACAAAAAGAATCAACATACAATTATCAATAAGTAGTGTAATAAGAATGTTTGAACGAATGCAATAATGGTACACGTTATGTCTAATCTATTATATATTGAATCCAAACAATCCAATTAATTAAAGGTACTAAGTGTGAATATTCCAAAAACGCTCAGGAAGGAGAATTTATACTGAGTGAAGCCATCCAAAACTTAGTACTGGTCAGAAGATACGCATAATTCAAAATTGGAACAAACCCCCCTCTTTAACTGACAACTGCATCGTTTTCATTGATATTTTCAGAACAAAAGAACCCCAGCAAAAGTTTATTGATTTTAATGGAAATTTATGGAAATTTTGTACTGAGTTTTTGAAAATATTTTCCAGAGATAGAGTAGGAAAAATATGAAGTAAAAATTTAAAGTAACATTTAATATTTTGAGAATGTTGTTGTACCCCAAAGGGTAAGGTTAGATATATCTATCTATTAATATCCAAATAAATATTTTTATATATTATTAATATTTAATGTAATAATTTGAAAATCATTACATGGAATAGAAATACCTAAATAGTTAATAAATTCAGTATATTTAAGAACATTATAATTACTTAATGTTTTGATGAACAAATTACTGCCTATTGGCATCAATTCCAACTTTGACCAACAACTCACCCAGTTAGTCAAGTGCATCAAGACTGGAATGGAAATACCAAGTTCAGAAATAAACAATAACATATCAACATATAAAACTAACTTGTATTATAATGAATTGTGAGAAAAACCACACATATGAAATCTTTGATTTTATCCATAGAGACCTGGAAAGTGGACATGTACAGCCTGTTGGGATGTGATATTCCCTGGCCGAGTCACTTGTAACAACTTTTATGAGAATTGATAAAGTCAGACAGCTGGATAGAAGAGCTTAAATATGCTAAACTTAAACATACAATTGGGGACATAAATAACTGCATTCCTGCTTTCATGTTTATTATACATTTGCAACACAACCATATTTGGAATAACTATTCTAATATTTGAATGCAACATGATTGGACTTGAGCTATTATGTTTTGAAGAAAAAAAATAGAGGAAACTGAAAGTTTCATATGGCCATTATCCATGTCTTATCCATCCATGACATAAATGTGTACTTTCAGAAGAAAATAGGAATAGTCTGGTGACCAACACATAGGAGCTGAGAAGATTAATTCAGATATTATTTTGGGTGGAACAATTTTGATTTTGAGCAAGCCTCACCCTTCCTCTTCATTTGCACTGGGTCATTGGAAAGAAACATGTGGCTAGGCATATGGCAAGTGAATTTCTTCCCCTAAGCTGAGAAATTTCCAAAAAATTGGAAATGAGTTCAGAACACTGGCAAAAAGTATTAAATGATTTTAAAAATCAAAATCAAGAACAATTATAGCCGGCCTGGGTGTGCCATAAAGCACTATTGCATATATGGTCTGGTGTCTATCTTGGATTTTATTTTGTTATCCTGTACTGTACAAGTGTAGTTGCTGAGTTTATAAAGAGCTTTATGGCTGCATTTCTATATACATCACCTACCTCTGGCTGGATATTATGCTAGTTAAACCATCAGGATTTTTATAGCTCTGTAGGTGAAAGGCTACCAAGCCCAGCTCCTTTTCTTGGTCAGAATTCTCTCTCTCTTTCTTTCTTTGTCTCCTGCTTTTTCTACCTCCCTTCTCATATGATTTCTTCTATGAGATGTTTTAATTTCCTCTTCCTGAATTCAGTAAAAGAATATTTCTCTGTGAGACACGGTCTGTGTCTTTGGAATATGCTTGTAAATGTAACTTCAAACTTCCCTGTTGCAGATTTGCTTTAAATTCTCTAAGAAGCCATGGTAATTCTGTAATTTAAAATTTTGTCATGTTAATGTTAAAACCTTAGTTGAATTTCATTTACTATCATTCCTAACTTCATTCCTATCCTAAACTATGGGCTTGATGTAGATTACTTTTTTTTTTACTTTCACACATTAACAACTGTAATTTAATGGCTGTTGTGGGTCTTCCGGGCTGTGTGGCCGTGTTCTGGAAGTTGTGGTTCCTAACGTTTCGCCAGCATCTGTGGCCAGCATCTTCAGAGGGCAGGAGCACAGACAGAAGCTCAGAGATTTTGCTTCTATCTGTGCTCCTGCCCTCTGAAGATGCTGGCCACAGATGCTGGCAAAACGTTAGGAACCACAACTTCCAGAACACGGCCACACAGCCCGGAAGACCCACAACAGCCATCGAACTCCGGCCGTGAAAGCCTTCGACAATACAAATTGTAATTTACCTTAGGCTCAAAAGCAGTGACTTGCTGTGGCCAATACATCCATGGCTCCATATTCCAAGCATATATAAGAGCAGAAGCCTGTGGGCAGTAAAAGCAGGACCTTGGCTGTTGGAACTGCCTATACTGAAATAGGCCAAATGCTCCTGAAAGAGCATGCGCTCTAGTACCAGCAGGCTGGATTATAATGGTAATCTTCATGCATATATTTTAATGTTATTATGTTATGAAGCAATATGGCAAACAAAAGTATATTCTGTGAAACGTTACAAATAACCAATCCAGATGTGCAAAGATATGCTTGTTTTTGTTGAGAAATAGCAAAGTATATTACATGGAATGGGGCATAGATTTTTAATAAGACGTGTCTTTTGCAAAATGGTATGAGCATAAAATGAGCATAAAATGAGATATAAGAAACTATTAAAGGGAAAGAAGAACAAATATGCCCAGGAATCCTGGGCAGAGATTCAGCAGGCCATAACAAACAAAAATCATAGGTTACTTTAGCTTCTAATATCAAAAACTAAAGTTAACATGAAGCCAGAAAATGATATTAATTCACTTCCCCCTGACACCTGTAACAGGCATTTTCAAAGTATATTTTCACTTACCCAGGATTGCCTCTCAGACATTCTGGTATTACAGGACCCTATTCCAGAGTGGCCACTAGTAACCCAGGTGGAAATACCAAAACTAATTGCACAACAACAACAAAATAATAATAATAAAGCTCCTGGTTCAGACTTAATTCCTCTGGAATCCTTAAAGTTAAATCCATCATTGTGGACTTCAGTGTTAGCTCCATTTTTCACCACTATAAACTCCTCTGTGGCAATTCCTAAAAACTGGCTCAACATTAGAGCTTCTGCTTTCTGGCCAATAATTGGCTGACGCGCTGAAACTTTAGAGTGCTCTCAGTTTACCTTTGCAATTCATGGAATAGAGTAGGGTGAGTTTAAGGAGCACGCCAAGACATTGTGCTATTTGAAATACCTTTTCGTAGGGAAATAGAGGGTTAAAAAGTAACCTTTCTACTGACCCAGCCTCTGTTTTCTCATATTTTTCTTGTGCTCTGACTGTAGCCAAGATTTGGCAAAGGATATTCTTGCCATTAGCTTTTTGAAAGACTAAGTTCTGCAATTAATTTCCCGCATTCTATTGTCTCAAAAAGGTTGGTCAATTGAAAGAATAATTAACCTTCTGGACTCGATTTCCAGCACACGCTGCAGGGCTGAGCAGCACGCTGGGCGTAGACTGGCGGTCGCCAGGCCTGGATTTCATTAGGAAGGAAATGGGACTTAATGGCATGTCAGTTGGAAACGTTTTCCTACATAAATATACACACATTTGCATTCACCTTTTTGATCCCATTTTTGTATATAAATCAGATTTTGGAAACATATTTATATAAAAAAAAAACACCCCGCTTGCATTGGTACATGCTTGTGTGTCCATCTAAGTGTGCAGATATACATGTTCCGGAGTGACACAAATTCCTGTGTAAATTATTTCACTGTACATATTTCAAACGTTTTCTAGAAAGCTTATCATTAAATCAAACCCTAATCATTGTTTTAAAATAAAGTAATTACAGTAAAAGGGCTGCTAATCACACAGTAAATATTGATAAAATCAGTAGAACGCCAAGTATCAAGTGATGGCCTTGGCAAAGAACAATGACAACAGAAGGTGTTGCACATATGGCAGAGGAGAAATCTTTCTTGCAGAAGGGTTAGAACGAAAAGAAGCATGTGTCTATACCATCAACATATGGTACACAGCAGGGCTTCCTCAACAATGCAATTTTGGGACCACTGAGAATAGTAAATGAGTTTGTATAATTCTGCCCCGCTGAAATAAATTAATGCTTTTGTTGGGTTTAGGCTTAGGCAAGAAACATATATACTTCTTTAATAATTAAATTTTAAACTGTATATCAAATAAAATCATGATAGAACTGTGCACTTGTAAAAAATAAAAAGGATATTGAACTTCACGAACAGATACACTCCAAAGAATGCGGATGTACTGCTAGGTACCATGATGGAAGTGTTGCTAGAAGCATCCTAGTATTTCCAAAAGAAGCTGAACCCAACTATCAGTGGTCATATAATCAGTAGGTGTCAGGTGTTATACTCTGCAGAAAATAAGAATTTGGGCCATTATAATTGCATTAAAAATCTCAAGACATGAAATACATTTAAAATGCATTTGTGCCATGAATAACATCTTCTTTGATGACCACTGTGATCTAATGGTGTAAAGTGAGAGGCAGTTTTTTGCGGGCTGAGCTATTTCCAAGTTCTCAAAGATGCTTATATTTAAACCAAGATATTTGTCTTGGTAATCTGATTTGGTAGTAATCAGCAGTTCCCAAAGCATAGGGAATATATTCATTGCCTGGTGTTTGTGTCAACAGGTGTGCTGCTGTGTTCTGAACCAGTTGCAACATCTTGGACCAACCTCAAAGACTGAAAGACTCACATAAAGAGAAGTCTCTGGATTGTGGTGGGGTAGAAATGTGGTCAATAAATAAATAAATACTCCTGTTAAAATATTATCAGTGGTTATCCATTAATATATTTTTGGATATCTTTCTCCAGGAAAGGCCAAAACTGACCTATTATAGAATACGTTGCAGAATCCCCCTGCATCTTCATAGAAGGAATTGGTCATCTCTGAGAGTCTAATCCCAACCGGGACTAGTAAATCCCTAGTTACTGGACCTGGGAATCTTTCAGCCATAGAGTCAGAAGATTCATAAGGAATATAATGTGTCAAAGGTTGTGGAGGAGGAGGAGGAGGAGGAGGAGGAGGAGGAGGAGGAGGAGGAGGAGGAGGTGGTAGTAGTAGTAGTAGTAGAATCATTGCAGGATATACAGTAAGCTGTTCCAAGTAAAGCTGCCTTTCGCAGAACACGGCCACACAGCCCGGAAGACCCACAACAGCCAACTGCCTTTCGCAATTGACTGATGGTGATTTTGTCAATGGTGTTTTGACAATGGTGTTCAAGTGGTGCTCCAGATGTTTTGGAATTGCACCCAAAGGGCATGTTACTATTGGTACTATCTTTGCTTTCTTTTGCCACAGTTGTTCTACTTCTATTATTAAACAACATCTGCCTATCCCAGGTCCTTAGGAAGGACTCAATAGGTGGACAAAATGCCAAATCCAGTCTAAACATCTGGATGACTGTGCAACCAACCGTAATAAATTAAATGTATATGCCGCCCGACTCCCAGTGACTCTGAGCGGCTTACAATATAACAAAAATAATAAGCAAGTGTCCCCCCCCCCTGAAAAACAGCACGAGATGGAAGAACAACAATGGCAAAGAAAATAAACCCAGAAGGGAACAGAAAGGAAGAAAGGGGCACCAGTCATCCTCTCCATTCCAGAGGGCAGCCGCTGCCATAGAGAAGGTACACTTCTGGTGCCCCGATAGGTGGCATTGTTTAATCAATGGAACCTGGAACATGCCAACCCTGCCAGATCGAACTGGTCAGACAGATGCTATGAGAGATAGGTGGTCCCTCAAGTAACCAGGCTTATGTCATATAGGGCTTTATAGGTAGCAACCAGTACCTTGAATCGCACCCGGAAGCAAACTCGCAATCAGTGCAACTTGCAAAGCAGTTTGACCATTGGAATGTGTCAGTTGTTAAAAGATGCAACTGAAGAGACATTGTGTTGTGATGCGGTTGTGAAGCTTTAAACGAGCTGCAGAGCTTGGAAACAGAATCACCCTGTAAGCTAGAAGAAAAAAAAATGGTTGAGAGTAGAGGAACGGTGTTGTATTGCATCTGTTCTAATTGTGCAGGATTTTTCTGCATTGGCATTTAGTGAAATCTGCTTTGAGGACAAAGCCATTTAGTCCTTTCAGTATTTGTGATTTTAAAAAAGGAAATTAAACATTTAAGGTATTTAACCTATTTTAATTTGCTATTTGAAAACTGTTTGCTTATTCTCTTTTGTAAATAATTTCCTAAATCAACACTGGACTCTGGAAAGACCATCTCCAATTGTGGTATTCCATCTGCAGTTGTGGTATTGGTTCCATCCCGTTGTCACTGAACTAGCTTATTCAGCTTATTATTATCCTATGCAGTTCACTGGGTCATTGTTAGTTGATATATCTCTATAAAATGTATTAGGAATACTTAGATCCAAGCCTCTAAGATAAAAAGAAGTACAGATTTTTGTTAGCAGTAGGATTACCAGTTTGGTACGTTGCCCTCAGATATGCAAGAGATATCCATATATCTCTTGGAGAGCCAGTTTGGTATAGTGGTTAAGGCAACGGGCTAGAAACCAGGAGTCTGTGAGTTCTAGTCCCGCCTTAGGCATGCATCACTCTCTCTCAGCCCTGGGAAGGAGCCAATAGGAAACCAGGAGACTGAGAGTTCTAGTCCCGCCTTAGGCATGAAAGCCGGCTGGGGGACCTTGGGTCAGTCACTCTCTCTCAGCCCAAATCACCTCACAGGGTTGTTGTTGTGGGGAAAATAGGAGGAGGAAGGAGTATTATGTATGTTCACCGCCTTGAGTTATTTATAAAAATAATAAAGGCAGGATAAAAATTAAATAAATAAATAAATAAATAAATAATATCAATACATTCATTCATTACTATGCTATCACTCTATTCATTCACAGAGATAATTTTACTTTTTTTCTAACAAAAAAAATGTATAAGAATCACATTTATAAGATGCACTGTCCTGAGAACAAAAGGTCACTGATTATATGTTTGTGGCCCAGACCCATCAAATGCCTTCTCATATTTTATAATCCCATCACTTATGGCAATATATTTCTAATAAGCATTAATACCTCTGTATATACATATATTTTGTTTATTTATCAACAAGAACCTCTTATTGTACATTAATTTAAATTAATTTAAATCCATCATTCTTTAAACTGAATATGTATAATTGTTTTTAACTTGTTAAAGATTTATTTATTTATTTATCAAATTTTGCCATCTCCCCCCCAAGGGGGGACTCTGGGCGGTTTACAATAAAAATAAAACATTAAAATATAGTAATGCATACATAATATCAAATACAAATGTAAATATAGAATAAATATAGAAATATAGAACAAAAAAATAAAATAAAATCCAGATGGCAATGACAGTTTTAATGCCACTCATGCATATCTAAGGCCATCTTAGGGTGCCAGCCATCCCCAGGAGTGGCTGTTTCCCCTCCTGCCCCAAGCGAACTGGCAAAACCAGGTCTTCAGTTGTTTTCGGAAGGCCATAAGAGATGGGGCCTGTCATACCTCTGGGGGAAGGATATTCCAGAGGGTGGGAACTGCTGCAGGGAAGGCCCGTTTCCTGGACCCCGTCAGATGAAATTCTCTTACAGACAGGGTCCGCAACATACCTGATGAACAAAATGATGATGCAATGATTGATTGACTATATGCCATCAAGTTGGTGTCAACCCTTAGCGACCACATAGACAGATTTTCTCAATGACAGGCTGTCCACAGCCTGGTCCTTCAGGTCTTCCAATTATGCACTCATTGCCACTGTAATTGAATCCATCCACCTTGCTGCTGGTCATCCTCTTCTAGTCTTTTCTTCCATCTTTCCCAGCATTATAAGCTTCTCAATGTGGCCAGAATATGCTAATTTGAGTCTGGTCATTTGTGCCTGGAGTGAGAACTTTGGGTTGACTTGTTTGATGATCCATTTATTGTTTCCTTGGCTACCCCATGGAGGACTTTCAGGAGTCTTATGCAACATCAACGTTCAGAAGCATCAATACTCTTTGTATCCTGCTTTTTCAAAGTCCAATTAACTTTCATAGAGTGTCACAGAAAAAAACATTGCCTGCATGATTCTGATCTTTGTGAGTGTAGACATGTCATGGCATTTGAATATCCTTTCCAAGGTTTGATTGCTTCTCTACCGAGTGCTAGTATTTCTTGATTGCTGATTCCTTTACTGTTAAGAAGCAATGATTAGAGGCTGTGGATTTCTTGCACCAAAGACTTTTCATGTGAGTGCACACATACAAATGTCTTCTCTTGCAGCCTGACCAAGATATGACAGTGAAATAAAATCTTTCCCATTGGCTAATGGTCAAATTAGCCAAAAAAATAACCTTACAATTTCTACAATTCTTTGAGCAATTGAGATACCATACAGTGACTGGATTTGCAAATATGGTACTTTATATTATTTATTTATCATATTTATATCCCATCCATCTCCCTCACAAGGAGGGACCCTGGGCGGTTTTATAGGCAAAGTAAGGTGATATACAAATTTTAAATGTCTAAAGCATTACATATGGTTTTGTAGTACACTGTAGCCCAATTTAAAAAAAAAACAAGTTTGCACTATTTTAAGCTTTTGGATTTAGAAAAAAATATGTGTTAGAAGGGATTAGTTCAGGACAGAGTGTTATAACTGTATGTATGGTGTGCAGGATGTAAGTACTGTAGAGGTTTTCTGTCCTCCTTCATGATGGTGGACCTTGAGACATTCTGTGACAGTGAGGGGTGAGGGATTCAAGAGAGATGAATTGTTCAATTTTCTTTTCAACAGACATTGTTTTCAATGTAGCACATGCTTAAATCAGGAAATGATTGAACACCACCAATTTAACAGATCTGATGGAGAAAGACAAGGCTATTAATTGTTGATACTATTGCTAAAGACTACTGCTTCTGTATCAGTGACAGCATGCCTCTCATTACCACTAACTGGGGAACATGAACATTCATGTCTTTTTCATGTGTTTTTGTGGCTGATTATTACAGGATCAGAATGCTGAATTAGATCAGATCCAGTAGGCATTTCTTATATTCATTCATTTGATTCCCTTTTGCAATTTTCATTTTTGCACATTTCTTCCTTCTATGGATTTTATATATTTTATCCCGCATTCTTCCAAGAAACTCATATAACCTATTGGATATTCTCTCTTCAATTTTATCTTCATAGCAACTCTATGAGTTAGCTCAGTTTAGGTTAAACAGTGAGCTTTGTTATTGAGTGAGGATTTGAAGATGCGTCTCCACAGTCCATCTAGGATTTTGACCATTGCAGGCATCACAGAAGAAAATGGGCAGCAGAATTGCAAAACCAAGAGGGATTAGGAAGCAAACGGGGTGTAATAGGAGGTATCTTATGCTGCCTGGTTCCTATTTTGCACCCAGTACAATCTACTAATATAGGACAGGAGTTGATCAATTATGCCTGCGTGTGCAAACCAGTTTTTGGTTCTCAACACATAATGCCATTTCTCTTTTTGAATAACTAACTCAGAACAGCCAGCTGAATTTGTTGACACATCTCAGAAAGATTGCTCAGATAAATGTACTGAATCTAAAACAAAGGCTGAAAGCATGAAATCCCTAACAGGGGTTTAGATCAAAGATAACATAATAGTACACAGAGCACTCAGAGATGTTGGGATCCTTTCCAAAACCACGTAACATTCATATTCGTCAGTGTTGCAGACAGCGTTCTGGGGGTTGAGGAGCTGACAAGATCTTGATTCCTGGATCTGTTCTGGTCTTCTGTACTGTAACCCTACATTGTTTCCAGTACCATGTCAGTACCCTGCTTTGATATCATGCCCTCAGCTTGAGCATAGTTGCATGTATCTAAGAATGAAATCTAAAGAACATATGCTTGTAAAAAGGAGGAAAAGTCCTTGCACTCCCTGGTAGTGATCTGTTATAATGGTGCTTGCTTGGATCTCCCATATCTGTTGTGCTTCCTTGAAAAGTAAGATTAGTTATGGGGAACCAAAGAGAATGATGTGGCTCTGTGAGAAGCAGGGATTTAACAAAAAATTGACAACCATGGTATTCCTTATGAGCAATTTGCAAGCTTGTTGACTGAGCACATAATGGCTGGCTATTGTTTGGGACAGCTGTGACTACTTTGTGACAGGAGTGTGCTCTCTAAAAAGAGTGCTTTAACTTTGTGACAGCCCCTTAGAGCACAGAAAGAGTTGTTTGTGGCCATTCTCATCTACTGCTCCAGAATTGCCTCTTCTCCCATTACTAAATACTTATGTGGTGTCATTTAAAGGCATTTAAACTCAAAATGTGACCATTAAAAAATCCGAGTTGAGAACTGGGAAACTTAGTATTTAAAATTCAAGAGAAAATATACAATTTTTCTGTTTCTGGGGATAAGCTCATCAACTGCTGTGAGTTACCTGAACAACATGAATAAGTTTGATGCATTATTATGCATATGGTGCTACAAAGAAGGACAGAGATGAAGGAAGTTTTAATGTATGGTGTTTGGTTGGCTCCAGTGGAGTTATCATTGATTGGCAATCCCGTAGAACCTGGACCCTGCTCTTAATTGCTATGGTGCCTTTGCTTTAAGAGTATCTGCTACTTCCATCCTCTTGCACATCAATTCCATTTTACTGCTTGACTGCTCTGCAGGGCAATCAGAGTTGTTTGCAGAGACATGTAGCACAGTCCTTATTTCATGCCTGAACACAATGTGAACTGTAATTTATTTAATGCTATCTAGTATTGTATTTGACACAAACTTGCAAGATGATGCTGTCAAGGTGATACGTGCCATATGCCAGCAAATTTGGAAAACACAAGAATGGCCATCAGATTGGAAAAAATCAACTTATATCCCCATACCAAAAAAGGGAAACACTAAAGAATGTTCAAACTGTCAAACAGTGGCAATTATTTCACATGCCAGTAAGGTAATGCTCAAGATCCTGCAAGGTAGACTCCAGCAATTCATGGAGCGAGAATTGCCAGATGTACAAGCTGGGTTTAGAAAAGGCAGAGGAACTAGAGACCAAATTGCCAATATCCGCTGGATAATGGAGAAAGCCATGGAGTTTCAGAAAAACATCTATTTCTGTTTTATTGAGTATTCTAAAGCCGTTGACTGTGTGGATCATAACAAATTGTGGCAAGTTCTTGGTGGTATGGGGATACCAAGTCACTTGTCTGCCTCCTGAGGAATCTGTATAACGACCAAGTAGCAACGGTAAGAACAGAGCACGGAACAACGGACTGGTTTAAGAATGGGAAAGGAGTACGGCAGGGCTGTATACTCTCACCCTACCTATTCAACCTGTACGCAGAACATATCATGCGACGTGCTGGGCTTGATGAATCCAAGGCTGGAGTTAAAATTGCTGGAAGAAATATTAACAATCTCAGATATGCAGATGATACCACTTTGATGGCTGAAAGCGAGGAGGAGCTGAGGAGCCTTATGACAAAGGTGAAAGAAGAAAGTGCAAAAGCTGGGTTGCAGTTAAACCTCAAAAGAACCAAGACTATGGCAACCAGCTTGATTGATAACTGGCAAATAGAGGGAGAAAAAGTGGAGGCAGTGACAGACTTTGTATTTCTAGGCGCAAAGATTACTGCAGATGCTGACTGCAGCCAGGAAATCAGAAGATGTCTACTTCTTGGGAGGAGAGCAATGACAAATCTCAATAAAATAGCTAGGAGTAGAGACATCACACTGACAACAAAGTTCCACATAGTTAAAGCAATGGTATTCCCTGTAGTAACCTATGGCTGCGAGAGCTGGACCATAAGGAAGGCTGAGCGAAGTAAGATAGATGCTTTTGAACTGTGGTGTTGGAGGAAAATTCTGAGAGTGCCTTGGACTGCAAGAAGATCAAACCAGTCCATACTCCAGCAAATAAAGCCAGACTGCTCACTTGAGGGAATGATATTAAAGGCAAAACTGAAGTACTTCGGCCACATAATGACAAGACAGGATACCCTGGAGAAGATGCTGATGCTAGGGAAAGTGGAAGGCAAAAGGAAGAGGGGCCGACCAAGGGCAAGATGGCTGGATGATATTCTGGAGGTGACGGACTTGACCGTGGGGGAGCTGGACAGGAAGCTCTGGCGTGGGCTGGTCCATGAAGTCACAAAGAGTCGGAAGCGACTGAACGAATAAACAACATTGTATTTGACTTTATAGATGATAGGGTTTTGGTATAATGGCCAAGCATAAAGACGGAGTCAATCTTTAACCCAATCTTTGGATATTTTGGAAGGGATGGTGTAATGGAAGCTGCAGCCATACCTTATAAAAATCCCTTTAATTATGTGCTTGCTTTCTTGATGCAATGTTGTACAGAAGATCTTAAAGTTCTTTGAAAATGCTAATTAGAGGCTCCTTTTTCATATGTCTTGAAATCTTTAGTGTTTTAGGTGGGAGGCATTAATAGATAGGAATTCTATGAGCTGCAGTCCCAGTTCATCTGGAAGATGCGATGTTGGCAAAGGCTAATTTATAATTGTGCCTTTTTTGTCCATTTAATTTCATATGGCACTAAGTGCTAAAAGTTCTTTTGGACAACATTGGAAAATATAGCAGTGCTCATATTAACCAACTGCCAAATTTATTTTGTGTTTTTTAAAAGCAGGATTCTTTGCAAAAAAAATGGTTTTTGTGAGAAACACTTTCCTCTCTCTCCTTTTAGCACTATTAACTGGGGGAAAAAAGTATTGTTCTACACTGGTTTTCAGCAGATATGTTGTTAATACACAGCACCCAGAGCAAATTTTGGTAGTTGCTTAAATTTCCAAGTCATTGAGAAGCCAATTTCTTCAAAAAATTCTTATCATCATGCCCATTTTTACTTGTTGAATACTTGAGCAGTGATGTGAGGTGTGCAAAACATTCCACCATAAAAGTAGTCTGACATCAGAATACACTATTCCAAATGTTCCAGAAGATCACTCAGGATGGCCTATTACAGGATCAGAATGGCTTGTTTACGGGTTGAGCCACTTTTGGAACAATACAGCCAATGTTGGGGTCAGAATAATTTGTGACAGAACATTTTTATACCCTTATCAGTTTTTTTCCTTGCCATAGTTAAAACATTCAAAAAAACATATGATATAAAAGCACAGTGCCACCCTTAACATATTACAGTCTGTCTTAGTAAATATAGACAGTTCACAAAAAGACAATATCAATTCACCTGAGTAATCAACCTTTTTCTGGTATATGACTATCTGAATAACTTGGCCTAACTACCTGCATAATCTTTTTATCCAGAGTGGGATAAAAGCATGTGTATGTATACTAGGGACAACAGTTCCTCTTTGGTACACTTTCTAGTTCTTAAAAATTGTTGTCTAGTCTTGACCATATTTATTAGCAAATTTTGTCAGATTTAATGTTCTCCAAGCAACAACTTCTTTTATATAAATCCCTTTACCTTGCCTCCTCTTTCTCTGTAGTTCTAGTTATCAGGAGAAATGAGCTCCTTTTGAATTGCTGGGAATTGTATCACACCAACACTCTGAGTAAATATGACAGCCCAGCCAGATTCTCTGGTCATTGCAGCTTACCTCAAAGCAATAGAAGCTATTAATCAAACTAGGGTAATACAAGAAACCATAATGCCTCTTCAGCTAAGGAGGACACATTCCTGTGGCATAATCTTCTTTCCTTCTGGAGATGTGAGGACCTTCCTGTAAACCTCACACAGGTTTAGCTGCTGCTCTTTCTTTCATCAGGGTAGAATGACAGCTATGCGAGTTCATCAGGAGCACGTAACTCAAATCAGGTTCAGTCTCTTTCTCCTAAGTTAACATATTCTAAGGTAGAAGCCAGTGCTACTTTGACACTGAAAAACCTCTTGAGATGTTTATTATATCCCCAAACACAGCAATGTGTGGCTTTGAAATCCCTGCATTAAAGGTTTGTTGTCTTTTCAAACTGTGTTGAACTTTGAAAAAAAAATCTCATCTAGCCATCACAAATATCTAGTGATTTGGCTTCATATAAAAATTATTTGGAAAGAAATAGAATGTACATTTAATTAACTGGAACCCTGCCCCATCCAATATGATAGATTCTTCTGTTTTCAAAATATTATAGGTTCATCACCATTTTTGTAACATAATTTGGCTATAATTTTTTGAAAGAAAGTTATTAAAGCAAAAAAGAAAAAAATCAGCTTTTAAACTTAGGCAAAAATTCAGGCAATGAAGATATTTTGCATATTGTGGAATATAACTATGAAAGTTTTAGTATTTTGACAAGGAGAAAGTATACTGAGGATTCCTGACAACTCACATAAGGTCTTGAGCCAAGAACTTTACAAGATTTCTGAATAGATACAGCAGATTACGAAACCTGGGAAGGACGTTTACAGTACACTATATATAGGTAATGAAGGGAATCTGAAAAATTAGTGGCTTCTGATAAAAGCTGACATAATTTGCATTTCCAAAGACTAATGTGTAGAAGGGAATATACTCATCTTTTAGATTTAAAACTTCAGTGAATTTTTCATTCTCAGCTGAAGTTCAAAACAAATTTAATTTTAAAAGTTCTTATTAAAGGAAAAATCTGTGTACAAATTCCTTGGATAGCCGAGAGGACCAATAATTCAGTAGTAGAGGAAATTAAGCCTGAATGCTCATTAGAAGCAAGGATCATGAAACACAAACTATCACAGTTTAGATACAACATGAGGGCTGATGCAACTATGGAAAAGATAATGTTGGGCAAGATGGACAGAAGGAGGAGAACAAGCCAACAGTGCATGAAGAGGGTGGATAGAGTACTTCCAATAGAAGAGAACATCTGTAGCTCAGGGTTGAACTGTGGAATCCTTGGTGCTCTCTGAGCTTGGTTGTTTGCTTGCAGATGTTTCATTACGCGACTAGGTAACATCATCAGTGATCAGATAACATCGTCAGCATAGATAATGTTACCTAGTCAGGTAATGAAACATCTGCAAGCAAACAACCAAGCTCAGAGAGCACCAAGGACTCCATGGATAGAGTACTAGAAGCTACAGAATTGTATAATGTGGTGAGAGACAGGGCAGCTTGGACAGCTTTTATCCATAGAATCACCAGAAAATAGCTATGACTTGATGGAACATAATAACATGTTTATAAATGTTTACATTGAAATAATATATATTTAAAAATATACGTATATTTTATAAAAATTAATAAAACATAGCTACACGTTTTCTTGTGGATATTTAAATTACACGTTAATGTGTAGATCACACTATTTGAATGTATGCAAAACTGGGATGGAAATATTGTGATTTCTTAATCTAGCAAGCACAGGCAAAACAAATGTACAATTTAGGGTGGATTTACAAGTTCTGGGCAGGTTGCACACAGCCTTTCCATTCTGTAATTTTCCTGTTGTTTAATGCACACACCACTTGAAAGATCTATAATATTCTTAACTTTGATATTTTTCACCTGATACAACCTCTCTATTGCTCAGAGCACTTTTCCATTTAGTTCTGATTGACTCATGTATTTGGAAGCTACAATGTTCAATCTAAGTTTGTCTACGAAATAATGTTACCATTAAAATTTGAAAATTTTGATAGAATTTTTAACAAACTAAAATAGATGAATTAATCTAGTAATGACTGTAGAATTTGAGGCTGTTTAATTTAAGTCATATATTTTTCTTAATATTTGAATGTGTATCTTAAAATTATGCCTAAATAAAAATATAGCTGGATTACTTACATTGATCCCATCAGTTCTGAGGTATTTAGTAGGAGACATGGCCTGTGAAATTCTGAGGATCAAATCCAATAATGTCTGTCTGCCAAATGGACAGACTCATTCCATGAAATTTGCTAGATCCAGGTTTTAGGAATTATGAATGGGGTACAGGGTAGGAAAGAACAATTCTGCTGTACAATCCAAAATCTATTTGGAAATTATTGTATATCATTCTGAATGGACAACTTTAATTGAACTCTGTTTAATGCAAATTGATCAGTGTTACTGAGCAATTAATTACTTACATAATTCAGGCTATTATACATTAATATTTTTGTTGCAACTAAGAAATACAGTTAAAAATAAATTACAATATTTGTTTTAGATTTGCATATTAGGAAGTATCTCATTTCAGCTGGAATTCCTGTTTATTATCCTAAGTCTGCATTTTGTCCTGTTAGAGTACCTAACTCTGCATCTTTAAAGTCATAATGATTTTTAAACCCACTGGATGGTGTCAATTAAATGAAGAGTGTTGAAGTACACATTTATTTGTGAGTAAATATATCAATTTCCTATTGGAAATGGCAGACCAGCATATAAGGTTTCCATTTATCTCCTTTGCCCACTGAATTATTTTATAGGTAAATACCACAAATACCCTAAAAATAGCACAAGTTTTTAAAAGGAACAGTTAAAAAAACTGGAAGAGTATTGTACTCAGAATAGTTACATATTTTTTTGCTTTTATTTAAATGTAACTACTGAAAACAATATTATTTTTCCAGCATATTCATTAAGATTGTATTTTGTAGGCTGAATGAATATTCTGTTATCAACAAGAGGTCTTAAGAAATCTTTGTTTACAACAAAATTTGAAATATAATATATCTGATACCTGAACCTCAGCCCTGAATGTTGTGTTTTCTAGATACGAATCCCCTTAAATTTAGTTCATTGTTATGCACCCAAAAATGACATTGTGAAGAAACATTTTGGCACTCTGAAACTTCAAATTTTCAGTTTCAAACTTAAAACAAAAACGTGTAATTTAGAATTTGAATATATAACTAATTTAGCTTTGGCCTAAACGTAAAAAAAATTCAATTAATTTAATTCATACATTAGCATTGTTTAGGAGCTGACATCTACCCTTCTCCCCCCTGTGGCTCTAAGCTGGCATTAAAATAACGGAAGGCACACATCATTATTTGTGCTAGTCACTCTGCCTTCTAGATTTTATAGCTCTATCAAGCAGTAGCCACTGAATTCATTGGCCCTATAATTACATAGTTCCATAAGTAAAACTTACTTAGGAATTATCTGATTTGGCTTTGTTCTGAAAATACAACATTGCAGTATGCAATACTGTAAAACAGCTGTGATTAAATGCAAATCCAGCTCACAGAAATAGTTTTAAAATCTGCTGTCATTTCTCTGCTCTATTATGCTGTGCATTTTAAGCATAATAATAATTCCATGTTTGGAACTGGATACAATATATACTGTCAAAGAACTTTGTTTTAGTTATTGACCAGCCATACGTAACATGAAACACTGAAATAAAATAAGATTTATTTATTTATTTATTTATTTATTTATTTATCAAATTTATATGGCCGCCCAACTCACATATGGTGATTCTGGGCTGATTAAGAAATTAAAGTCCATAATACAAAAAAACCAATGAACTCCCACCCCACACAGTGGCAACAAACACACTCAGATAAAAGAAAAAATTGTTGTTTATTCGTTCAGTCGTTTCCGACTCTTCGTGACTTCATGGACCAATCCACGCCAGAGCCCTCTGTCGGCCGTCACCATCCCCAGCTCCCCAATGGTTGAGTCCGTCACCTCCAGAATACCATCCATCCATCTTGCCCTTGGTCGGCCCCTCTTCCTTTTGCCTTCCACTTTCCCTAGCATCAGCTTCTTCTCCAGGGTATCCTGTCTTCTCATTATGTGGCCAAAATACTTCAGTTTTGCCTTTAATATCATTCCCTCAAGTGAGCAGTCTGGCTTGATTTCCTGGAGTATGGACTGGTTTGATCTTCTTGCAGTCCAAGGCACTCTCAGAATTTTCCTCCAACACCACAGTTCAAAAGCATCTATCTTCCTTCGCTCAGCCTTCCTTATGGTCCAGCTCTCGCAGCCATAGGTTACTACAGGGAATAACCAAAGAAAAAATAAGATACTGTAAATAAAACAAAATGATATAAAAGCTGAGTTGACCACAACCAGCACAGGTAAAACTTTCTTAGTTGAGGGAAACCACTTTTAATATTGAGACTAATAGTAACACTAAGGCTTCAGTGAAAATACCTTTGTAAATACAGCTAGAAACAGATAAACAGAAGGATTAACAGTTGTTGTTGTTGTTGTTGTTGTTGTTGTTATTATTATTACTGAACTTGTTCCTAGTGCAGTCCTAGTGCAGTCCTGTCAAATCCTGCTGCCTGTTAAATGAAACTTGCTGATTTTATAAGAGAGTGTATTGCTCTGGTCAGCTAAAGGAAGCAGTAAAGCCTGAATATGGAGCTAATGAAGGTGTGATAAATTTGTTTCATAGATCGGAGTAGGATTGACAGTAAAGAAGCACATGGTCTGTTGGTTCAGCAGCTCCTGACTTACAGTGACAAAGGTGTTCATTATATGGGATTTTATTTATTTATCTATCAAATTTATATAGCCACCCAGCTCACACGAAGTGACTCTGGGCGGCATACAACAATAAAATAAAACAATACATATATAAAAACAATCTGCTAAATAATATAAAACAATCATTCTTAAAAATACAAACCATCAGGTAGAAGAGAGAATAAATTAATAATAGAGCCATCTTAGAATATCCGCGGTCCCCTGGGACCCCCAGGCCTGATAGCAAAGCCAGGTCAAGGGACTTACAGAACATTAGCAGGGATGCAGCTAACCTCACTTCTAAGGGAGAATGTTCCATAAGGCGGGTGCCACGGCAGAGAAGGCCTGCCTTCTGTGACCCACCAAGTGCAGTCCATGGCAGATGGGACCCAAAGCACGCCCTCTCTGCTCAGATCTAATGGGATGGGCAGATGTAATTGGGGAGAGGCAGTTCCTCAGATAACCCGGGCCCATGCCATGAAGGGCTTTAAAATCAGCACCTTGAATTGGACCCGGAAGCAAACTGGCAACTAGTGCAGTGCGGAGCAGAGGTTTAACATGTGCTGTTCTGGAAGCACCCATAACTGCCCGCACTGCTGCATTCTGCACCAGCTGAAGCTTCCAGATACTCTTCAAGGGCAGCCCCATGCAGAGCGCATTACACTAGTCCAAGGGTCGGAAATGGCGGCTCGCGAGCCAGATGTGGCTCTTTGGCCCCTTGAGTGTGGCTCTTCCGCAGCTGAACTCACCCCCGCCCCTTCCACGCAATTGGCCCCCGCCCGCAAACCCCGCCCCCTGGCTCTCGCACTGAGCGAGGCCCGGCGCGGCAGGGAGGCGCTGCTGGCCCGGGACGCGGCGCTGTCAGAGGCGGCGCAGGAGCGGCTGCAGGGGCTGCTGCGGCTGGAGATGGCACTGCTCCGCGGCATCCAGGTGCTGGGCGAGGGCGCGGGCCCGGGACGCGAGCGGCAGGGCGGCGCAGGGCGAAGAGCCGCCTGCTCTCCCCTTGGCCGCCTCCTGTCCGAGCCTGGCTCGGCTCCCCCGGCCGCCGCAGGGCTCGGGTTAGCGGGGGGAGAGGACGCCGAACGGCGGGGTGGGGGATTGATGGGGCGGGAGGGTACACCCGGAGGGCCTCCCGCGGCCGCTTCTCCAAGACGGGTTGCAGAGCGCGCGCTGCGCCCATGGGAACGCCTGGTCCCTCCGCTCCCTCCAGCTCCGCCACCAGCCCCAGGAGCGCCACCCGCCCTGTCCTGCCGCCCGGCAAACCTCCGCCGGCTCAGTCCCGCCACCGCCACCGCCCCGGCCAGGCCCCCTGCGCCGCCCTGCCGCTCGCGTCCCGGGCCTGTGCCCTCGCCCAGCACCTGGATGCCGCGGAGCAGCCGCTCCTGCGCCGCCTCCGACAGTGCCACGTCCCGGGCCAGCAGCGCCTCCCTGCCGCGCCGGGCCTCGCAGAGACGGGCCTGAAGGGGCGCAGAGGCCGGAGAGGGAGCCCCTCCATCTCCCCTTCTCTCCCTGCCTCGCCTGCCCGCAGGGAAGGAGGCGCGGGTCCCGCCCGGTGAAGAGGGCGCAGCCTTCCGCTCTCCCGCGCCCCAGGTTTTGAGCCAGGCAGAGCGGAGAAGTTGCCCGCGGCAGCCGCTCTAGGAGCAGCCAACCTCCGCCGCTGGTTCCCAGCGCTTCCCCTTGGACGGGGAGTTCCCTCCCACCGCCCCCCTCGGAGAGACGGGCCTGAAGGTGCGCAGAGGCCGGAGAGGGAGCTCCTCCGTCTCCCCTTCTCTCCCTGCCTCGCCCGCCCGCAGGGAAGGAGGCGCGGGTCCCGCCCGGTGGAGAGGAAGCAGCCTTCCGCTCTCCCGTGCCCGTCCTGCCAGCTGGAGGGTGGCAGCTCTTTCTCCACCACTCCCGGTGGGGCGGCCGGGCCGGGTTCGTGGTTTGATGACCCCCTTCTCGGCTTGTGGCTTTCGGAAACCTACACCATGCCCACCCAAACGGAAAGTGGGTCTAGGACCGACTTGTGAGCGCGGGTACTTGGACGGCTAGAGACGAGCTCTGCGATCGTGGCACGGAGGGACTGGACCCGACAGGCGGGGCAGCAGCTTAAGCGATGCAGAAGCCGTTCTCGATCCCGCGCTCCTTCCCCAAGGCCGGCCCCGAACTGAAAAGCCGCGGAGGAGGCAGGCATCCCCGGATGTACGAAGGCTAGGAGGCTGCACAAGCACGTGGCGATGGGAAGGGAGAGGGTCGGATCAGATCTAATTATGTGCATGGCTTCCCATTCGGCTCTCACCACCTCCCAGATGGAGCTGTAAAATATTTTAGCCGGAGGCTATGCCCCAACGAGAAAGCAGTCCTTCCTGCTTGAAGGTTGCGGAGCGAATCCGCGCTGAATTTGCATGACAGGGACGGTGGGGTGGGGAGGAAAGGGTAGGTGACCGCCCCCACCTCATGCAGATTTCACCCCGCCTTTCCCGAACCCCTTTGTGTTAATAGCTCTGGGCGGGGGGACGGGCCTGGCGCTCTGGATTTATATGCACATAGTCGAAAGATAATTCTTCTCCTTTTGCCCTGAAGAAGTCGGCGTGTATCCGGAGCTCTGCAGTACGATGCAGCCGCAGAGGATGGCGGCAAGAAGGACTGAGGAACGGGGGGAGGGAGGAGGGTACCCGAAGGGGGCTCCAATTTTGCAACGAAGAAAGAAGTCGTGGGCGAGATGGGGGAGTGCCGCTGGCTGCGCCCCCTCCCTCCGTGAGCCCTCCGTGAGTCCCCCGCCCCCTTCCACGTGATTGGCTCCCGCCCGCAAACCCCGCCCCCTTCCACGCGATTGGCCCCCGCCCGCAAACCCCGCCCCCTGGCTCTCGAGCATTTCAAAATGTGCACGAGCATGCCAAAATGGCTCCTGGGATAAAAAGTTTGCCGACCCCTGCACTAGTCCAATCTGGAGGTGACTAGGGCGTGAGTGACTGTGAGCAGAGCCTCCTGTTCTAGGAACAGGCGCAACTGACGCACAACATGAAGCTATGCAAAGGCCCTTCTAGCCATGACTGCCACCTGCTCCTCGAGCAGGAGCCATGAGTCCAAGAGGACCCACAGATTGCACACCAGGTCTATCTGGGGCAGTGCAACCCCATCCAGCACCAAAGATGGCATAGTCCTAGAGCTGGTAGGTCCCCAAACCCAAAACCACTCAGTCTTGCCAGGGTTCAGCTGAAGCCTTTTGTTCCCCATCCAGACCTTCACAGCCTCCAGGCACCAGGATAAGACATTCATGGCATCCCTTAATTTGCCAGGGACAGAGAGATATAATTGGGTATCTTCAGCATACTGATAATGCCTCACCCCATGGTGATGGATGAGCTCACCCAATGGCTTCATGTAGATGTTGAACAGGAGGGGGGAGAGCACCGAACCTTGCAGCACCCCGCATAGTAGGGGTCTAGGGTGGGACCTCTCCTCCCCAATCACAACCAATTGGAATCAGCCCTGGAGAAAGGAGGTGAACCAGCACAACACCATGCCACCCAGCCCCAATCCTTTCAGACGATCCGGAAAGATACCATGGTTGATGGTATTGAAGGCCTCAGACAGGCCAAGTAGGGCAAGGATGGATGCACAAGCTCCATCCCGCCCTCGCCAGAGATCATCTAAAAGCGTGACCAATGCCATTTCCATTGCATACCCAGGCCTGAATCCCGACTGAAAGGGATCCAGATAATCCGCTTCATCCAAGGTCCTCTGAAGCTGCTGCGCAACCACCTTCTCAATCACCTTCCCCAAAAGAGGGAGGTTAGAAACTGGATGAAAATTGTCCAGTATGGTGGGGTCCAGCAATGACTTCTTGAGTAGGGGGCGAACCAGAGCCTCTTTAAGAGGTAAAGTTGAGAAAGGGAATGTACCCGTCTATTGTGCCACCTGCCCTTATTCAAAGGCGTATCAGCAACTTGAAGCAAAATCCTGTGTCTCTGCAAAATTAGTTTCTCCTCCATGTCTTCTTTAACTGGAAATGTTTGTACAGTCCGTCCTGTCCATATATTTGTCAGACTTCCCGTATGAAATTGGCAAATATTTTCTGTACGGAGAAAAGTGTCTCATGATGACGTAACGCCAGGTGGCTAGATAACAAAAAGCCTTCCCATAACTTTGAATGGCTTTGTTTACATCTCATCATTAGATATGAAACTAGAAGGTACCACGTGACGTCTTGTTATGGCTAGTGCCCACACAAGCAATGGGACCTTCCCATGAGAACAATTCCCCCTGAAGCCTTCGTGGGAAGCCCTGGGAGAACAGGGAGGGGGAGATCACGTGCTTGCTTAGATGCAGCACTGCCACACAATGCTATGTGCTATGGCCTACACAAAGGCCTGGTGTGTGTCACACCTAACTTCCAGCCAATCAGAAAGATGGAAGAACTGAATATCTAACCATGAAAAATGGTGTTCTATGCTTCTTGATTTTTTGTGTCTTTTAGCCATGTAGTTCTTTACGTGTATTCTACTTCTGCGGACTGGGCAGTGCATAGTTATGCCTGGCTTTGGGTATAGGCCGTGGCATGAGCTCTGGCCCTGGGATCAATACATGGATCTCTGCTTATAAGTTTGTTTTTGTTTTTCCTTATTGCAATAATGTAACATTTGCATTTATTGCCTTAACTATATATACATTTATTGCCTTATGCTACAAGTAAACACTTTTAGCCCTAAACGCTGCACTCTTGTCTGGTTTATTCTCAAGCCTTGATTTTTTCCCTTTAAGCCAGCGTACATCCTATCAATATTAGAGGTAGGTTTTGAAACATATTAGTTGCTATCTGTTTCCTTAACTGATTTGAAAATATAGTTTTCCATTAAAGTCTTTAATTCATCTATTTTTTTTTATTGACATCCAAAAGCTATGGAAAATAGCAATGGCTGTTTCAACTGTTAAAAGGCAATTCTTAGCAACCAAATCCAGGTCCCCTTTAAAATTACTCCTAGCATAGACAATATCCTCCCCTCTATTTCCTATTAGAGCCTCATTTTCAGAGGAAGGGTAATCATCCACATCCCAGTCTAATGAGGAAAAAGAATTGTTAACGGAGGTTACAAGGGGAGAAAGGGAGACTTACATGCAGTGTCCATAAGCTGGAGTAAGTCCTTTATCTTTGGTTGCCTAGAAGTCATCGCAGCCTTGTCTTGTTTGGGATTTCTTCTTGACCGAGTCTGCGGTTTGTGCCTTCTTTTAATCTTTCTTTTCAGGTTCTTTTTTGTTCCTGCTTTATAATTTCACATCCTCAATTAGTATTTGAAATTGTGTACCAAAAAATATGTAAAAAAATACTCTAGGTTGATTTCTAATTATTAAAAAATTAAAAATAATTTAGATATTAATCTAATTACTAAAAGATAGAATAAAAATAGATGGGAGATTTGAATAAATGAACAAACATACTAAAACTACTTGAGTAGTTTAAAAAAGAAATAAAATAAATAAATAAATAAATAAATAAATAAATAAATAAAAGAACTAAAATGAATTAAAAAAATCAGGAGCTCATTAAAGAGCTGTCACTCTGTTGCCATCTTAAGTGGGAGTGTTTAAGAGGTAAAGGAACAATCCCCTCACTCAAAGAAGAATTAACCACCAGTAAAACCCACTCACATGACACCCCCCGGGCTGCTTTAACAAGTCAGGAGGGGCATGGATCTAAAGAGCAGGTAACTGAGTTTACAGTCCTAAGGACCCTGTCCACTTCCTCAGGTCCAACAGGTTCAAACAGTTCCTAGATAATTGGGCAAGACTCCTCCACAGGCATTTTCTCTGGACCTGTAGAAAGGCCAATGTCCAACTGCGAGCGAATCTGAGTGACTTTGTCTGATAAATAGTGAACAAATTCCTCTGCACGCCCCTGCAAGAGGTTCTCCAAGCCCGCTTTACCCAAGAGGGCTGGTGTCACCTGAAATAGGGCTATGGGGCGGCTATCTGCATATGCAATAAGGGTGAAATATTGGCGTTTCTCCATCCTTGCTGCCACAAGGTAGGCCTTAATAGCTGCTCTAACCCGTGTTTGGTCGGGTTCGTCCTTCATTGAGCGCCAGTGACACTCCAGACGTCTCTTCTCTCATTTCATCTCCCTCAAGTCCTCTCTGAACCACAGAGAGTGACGGGATCCCCGAGAGGGGAGAAGTCGCATGGGCACTATCCGATCCAAAGCCTCAGCTGCCCCCTTATTCCAAGCGGTGACCAAGGCTTCGGATGGACTGTGCAGCAGACCAGGAGGAACAGTCCCCAGCTCCCTCTGAAACCCATCCGGGTCCATCAGTTGCTGAGGGCAGACCAATTAAATGGGTCCAGCCTCCCTGCAATGGATACTGGCACTAGAGAATTCCATGGAAATTAGGGCATGATCTGACCATGACAAGGGAGACACCAAAAGTTTCCCCAATTTCAGATCACATAGCTGCTGCTCTGACAGGAACACCAGATCTGGTGTGTAAACACTGTCCGGTGTCGGGCTCTGGATGATATGGGATAGGCTCCCAAGCCGCCTCAAACCCCACTCTTAGAGAAGGCAGATTGAAGTCACCCAGAACCACCCAGAACTGCAGTTTTTAGGACATTACAGTTTTGAATATCAGCTCTTTGGAATTTTGGTGTGGTGATCAGATTAAGATGTATCCCAGGTTTATGACCAATAACTTGGTTGGCTAAGAAAACTTCAGTAGGAATTAGGCTGTGCTTAATTTGATCCTCCAGATCAAATATTCATTGTCTGAGGTTCTTCCTGGCCAAGTCATACCCTATTGTCATTAGTGCAAGAGGAGAGAAGCCATAATGGGGCAGCTTCTCCTCCATCCCTTTTCTCCATTTCAAGTTAAAGGGGTCAGGTAACGTGTATGGGGCTAAGCCTACAGGGAAAAAAATAAGCCTTAGCCAAAATTAAAAAATGCTAATCCATGTGCTGGCTTCTACTTGACATAGTCCGTCTTCCATACGAAGAACAGGCACACACCGACACACTTGAAGAATATTTCTTAGAAACTTGGACTAAGCAGACACAAACTTTGAGAAGTTGGTATAAATACCAAATTACATTCAATAAAAGACTGCTCGTGCACCTTTGCTGAAAAGAGTTTTATTGCAACAGGAATGGACTGGGCTCCCCAAGAATGGTAAAATGACTGGATAGCTGATGCAGCTGTAGAGCCAAGATGCAGTCCTCCCTAACTCCCCTAAAAGTTAGAATTTCTTTGGTGAGTGCTGTTGGACATTGTAGCAAACCCTTAGATGTGAATTTTCATATAATTTTGACATAAGGAGAAATAATGTAGGTGGCAATCAGCTGATGTTGATAGTAATAGTACACCAGAGTTTCTCCCTTGGTATCAGGTTGAATGCAGATCTAAAATCAACAAACACTGCATATAAAGCTAGGTTAGGGGTGATGCAATATAAAGGCTGAATGTTAAATACACCATTCCCACCCAGAGTTCCCTGGTCTAGAGGAGATGGGCGGTGATACAAATTTAAATAGGTAGGTAGGTAGGCAGGTAGGCCTGGTCAGACAACAAACCATTGCTCTGCCAGAATATTTTCAGAATCCATGCAATCCACTAATTGTTCATACAGATTTCTGGCATACAACTTGCTGACTATCCTTAAGAGACTGATAGGTCTGTAATTTCGGGGCAGCCTTTTTTGTATATCGGTATTATTGTTGCCATCCCCCCAGTCTTTAAAGACACACATGATACAATCAATGAAAGAGAAAAGAGAAGCTAGGATTGGAGGCCCACCATTCCAGGTTGTTCCTGATTACTTCTGATGTTATGTAATCATACCCGGGGCCTTTACCAGGCTTGAATAAGTTACCAGTGGCCAGTCTGGGGAAGAGTCCATATCCAGCAATATATACTGTTAGGAAATAGTCTATCCAATTCTCATGACTTGCACTAGACATCCTTATCCTGAAAAAAAGAATTCCTATATCTCTGAAAGAGTCAGGTTTGAGCCTTTACAATAGTTCTTATTCCAACTTTAATGAGGGCAGACCTCAATTAAGATGCCATTTAAAAAAAAAGAATCTTCCAAAATTCCCATCAAACAGTCAGCCCTGTTTCCTCTGATAAGATCATTGCTATAACACCCCACACCCCACACACACCCAGGACCAAAAAAAAGGGAACTTAGAAAGTGTGACTTTTATCCACAGAAATCTTGCCTACCTTTGGTTTAATATAGTGGGAAGACACAAGGCAGCTTTTGAAACTAGTTCAGAAACTTCATCTAGTACAACTGTGAATTTTGACTTTATAGCTTATCCAGCTTCAATCTTCCAGTTTCTGAAAAGGCTTGGTTAAGTGCCTGTTAATTTTCAAGCACAGTTCAAAGTGCTGGTACTTATCTACCAAGTCCTACACTGCTGGGCCCCTGATAATTAAAAGAATATCTATTTCTGCAACAGTCAGCCTGTGCTTTAATATCCATTAATGGTGTTCTTTTTTTCTTCTCAAGATATCAATAAAATAGCCTTCTTCCAGATATTACATTCCAGATGTAATGGACTACAATTCCATCATTTCCAGCCAGCATGACTAATGCTGAACGCATCTGGTACACACCAGACTGGGGAAGACTGAACTAGAGAATGCCTTTTCTTTTTCTGGCTTTGGCACCCCTGTTGTAGAATGCCTTATAGAGAAAGATTCACCTGATGCCAACTGCACTGTCTTTCAGTTGCCAAATGAAATCATTTTTATTTACCCAGGCATTTTCAATATTGTATCTTGGTTTTTCATTTCTGCTGTGTTGTTGATTTGTTTTCTAATTTGGTCTGTGTTTTAATTGCTACATTGGGATCTAATTTGATGGTGGTATGTAAATATTTTAAATAAACATTTGTTTTCTTTATTTCATCGTTATTTGTGAGGTAGGTTAAATTGACTGGGCCAAGTTTACCCTGTGAGGTTTATAGCAGAACCGAGATTTTAATTCAGGTTTGCCCCAGTCAATAACATAATTTCTATTTCCAAGATTACACCAACAGGGGAAGAAATGTCTACCTTACTTGTCCAAAACGTTGGATGAGCCCCTCCTGAAATGACTTTGCATTGGAATGTGCTGTGTGGTTCGGTCTCAGTGATCCTGTATGGTGGTGTTTAGTGTGTTTTGGTTTCTCTGTTTTTATGCTTTTAACCATACGTTAGCTGCCCAGAATCTCTGTTTGTAAGTTGGGCAGCCATATAAATCATATAAATAAATCAAATCCGTGTGTGTGTTGGGGTGTGTGTGTGTGTGTGTGTGTGTGTAGATCACAATGTGAAGGATGAAAAGAACAGTGAGTAGCTAAAGCTCTATAAATAATGTTCATAAATCAACTGCTGAAATTTCATATCACATCAGTGAAGTTGTAAACTGACAGAAATTCCTCAAGCATAAAAATTATCGAGCCCTTTTCCTTATAACGTTGATTCCACTTGGAATATTTTCAAATTAAACAGGTCTGGAAGAGTGCCCTATAGGATGTGCCACTTTAAAAAAGAAAAGAAAAATATCTGATGTGGGCAGAAGTTAACATTTTATGGCCCAAACGAAGTTCATTAGAAAATGATACATAAGGCTTCATTCATCGCTGTAATTCAGTCATGACATAACTGTGAAATACCAAACTGTCTCAAAGTGGTGGAAAAAAAAATAGACAATTGGAGTTTGTCAAGACATCCATGTTTATTCATACTAAGGTATCATCATTTAGGCACTGATTGGGAGGAATATATATTATTTTTAGATAAAGCTTCTATATGCCTTGTTCATAAACTTTCTTCCAAGTTGAACTTGATTACTAATGACATATCCATGTAGTTTTCTCAGCAGCAATACAGAAGTGGTTTGTCTTTGCCTGTTCGGCCTATGTGGCCTTGGTATTCCCTGGAAGTCTCCCTTCCAAATACTCCCATCCAAACTCAGACAAGGTTGACCAGGACATACAAATATGATATACCAGTCAAAGAGAATATTTGTAGCTCAGGGTTTAACTGTGGAGTCCTTGGTGCTCTCTGAGCCTTGTTGTTTTCTTGCAGACGTTTCATTGCCAGGCTAGGCAACGCACTGAAGATGTTGCCTAGCCTGGCAATGAAACATCTGCAAGAAAACCACAAGGCTCAGAGAGCACCAAGGACTCCACAAATATGATATATTCTCTTTGAGGAGTGTAGGTGGTCTTTTGGCCTTGGGGGATCACTACACATTTCACATAAGCCCACCTTTCTGCAGGTGCCTGGTCATTAGTCTGACTCTATCCAACCTATAAGGGTGCTGTTAACTTTAGTTTAAAGATCTGAAATCATATGAAATGGGATCCACATTGCTTAAAGAATGCCGTTTAATAACTCAGACACTAGCAGACACCCCCAAACAGTCCATTGATGTAACTAACCTGTCCTGCAAAAGCACAATTTCCTGCATATCAGAAGTACCATGAACCTGGAACGCTTATGGCATTCCAGAAATGAAACGGTTGAAAGAAAGTTTTGTGTTGTCTACAGATTTTCGTATCAATAAGAGCGATGAGCACAACATTCAGCACGTACCACATGGCACGAATGTTTTTTTATTAGTTTTAGCATTTGCTGCGAACATAATGTTTTTGCTTCTAGGGGGAAAAAATCTTCGTTTTATTTAATTGCAAAAGCTATGTACCATTTTCTCAGCGCCCATTCTTTCTGCTTGGGTTGGCAAACAGGTTGAGAAACAGGGATGGTGAGGGGGGCAATTTTCCACATTACTGTTTTTCTGTGGCCCGAATCATTCTTTCCTGGTGTCTCTTTACCTCCTCCCTTGATAGATTTCTTCATCACATTCTTTAGAAAGTACACATATACTACGGTTTTCTCAATTACATTCACCTTTTGGATACCCACAAGCTAAAAACAGACATCGTAATAAGTAAAAGTATTCCTTCAAAAACAGAAACTCATTCTTGTCAAAATTCCCATCTATAAATATCTCTGAAAAGGACAAGAAAGTTTAGATTGGCTGGGTTGTGTGGGTGCCCTGCTGGAGTGCCAGCCTTCAGTGGTATAAAAAGGAGTCTGGTTGCATGGATCTATAACATCCTGTTGAGTGTTTAATAAAATCAACCTTTGCCAGAGAAAGCATCTTGTCCTACACAACAAGTGCTTGTGCCAAACAAAAGGGCCTGGAATGCTAAAGAAGTGTCAAACCAATCTGATTGGATCAAATGCAGGGTGTTCATTCCAGAGCTGTTCCTGTACCAGTAAGGGAGTAATAACATAGAACAGCTTCCTAGATGAAGAATTGTCATATCATCAACAAGAGGATTTTCTACATAGAGAAAACAAAGCAAAGCACTGCCATGACTATGAAGTCATAATGTATAAGATATTAGTGAGAATACTCAGAATACAGCTTGAGATCTTTCATCTCTTGATTTAACCATTTAACATCTTAGACCAGGGTTTCTCAACCAGGGTTCCGTGGAACCCTAGGGTTCCATGAGAGGTCCCAAGGGGTTCCCCAGAAGATTACAATTTATTTAAAAAACTATTTCAAATTTGGGCAACTTCACATTAAAGAGGCAAGTTTCATTCTTTATTTTTAGTTTAAGAACACTGTTAATGCATCTATACAGGCCTACACATGAGGCGAATGTAATAATTTTTTAACTTCTGGCCTATATTTGAGCCTGAATGTGCAGGGGTTCCCCGAGGCCTGAAAAATATTTCAAAGTTTCCTACAGGGTCAAAAGGTTGAGAAAGGCTGCCTTAGACACATTTATTGCAAGGGGCTTTATGGGGAGCATGACTACGTTCCTAAAAGGATGAGGGATCAAGTTTTAGGTTGTCCTTCACTATAACCTTTTGGGAAGGGTGCTGATGGCACAGTGGTCTCCTGGCAGAACCACCCTTGAAGAAGTAGGCAGTGACAGGACAAAAACAAGCAAAGTCAGGGAAGAAAATTACATTTGATTAAATTAAATGTCATTTAAATTTAACTTAAGAAATTAAATGCAAATGATGTGTTAGTCCCCAGGTAGTTGACATATTTTTTTCTCATTGTATTGCATTATAGATTTGGAAGGAGCTCTTGGCCTGCCCTCCAAACTTTGGACAGCTGTATATGTCCCTTCAGCCTTAGGTTGCACACCCATGTACAGTACCACATTCTATACCATCTTTCAAACCAAACACATCCAAGATAAGCCTTGATTGCAGGAGGCTAAGGATATGGAAAGGATGAGGAACCACAAAGAGATTATATATGACCTGTGCAAATGCACAGCTGGTTTCATCCAGGGGTAGATTTATTTATTATTTGGGAGTCTGGGTTACTGATTTTGAAATAAAAGCTACATAACACACTATATATACAAGGTGGTGGTTCTGTTGATGACCCAGCAACTCTCTGTAATTGGGGATTGGTTAAGAATGTTAACATGATTGCTTCTAGATGCCTTGTTTTTCTTTATAGAGCCTGATCAGTTCCTTTCAGAAGAGCTGAGAGGTGATTTCTGTTAAAACTTAGACTGAATCTAACCAAATGGATCAGATCCATTCTAGGGCCTGTTGTTTAGCAGTGAGAACAGCAAAAAAAAAAACCCCCATCTTTCTCTACTTTCACTATATCACCACAATGTGGTGTTTGAAGGATTATTATAATTTGACTCCATGGCTGTGAGCAATAGCCGATCAAATTCCACTCTGACAAGTACCATTGGGTGTGAGTATTCTGACCTTCTGAGTATTTGAGTATTATCCCTTCTCTAATTTAAAATGGTATGGCTTTACCCTCTTCTGCCTTGGTTTTATGAATATTTTAATTATCTCTTTGATGTCTTTAGTGTACAGGTGTTAGCACATAATAGGCAATTAATACAATTCATAAAGCAAATAAAGACAATATTTTGAAATACAGCTAGACCAGAGCTTTCCAAACTTTTCATGTTGGTGACACACTTTTTAGACATGCATCATTTCGCGACACACTCTTACAGCAAGGCATCATTTCACGACACACTCTTACAGCAGGGCACAAAGCAGGCACTAGGACCTGCGCGAAATCACAGCAGGTTTGGAGGCAGCAAGGCACAAGGCAGGCACTAGGACTTGCGAGGAATCCTGGCAGGGCTCGGAGCCGCGACACACCCAGACACTGTAGCTGACACACTAACGTGTCCCAACACACAGTTTGGAAAGCTATGAGCTAGACCAGAGCTTTCCAAACTGTGTGTGGCGACACAAAAGTGTGTCACCACACACAGTCTGATGTGTTGCCGCACAACCCGGAAGCGCTGATAATCATCAGCGCTTCCGGGTTTTCCTGCGGTGACACACCAACGGCGGTGCTCAAAAACCTGAAAGCGGCAGCAGCGCTTCCGGGTTTTTGCACACTGCCGCAATGGCGGCACTTCTGGGTTTTCCCGCGGTGACACACCAACGGCGGTTGGTGTGTCGCCACGGGAAAACTTTGGAAAGCCCTGAGCTAGACCATTGGTCAAAAAAAGTTGGAACTTAAGATAACACCACCTAACACTAGCATGGGTTGCCCATGTTCAGGAACTTAGCAGATCTGTATAGTTCTGGTATCTGCGGATATGAACAGAGTTATTAAAGAGCTGTGGTTCAGGTCTTACCAGATCTAATTTACAAAATCAGCCTGAGTAGGCTTAACAGAATGGGAGATCATTATGACATGGCAGATTGATTGCCAGTGCATTTCTGGGTTGAGTTCAGGGCTAGTTTGAACCTTTCAAGCCCTAAATGGTTTGGGACCAAGTTTCTTGAAGGAGTGTGAGTGGCAACCTGAGGAGGAGACTTACAGCACTGGTGTCTCATGTATGGAATGTTCTCTTCAAAAAAGCTCACCTGATGATTATGTTGTAATAGTTTTTAGTGCCATGTTTTTATTCTTCCAGGCATTTCAAGCACTATTTTAGTTTGCTGCGTTTACTCTGATTCTATGTCCTGCAATGTTTATTCTTGCTGCTGGTTTACTGTGGTTTTAGCGTGTGCTGTTTTCATCATTGTTTATCATGGGGAGGGTGTGTGTTTGTTTTGTGTTTAATTTACGTGTATGCCACCCAGAGATCGCCAGCTATTGGAGGTTCTAAAAGTGCAACAAATAAACAGTGTTCAACTGATTAAAAATGTGTGCTGCTGAAGTACTGATAGAGCCTGCCAAAGGATTCCAATCTTGTTCCAGCTTTGTTGGCTATCAGTTTATTTGTGTTCAGTTCAAACTGCCAGCTCTGACTCAGCAATGCAATTCCTTGTCTATCTCTTGTCTGAGGATTAGATTTTGTTCTGTTCTGTTTTGTTTTGTTTTAAGGATATGGTTATTGATTGTCCTCTATGGGTGGAATAGACAAGATCCACCTGCCAGATCATTGTTTATTTTTCAGATAACATTGTTATCTCAGTGAACTTCTAGGGGGAAAGTAGACTGAACTTATTTGCTGATTGACTGATTTGTTCTGTTGGGGGTGTGTGTGTGTGTGCATATTTTCTAACCTTATTTTTATTTTATAATTATTGTTATAAAATTATATGTATTGTGAATATAGCTTCCTTGTTTGCTCAGCAAGAAGGCCAAGAAAAGTGAAGTAGAGGAAGAGATGTTTCAGCTAGAATCATTTTTGAAGAAATAGGTAACCAGCCTAGGCAGGAATTTGCGTTAGATCTTTTATTCTCTTTTCTGTATGTTGCTAATTTTTCTATTTCTCTGTACAAATTAGGAAATTACATTTTATATTAGCCTTGCAGGATGTGCATGCATATATTCTCTTTCTTTCAAATATATTGTGATCTATAATATTAATTTGGATATGGAAAGATAATATGGAAAAATGAATATACTCAATGTTATATTCAACTGCTGTGAATATTTAGGGAAACCATGAGTGTCCCATTCCTCCAATATGTCAGTGTGATGTAATTGGATTGGACTAGAAGCAGAGAGAACCGAATTTTAGTCCACCTTCAGCCACAGAAGCTCACTAGATGACTTGGGCTAGTCGTTCTTTCTCAGCTCAGACTACCCCAGAGAATTGTTTTTGTGGGGAAAAATAGGAGGAGGTAGTGCTAGATTCACAGTGCTGAGCTCCTAAATGAAAGACAGGATATAAATCTAATAAATAAATAGGTTTCCTATCAAGGGAACTAAAAAGTATGAAATTTAAATTTGGCTTTTCAAAAATAGTTTTATCACTACTTCCTTCACAACCACTAAGATTACATCTTCCTTTAGCAAAACCATTGATCATGGCTAAAAAGAGACCAGTCCTAGACAGTTACAGAATCCAAGATGGGCAAATTCTGGAGAAGATTACTCACCTTCTTGTATACATGACCTGCTTATACTGAGGTATTGTCTACCTGTGCATTTTGGAAATGTTCTTATTGACCCACACATCTTCCTCTGCTTTTTATAATTCCTCATGTGTCCCTATTTATAGCTTGCAACTTTAAAGTTTTGCTTAAATTATGAGGGACCTTCACAATAAATTATTCTGCCTCCTACTTCCAACCACAGTGAAGGAAAATATTGTTTTCTCTACAATTTGTTCCTAGGTCCTTTTAGTTCATGTCATAATCAACTAAGCTTTTCTGTGGACACTGTAGGGTGAAAAATACTTTGCATCCTGCTACTTTGATTTCTGATGGCTAAGTGGTGTGAAAGAGGGAATCTAAAGAAAGCCTTGATGTAACTTTATCTATAGATAAGAAGCACAATACTGTGTGGAATATGGGTACTACAAGCTGTGTTGCCTCCACAACACAGAAAACATTTTCAGGATTCCCATTAGACATAATTGTTTTTTATCAGTTGCAGATTTCTAGATGGGGAAAAAGAGAATTGCAGGGGCAGAATACATTTGATAAAAAGTTGCAAAATTAATACTTAATAATTATTTATCTCCCATTTTGGGGAGAGTTGTACTTGGCAAAAAAACAGCAATAGGATTTTTGATAATACTTTCCTTGCTTCTATTACAATATGTAGCTTATAAACTGGTAACTTATCCTTTATAACCTAGAAACAGAAAATGTTGGATGTTTTATCTTAATTCTGCATTGAAGTATTAAACATACAATAGACCTACGTGTTACAAAACTAACACCAGTTAGAAATGGAACCATTTGTGTTAAGCTAATTTAAAAGGTTCCTTAAGTAACATATAGGAATAATTGTTAAATTATTCAGAACACATTGTGAAAGTTGAATGACTGCAGCATACTTTAAGCCCCATGAAATAACATGCAGTGCAATTCTGTGCATAATTACTCAGAAATAACAGAGACAGTGTGATATAGTGGTTAAGGTACTGCGATAGGATGGAGAGATCCAGGTTCAAGTCCATCTTCAGGCATGGAAACTCAAAGGATGACTTAGGCGAGTCACTCTCTCTCAGGCCAACCTACCTCACAGGACTGTTGTTGTGTACATTTAAAGAGTAGACCTAAGGCCCTTCCCATGGGCCATAATAGACACTGGAAATCCTCCTCCAAAGTGGGAGTTAGATTTCCAGTCTTGGAGAGGAACATCCAATCTCATATCTGGTCTCCCAAATTACCATGGAAGTTCCATAGATTTTGACTCTCTACTCTTGGAGCTCTGACATCGTGATACAGGAAAAGGAGGCTAATTAGGGGCATAACACAGGTGGACCAGGAGAGACACTAAATCCACAGGATTCAAAGCCATCATGGTCATGCCCATGATCCAAAGAAATTTCGAGATATAAAAGGGCTAAATGCTTTTTCTTTGTTTTCACAGTGTAAGGAATATTAATTCGAAAAGTCAGCTCATGCTGTTCTTCCCTTTCCTATCTTGCTTCTCTGTGAAGCCCATTCAGCAGACTGTTAGAACTACTGAAATGGAGCAGAGCTGCGAAGTTCGTGTACAGAAAAAGAATATTGTTTAAAAACAGAGCCCATGAGCATATTAGAGAGATCCAGGTTAATCTTACACCCTTAGCCCACCCAAGCATAAAGAAACACGCGCTTAGACATGGCAGGTATGAAAAGTGCATGTATTGTAAATGTCCTCTATATCGTCTGGAGTCTAACATGCTGTGAATTTCAAAGTGTCTTTCTCCCTTTACTATCACGGGGGGGGGGGGGGGGGGGCTCCGGTGGCACCGGATGCCAGGTGTCTGATTGCTTGTAGGGTTTTAACAAGCTGATGTGGAACACTGGGTGTATTCTACGAAAGTTTTTTGGCAATTCTAATTGCGCTGCTACCGGGTTAATAACTTTCACAATTGGGAATGGTCCCACAAATTTGGAACCCAATTTTTTGGAGTGTTGAGTTGTGCGGAGATGTTTTGTAGACAAGTAAACTTTCTCTCCGACCTGTAATTGCCATTCCGGAGTTTGTTTGCGATCGGCATATTTCTTGTAGGAGTCTTTGGCTGTTTGTAAGGTCTGGAGCATGATTGGCCAATTGGCTGTCAATTTGGTGATCCATTCTTCCGCTGGTCCCGAGGCTTTTGTGGGGTTGATTTCATTCTGGTTGGGTCCGGTGGGTAGTTCAGGAATTGGGATGAACTCTTGTCCCGCGGCAATTTTAAATGGTGAGAACCCTGTGCTTTGATGTACTGCGTTGTTATAAGCAACTTCTGCGAAGGGTAATAAGTCTACCCAATCATCTTGTTGATGAGATATGTAGCACCTTAAATATTGTTCCAATACTGAGTTCAATCGTTCAGTCGATCCGTCAGTGTTCGGATGGAAAGCAGAGCTTAATCCCTGTTCGGTACCAATTAATTTCATAAAGGTTCACCAGAATTTTGAAGTAAATACGCTTCCGCGGTCGCTAATTATTCTCTCTGGCACCCCGTGTGGCCGATATATGTGTCGCACAAAGAGTTTGGCTAATTGACTTGCTGTAGGTGTTCCTTTGCATGGGATAAAATGAGCCATTTTGGAGAATAAGTCTACTACCACCCAAATAGCTGTCCGTTTTTTACTCTCCGGTAGATCAACAATGAAATCCATGGCAATTTGCTTCCATGGCTGGGTAGGATTGGCTACTGGTTGCAATAGTCCCACTGGCTTCCCAGTTGGTCTTTTGGCTGTGGCACAAGTTGGGCAAGTCCCTACATATTCTTTTATGTTCTTTCTAAGAGTTGGCCACCAAAATTGTCGTCGCACCAAGTACAAAGTTTTTATAAATCCAAAGTGGCCAGCAGTTTTATTATCATGGCAATTTGTTAACACGCATTTTCGTAGGCTTACAGGAACATACAAAGTGTTATCTTTCCATCATAACCCATTCAGCTCTTGTAAGGAGTCTTTGTTTGCGATCCACCAAGGATCGGATACAGTGTCTGTTTTTAACTGGGCTTCTAAAGTATTTTCAGTGTCAGTGTTCTTTTTTGTTTGACTGCGAGTGATTGCGGCATGCCCATTGTGCAATGCTGGACTATTTTCCCCCTCTGCTCTCCTAGTTGGCAGGTTTAGTTGTTGGGGGGACATTATGGTGTCTGTGATTACCTCTCTTTGGCAATCATGTTGAGGTAAGCATGAGAGTGCATCTGCTAGAAAGTTTTTGTCTCCGGGTATGTGTTGCAGGGTGAAATTGAATCGGCTGAAGAATTCAGCCCAGCGTATTTGCTTTGGGTTCAATTTCCTAGGTTCCCGTAAAGCCTCCAAGTTTTTGTGATCTGTCCATGCTATGAAGGGGTGGGGGGGACCCTTCTAGTAAATGTCGCCAGGTGGCGAGTGCATGGTGGACGGCGAATGCCTCTTTCTCCCACATGTGCCATTTTTTCTCTGTTTCAGAGAATTTCTGTGAAATATAAGCACATGGTCTCAATTTATTGTCATTATCTTTTTGTAACAGTACAGAGCCCAGTGCCATGTTTGAGGCATCTGTTTGCACAATGAAAGGTTTTCCTGGGTCAGGGTATTTTAAAAATGGCTCCTCTGTAAAGAGTTTCTTAAGCTGTTGGAACGCCTTTTGGCAGTCCGGAGTCCATCTAATTTTTGCTCCTGGTTTTTTCATTGCTCCTGCTTCCCCTTGTTTTCCTGTTTTTAATAAGTCAGTCAGGAGTAGAGCTATTTGCGCAAATTGTGGAATGAATTGTCGGTAGAAATTTGCAAACCCGAGAAATGATTGTAGTTGTCTGCAGGTTTTGGGGGGTTCCCACCCCAAGACATCTTTGACCTTAGCCGGGTCCATCTCGAGCCCTTGGTTAGATATTTGGTACCCAAGGAAGTCAATTTTCTCTTTGTGAAACAAAGAGCTAGCTTCACATACAGCTGTGCTTTCAATAGGCGTTCTAGTACTTCTCGCACTAATTTCACATGTTCTTCCAGGTTCTCGCTATAGATCAGGATGTCGTCTAAATATACAACGACTCCTTTATATAAATAATCATGAAGAACCTCATCAATTAGTGCCATGAATGCTCCAGGCCCACCCGAAAGCCCGAACGGCATCACACAGTATTGAAAGCAACCCAATTGACATTTGAAAGCTGTTTCCATTCATCCCCCTCCTGAATGCGTACTCTGAAATATGCTTCGCACAAATCTAGTTTCGTAAAAAAATTTCCCTTTTCCAATTGTGCTAGCATATCATCCATTAATGGTAGAGGATATTGATTTGAGATGGATATGGCATTTAAACCATGGTAGTCTGTACACAATCTTAATGAGCCATCCTTCTTTTTACAGAAGAGCACGGGTGCAGCCAACAGGGAGGTGGATGGTTCAATGAAACCTCATTTTAGGTTTTTATCAATGAACTTCCTTAACTCCTGTAGTTCTTTATGGGTCATGGAGTAAATTTTTGCTTTGGGAAAGGTAGCCCCTGGTATGATTTCAATAGCACAGTCTGTGGGGAGATGGGGGGGGGGTAATTGATCAGATTCCGTTTCATCAAATATTGGTTTTACTGGTTCGTAATGCTCTGGAATCTCTACTTCCCCATTGTTTGTGTCCATTTCCCAATCCTCCATATCTAATGCCCCCATTGCATTTTCCATATACAGTTCGTTCGTTGGTAATTCCCTATAATTACCGTCTGTAAATTGCAGTTCCCCTGAGACCCAGTCAATCAATGGGTTTCGCTCCCAGAGCCATTTAAGTCCAAATACCATTGGCTGGTGAGCGATGGGTGCTACAATGAAGCGTAAAGTTTCTTCATGTGTCCCAATTTTTACTTTGATGGGTTCAGTGTAATGATTTACAGGGCCCCCTTTCATGCCAGACCCATCTAGTTGACAAAAAATGATGGGTACTTTTAATGTAAATAGTTTTAGACCTAATCCAGATGCTATTGCTGGATGGATCAAACATCTGGAGCATCCTGAGTCTAGCATGGCTCTTAACCCGGCTTGCTCCCTTCCATCCTCTGTCTCGATAATAACTTTTATCTGCATTGTAGGGTAATCATCACTTACCCGGTAGTTGGTGCGCCTGCTGCTGAATGCCTGTCCCCCGGTGCACTTTAGGGCAGGCAGTTGGCGTTTCCCGCCGGCGAGAATTCAATGTCTGAGGAGTCGCTGTCGTCCTCTTGGAAGTGTTGAATTCTCCGCTCCTCCATGACTGCAGCCGCTCCTTTGCGTTTCGTGAGTGCCGCTTTGTCTCCCTTATTCTCTGCTGGTTTTCTGGTGGGTGCTGTGTATTGCGGGCAGTTGTTTATGCAATGTCCCTCTTTTCTGCAACGGAAACATAGTCCATCTTTTGTTTGGCGTTCCTTCTCCTCTTCCCAACTTCTCTGTTTGGTGTCTCTACATGTGGGAGGCATATGATTCCCTGGTCTCCTCCGCAGGGTGTGGAAATGTCTAATTATTTGAATTTGCAGTTTGGTGTTTTCCACTTTCCCTGCTAGTTGTATCTACTCCTCTAGGGTATTGGGATCTCCCCTCCCCAGCGCCAACTCTACCAGATCTTGTCTAAGGCCATACTGAAAATATTCAATTTGAAATGTTTCTGGCCAATCTGGTAATTTACTTAATATCTTCTTGAACTCCATGGCATATTCTGCCACGGTTCTATTCCCTTGTCTCAGATTTTGCAATTGTACTTTTGCAGACATTTTTGACAAAGTGTCCTCAAAACGTTTGCGTAGTGCGTACATAAATGCTCCAAAATTTTGTAATTCCCTGGCCCTGGCATTGTGCATTACCACTAGCCAGTCTGCTGCCTCCCCTTCCAAAAAGCTGGAGACATACCTAACTTTGGTGTCCTCCGTTGGAAAAGTGTCCTCGAACTCCCCCATAAAACCCCTCACGTGTGTCATGAAACAAGCAAGTTTCTTAGGATCCCCATCAAACCTCATTTTCAATTCGCTTACCCCAGATGGTTTGCTTATGAGGGAGTGGGTCCTGAATCAACTGTGGGGTGGGGTGGGTTGCGGCTGGTTGTAATTTTCTGATTCAGATTCCTCCTCTTCTTCTTTGCTGTCCTCTGTGGATTCATCCTCCCCTTCGGAGATGGTTGGGCTTACTGTTCTCCATTTTTTGGTTTGCCCCTCTGGTTTTTGCAAAATTCTGTCCATTACTAGTTTCATCGACCCCAACTGCTGGCTTACCATCTCCAGGTCGTGGTCCAGTCGAGACATCTTTTCTTCGATGGCCCCCATGCGCTGAGACTGGGTGACACGTTTCGTGGTTCGCTTTCTGCCTTTCGCTTCCAGCCCTCCTCTGATTCCGAAAGATCACTCCGCCTGGTTTTTTGGTGCCCTTGCCCCTGGGGTGGTTTCCTCAATTTTGAGGGCTTCGTTTCTTTGTGACTGACGTTTCTTTCGGCTTCCTCTAGGTATGACGGTCACCGGTTTTTCTTCCCTCGAGATTGCTGAAGCCCCCTGGGATGAGGTTGCTGCACTCTGGGTTGGGGTGGTGAGTCTCTCGGCGTTGTTGCTTGACATGGCTTACTTTGTTGTGCTGGCGTCGATTCTCAACCGAATTTTTTTCCGAAGTTATGGAGTTGTCTCCGGGAAAAATCGACTGGTGTTGTTGATTCAGATCTTTCGGTGATGGCTCCGGGTGTTATGTCCCAATGAAAGCTCCTCACACTAAGTTAAATGGAATGAACTTTATTAAGGAAACATACAAGCCCTAACATCGGTGAAAATCTGAATGCCCCAGTTTGGTAAACGATTGATTTTTATTGTGTTTCCCCCCTTTAGTTCAATGTGTATTGCCAGTGCTGTCAGTTTCCTTCTTGGCGCCTCTCTCGTCTCGGCCATAGATGATTGGGTTGTCTGACATTGACAGGTGTTAACGATCGCTCTCTGGCTAGCCGCATTCCTTCTCTCTGTCTCCTGCAGCCAGTATCCCGATGTGGATTGTCTGGCACACGTGTTGGGGTGGAAGGTTCCGATGGGGGACCTTACAGATGCGTGTAGAAAGGGGGAAGAATCTCCTAGGCCCATCCATGGCCTAGAATGGAGCAGCACACAGCCATGTGCTTGCTCCCGGTCCAAGGAGGAGAGAGAGAGAGAGAGAGAGAGAGAGAGGGGGGGGGGGAAGTGGGAGTGGCCACGAACAGCTTCCTCAAAAGCATGGAGAGCTTGCATCCTAGGGCAGCCATCCATATGCTGATGAGGCATACTGGATTTGCTAGGATCTCCAACATTCTGAACCTAGCAGTTTTTCTCAAATATTGAAAATGGTGACACATCTGACACTGACATGCTGATATAACTGTTCTATAAATATTATTTCAAACATGTTTGTGCTGCTTAAATTCATGTATATGATATACACCTTAATTTGAAGATGAAATGCACCTGCTCATTGTCTCAGTATAAGAATGCAGTGAAAACAAGCTTTATAGAAGAAGAATAAAAAATGCTTTGAAGAGTAAAGCTTCCACTATCAGAACTTGTTATAGATTGCAAACACTTTAATGTGGGTAGGTCTGTGGTTTTAATGGCATTTTCTGGAGCTTGTGCTACTAGACTAGACAACATAATAACTGTTATTGGTGTTCTACTGCTGCTACAGATGTTATTATAATTCTTTTATTGCAGGCTTATATACAAAATATACATTGTAATGTCCAAAATAAATTTTAGGAAAAAAATTAAGACTGCAGATCTTTATCCAAGGGTTACAGTTTATGTTTTCACAGTAGGGGGACAATGAAAAAAGAATGAGGCAAGAAAAATAGCAAGAGATGATGGAATTAGCAAGGCTAGAGTAATTCTTAATGAAGCCCTGATATCTCAAATAGTTTCCTTGTCTGTGCACATGCATATGAGTGCATACAGGCGCGCGCACACACACACACACACACACACACACACACACACTTATAGTTCGTGTGGCTCTTGGCAAGAATAATGTTCAGCTAAGCTCCATGTTAACATCTACTGGCAACTCCATGTGAAGCTGACACCTGTCACAGATATCAATGGCAGCTTCCCAAACAAGCTTCTCCTTAAACCCTTCAGGCTTTGTGGCAAATGAAGTGAGGCCTCCCTCTCTTATCTGCTACTCTGGGTGGGGGGAACTTGAGGTGTGGGAAGGTGGCTTTATCAAATCAAATGACAAACAGCCTTGGCAAACAAGCTACTGGGATGAGGACAATCTGGAGCCATAAAGTTACTGTTGGAAACACGGGATGGAGGTTGAGCAGGGGCTAAATAGGGAAATCTCTATATCTCTGCCCTTCCACTCCCAATCTACAAAATTATTTCCTTTCAAAGATTGGCTAGGTCCTTCTTCACCTGCCAGTCACATGCCACTTTCTGATCAGCCAGTCCCTGGTTTTTTTTCTTTCTTCAACACAGAAACTACTGTTTCTCCTCTTGAATTGTAAGATACTAGTTTCTTATTCTTCTCTAAGTTTCATTTTTCACATGCATCCTCTGCTCTCCATTTTGTCTTAAGGCTTAGTAATAAACCACTTCTTACATGAGAAGTTTGGTATTGTTTTGCCCATTTTTTGAAATTACTAGCCAAACAAACCTCAAATTAATCTACAGCAGATGGCAGCATTTGCTCCCAATTCTGGTTTTGTCTGATCTCAAAGAACTAAGTAGGCTCAGATCTGCTTCAGTCTTAGATGGGAGACTACCAGGAAATCCTAGGACTATAGGCTAGACTGGGAATTAAAACCAAAGGAACAACACATCCTAGAAGAAGGCAGTTGCAAAATGTATAGTCGAAGGCTTTCATGGCCGGAATCCGATGGTTGAACTGAAGAAAAACAGCCCCCCACAAGCAAAATATTTAAGGAGTCACGGACCGCATGGAAAAACTAATGAAAAAACATAACCTCCAAACAGTATTCAAACCCACCAGAAAAATACAACAAATGTTAAAATCAGCAAAAGACAAAAGGGACCCCCTCACTGCTGCAGGAGTTTACTGCATACCCTGCAGCTGTGGACAAGTATACATTGGGACCACAAAATGTAGCATCCACACCAGGATAAAAGAACATGAAAGACACTGCAGACTACAGCAACCTGAAAAATCTGCAATAGCTGAACATGCTCTCAAACAAACTGGTCACCAAATCTTATTTGAAAACACAGAAATACTGGACAACACCAACAGCCACTATACATACAGGGAAGCCATTGAAATACATAAATACCAACACAGTTTCAATAAAAAAGAAGAAAGCCTAAAGATCAGCAAAACCAGGCTGCCAGTCCTGAAAAACACAGCTTGCAAAAGGTCAACAAACTCTATTCAACCACAGAAATATACAAACAACTCACACAATAGATGTGCTAATCCCACCCATGACAGCACCACACCCCCTAATCACCACAAAGAACCTTATCCCAATGTCTTGTAAATGACCCACAGAAGACACACACCCTCTCAGCAGCTATAAACACCAGCAGGAACACACACCCTTCACTTGGGCACAGAGAGAATTTTCTAGCTGTGCTCCTGTCCTCTGAAGATGCCAGATACAGCTACTGGCAAAACATTAGGAACCAAAACTGCCAGAACACGGCCACACAGCCCGGAAAACCCACAACAACCACACTTCTATGTTGTTGTCCAGAAAACTACAAAAATGTGTTCATGAAATTAACAGGAGTCAAACTCTACAACTTTAATTTTTATATTTCAAACCTATCTCAACGTCTCATTAAAGAATGATTTGGAAGGATGACTCGAATAGCAGGCATCTATGTTCATTTCCCTACTAGTGATTTACAGCATCTTCTAGAGCCATCCAACTCTTATTGTGCCTAAATAGCAGTAATGAGGACAGGCTTTATATCACATCAAGTATATGCTATGAAGATGCTATAAGTCACAAGGGGGGAAATGGTCTCTGTTTAGACTGGGAAGTTGTACCTTATATTACTACTGGGCAGTGAAGAAGAGTGTATCCAACACAAATGAGAAAGCAGATGGCAAAGGGACAATAGAGTCTAATCCAATCCAGCTCTGATCCAATCCTGAAGACCACAATTGTGCACACCATCTCTTTTCCCACTTGCAGGAGATCTTGCCTCACCGTGCTTCCTGGTTGCTGAGCTCAAGTCTTGCAAAGGGACCGTATGTTTGGTACCTTTTCCGCTCTTGATCTTAGAAACTGTGGGTTGGGGGTGGGTGATGGGTGTACTGTTGTCTGTGAAATCAGGCAGATGCACACAATATGAAGTAAGGACATAAGTGAAAGCAATGATTTTATTTAACTTTTTCATCAAGTGAAGGTGAGTAGATTTTTGTTACTTTAGAACTTGTAGCAGCTCGAGGGGCACCACTGATTTTTGCTCCTTGTTCTCAGTATTTTGAGACTGGCAGATTTGAATGTGATTGCAGATTGTTTTTTTTTTACTTTTAAGTAGTGGGGGAGTAGTAGGAGTGGGGTAGAGAAAATGCCCACTGTGTCCCTCTGCTACAGGTGCTGATGAAATTCTCAAAGGGAAAACATAAGATGCTCTGCAAGCAAGAGGCAAGCTTCTTAAGTCCCATTCTTTTCTGACATGGATGAAAAACTGTCAAAAGAAAAACCCACCTGCCTCTCACTGGACATCCCGTCTAGCTTCTCCAACTCCCCATAGACATTTCCCAGCTTTTTACAGCAGGGTGTGAAGAAAGGGAGTTGTTACATCCCTCCCTCCCTTTTCATTTTCTTTGTGAACAGTGTCAATGCACAAAGACCAGGGAATATTGGAGATGTAGGTTTCCAAATATTCCTACAATTGGTACAATTGTACTTGTAACTGAAAAAGGAGGGAAAGAAAGAAAAATGGCCATCCTCTTTTCCTCATGTTTCTGCTCCTTCTGTCCTCGTTGCTACTTGCCACATCTAGTACAGCGAAGAGGAGATAGTTGGGAAGATGAGTGCTGATGGGCTGGGATGCCGTTCTTCCGGGCCCTTGAATTGGCTTGGGATTTATGTTTTCAGTTTCCCTTTTTTTTCCCCCTGAGAAACTTGGAACATGTTTAGTCCACAGGAAAGCTTGTCTGTATTGTGGGCCAAGCTGCTTATAGAGTATAATATTCCCCTGGGATTTTTTTATTTTCTTCAAATTAAAGTTTCTTCTTGACAGACACATGCAGAAAGGTGGAGAAAGAAAAGAGATGAGGGATTTAAATGTTTTCTTTGGTGGGAGGGTGGTTATTCCTCAAGCAACTTTTTCTTATCATGGGAAAAATTGCTACCTGCCTCCAAGAGAGCTTCTCAGAAACTGCTCTTGACAGGGAGGGAGGGAGGGAGGGAGGGAGGGCAATTTGTAATTCATTGTCATGGAGCTCCTGTCATTGAAAGAAGCTGAATTCCATTTTCTCTGTCTTTTTGGAAAATCTCAGAAGAGAATGGCTGAGATGAGTATGGTCATGGGAGGGGGGCAGGATCATTCAGTCTCATTAGACCCTGAATGAGTTCATGCTAAACTAACAGTAAAAACAAGTGTTGTGTCTTTGTCAAAAAGGAAAAAGAAAGAAAAGAAAAAAGAAAGTTTCCAAGTGTCACTTCCAGTTCAGCCGATTTCAGCTTCTAAAAGAATTCCCACCAAATTTTACATCAACTATTTTAAGGAATAGTTTAAAATTAAAAATCTTGTACTAAGTTTAAACTTGACGTTCCCAAGAGACCTGCAATGTTTAAAAGCACTTTTGCCATTTCACAAAGTTCAAAATAACATTCCAAAAGGGATCTTTTAAAAGACATCCCTGTGACGAGCTTGGCCTCTGGGATTTGGTAAGGCTGCATTGTGTTCAGCGCATAACATGTGTTTTTCATTCAGTTATAAAACAGGCGTTAAAATTAAAATCACATAATTAAATGGAATAGAGTGAAGCCATTATGTAATTTCCAGCTTTTGACAGAAAGATGGAAATACAGTAGTTTAACAGTTTTTGAACTAGAGACTGAACTCAACTGCAGAGCTTATTTTTCTAAAGGCCACTTCGTACCTGATTTTTGTTTCTACACTGAGAGATTCTCTGGAGGAAAAGTGCACACAGTCAACTGAATGGTGGACATCCAAGCTTGCTTTATGTTGATCTGCTGCATCTTCCATCTAGTGCAGTCTCCTGTCTCCTCTGCCTGGGAACCATATTCCACAGTTTCCTGTGAGAGACCTTTATTTTTTCTACCTGCCCTCTCAGGTGGAAAACCTATTCAGATATTGCAGAAAAAAATCCCAGCATCCACAACTATTGGCAAAGTTGACTGCCATACTGGAACTGGTAGTTCATACTGGAATTGGAAGTTTAGCAAGATCTTGGTGGCCATGGATTTTCTTCCCAATGTTATATGATTGTTTTAACTGGAAATGTTGATGTTAAAATTGGCTTCTTCTGAATGTAGTGGGCCATAGGCTTTCCCTAATGATACTTACTTTGCCTATGTATTTTAGCTGGATCAGGCAAATCCCCCCCCCCCCAAACTGGCTAATGTCTGGCTTTTCTTTAGAAATAAAATGAAAAAGTTGGTTCCTTTGTCAGATGATCACTGTAAATTGCAAATCAATTCAGCAAGTTTAAAAGTGCAAACCTATTCACGCTAAGGGCACTTCCATAGTACAAAACCAGTTTGAAGCTCATAACCAGTTTGAAGCCAGTCTTCAGTCATCTTCTGTTCTGCTAGCCTCAAAACACAGAATGGGCAAGAAACACCATGAGTTAATCAATTGATCAGTAGGAGAGTTCCATAAATGTCTCTGTCTGAACCGTCACAGCTCCTAATGTAACATAATTTCCTTCACCTCTACTCTGCACATACAAAGAAGAAAATAATTTGCTAGGACATGACCCCAACATTTTTCATTTGTGTGCATTTTGGGGGGCATTTGCAAAAAAAAAAAAAAAAAAGGTGGGCAGAACCACCCTATGAAGCTCCCATTCCTTCTGCTTCTGTTAAGAAGCCTTTACTCGTTGTGATTTTATTTTATTTTATTTATAAGATTTACAAGGGCGTCCAACTCAACTAGTGATGCAGGAAGGATAGTGTGGTGCATTTTAGCAACCAGGCACTTTTCCCAGCAGGTCTAACTATGATTGTACGTTGCAATATAGATCCTCTGTTAGATGGAGGGGCAGGGAATAATGGCTTGCTTGAGCTCAGAGGCTGGGGGATGGGAGAATGCAAGAGTTTGGTGTGCCTTGCTTGTATGAAGAAGGAAAATGAAGCTGGCAGGTTTTTTACAGGCATTATGAAACTGAGTAGAAATTGATAATAGGGATTAAGATTTGGTTCCCTGATAAATGCAATTTATTTAAGCAGGGAGAATCAAGCCATGATCTTTAGAGCGATCATGAAGCTAAGCAGAACCTGACTAGGGGGATTACGATTGGATTGGTCGATAGGGTTCCTGGCATTTTTTACCTATTTAGCTTTCAATGGACTTTGAGCAAGGGGATGCTCAAACGGGATTTCTCTTTGATTGGGGATGCTTGTGCCCAGGAGCCAGGAGGCATGATGAAACAAGAACAAAGCCAATAGAAAATGCAGCCACCAGCATTTCAAAACAAAAGGCCCAGTGTAGAACAGAAGAACAACAACTCAGCCCTCTAAGGGAGCAGCAGGCAATTTTAGTGGTTAAGTTTAGTGTAGTGGTTAAGGCATCAGACTAGAAACCAGGAGTCTGTGAGTTCTAGTCCCGCCTTAGGCATGAAAGCCGGCTGGGTGACCTTGGGCCAGTCACTGTCTCTCAGCCCAACTCACCTCACAGGGTTGCTGTTGTGGGGAAAATAGGAAGAGGAAGCAGTATTATGTATATTTGCTGCCTTGAGTTACTTATAAAAATAATAAAGGCGGGATAAAAAAAATCTAAAAAACAAATTCTGAAGCTGATGCAAAAGCAGCACAAAATGTGTGTCAAGTAATATACACAACTGGATATAGCTCTGTATAAATACACGCAGGGTCATACTCTGTTTTATGAGAAGGAATCTCTTCAGTGGTGGTTATATACTTCTGGAGCTCCCTTTCAAGGGATGTCCCTGAAGTACTATCTTCATTATCTTCTTAAAAACATTTTTTTTTAAAAAATCAGCTTTCGTTTTATTAACAGTGCTCTAAACTGGACCTTATTTTCTTTTTTAACTGCAGCCTTTTCGTGCTGTGATTGTTTCTATGTATATTTTAACAATAGTTTTATGCTTTTAAATGTGTTATATAAATCACCTTAGAAAGGCTCTGTAATAAATAAGCAACCCTCTCTCTATGTAAGTATTCATGTCACCCACAAGTATGCATTTTGCCTCAGTCATGAACTTTATATATCCATGCAAGTTGGGCCTAACTAGATAAGGCAACAGGGATGCATGAACATCAGGGGCATCCACGTACAGGGGGACAACAGTGTGGGTGTGACCATGGGACTGAAGCCTTACCCCTTTTTAATTGACATCACATGCAATACCAGCATGTAAAAAAGGGTAGGGTTTTGATTGCCCAGTTGCACCCACCATCTTGATGCTGCTGATTATAGAGAGTAGAGAGGATGGCCTTGATGGACAGAGGGATGATCTGTTACCATGGCAACAATGAGATAAACGTGGCTTGAGCTCATACCAAGAAAGAGATATTGCATGTTGCATGTTGCATGTTGTTTTCTGTGCCTGCCTCTGGCTACTGCGGAGTCCTTGGTGCTCCTTGTTTGGCTTTCAACTCTAGTTTCAGCTCAGAACCAGGCTCTTGATATTCCCCAACAACATTGTGCCCGGTAGACTACTTCCAAGAGGCAAACAGTTTCCTCTGTTTTCCATTCCTTGATGTCTTCATGGAAAAACTCTCCATGACTTTTTTTTAAAAAAGAAGCTAAACATACAGTCAAAGATGGTTTTATTGAGAGACTTGCAAAAGGCCTTTTAATAATGCCACGGTTCATGATAATTAAATTACCTGTAGTAACTCCACAAGGAAAGCCATCCAAATAGAGTCTCAGTCTCTCTCTCTCCCTCCCTCCCTCCCTCCCTCTCTCTCTCTCTCTCTCTCTCTCTCTCTCCCCACTGAAAACTGTTTATGTTTTAAGTTTAATTTTCCTCTTTAGTTTTTAATCCTGAACCCTGGAAGAAAAGAGGTGTATACTGGAACTACTTATTCAGCAAATTCCATACCTGTAAAAATAATTTTCACTCTCAGCTATCTGCAATTAATAACCTAGTCAAATGTGATGTCACAGATCAAGCAGGGCAATCCTTAATAAAAAAGGGGACATAAAGTTTTTAAATTTTTCCTCATGTATGAGTATGAGAGTAAGAGCATGATCTGGGGGCTCTAGGGGGTCAACCGCTTCATCTAAGTGGGTGATGGCATGATTTTCTCCAGGTTATTTTGCCTTTGGAGGGAGGTTAAAATGTTGCCTTACTATTCTAAACCTGTTTTAAAGCTTAAAATATTCAAATAAAGGCCTAAAATAACTCTGGCCAGGTTGAATGAATTTTGGCCATAAGGTTCCAGGGGTTTCAAATAGGTGATGCTGCCTAGTCCTTCTGTAGATGTTCAAGAATCCAATGTTTTTTAATGTGTATTCAACATATAAATTCATATGAACGTCAGTTGCATAACATTTCTTCATTCCTTGAAATAGCTGTAATGTTGCTCATATTAGCCTCTCTGCTAATGTCCTTCCAAGCAGCTTTGCTTAGGTTTCTATTTTCCTTTTGGTTCTCTGCTTTTTTCCATGATGTCACATGCATATTGGGAATTCATTCGTTGGCATGGAGTCTTATCAGCTCTTTTGTTTTCTGCTGGTTTTTGCAGGAAGGAAAGTGAACAAGTTCTATGTGTAATATAACAACTCTTTGCTACATTAAATCAAGAATCACCTAATCTTATGTTGTATTTCCTATGGTAATGAACCAGGTGCCCCTGAAAGCTCACAAGTGGGGTATAACAGAGAAGTCTTGCTTTCTTTATTGTTTACAGCTTGCTCCCATAGCTGGAATCCAAAAAGCTACATGTGCCTAAGGGAGTCTTCTTTTCTATTCCTTTGAAATGTTATTTGTAATTCTTTTAAGATCTCTTTCTTTCTTTCTTTCTTTCTTTCTTTCTTTCTTTCTTTCTTTCTTTCTTTCTTTCTTTTTGTTTTTCTATATCAAAAATTTGGTTTTGAAAGTCCTATCCGTTTCAAAAGCAATTTCCAGTATAACATGGTGAGCTCAGTTGAAGAAGCACAAGTCCAAATCACCCTACAGTTCTTTGGATCTTGGCCATGAACGTATTCAAGACGCACTCCAAACAAAACTGGGGAGAAATGATATATGCTGGGAATATTTTGCAGTATTTGTTCCAAATAGTTCTGAAAGACTCAAAAAAGCAATAGGAAGCCTTACTTTTTGTATCAGATTTAAACTATAATAGGTTCGGTCATTGTGGGGAATTAAGGGCTTTTTTGAACAATGTGCTAAGATCACACAGAGATTTCTAAATGTTACACTGTGAAAGTATAAAAGGGGAGCTGATCACATCTGCTGTTTTTGCTCCTGCTGCCAGTGATCTAAGTTCCTTTATGCATTGATCCTATAAATATACCACACGTAGCAATCTCTGCATATGTAGGAATCTATCTCCATAGGTACTGAATCTCACAGAAAGAGTTCTACACATACATCTATAAAGTGCATGCACACGTTAGGGGAATGTGTGGGGATTAGGAGTAAAGAATGGGTAAGTGCAGGGAGCTGTGGGGAAATCCTATTGCCACACCTCCCTATACATGATAGAAGATACGAAATGTGTGAATTGAGAAACATTATGTATAACGATTGCTAACTAGCACAGCAACAACAATTAAATCCAAATGAGAACACATGGGGATCTAAGATATACAGATTATCTAACAGAAGCAATATTTAAACCCAGCCTTAAAACGGATTTGCCAACTTTGAAAGTGGAATATTTTTTTATTATCATTTTCAGCAGTGGAAATATTCTAAATTCGTCCATTTAATGGGAATGACGTCTGAACAAAATATTTGTCCCCTCTATCTGAACCCCAGGCATTCTGAATTGATATTTACTTGAATTCCAGCCAGATGGGTTCCCAAATACTATATCGCAGGAAGACCCAGTCGGAAAGGATCTATAGACATTTGGCCTGGAATAGGTTTTCATTCTCTGTGAATGCAAAGTAGAGCAGGAAGCTAAAACCAAGGAAAGCCCTCTTGACCGCTAGCCTGAATGACCAGGAATGCTGTGAATTAACTTCCACTGGCTTATCTCAGGTTCCTGGTGTTGACAGTAGCAGTGATTTCTTGCTATCACTAAAAATGGTGCCCGGAATCTCTTGGCAGCAGGAAGAGTGTTTGGTGCAAAGATCAATCCTTTCTAATGTTGATGGGAAAAGGGCCAAATACCTCTTTCATTTTGCTGCTGAAAGAGCAAGAGATTTACCAACTTCCCTCACTCAATTGGGATCCAGAAAAAGCAAAAGGGGAGGCTGGACAGGCAGCCATCATGTTCTCTGCTGGGAAAGCCAGAGCCTTGGAAGTCTTATCTTTTAAACAATAAACATCAAAATCTGTGCAGTAGATGAGAAGCAGATATGGTGTGGGAAAGGCATTCCCCCAGAGACATGACTGAAGCAGTGTCCATTCAAGTGGGGAGCAAAGGGAAGAAAAGGAAGTGGAGATGTTTCAACAAGCAGAACAGCAAGATTATAATAAACCACATTTGAAAACTGACTGTCAGTGTTCTATTCGAGGGAACTAATGAGCATGGCATTTTGCAGTGGGGAAGAATGGAAAAGATACGTTGAGGCTTACTTTGCAACCAATGTTGCCTCATAGCAACATTGCTTGCGTAACCAATTGCTCTTACATGTACAGGCATGCATTTACTTTGGTCCTGGTCATATTAATAAGTACCACTTCGGTGGGATGGTAACAGCATTCCGCGTGCGTCATGCCGGCCACATGACTGTGGAAGCGTCTTCGGACAATGCTGGCTCTTCGGCTAACAAACGGAGATGAGCACCGGCCCCTAGAGTCGGACACGACTGCACCTTTACCTTTTTTATATTCATCTTGAGTTGCCAATGGAAAAAGGAAAACTCTATTCAGAGAGATAGATTATGTGCACACATGTGCATTTTTCTCTCTCTATAAGCACATTTAGCTTTATAGTGGAAATGCAAACAGATCCAGTTACAAGTGCCAATAGCTTGTCATGTGTAACAGATCTGATGCAAACAGAAAACACTATTTATTTCTTTATTTATTTGCTTGCACACACATCAGCATCCCAAATCCTTTGAGAAGGATTGACAGGGGAGGGGGAGTGGTATAAATTGGGGAGTAAAGCTATTTCTCCAAGAAAATAATAATTTTAAAAGTGTCCAATCTTTATTATCTCTAAATAGCTTTCTTCTGATGTGTTTACATAACAAACCTTTGCAAAACAACTCTGGATGAAGAGTCCATTGGCAGACTTTCCCACCAAGCTGTGTGGAATAGAATTAGAATCACTGTTTTGTTTATTGATGTATGTATGTATGTATGTATGTATGTATGTATGTATGTATGTGGGTGTACTGCCAACTACCAAAAGATTTCTATGGGGTATGATTTCTTGATTCACCCAGTGACATAACAAAAAGGCTTTGTACAGTGATATAAATCGGAGTAAATACAGACAGGAATATAAGGGCACTGGAACATACTTTTAAATGCCGGGGAGAAGAGAAAGGTCTTCAGCTGGGCAATCCCCTCTTTAAAGCTTTATCCATGAGTTAAGAATGCCAGCTAAAAGAAGACTACAATATACTACATATAGTTATTAGAGTGGTGTTGGACTTCTTAATTTAAAATATTACTGTGACATTGATTGGTTAACTTAATGTATCCACCTCATGCAAAAGTTTGGTAGTTGATGAATTTCTCCCTTCCCCACAAGTGACTTTTCTTACCTGCAATTGGTGGCAACTAGCCAACCTTGGCTGATCTCAAAAAACTAAGCAGGGTTGGATATGATTAATATTTGGATCGGAGACCACCAGGAAGTTCCAGGGCTGATAGCTGCCTTGGGATATCCTGGAAGAAGGCAATGGCAAAACACTTCTGTATGGAGTTGGGACTCCGCTCATCTGGATCCAAAGGCCAGGGGAAACAGCTACATCTTGACTGCCTTTCTAAAGACCTGCAAGTTGGCAGCCAACCATATATTGGGGGCAGATTTTTCTAAGAAGCAGGGGCCACCACTGAAAAGGCATGCCTCCAAGGTCCCAAAAGGTGGCATTGTCTCAGTGAGGAGACCTGGTGTGGGTCCTCTCTATTGGAGCATGTGGAAGGGCAGACACCCCAGGGAGCAGGTGGTCATTTTCCCAGAGACTGCCTCTGTAGAAGGCACTGGGCACCAGATCAGAATGCTTCCTGTTGCTCTATCTTGAGTTCCTCTCTCTCATTCTCTCAGTCATGTGACCTGGGATAGAGCATATGCAACCCCCCCCCCCCGCATTTTGCAGTGTGAACATACACAAAAGCACACATAGATGTAGCATGAGGGGAGAACCAAAACGCACACACACAGAGGCGAAAAGTTACTTCATTATCCAGAAGAAAATATGCACCTTGCCTGTGGCCACTTTTGGTAAACTGTTTGAAAATTTTTTTAGAAGCCACAGTTTGCTATTGTTTCTTTCTATGCACATGTAGGTGCGTATGCACACGCACACCCACACCCAATGAGGACAAAGCAAAATACCTTCAAGTGTCTTTGGATTGTTAATCCTGAAGTGCTCCATTCGGAAATATATTTCGGTACTTACATCTGTCTACAATTGACATGTTCTTTGATTCAGTAACCTCACAGTTTAATTGATGTTTCATCTGAGTCTCCCATTTCATTGTCCACTGCAATTTTCTAATAACATTTTAAATTCATTTTAAAGCATTTATCAGAGTATTATGTATTTATATAACCTATTAGCAGTAATTAGACTTGTCCCAGGTGGGGAAGTTTTATCAGGCCATACAGTATATAGAAGGCTTCGGTCCTACCTGCAATACAGGCTTATCATGATGGAAATTGCGCAACAAGGCTTTTATTCCTCTCTGTCTCTCTCTGGAGTAGGGAGTTAATTGATTTAAGACTCAAAATGACAGGGATTTCAGATTCTGTTATAGATTAGTTCCTGATGGTTTTATTCTTGGGGCGGCTTGGCTCCTTCAACTGTGGCTAAGCCTTTTCAGGCCCAAATCACATTTGATTTGACTGTAAGCTCTGCAAAAGTTTGTCCTTGATAAGCATGTTCCAGGTATTGGGTGATGAGAAAGCCAATAACTATGAATCAGAAACTGAGGAAAAGGCTAGGGATCTATAAGCATGGAAGCCAAATTAAAAGGAAAGGATTCCAAGGGGGAAAAGTCCAAACTCCATAAAAATGACTGCTGACAATATTCCTATTCTATGGGAATAGTGGATGTTATTAGCAAGGCAAGGCACATCCTTTGTAATTATTCATTGCGGGACACAGGTAAGCATGGCACAGGTGCTCCTGTGCCCAGCAATATTTTCAGCAATAGAGTGAGGTATGTTTACTGAGGAGAAAGTATTGCATTGTTCCAAGTATAACATGGAGCTTTTTCCGATAGAGAAATGGCAGTATTTCTACATCAAAATAATTCCATTGAAGAAAGACAAATTATAGAGGTGAAGTGAGTGAAGAATAAAGACTAGTATCTCGAGCGTTGTGATGCTGCTGCTTTTTTCATTTCAGCTTAAAGACACAGTTTAGAACTGTAGTGTCTGTTCTATGGCTCTTGTACCTGAGTGTTGCCCAACTAGGACTGTTAGTTCTGTTTTGTCTGATATTTAGAAATAAGATATAATCTTCGTAATTTAAAATATAAAACATCTGGCAGCTCCTATTCGAAGATATGCACTATCTGATGGAGGAACTCAATAAAGCTATAAGAAAGCCAGTATTTTGGAGCCAGATGCAGAATGTTAAAGGCATTCATGGCATGACTGAGTAATTATGATACATTTATCACTTCTATGAAGTTTCTGTTGGATATCACAAGATTTCAAGCTGTAAGAGTAGTAAAATACTAGAACATCTTTCTGGTACAATCTGGACAAGAGCAAATCCTTCCTTCCTTCCTTCCTTCCTTCCTTCCTTCCTTCCTTCCTTCCTTCCTTCCTTCCTTCCTTCCTTCCTTCCTTCCTTCCTTCCTCTGTGACATGTTTAGGAAAATAATTTTATGATGTGGAATCACCTGGTGACTCAGAACTCACCCAGCTAAAAAGAACATGACTGAGATACCAAATTCCAGCTTAAAAGACGTATTCCCTCTTTTCTCACATGAGGAAGAGTGCCTTCACATGGGAACATAGGATGTTGCCTTATGCTGAGTCAGACTGTTACTCCGTCAATGCCACTATTATCATTGGTGACTAACTCCAGATTTCCAGGCAAAAGGTTTTTTAGCTCTATGTGAGGGTGCCAAGGACTGGATCATGGACTGTCTATGCAGAACATTTTCTCTACTACTGCTCGAGTGCTTTCAGGGTAGAAAAGAGGAATCAAAACAATAGTGTAAATACGGTAGCATTTTAAAGCAAAAAAAACCCAAATCAATCTTGCCTCTCAATTACTGGTTTTACCCATCTGCAAACATTAAGTAGATGACAGCTTCTGCTTATGGATGATCTGTTGTGGAAGGTAGAGTTAATTAACAGGAAGATAGAGTTACTATTTAGAACAGGAATAGATAGCCTTGAAAAATATCCATCCATCCTGAAAGGGGACATGAGAGTGGGGCAAGCAAAGATGTAGAAAAAGTGGTGTCAGGAAATGGTGTCAAAGAAGGCCCATGGCATGCCCATTAAATTTTTACATTCCCTTGAAACCCATGTCTCCCTTTTTGGCTATCCATGAAAGATGTCATTTGCCAGCTGGATCTGGACACTGAACCCCACAGAGTGTAAAATCTTTAATCTGTGCTCCCTCCTTCCTTCAGACACACCCCAGGAAACATGCCAGACTATTATATCACAGTCCAGCAATGAGATAATGCATCTTATCTATCTGACCAACTTTTAATGTGGTCCTCTTGATTAGTGTTTAGAAACCAAGCAAACAATTGATTTAAAATAATTGGTAAATTATGATTAAATAAAAATGTTTATACAAAGGAGTTTGTCATTGATATGATAAAATAAATATTTGCAGAAGGAACTTATTCTTGGCCCGGAGCCTGGCCCATGAGCTCTATGAGATTGACCATGGTCTCATTTTAATAAAGACCAGAAGGCTTTCCAAGAAAACAAAGTACCCCCTCCGTCTCTTAGCCAGCACACACACACATACAATATATATATTGCAGACCAGTGTAGCTTTTCTTTGCAACATTCTGCCAATACTGACCATTTACAAAACTATAGTATAAGTGAATATTGGAAGATAATTTGGGGATAGAATGGGGAAGAAATGTCAATTAATTGTGTACAGGCAGTATTTCTAGAATCAGAGATTTCTCAAGATAAGTCTCTGTATATTATCACTATAAAAATATGCCAGGTTAATAAGTCTAATAAGTTCCAAAGTCTTCAGTGTTGGAATTTCAGCAAACATTCTGAGAATTCTTTATTTAGAGATGACTTTGAAGTCATCTTTCTAGATTGTCCTTTTCCTCATGTGCCTACCATTAGAGGAGTAGAGTTAACCTGGGTTAGTAGACCTAGACTCTGAGCTTACATAGCAATTATAAAGCAAACAAGCCTCTAATTCCTGTAGAGCAAGGGCTACAAAACTCAATGTGCAGGCATTATTCTAAGTAATTGTTTTATGAGAAATAAACCTGGTCCCACTTTTCACGATTTTTAGTCAATAATGAAGTCATAGCTGTGGTTTATATTTAGGGAAGCCATGCTATAAATAGAATTTATTTATGTATTTATTTAATGGGCCACTTGACTCTCAAATGACTCTGGCTCAACACCATATAGGTCAGGACTACTTTTATTGTAACACCTATAGTAACAGAATCTTGCAAGTCTGAATGTGCTTCCCTCCTCCTTCACTTTATCTTCATGTGAACTAGAGAGGGTCTTGTCTGAGACATTTACTGATGTTACATTCTTGGCCTGGGTTCAAGCCCCACTTATCTGATAATTGCCTTGGTAATGGCCCTTCCTCCTGTCCTTCAAGACCACTCTCTATGCTTTCTACAGAGCCACACGAATCTCTAGGGAGAGATCATTTCAGATGGCCAGAATTGCAGCAGAGTGGGCATGCTTCCTGGTTCCCGCGAGATTACATTCTTTAATTGACAGGACCTAGAGTGCACCCACCCTGCTGAGCTGTATGGATGGGCAGAGACAACTGGAGATTAATTTTAAATAAATTATAAAATATAAATTGTATTTACACATGCACAAACACACATTTAATGCTTAGAGAAGAGACTCTTGGCTTCATTTTGAAGACATTTTTGTATTCTCCATTAGATAAGTGATTAATATCCAGAAAAAACAATTTTAAAAAGTCCACAATTTTAGAATAGCTGTAGCTGAGTAATGGAAAGCCACGCAAAGTAGAAGTCAGCAGTGAAGGCTTGCATTCATGCTCTGTCTAACTCATATTTAATTTCATGCCCCCCCCCCCAAAAGCCCTGTGTTGGAAAACATGAACCAAAAATTACCATGACAATGCAAATGAAAAATGAAAATAAAGTCTATCAATAGCACAGAGATTGCAGAGGGAGATAGTGGTTGAAAGAACATGGATTATATCAGTCCTGCAAAGTAGCCTGGGATAATACCCATATTGCCAGTGGGGGTGAGGGAATGGTTGCAAAGAGACCATTAAGTAACAACTTTGCAGCATGTTCCAGTTTCATTTATGCATTCGAGTTTAAGAGAAATGCAGTGGAAAGGCTGCTTGTTAAGTCAATTATCATGGAGAGATTGTTCCTTTTGATATAAGCACCTAAATAGATATACTTGTGTCAAAGGCTTACATTATACGGCCTACAAAATAAGGAAAAAAGGGGGGGGAAAGAAAAGGATATCATGGTTCTAGTTTTTTGGGATATAAATAGCCACAAGAAATGCTCTCAAAATGCCTGTCTTTTTTAAAATGAGTTAATTGTGAACTTACCCAAGCATGGGTGCTTGCTGTTAATTCTCTCGATTCTTCCCCCTTCCCCATATATCTGAATTATCAGAGGAGTCAAAAGTGGCTTCCTACTAGCAGAAGACTATCAAGGCTGAGTTGCGATGGTAAAGTGTAAGGTAAAATAAAGATTACCTTACTCCCTCCCCATACATCTGAATCAGCCTTTCTCAACCTTTTGACCCTGGAGGAACCCTTAAAATATTTTTCAGGCCTCGGGGAACCCCTGCACATTCAGGCTCAAATATAGGCCATAAGTTACAAAATTATTATATTTGTTTCATGTGTAGGCCTGTATAGATGCATTAACTGTGTTCTTAAACTGAAAATAAAGAATGAAACTTGCCTCTTTAACGTGAAGTTGCCTGAATTTGAAATAATTTTTTAAATAAATCGTGATCTCCCAGGGAACCCTTAGTGACCTCTCGTGGAACCCTAGGGTTCCGCGGAACCCTGGTTGAGAAACCCTGATCTGAATTATCAGAGGAGTCAAAAGTGGCTTCCTACTAGCAGAAGACTATCAAGGCTGAGTTGTGATGGTAAAGTGTAAGGTACGTAAGGTAAAGATTCTCCTTTCTGCAGAATGTCCTAGTCTGTTTTTTGCTTTGTAAGAGCTACGTCCTGTCTCTCGTTCTGAAGCTCAAGTTGGTGTATTGTAGCCCTTTTCCCTCCCTTTTCCCTATGTACTAACAACCCTTTGGTATAGATTATTTCCTTAGCTGAGAGTGGATTAGAACCTGGGTCTCCCCAGTGCTGGTCCAGCACTTTTGTCAGTAGACCCCACTGGCTCTCAATTCTCTTGGCATCATTACAATCCTGTCCCATTGGACACCCTTCAGAAATACTACATTTCTGCAAATCAGTTTTTCAATCCCTGCCACCCCTGCATTCCCCATCAGAGAAGTGATTGGCAAGGTTGACACCTGAAACATTGCCTGCATCTCTGCTCTTACGCATCCTGATGCACAATCTCCCTTTACATCATTCAACAGTTGGCATTTGCCTTTTCCTTAATAATTTTTCGTGCTATGCTTATAGCAAAATGAAGAGTACTGGTAAAATAAATGGTTACAAAGTGTTCATTTGGTAGGAATCTTCAGATAAACTGTGCCATTGTGGAATTATAATGGAACACATTGCACAAAATTAGCAAACACAATCACAGTGATGGAGTCTTTTCCAGCTGATTTCAGAAGAGCAATATATCAGAAACACCAAAAGACTCTGGGGGAAAAGTACTGGAAACATACTTATTTTATACTACTTCCAGATATCCTGATTATTTTGGTCAAGTGTCCAGCACATTAAGCATGGGGAGACTCAGGTTTGTTTCCACCCTCATGGAAGCTCCCTGGATGGCTTGGGCCAGTCACTCTCAGCTCAGCCTACTCCAGGACTATTGGACTGGGGAGAACATTGGAGGAGACACTGTTATCCATGCTGCCTTGACCTCTTGGAGGAAAGGCAAGATATAAACCTAATGAATATTATTTCTCAGATGATTAATCTCATATGCTGTTTTATGTGTGTTGTATGCTTTTTGCTCAAAGGGCTTCTTACCTGCACTCAAATGCCTGTGTACTCCCGATACCTGCTTTAAATGCAGGTTGCACATAGGGACTCTGTACATGACTTTTTGAGAGCCAGTTTGGTGTAGTGGTTAAGGCACCAGGCTAGAAAACGGGAGACCGTGAGTTCTAGTCCTGCCTGAGGCACAAAGCCAGCTGGGTGACCTTGGCCAGTCACTCTCTCTTAGCCCTAGGAAGGAGGCAATGGCAAACCACTTCTGAAATGTTGCCAAGAAAACTGCAGGGACTTGCCCAGGCAGTTGGCAGGAGTCAAGACTGATTTGAAGGCTATTACAGGATGACTTATTTTTATAATTACTAGTATGAATATTATTGAGAATTGTTGTTAGGTTATGCATTAGTGGAAGAGGTAGCTATAAAAATTTATTAATTAGGTAAATATGTAGGAAGATATAGAATATGGTATAATTATAGTCTAAATATAGATTATGTTTAAACTAGTGTTATTTGTTATGGATATATATGAAATAGAATATATTTTATTTTACTAGAATTAAAATAAGGCCTTTCCTTGTTATATATATCTCAAGACTAATTGGACTTTATTAAGGATATAAATATAGATGTAAAAATGGAAAGAGCGAATAAAAAATATCAAACTGATGCAGCAATGAACACTTAAATTGATATTACTTCAAGGAGTGGAAACCACAGATGGATTATTGGAGGATTGCAAGAAAGGTGAAACCTATATGAAGAACAGAAGATTGGACTATAGAAATTAAAGTGTATATGACAAAGAAAAGTTCCTGTGTATTGTATGAAAGACTAACATTTAAAGCAAATTATTGTACTTAATGACCAAAGATAGATTGGAGGCCATCTATCTTTTATATTTCTTTTGTCTATTATTTTTCTTGACTTCACTTTTCCTTTACTTTTTTTACTTTGTATTTTTATTTTTATTTCCTTTTCTAACTTTTAATATGTATTTTAAAATTCAATAAAATTTATATAAAAAAAAGACTGATTCGAAGGCCCACACAGGCACACACACAAAAAGACTATTCATGTACATGTAGGCCCATCCAAATACAAGAGTGTGAATCCTGGACCAGCCCATCCTGATGCATTTGTTTAGATATCCAGTAATCAACACTTCCCCTTCATGGATCACTGCCTTGTCGTGGCGAAGGGGCTTGCGTAACTCAATGAAGTCAGGTCAAGATGGACAGGTCATGACGGAGAGTTCTGACAAAACGTGGTCCACTGGAGGAGGGAATGGCAAACCACTCCAGTATCCTTGCCAAGAAAACCCATGGACAGTATCAAAAGGCTAAAAGATATGACGCTGGGAGATGAGCCCCTCAGGTCGGAAGGTGTCCAATATGCTACTGGGGAAGAGCGGAGGGCAATTCCGAGTAGCTCCAGAAAGAGTGAAGCGGCTGGGCCAAAGCCGAAAGGACGCTCAGTTGTGGATGTGTCTGGAAGCGGAAGGAAAGTCCGATGATGTAAAGAACAATACTGCATAGGAACCTGGAATGTAAGATCAATGAAACAAGGTAAGCTGGATGTGGTCAAACATGAGATGACAAGATTGAACATCGACATATTGGGAATCAGCGAACTAAAATGGACAGGAATGGGCGAATTTAATTCACGAGACCATTATATATACTACTGTGGGCAAGAATCCCTTAGAAGAAATGGAGTAGCTCTCATAGTCAATAAAAGAGTGGGAAAGGCAGTACTGGGGTACAACCTCAAAAACGACAGAATGCTTTCAGTTTGAATCCAAGGCAAACCATTCAACATCACAGTAATCCAAGTCTATGCCCCAACCACTGATGCCGAAGAAGCTGAAGTTGACCGGTTCTATGAAGACCTACAACACCTTATAGAACTAACACCAAAAAAAGATGTCCTTTTCATCATAGGGGACTGGAATGCTAAAGTAGGAAATCAAGAAATAACCGGAATAACAGGCACGTTCGGCCTTGGAGTACAAAATGAAGCAGGGCAAAGGCTAATAGAGTTTTGTCAAGAGAACACGCTGGTCATAGCAAACACTCTTTTCCAACAACACAAGAGATGACTCTACACATGGACATCACCAGATGGTCAATACCGAAATCAGATTGATTATATACTTTGCAGCCAAAGATGGAGAAGCTCTATACAATCAGCAAAAACAAGACCTGGAGCTGACTGTGGCTCAGATCATGAACTTCTTATCGCAAAATTTAGGCTTAAATTGAAGAACGTAGAGAAAACCACTAGACCACTCAGGTATGACCTAAATCATATCCCTTATGAATATACAGTGGAGGTGAGGAATAGATTTAAAGGATTAGAGCTGGTAGACAGAGTGCCTGAAGAACTATGGATGGAGGTTCGTAACATTGTACAGGAGGCAGCAACTAAAACCATCCAAAAGAAAAAGAAATGCAAGAAAGCAAAGTGGCTGACTGATGAAGCTTTACAAATAGCTGAGGAAAGAAGGGAAGCAAAAGGCAAGGGACAAAGGGAAAGATATAACCAACTGAATGCAGATTTCCAGAGAATAGCAAGGAGAGATAAGAAGGCCTTCTTAAATGAACAATGCAAAGAAATCAAGGAAAACAATAGAATGGGGAAGACTAGAGATCTCTTCAAGAAAATCGGAGATATCAAGGGAACGTTTTGTGCAAAGATGGGCATGATAAAGGACAAAAAAGGCAGGGACCTAACAGAAGCAGAAGAGGTTAAGAAGAGGTGGCAAGAATACACAGAAGAACTATACAAGAAAGATCTTAATATCCCTGATAAATTCGATGGTGTGGTCACTGACCTTGAGCCGGACATCCTAGAGAGTGAAGTCAAGTGGGCCTCAGGAAGCATTATAACAACAAAGCTAGTGGAGAAGACAGTATCCCAGCTGAGCTATTTAAAATCCTAAAAGATGATGCTGTTAAAGTGCTGCACTCAATATGCCAACAAATTTGGAAAACTCAACAGTGGCCACAGGATTGGAAAAGGTCAGTTTACGTTCCAATTCCAAAGAAGGGCAATGCCAAAGAATGTTCAAACTACCGTACAATTGCGCTCATTTCACATGCTAGCAAGGTTATGCTCAAAATCCTACAAGCTAGGCTTCAGCAGCATGTGAACCGAGAACTACCAGAAGTGCAGGCTGGGTTTCGAAGAGGCAGAGGAACTAGAGATCAGATTGTCAACATTCGCTGGATCATGGAAAAAGCAAGAGAGTTCCAGAAAAACATCTACTTCTGCTTCATTGACTACGCTAAAGCCTTTGATTGTGTGGATCACAACAAACTGTGGCAAAGTCTTAAAGAGATGGGAGTACCAGACCACCTTACCTGTCTCCTGAGAAACCTGTATGCGGGTCAAGAAGCAACAGTTAGAACCGGACATGGAACAACCGATTGGTTCAAAATTGGGAAAGGAGTACGACAAGGCTGTATATTATCACCCTGCTTATTTAACTTATATGCAGAGTACATCATGAGAAATGCCAGGCTGGATGAATCACAAGCCAGAGTTAAGATTGCCGGGAGGAATATCAACAACCTCAGATATGCAGACGATACCACCCTAATGGCAGAAAGTGAAGAGGAACTAAAGAGCCTCTTGATAAGGGTGAAAGAGGAGAGTGCAAAAGCTGGCTTGAAACTCAACATTAAAAAAACTCAGATCATGGCATCTGGTCCCATCACTTCCTGGCAAATAGAAGGGGAAGAAATGGAAGCAGTGACAGATTTTATTTTCTTGGGCTCCAAGATCACCGCAGACGGTGACTGCAGCCATGTAATTAAAAGACGCTTGCTCCTTGGGAGGAAAGCTATGGCAAACCTAGACAGCATATTAAAAAGCAGAGACATCACCTTGCCGACAAAGGTCCGTATAGTTAAAGCTATGGTTTTCCCAGTAGCAATGTATGGCTGTGAGAGTTGGACCATAAGGAAGGCTGAACGCCGAAGAATTGATGCTTTCGAACTGTGGTGCTGGAGAAGACTCTTGAGAGTCCCTTGGACTGCAAGGAGGTCAAATCAGTCAATCTTAAAGGAAATCAACCCTGACTGCTCATTGGAAGGACAGATACTGAAGCTGAAGCTCAAATACTTTGGCCACCTAATGCGAAGAGAGGACTCACTAGAAAAGACCCTGATGCTGGTAAAGACTGAAGGCAAAAGGAGAAGGGGACGGCAGAGGATGAGATGGTTAGATAGCATCACCGATGTAGCGAACATGAATTTGAGTAAACTCCGGGAGACAGTGGAGGAGAGGAAGGCCTGGCGTTCTATGGTCCATGAGGTCAAGAAGAGTCGGACACAACTAAACGACTGAACAACAACAATCAACACTTATTTGTTGGTCAAGCAGGGCAACTTTTTCAGCGAAAAGAACAACAGACGAATGCTTCAGTTCTATGCAGAAAGATGGTGGTTGTTCATCAGCACCATGAGATCCCATTAAATTTTGATCTTATGCACATTTAACATCTCTCCCTTTCCTAGCTTGACTCTTCCTTTCATACTTTCTTCTGCTTCACTATTTTAATGAGGGAGTGCATACATTAATGACATTCATACTGCAGACAAGATGCCATATATCATCCATCCTACAAGAGCTCAGAGAGGCAAATTTGATGACAATCATTTTATCATTACAATAGATGCGTAGGTTCAGAGACAGCTTTTCCAAATATCAGTTCACACGGTTACTTGAGCCAGTACTGCAATGAGGATTGCATTGCCTATAGAGCACTTGCCTCTTTTCTTGATGCCAACTCAATGTTCACTCATTTCCTTTTCTTGCTTCAGCATTTCAGGAGCCAAATTGTCCTAGATCTATATTTGGCCAATGAAACAACTTTTTTTTTAGATATAGCTCATCGTTCTTTATGAGGTTTTATATCTTTACAGTGGTTACTTTACAGCTGCATTTCAGCATTTGCTTTGCCTATTTCACATATTACATCACTGTTTCCTTGCACAGTGCAAGGAAGCAACAACAATGGATGGTTTGCGCCGTGTGTTAGACTTGTTTTCCAGTGATACAAATGCTGGTTTCCCCTCAATTGCTAATGCTACCTGAGCTCTGGATCTGCTGGCCCCTCTAGACACATCTTTGCTTCTCTGACTATATTTCTGTACCTCAGCCGGCTTTTACAACAGAGCTGTTTTTCAAATGATTGAGATGTCAGGGGTTATGTAGTTTTTTTAAAACGATGAAACTGAATTTGATGGATGCTCATTCTAGAAATGTTCTGGATATTAACTTGGAGAGAAAAGGAGACTCCATTTTTCAAAACCTGGAAATGCCCATTATAAGGCTTGGGCTTCCAGATAGGTGGGTGGTTTGTTTGACATAGCGCCAGCCTCGGGGACACTTGCGGATTTCCTTGGGGGATGCTTTATAAAATATGTACTATAAATGGAGGAGTGGGCGCCCACTGATTGGTAATTGAACTGTTGCCCTTCCCTCCTAGTAGCTTTTGTGTCTTCAATGTGTATTCTAGAGAGTTCCCGTGAGGACATCTCAAAAGAGCCCACCAAGGTTACACTGGCCTGGAGATTAAGGAGCTCACACAATGATCTTCCAGAGGGATAGAATTTGTAGTAGCAAAGCCAGCCTACCCCACCCTGCACTTAGTTCACATTTTGCATCCCTTCCTTAATAAACACAACAGACTGCCATTTTTTTAACGATTAAATATTTACGCTAAGCAGAAAACATTTTGCATGGTTTTTTAAACAGCTATGTCATCTTGCTCTTTTCATTCTCTAATCTTACAGTTCTGAACCAGAAGTGAAGATTTTTAGCCTATTTACCAAGAAGTAAATATTATGATGGAAACATCAGACAGCTTAATAGTGACTTTAAAAAAGCAGAGAAAGCATTTTCTGGTAGCGTTGTCAATTGCAAAACATCCCCTGGGCTACTAATGTGCCTAGAATGATTTTGTTCTAGTAGTCTAATCTTAGGGTGTTTCCAAGTAGATGGCTCATAATGCTACCAGTCCAAAGGCATTGTGTGGCTCCTTCCATCTTTCCCTCTTAAAGGATTCTGGGGTGGCAAAAGACAATAAAAGACCACAAAACATAAGAGGTTTTGAAATGTATCATGTCATTCTGGAACTCTGGTAAAATTCCATGCATGAGATAGGGCAATTGCATAATAAGAACCTCATCACTGAACATCCTGAGGATACTTACATCATTTCCATTCCCCTGTTCCTCAAAACCACTTTGAAGATGCTCTGTGATCACCTTCTCTTTCTAAAACATTGCAGTGCTGAGTATGAGCAAAAACAACAGCCCCAACCCCACAACACTGCACTGAACTGCTACAGATCCCACAGAAACCCCGTACTGCACACAAAATGGAAATATATACTTTGATTGCACCCCCTCTTCCTCATCCTTATTTAATGTTGTATGCATTTGACTCCATGCAAAAAAATTCTGAACAGTTCCTATGAAGGGGAGTTGCAAAGCCAGCAAAACGCCTATCCCTTTAAAAGACCTGTTAGGGGGCCTGAAACCTAGGACATGGGGCAGGTGGGGAAACAGTGTTGCCTATAGGTCCTGTAGAGCCTCTGCATTTCAAAGAAAAGAGTAATTTTGCAGTGGTTTCATATATATCAGCTGAACCAGAATTCAGTCAGTTTAGCTTTCAATCACTACCAGTGTGATAGGATTGTATAGTTTCAGAGCAGGTTTTGTCCTGACTTAGAATGCTTGTGTGGAAATTCTTCTCAGTCTGCTTGCCCATAATCCAAATCTGACAGTAATTGAGCAGTGTGAGAGCTAGTACGGTATTGATCCTTTATCTGCAGCTCCAGAAGCTTCAGACTTACAGAGATCAACATACAAATGAAAGTTTGCACATTTAGCAAATATATTATCTAAAGTCAAAATCAAGTTAATTATTTATAGTGATAATAACTCAAGATAAGCTTTCAGATCTGAAGCTGGAAAGGTGCTTTGCAGTGGATGTAGGTGTACACATTGTATCTGTCAGCACCTCCTTAAAGAAGCTGTCTTTTCCTGGGCTTGCCCAGTATCCACACAATTTCAGGAAAATAAGTGTTTGACTTAAGGAGGTGAGGTGCCAACAGGTGCAACAAGATGCTGGCATATCCACTTCAAAGCACCTTTCCAACTTCAGGGCATGTCCACAGGAATACCATGAAAATGCTATGAAATGCACCACCATTTTCTTTCTGTATCTCCATCCAGTGAATAGCAGAAAGGTTTGAAGGCTATATTTAAGCCCATTTGCAGGGACTGAGAATAGCCATTGGGACTATAGGGAACTATCAGTAGAGAACTGAGAAAGGTTTTTGCAGAGGAGACAGAGAGAGATCAAAATTACTGTTTAATTGTGAATTCCTCATACATAAAATTAAAACATCAACATTTGGTGGGTACAAGGATAGGACAGAATTAACCACCCCCAGTCTTGGCTCTCATTTTTCTCCAGCTATTCTTTTTTGTCTCCAAATCACATTGCTTCCTGAAACTGGCAGGCACCATTTTGTCTTCCTTCCAGAAGCCTTTTAGAGCGAGAGTAGAAGAGTAGAGTCCTCGTTTTCAATCAGAAAGACGCATCTTCATAAAATCCTCTTCTGCTATACAGTGGTACGTTTTGCTGCTACTGCCAACAATGAAAACATCCCAAATGATCCTCTCAACTTTTCATCTGGTGAATGGGGTATCCAAGTTGGACGGGGGCATTTTTGATTAGGATTTGATACACAAACAGTAAATATGTCTATATATGTTTACAAACAGTAAAGCATCTCTATTTTAGCCATATTCTGCAATGGCAGGCATTGCCATAAAGAGACACTGGTTGGGTGGGGAGGGCAATTAACTTGGCAGTCTCAGGTCATTCTTGTGAGACGCCCTTGCCATAAGGGTTGAAGACTACGCTGGAGTTGTTTGTGCCCCCCTTGCAGTATGTGTTCCTGCTATGTGAAATATCTGTGACTGAAATATTATACAGATAAAAGTAAATGGCACTGCAGGAATTCAGCTGAAAGATTATGTGCATGGAAGTAACTGATGGCAAATTTAAGAAACTACTGCAAACATTTAAAATAGACATGGGTTAAAAACAAACAAGTAGTAAAGCTGGATGAAAATCCTATCCTGAGTTTGAGAGGATAATACAAAGAAACAATTCTAATTGAACTCCAGGATATGATAACCTCTTAGTTTCCTAGATAGATGATTGATTGAGATAGATAGATAGATAGATAGATAGATAGATAGATAGATAGATAGATAGATAGATAGATAGATAGAGAAACTTTTCCATTTAAGTCTTCTTTTTCGGCTGGCTAGATAATAATTAAAAGATGCTTTTTGAAGTAGGTAGAGTAGGGAGAACTTTGCAAGTTCTGGATTTACACAGAACCTGTGTTTTCAGCAATGATAGTATAAAGCCATATCCACACATGATATCTGGCTTTGGTGAGTTTTTGATCATTATTTCTGTGACATCAGTGAGTTTATCAATACCTCATTTATCTATAGTACTAGAATAACAGGCATAGAAAAGAAAAGCGACCCCAGCACAGAGCCCCACTGCCAATTACAAATCTCCTCCTTGGAATGTGAGTTATTAAAGTCCACGGTAAGAGCCATGCCCCTGCGCCGGTCCTCTTTCTTGAATTCTTGGTTGCAACAGCTCAGCATCATGGAAAGAGTTAAGCGGGAGTCTTGTTGATATTTCAGAGCTGCTTTGAACCCCTGCAGTCAGAGGGAGGGAGCGTCTTGATTGGCCAAGTTCCTGTTGGTAGTAATAGCGGATCAGATATCAAACTTCTGTCTTTCCTAAAGACCCTTTAGGGATAGTCTGCTCCCTGCTAGACTATGACATCAGTCAGGACACCGGGTGATGTTGCTGATAGTAAACTTTGAGAAAGGAGGGGAGGGGGTGGATAGAAAGGAGGGGTCTGCTGGCTGAAGTTAACTAGCCCAACACAGTGCAAAGGCATGCAGTAGGTTTTTGTGGCGGGTTAGTGCTGGATGAGACCAAACTTTCCTTGAGTTACTCTTCTGCTGTTTCTGCAGTCAGCTAGACTCCAAGGAGGGCTAGATGAATTGTGATCCTTTGGTTGTGGTCAGCTTCTCTTCTTGGTGCCGGTTAATGGTTTGAACCGAGGGGCTTTCTGACCCTGGGAATTTTCACAAGGCTTCACCATGACACTGCTGGGGTCTGAGCATTCAATGCTGATTCGGAGCAAATTCAGATCAGGTAGGGCTAACACAGCAAGAATTTCTCCTAAAACTTTCCTGTGCTGTAAACCTCAGCTGGAGGCTGTTTCTCATTAAACAGCATGCAAGTAAAATAACCAAGGAGTTGTAAAGCTGTCATGGGCTTGCTATCACAGAGGCTGCTCAGCAGATGAAGAAATGCATTTTCCTTTCTGTCTGCTCCCTCTCTTTCTGTTCTTTCACTGCTTACAATTTATGTCGATGTCTAGTTTATTTAAAAAAAGGAATTCCTCTATAATTCTGAGCTCTCCTAATCTAGGAGAAGTTATATATGTTTGTGTGTGTTTGTGCATGCTAGAGAACGGGAACTGGATCAGAAATCCATAAGGGTTGTTGTTACAACAAGAGTATCTCCTCCCATCCGCTCAAGTCAGGTGCTGTCCTGTGTATGCCGGCCTTAATGCTTTATTCCAACATCTAGGCAGCCAGCTTTCTTCCTTTAGAGTTGTGACTAATTGGACAAACATGAATTGCAGAAAGGCATCATTTTTTTTAGAAGTACAAATAACAAATGGAACATGCAAAATATTTAAAATGACATCACCAGAGAAATAAAGCTAGAGCCAAGCGACTGATTGCCATTTTCTGAAGCTTTGCTACAAAAAACATGTACCAGATCTCCACAGAGGGTTGAAGCCCCATTCAGGGCTTCTTCTTTGCGGACCTGCAGCAGGAACAAAGGTGAGTGATGGTGAACAAGGACAAGAGACAGCCATTTGACTGACTAGTAGCATCTGTAAGTAACATCACGGTAATTTTGAGTGAGTGCAGTATCATAGTGCACAGGAGAAAGGAGGAGACTTCTGTGCACCCTTGTCTTGATACTTTGTTTTTATTGGCTTTGATGAAAACTATTGCCACTTTTGAAAGCATTCTGTTCTTGCCACCCAAGGGTGTCTCTACGTGTGTCCAATGAATGTACAGCACAATCACATTCTGCATTTGGATGGTGCAACTCATTCCAGAATGTCACCCACTCAATATGGGAAAGGGAGATGGTGGCAGCTGGGTTTGATCTCTGGTACATCAGAGATAACAAGAAGATCAGAAGATCCTGATGCTAATACACTCGGGTACTATCAGGACGTGTGAGACAGCTGGGTGGTCAGTTGCAATGTTTGCTTAGAAAATAGAAAATTGGCAGCTACTTAAAAACTCCAGAGATGTGTGTACAAATGTAAGAGGCTTTGCCTGGCTCGGTTCTCCATGATTTGGGACCAGTGCTTTGCTGTGGTTTCTCTATCAATGTAATCTTACATTTCATGAGAATAACTCATTCCTCACAATCCATTAGTACACTGTCTTATGCTAATAGTACAGAGCCATTCACTGAAAAGAAGGCTTGATCTGCAACCCAAGAATCCCAGAGCAACACTGCCATCTTCCTGAAGCAGGCAGGAGAGATGGGGATAGTTCTTTGAGCCACTGCATTCTTCTATAATGAGCCAGTATTGTTTTTAAGAGTCATTTTTGTGTTATTTTTAAAGGCGGGGGTGTTGGGGGTATGGAGATTACAGAGCTGATGGTAGGATCACAGAACATAGTTTTCAAATGATTCCAGGCTAAAAGTAAACTTTATGACTCTTTGAGACCCATATATTTTGTTCCTTTTAGTTTTTCTAATGGAGTCAGTTTATTGGGCACACTTCCAATCAAGATTCTCTCTCCAAAAATTTAATTATTGTGTACTTGTTTTAGGGCAATGACAGAGCTGGGGTGACTGTGCCCATCTCATTTTATGGAGAACCCTTTCTATGAGGTGAACGGACAACGCCTACAATCATTTCTCTCTCAAGTTAATATTTTAGAAAGTTAATGACACTTAAACACAATGCTGCTGGGGCACCAAGTAGATGCATTTAGTGTTCTGTCATTTGGCATATTGGGTGGAACAAAATGAGTCTCTGACATATCTGTTCACTTGTATAAAGCTGAGATCCAAACCTTAGTTGGATCACAGTGCTTAAGAGTAGGATCTTGGCTATGGTGTGAACAGTCCCTCTTGTTGAGTCTTGTGCTTCAAGTCATCTTCTCTAAAATGCAGAAAAGGTGCTACTTACAGATTGTAGCTTGCTTGTTGCATCCAGTCCCTGCCATAGGAATAGTAGTGAAGAGACCTAGGTGAATGATGGCTTTTTTTACTTTTTTCAGTAAGTGAGCTATTGAACCAGATGACCAGAGAAATTAGTTAAGTTAACAATCATTTGCATCCTTTGTGCCTGATATTGTTATAGAATTACTGCATATCAGCATAGAAAAAAGAACTGACCAATACAAGGATAGATGCTTGCTAAGAAGTGTTTCATTTCTTGAAACCCCAAGCTGCTCGTAGGGAACAGCTTTGTCATTATAACAGCATGAAGCAGGTTAATCATCAGACGAAAGGGCAACTGTTTGAATGGCCCAGTTCTCCCTGAGGTAGAAGAGCTCTATCAAGGCTATTTGAGGAGGGGAGTTAATAAAAATCAAATCTCTACATTTAGAAATTTCAGCTACAACCTCTTTTCCTGATATCTAATTCCTAGGCAGAGAACATACAACTGTAGGAGAGTGCAGATCAGACATTGTGCTACCATCTCAGTGGTACTAGGCTAAGATGAAGTACGTGAGGTGAACAAAATTAATTCAGTGTTCAGTGCTTAGAAATACTTAAGCATATTCTTGGCAGTCCTGCTGTAATCAGTGAAACTTACAAATCGTTAACTTATTGTAGTAGGCATGTAGATGCCTACTATTTTGAAAAAAACCCAACCTGTATCTGGTTGATTCCAACAAACATTAGATAGTTTTCCATCTGGATAGGAGAATTGTTGAATGGTATGTTCCAACTTTGCAGTTTATGTTTTTAATTTGCATACCTCCCTGAAAACTTTAGGCGATAATAAAAACAGTGTTATCATACTCATTACTTACCACATTGTTCTTATACCTAAGCATTTACAAATTCCTGCTTTCTTACCACTGTCACTTCACTATTACCGCTAATTAATACTTTTGAGTTTCATACATAGTGCCAACAGCTTGCTGGAGTGTGTAGCATTTTCTTGTGACGATGGACAAGTAGCAGAAGATTTTGTAACAAAGCAAATTTTATAAAACAGCAATGTGTCCTGCTGTCTTATAAAATTTAATTTAAATTTGTTGTTGCCTTTTCACTTTTAGAGTGCATTTTGGGGACATATTGGGTTATTATGATGACTAATTAAAATAACAATTACACAATACAGACTTAAGTGTCTCCTTTCAATTTCTGTGCCAATCTTTCATTTTTATAATTCTCTGTGATGTCTCTTGGAGAATGTCAAATTATTTATGCATTCTTTATTTATTTAAAGGAATGAAATGGTGCTGAAAATGGCATTCTCCTTGTACGTATGTGGGCAGGTCAGAAGAAGGGACATATGGCTATTATTTGACACATGAGTTGTAATCCTATGTCTAAGGATAAGTTGCCTGTGTTTGACCAATTATACACTTGGTTTTTTAAAAAAAGCATTCACACAGCAAAAGAAAAATGGTATTTCCATTACTCTCTGTTGTTACCATTGTATAAAATGTAGTGATATCGAGATAGTTAATTTCTTGGACTTTTTCTACTAATAACTTTTTGGCAATTGTCATTTCATCTACTTACGCAATCCCCACACTGGTAACCTATTTGAACATGCACTGAAAATGCTTTGGGGTGATTATTTATGGGATAAAGATTGGGGTCCTTGCCATAGTCTTGCATGCTTTGGTAACCTTTCAGGTCAACCCCTGTAATTGTAATGTTATATGTTGGATTCCCCTTGTTGTTGTTGTTCAGTCGTTAAGTCATGTCCGACTCTTCGTGTCCCCATGGACCATAGCACGCCAGGCCTTCCTGTCCTCCACTGTCTCCCGGAGTTTACTCAAATTCATGTTCTTTACATCGGTGATGCTATCTAACCATCTCACCCTCTGCCATCCCCTTCTCCTTTTGCCTTCAGTCTTTCCCAGCATCAGGGTCTTTTCCAGTGAATCCTCTCTTCACATTAGGTGGCCAAAGTATTTGAGCTTCAGCTTCAGTATCTGTCCTTCCAATGATTCCCCTAGTAGTTAAGAAACTTCTCTGGCACAGAATGCAGCAGTTTGAATTTGGTCATCCATTCTAGGTGACCTTCCCTGGTTACCAGGCTTCTTCCAGGCCAAGTTCAAGGGGCTGATCTTTCCTTTTAAAATCCTAAATAATGGAAGGCATATCTAAGGAATAATTTTGTTCATAGATTTCTTCCTTGTTTTAGAGTCAAATGTAGAAACGCTGACTTAGATGCCACCCCATGCTCAGGGGAAACTGTTCTCTCCTAATTGTGGGACTTCCTCTGGGGTGGCACCTTATTACAGAATGTTCTCCCATGACAGATTCACCTGTCTTGAAATTACTAAGCCGACAGTAAGAAATCATATTTTGACAAGCCTGTTGAGATTTGTTTTGTTTAGCTCTTTGGTTTTTCTAGTGCTGCATTCATAATAAATTTAATTTTAACTGTATCCTACTTTGATAATGATAGCATGGTTTTAATGAGCATTACAAGGCCAAAAATCTCATTACAAATAAATAAGACAGGCGATAACTTTAAGGTGGAGTTCTGCCAACCTCATGCCAAGGAAAAGCAAGCAAATTTTGCTTCCAGAGAGAACTGCTTCAAATGCTACTTAGGACAGACCAACCACTGCTCTGAGTGGGGTACAAATCTGAAATGGGTTCAGCAATCTTGCAAGCATGGAGATTTTCTCTCCTCCCATTTCCTTGAAGTTAAGAAACTACGGTGTATGCTATTTTGTCTATTTTGCCAAATACAAAACCTGAGGTCATCCTGACAAATTTCACAGAAACAATGATTCTTCTGGTCTGGCTGCCAGGTTCCAAGTATCAATGGAATTGCATTAAATCAAGTGGGACAAACATTAAGTGGTTGGCCCAAGAACCCTCCCCCTAAATGTTTAACTTTTCCTGGAGGTGGAGGGAATCATTCCAGAGAGTTGTTGCTCCCAAAAATACATGTCCAGATATTATCGGAGTGCTGTAACTAGACGATGCAGCTTGGGAGACTACTTAAGAGTCCATCTCTGATCTGCTAGCCATCACTGAGGGTTCAGGTTGGTGACTGGTGATTGATTACTTGGGGATTTATGATATTCTAGGCCTGTCAGTTCAGCCTTACAAATTGTACTGAAAATTGGCTGATTGTCAGTGTAGGAAAGGAACGTGTGTGTTTTGAATTGAGTATTGAATTGAGTGTGTTTTGAGTACCGAGATAGCTTGGTGTGGCACACAGTATGATACTGAAACCTAGAGTCATTCAGACTATTTATTCTGTCTCTGCTTTGTTTGGATTCAGTGCTGTCTGAATGTATTTTATGCTCTCCTATGAATGGGGAGCTATCTTCCAGCTATTTTCATGTCAATAGGTATGAAGCTGGAATCTTTGCTTTGTCTGGAAGTTCAGGTGCGAATCAGGATGAGAGAGTGCTGAAAGAACTAGATATACTGGATTTACATTATAGTAGTGCAGACTTTGGCGAAGCGTTAGATAAAAGATCCATTTTTTAAAGATCCACCTAATGTGGTAAGGAAGAATCTAAAAGCTTCCGATGAAAAAAGCAAATGTTCTTTTGATTATCACTTAAAAGTTTCCAGAGTTGTGGCTGTACATTGAAATCAACACTGTAGGTTTTATTTACACTTACACATTTAATTTCATTAATTATATTTTTCACTGGGACTATTACCGTACCTTTATTACAAAACCATTGGTTAGAATTCTCATGGTAAGCTGAGGTTTATCCTGGTTTGAATCCCAGATTTATCCTGCCTGTGTTTGTTATAGTCTGTGGCATGGTTGGAATTGATCTAAAGAATAAGGCAAAGGACAGCAAACTTGTAAACGCCTGAAACTGTTTATTAACGCAGAGAATGAGCAGGTGTATGTAGTCTCATTGCTTGAACAGTGGTATGAAACGTGTTTCTGCATTATGGGGAAACATTTAAAACAGACATAATGAGAAGAAAGGAACACTGAATTTCATAATTATTTTTGATAGATTCTCTTTACATATTTTACCCAGAATTACCACCAAGTCTACGTATTAATGACCACCTGATCAGTTTAGAAAACACCTAAAGAATTATAATGACGTACCATTTTGATGATACCATCATTCAGTAAATCCCTGATCTGCTAGAAGGTTCATTCTGAGAGACTCAGGGTGTACCAGTTTTTTCACTAATGAACATATATTGGGTGGGTGGGTGGGGGGGGTTATAATAATACCGTGCCAAAATTGGTCTTTCTGTTCCCAGGCAGTTTTCTTTTTCTGCAAAGGTAGCTTCAGTTTTTCTACCTCTGGCTTTAGAATTTCTTTTATGCATGGTTAATGAGCTTGCTTTTGTTATGAGGTGGTGACAGAGGTTGCTCTGGGTGGGCGTTGTTTTGTTCTGTGTTACCCATCTTTCCCTTGTTCTGTGGCCACTCTTGCTGCCCGTTTCCTGATTTGAAAAGATCCTCTATGAGGAGTTTCTCCATGAAACTCATTTCTTCATCTTGGGATTTCTTGGGATTAAACTAAGGTGTGGGAAGCCAGAGAAACTGCAAACCACTGGAAATGAAAGACTGGACACCCTCAGGTTCCCCCCTCCCCACATCTCATAAAGAAGGGAAGTTCAAGAACTCTGGAACTCAACAAACTGAATGAAAACGGGGCAGGGGGAATGCAGAATAAATTTGCAACATTGAACTAGTTTGTATTATAGAATAAGTAGCCTGCAAAGCACCAGAAAGTTCTCCAGCTCAGTATAATTTCTGGCCCCATATCACACATGCAGAAAGGACTGTTACTTGCTAATTATAGGTATTATTGCTAATTTCTGGACGTGATTTCTACGTCATACTGTAGAAATGTATGTATGACATACAGTACTGGAAGATCTCAGATGGGTGAAATTCATTGGGCAAATGAGATTAATCCATGCCTTTTTAATGAACTCTGAATAATTAAATGCCTGTTATGTAGTCTTATTGCACTAGAATAAATGTCACCTGTGAATGAGCTTATACCTCCTCCCCAACTGTGCTACTGTTGGTCATAGTGGGGCTGCTAGCTTGATTAATATACGCTGGGGAGTATGGAACAATTGTCTGGGGCTGGGAATCAGAAGTGTGTGTGTTTTGTGAGTTAGACTATGCCTCCCGGGCTGGTCTGCTGTCCTCAAGTGCAGGGAGGACACTCCTGGGTACAACTGCCTGCCTAGCCAATTTTTGAATGTGCTTAAGGGAGGGGGTGCCATGTTCTCCCTTACTAAGGCAGAAGAACGTCTTAGGCTACGCAGGCTTTTTGGCAAGCTGTCTCCATCTGTGTATTTGTAGGGTTATGTTAACTTCCATGGAGAGCTTACGTATTGTAAACATAGGATGGCCCATCTTGTTCATTGTTTTAGCTAAATAGTTTTTCATATGTGAAGCCATGAAAACTGCATGTTTCATCTCCTGGTTTTGTAACAAATCGATGATGATGATGTCAAGTAAGCTCAGCCTTTGTTCAAACCATCACTAGAAAATAGAGATAAAGTATCTCTAAAACTAAATCTAAATTATTACACAGCTTCTCAGCAGATTTATTCAGTAGTAGAATAGCAAATGGATTGTAAATGAATAGAAATAATAATTCAAAATCGTTGCAGAAGAGTAATCCACTGTAAGTTCTATCTCACAATCGCAGATACTTTTATTAAAAAAAGAATAAAATATTCATAATATCAGTTGTATGATACACACAAGACAAAAGTGGCTTCAATTCAGACTTGTCTATGAACATTTTGGTGTTGATTTTCATAGTATATAAGTATTTACATATTCCATTAGCTAATAATTAGTTGAAACATCCTAGTCATTGTTTATGCTGTAGTTCAAATGTAAAGAATAAAGAAAACTTTCAAAAAAAAATTCCCATCATCATCACAAGCACAGCTGAATAAATAATTACTAGTAAATGCCCAATTAGGAAAGTATTAATTAATATTCTGCCTTGAAAATCAGTAATTGTCTATATAGCAGCTCTTTCTTTTAGAAAGAGAAAAAGTTGTTTTAGGCATTCTGAACCTCGGTGGTTTTAATCTTCTGGTCTCCTACGGGGAAGAAAATTCCTCAGAATTCCTGGAAGCGACTCTCTTTCCCTCCCATGCACATGTGCTGAAGGTGCAGATCAAGCATTCATACCATTCGAATTCAAGAATGTAGTTGAATTAAGGGACTGCAGCAACTCATCTAATATTTTCTTCCAGGATTGGAGCTATTGAGCTTTGCAGTGAAAGGGAAGTAATTTGGCATATGTACAGTTAAGTTTTTGTGGTGTCAAAGCTTTGCATCTGGTTCCTCAGACCATATGAAACAGGCCACACTTTCTGAATGCCCAGGTCTTTGGCAGCTGCCTCCCCCAGTTCTCTATCTCTTTCCTCCCATGTTCTCTTGCTGAAGTGACCTCTCTTAAGTGGGCAAGTTCCTTGTCTACTCCTGATTAAAGCAGCAGGCAAACAGATGTTTTAATCCCTCTGCAGTGCTAAGCCTGAGCAGGCATAAACAAATCACGAGAGCTTTTCAAGAGGGTGCTGGTGCCCCAAGGAAGCCATTTGTCTCCAGGGCTCATTTCTTGGAGATTATTTGTGGAAACTGCAAGATTTTTTTTTCAGTTCCATCCAAATAAGAACTGGTCCCTATGAAGAAGGCAGAGCTCCATGCCTTTTACAGTTCTGCACTGATTTAAAAATTGAGATGCTTTCTCCTCCCTGTAGCATTAATGAATTTCTTCAACTTTTGGATAATGGCTTTTCATTTTCTGTAAGTCTTTTAGGAGGCGCTGTATGTAACTACAGCAAAGATTCTTAACAGAGCTTTGTCAACTTGTTGACATAGCATTTGTTTTCTTAAGGATTAAGAAAAAAAAGTCGATTTTGCAAAAATGAAAAATCAACATCAATGAATGGATATTACTTTGAGAAGGAGAAGAAAATTCTTTCAAAAATTTTTATAGGGAGTCTTTAATAAAATATTTGTCATCTTCAGCTGAGTTTATGCTGAAACTAATACATGAGGTGAATCGAAATGATTCACCGTGGCAGCCGTCTTTAATCATTTGTGTATAGTAATTTTTCTGTTATAGCATCTTATCAATAATCTCAGATTTCTTGATATACAGGAAAGAAAGAATTTGAGATTTGAAAAAAATCTAATGTAGAAGAAAGTGAAGTGGCAAATTCTTCCATTCAGGCAGAGGCTTTGAATGTTTCACTTTTACATGATTGAACTGTATTTGGCCAATGCAAATAGGTGAGATTTTATTCTGTTTATTTTGGGATAAGAACTTTCTAGAAATGGCTGATTTCTTCATCAACAGGATGGGGAAAAAATGTAAGATGTTTAAAAGGGCTCAGCTGGGAGCAAGTGCAATTGACAGATCCATCCTTTCCTAGTCTTGCTGGACGGTTCCTCTCACGTTGCAGTTTTGTGGATGTTCAGTCCTACTGTCTTTTGTCAGGCTTACTCCCTAGTAACTATGTTTTGGATTGCAAGCCAGTACAGGCCTATAAGCAAGTTGAGCAATTTTGAATGGTTTCCACACAATATTTGTAATATGTAAATTGATTCTTATCTACTTCTTTGGCAAATGGCTGAGTGCATCACATCTCCCTGTAGCAGGCAAAATACGATTTCTTTACTTAACATTCTCTCTGGTCTGCAGTCATTTCCCCTAATTTTTAAAACTTCAGTGGTCCAAAATGCCATTGAACTTGATTTTCAATTTGGAAACAGATCTGGTGACTTGGATTTACAGCCATGATAGCTGTTAAAGATCCAGATGGATTTCAGAAAGACAATGCAAGCTAAGGTGGCAGTGTTCAGCTTTTGCCCTTTAGGACAAGCTTATATTATGCCAAATGCACATGGTTAGCCATGGTGAATGGAAGAGGAAGAAAGAAAGGCATTTGCTGCCCCTGTAAGTGGACTTTACTCATAGCGAGTGAGCCAGTGAAAGGGAGAACAGGCTGGGCTTCATAAATGTCAGAAGTTTCAAGATTAGGTTCAATTATTTATAGTCACAGACAGACCTCCTGCGTAAGATTGGCCATAGCTTCCTGGACTGCCTCTCATTTTGAGCTACATCCACTCTTTATGTTCAAAGGGCCTAACAAAACAAAACAAAACAAGAGGAAGAGGAAGAAGAAGAAGATGTCTTTGCATAGCATGATTCAGTAGCTTAAGGCTGCAATCTCACTTACCTGGGAGTAAGACTTACTGAGTTCTGAATAGATACATGTAAAACACATTATGTTATCTCTTAGTTTAATTTGATCTAGTTAGAATTTCAGTCTAGGAAATCCCACCCATGCTCTGTCAGAGAAAGAATAACTATTGCTTGTGATCTCTTCTTTCTTCATGTTCTTATCTGTTCAGATCAAAGTTATCCCATTCCTTTTCTGTATCTTCTGTTTCTTGTTTTAGATCATAGAACAGAAAGTATCTGTTTGGACCACATATTCCATATGTGAAATAATTTGATTTTGCAGCTGTCTTCTTTTCTTGTAAACTCCTGGCAATATTTTGTTCTTTCATCCCTAAGTAACATGTAATGGAGCTATACCAATCAAAACAGAAGCATTAAACTTTATTAAACGGTATAACTATAGCTCAATACTTTCTTCAGCCTAGTCAAATTTGCTATAGCTCCAGTCTTGCTGCAGTGTTATAAAATTGTTAACCTTTGCATATGTGGGCGAAAGGGGGAGAAGGTGGAGAAAGGATCATTTGACCAAACCCCAGGTTAATTGGCTTAGTTTTAGAGAATAAGAAAACCGCATTTCAGTAATAGGGCAAAGCTGTTGGAACAAGGGTGATTCCTTCTTGCATGTGATAAAGCACCGAACCTTCCCTTTGTAGTCGTAGAGTGGAAAATCTGAACAAATCAAAGGTTTGTAGTTATTTGGGCAGAAGTTAGAGTTCACTTCTGAAAGATGCACTCTCTCCCAGTTTTACAGTTGCGGCTGCAGCAGCGAAGAAGCCGAGAGCAGCTTGCCAGCCAAGGAATCATGCCACGTAAGTACTTTGTTTTCTCCTCCCTACCTTTACCGTATCCGGGCAGCCTTGGCTGAGGTCTGCCCCCAGTCCCTGGAGCATTTCATTAGGATAATTACTGATTCAGAGCAGGGTACGGCCTCTACAGGTACACTGCTTTAGCATCTCCAGTCTAGTGCTATGCACTACCCTTGCAGGAATCAACTCTTTCACAGGGAAGGGGGCAAAAGGGAGTACTGTACAGAAAGATCTTCTTCCATACTCCTCATCCTGAGAGGGTTGTACTCCTACTTTCTGCTGTGATGATAAGCACGTAGGAGGAGTTTCATTGAAAAGAGTGCTTGGGTTTTTTTCCCCTTCATCGCCAAGAGCTTGTTACTGCAGTGATAGTCAAAATAAGGTATAAAACTTTAACTTGTACTTTCACGCATAAATCTAGAATTCTAATGAGCCTAGGGAGCATTGGGGAGTTATATGTGCAGTAGACTAGATTGTATCAATTTGTTGCCAGGTTTGCAAAAAAACACCCTCTAAGGTAGGTCACTAGGTCATTATTATTCCAATTTTTTGCAGATGGGGAAACTGAGACTGAGAGAGATAACACCTTGCCCAAGGCCACCCAGTGAGTCCATGGTCAAACTAGGATCTGAAAAATCCAGGTCTCCCAGCCCAAACACTCTATCTGCTGGATCACCCTACCTCTTAGCCACACACACAATTACTGCATAAGCCTTTGGGTTCAGCATGTGGTTAGTAGCTCTGCTATTGCTTTCCTCTTAAATCACAACCTGCAAACCGTTCTACGTGTTTGGCATGGATTGTCTGTCACTTCCCTGCAAATGGCGCATGCAGCAGCTTGGCATTTTCATAGGGCATTTCAGGGTCTGTAGTACAGGTACGGCATGTAATCACTGCTGAGTGGATCCACACGGACTGTTTATGTAATGCGTTGCCCAAAGTTCTTGACAGTTTTATTCCTATCCCACTATCAGACCAAACTGGCGTGTTCTACAAAAATGAGGTGTCATCGGTGTTTGCCAACTGTCAAAGGGTGCTCTGACACCCCATAAAAGTTGCTAGTTTACCTCCCCAAAGACATTGTGGTTCACAAAGAGAAGGGGGAATAAAATGATGGGGGAGCTGGAAGCAAGAATAATAGCCTTAGTTTAGGCTCTGAGGCAAACGGATCTGCACCATCTCCCAGGTTTTCACCATACTGAGGGATAGATCTTATCTCCCTGTCCTTCATAATCCAAAATGTATCTCCTTCTAGAGGACAGAGGTTGACAATATCCTTCACTACCTCTGAAGAGCAGTAGATTTATTTACTTAGGTTTTACAAAAGCAGATAGAGCAGCCATGAAATAAGACCTGTGTTTTGTTAGATTTAGCTAGCCATGTACAAGACAAATGGATTTATGTAATACAGTATGTCTTTGACCAGTTTATATTTATATTTTTTCCCAAAAATATTTTTGGATAAGGAAAAATCTGAAATAGCCTTTAGTCCATTTTAAATTGTAGTCATCTGTTATGGCAAAGGATGTCAACTACCTTTTAGTCTGATTATTCCCTTATTCATTTATTCAGTGATGATTTCTATAGAGTAGTCAGGAATCCTCTGCTGTGAGGCTTGGGAATAGCTACTGTGGCAATAAGATGGATGCTAAGTGGTGTGAACCTGGATAGGAGATCACTGGAAAGCCCACAGAGAGGAAGAAGAGCAGGCTATAATGATCAGCTGTATTATTCAGTCCTCTTCCTCATTTCCTGTCAGTATTTACTTTATATAAATATTCCGTTTTCCTTTGTGACTTTTCTTTCTGTATTCCTTGCAGCACATTACATTGGCAAAACTCATAACTAGAGACAGTGATTAGATTAGTGGTATTATTTGATTCATTGGGTAGAGTAGATTTTTAAAAATGTATTTGCCTAAATTCTATTCTTCAAAGCATTTTCATCACCCCATTAGCTGCACATCGTACATCTGGACAGGTATATCTCCTTCTAGAGCGTCTCTAAAAGCAGGAAGGAGGTTTTAGATCAGTGAAGTTGGTAATTATGGTTTTTACAGTTTATTCTGCTTTTACTCACTAAACTTTTTCAGTTGCTAACTGTTGCATTAGAAGATGTTCTATAACTTTTTTTACTTTACTCTTTTTCTTATTTGTATATCCTCTTTGGCCATTTAGTTTTTGTAGAGTTGCTGTTTGCGTTTTGAGTGTACATTGGATGCATATGTCTCCTGCATCCACTTAAATGCAGGAGATAAATAATAAATTAGCTTGTCCAATTACATCAGTGCAGAATGACTCACACCTCTGACAACAAATTCATTTGGAGCAGGGAAGCAACAACTGGCATGTGAAGATTGGATAAATCATTAATTAAAAGCAGTTTTTACTGTCTTAATTTTTTTCTAGTGAAATAAAGTAAAAAAAACCATGCTTTGAGAAATAAAAAAAATCACCTTTGATTTTCCAGTTCCACATCTTAAATCCTTATCACAAGTTGTACAAAGAAAGCAAACAATAATTTGACACTTACTAAAACAGAGACCTGAATTTTGTCTGTAAAATTTCTTTTTGGATCCTGGACAATTTTCATTGCATAAATAACTAGGCCACACTTCAGCAATGAGGTAAACTTCTAGGAGCTTTTGTATAGCTTTGGACAGTGAGAAGCGTTGCTCTTTAACCCTTGTCTTTAACCTATAATAAACAGAAATAAATAGCGAGGCTTAGAAATGGTCCCAAGAATGATATTGAAGTCAATCAAGACTTATGTGCCAAGGCACCTTCACTAAGCCTCTTAAAATACAGGGGCAGCCTCCCTCTTGATGGAAAACAGTTCCAAAAAGAAGTTTACGAGGAAGAAAGATTTCCTTGTGAAAAACTCACCAATGCTAGAAAGAGACAGATTGGGCCATGTTGATCAAGATCCATTTAGCTTCTAGCCAGTACAGTTTTTGAAGTTTAAGATTCTGCAAAAGAAGATTTCTGACTCCTATTTTCTCATTTTGAAATGAAATGAAAAAAATTGAAAATGGGGAAATGTTTCTATCTCAATCTCTCTCTTTTTTCCTTCTCATTTTCTCTATCTTGAATGAGATTACTAGATTAAAGAGGAGTCTCAATTTTGGCATAAAATGAGCTCCCTACTGATTAAAACTTATATTCAGGGACTTGAAGTTGCACAAGTCGACTCTCTATCTCCATTGTTTCTGTGAACTTCCATTTCAATATAGTTCCTTTCTCAGCACAAACAAGCGCCAAAAAAATAATAATCAAGGAGCCTAGCACTTTGCATGCTGGCCTGTCCCCCTGCTTAAGTGAAGTGGGACTTTAATTGTCCCACAGCCCTCTTTGCAAATTAAAAAAAGGAAAAAGATAAACTATGAAAGAAAAAAGCCCAAGAACACACTGGCTGGTTCCATGCAAAAGAGAAGGGGACTTTTTGTTTTTAACCTGCTTGGAAGAAAACAGACAATTAGAGCTGGCCTGTGGCCTGTTAACTCTGTTAAGTTTCACCCCTGCTCACTTTTCCTAGGCTACAGGACATGCAAGAAGAGTTTCAAGCAAGAATAGACAGGGGGAAAAATCCAGAAGCAAGCAAAATATTTTATCTGGGATCAGAAGAGATGGGAGATGGAAAACCTGATGTTCTGGGAGTGCCCCCTGCCAGTTCTTAATTTATTTTCTAAACATATTGTTGAATTATACCCCACCTTTCTGTTTCCTCCAACATTCCAAGTGACTTACACTAGTCTTAAGCTTGTTTATTTATTTTATTTATCATATTTATATCCTGCCCATTTCCCTCACAAGGAGGGACCCTGGGCAGTTTCATACCATAGCAATGTTTTTTAACCTTGGCAACTTCAAGATGTGTGGACTTCAACTCCCAGAATTCCACAGCCAGCATAGGGAGTTGAAGTCCATCCCTTTTAAAGTTGCCAAGGTTGAAAAACACTGCATTATAGCATAATCAAAACTGGAGTCCATGTGAAAGACCTGCAAAGAAGAGGAGATGACTGGCTACTCAGTACTGGAGAGACTGAAGAAGCAGGTTTTGCCTCCTCATGCACTACTGTTTCCCTGTCCCTTCTCCTGTGTAGCTGTTCATTGCTGTAAGGCAAATGAATATTTTCATAAGAACATTGGCCAAATCTGCCTTCTTCCATTGGCTCTGGGAAGCTTGGTGGTCCCAAGAGGCCATGCAAGGTACAAGCCCATTATAATGGGCTTGTACCGCCCAGAGTCCCCTCCAGAATGGGGGGAGATGGGCGGTGATATAAGTTGGAAATATAAATAAATAAATAATAATTTGGCATTTTTTCTTATATATTTTGTCATTGGCTTATTTAGATGGTTTTTAAGCTGCCTGCTATAAGAAGTATACCAAAGTGGTTCATAAAAGAAAAGAGGCACAATTGGGAAAATTAGAATGTAATGGATAATTTTGCTAACCCTCTAAAACTAAAAGGAGATTAAATAAAAAGGGGTGGGGGGGAGAACATATTTTCCCTTAAGTGCTGACACCATATGATGAAATGTAGTTCAAGTTTTGCTAAAGGGAGAAACTCACTGGCAATCCAGTTCACAGCTAGATCTTCTCTGACTGATCATGCTGGACTCTCCACCAAACTCTGTATGGCATGACCTAACATAACTGTATTTAGGATTAATGGGCAAGATCACCAATGCATCTCTCAAGCTTTTCACAGAAAATGTTCAGATCCTGGACAAGCTGTGCTTTTGTGTTAGCCTTCCCCACCCCAAGATACCCACCTCCAGAGGGTCTCCTGCTTAGACGACATCTGTCTCTTTGCTCGGCTCCACCCTCCATCATTTTTCATGCCACAACCCAACCTATGATAGAGACTGGTGATGTCCATAGGATTGCAGCTGTTAGTATTGTTGCGATTATGATGCTGATGATGATGCTGATGATGCTGACTGTATGCCCCATGCATGCTGGACTCACTGGGCTTCTGTCTGTTTCTATTTGCAGCATTGAAAAGCCCCTCTCCCTTCCATGAGCAAAAGAAGAGCTTGGAGAGAACCAAGGTAACACTGGGTAGGCATTTGAGTGGGTGGATGGTAATGACACTGCCTTGGATAACGACCCTTTTAGAGCACTCAGGGCTCAGAAAAACCCTCTGCTGAACTGTGACTGAAAAAAAATATGCTTAGTGACATCCCACAATGAAGAGAACAGTACTATACACATTTATGGGGTGTTCTGCTTAGGCATTGGCACATAGCCATAGGAAACTGAATAAATGCACTCTGTAAGCTGGAAAGTGTATTCAAGTTGGCTACACTTGTTCGGGCAAGTTGGGTCTGTGTGTGTGGAAATCCCAGAAGGAAACCTTGGTCCTTTTGTCTGCTATGTACCACATTGCTCTTCAGTTCTTATGACAATTAAAGTTCCTTTGAGCTTGTGACCACTGGTGCTCTGTGTCTTGTTGGCAACAGCCCTTGCATTGAGATTAGGCATTGTTAATCAAAGCTAATGGAAAAGGCAAAATGGAAGAGCCAGTGATCAAAAATTGCAATATATTCCCACATTTTTCTTGCGACACACATGTTCATCGGTTAAGCCAGACTCTTATTATGAAAAGAGATTGGCTTGTTCAGTAGCTGATCATAGGCTTGGATGATAGAAACATCAATGCTGCAGCAGAGTTAGAAGTCTAATCATCTTACTCACTCCCTAATTGCTCACTCCCCATTTGCAAATAAAGCACATGTTCTGAAAAAAAAGTTTCATGTGTAATGGATTAAGGATTTTCCTGTGTTTACTGGTGATTCAGTTTATCCTCCCACTCCCAACTGGTGGAGATCCTCCTACTTTCAAAGAAAAGAAATCCCCCCCCCAACAATAACAGCAGGATGTTCACTCTAGACTGCCTGTGATATACCTGATAGAAACAATTCTTCAAACAGACAAGATTCCCTTTCTCATTGCAGATATAATAAGGTAACATGGAGGCCTTTGTCTGCATGGATCAGTCTTTTTCAGGAGATCTAGACCAACAAGTCTTTTTTTAAAAATAAATGTATGAGAAGAACTATAGTCCCACTGGAAAAGCACCTGCTTTGTTTGTTTGTGAATTTAGGTTCAATCCCCAATATTTCTAGTTTATGGAACATGACAGAGTGGCTGGAAAGTCCTTGAAAACTACCTAACACCATAAAGAATGCTGTGTTTGGTGGCCAATGGCATAGAAGCAGCTTCTTAAGATCCTAGAAATGTCCATTGGTTTGAATTGCTTAGGAGTTGTACTTCTGGCCTACCATAACACACCATATGTGTTATTTCTCTGTTCATGGAACAGTAGGGTCTATTTAAGACATGACTGGATCTTATGTAGGCTGGGGAGCCAAATGATTGGCTCCAATTTTACCAGTGTTGGAGAAATATACCCACTTTTTTTCAAATTGATCCTGGGAGGACGATGCATATATTACACTATTTTACATGAATATCTTGCAGAAATTCATGGCTAATGTAAGGAAGGATCTATAGCCCATTGTGAAAAATTTATGTGCTTGGGAGACTTCAAGCAGTCTGAAGTATCTTTGAAGTGCTGTGTATGTTCAGCCATAGGTTAATATCTCACTGTCTCTCTTCAAAAGCTTCTACTGGCTGGTTGCCTGGAAGAAAAAAAAAGGATTATATGAGTTGAAAGACCTAAACTGGATCCATTTGGAAAGCCGAAATAGACTCATAAATACATTCTCGGCCTTTATTGAAAGTACTGGGGGAAGAGTGAGAAATTTACATTCGTATATTTCCTAGGTAGTTAGAGAGGCTGATGGGAGGTCTGTATGAACCTTTTTTCACACACAAAATAACATCAGTTTAATTACTATTGATTCAAACAAATACAGCAGTGGTTACATGGAGAAAAAGCAGCACCTGCAAGTCATTTGAATGAAGTCAGTGAATTTGCTTTAGTCCATCTGTATATGTTGTAGACAGTTGCAGCCTGTGTTACATGTACAGCTGAACTGTTTTGGATTTAATGCATATTCTAAATTGATGTTTAATGTCATCAGTCTATTGTATCCGCTATCAGTAATTTGCGTTCTAAGAAATATTCATGGAGGCCTTTAACTGATCCAAATCCTAACTAGCAAAAATTCTATATCCAGATAACAAGCTGTTGGAAGCATTTTGTGTTTTAAGTCTAGGGCAAAATATAAAGTGAATGTCGGCTAAAAAAAGTAGAATATCCTCTCTACGATGCAGTGCCTAATGCATAGCTTTCCAAACTGTGTGTTGCGACACTTTAGTGTGTCGCAACACATAGTTTAGTGTGTCGCGAAAGAACCCGGAAGCGGCGGCGGGGGTGTGCACGGCGGCGCAGGGGCGTGCGTTTCGGCGGTGTGCATGGCAGCAGCGATGCCGGCAGTGGCTTCTGCGTTTTAGCAAGGCTGCCGCCGCCGCATGCACCCCCGCGCTGCCGCCGCGCACTCCCCGCACGCGCCGCCGCTGCCACCATTGGTGTGTCGCCAACAGCGGCAGTTTGGAAAGCACTGGCCTAATGCCTTTAAGTTAAGCTAGTGAAGTAACAATCTCTGCTCTTATGTTCTACAGACTGAAGATTATTTAAAGCACAAGATTCGAAACAGACCTGAGCATTCTGAACTGCTTGATATGCACATTGTTCAAGGTAAAACTGGCTGAGTTGCATTCTGTTGTAAAAAAAAATCTATTTAATAAGTGAATTGAGTCTTATTACTTCCTCCAACTATATGCCATTCCATCTATGGATGGTACTTCTCATCCACTAGTACAAAAGTTTTAATTCAGAAGTTTTGCACTTCTCCTTTAGTTTTGGAGACCTAGTCAAAAATGCAGTGTGCATGTAAAATTGTTTTATCCGCATATGATTTCCATAATGTCCAGTAACTCTAGTCTATTTATGCAAAGAAGTCACTCATCAGTGATCTCTAGTCTATCCAGATAGAGGCAGTGTTGTGGGAAATGTTCACATGAATGGGGAAGAGCATTGGTTGGGAACCATATACAGGTAATACTTTTTGTACATTAAACCAACCCTGAAAAAAATTCATATTGGGGTTGAACTAAAACTACAAAGTCCTTTCCAACTCTTACATTCTAAGATTCTGTGATGTCAGATACCTACTACCTAATGTAGTTAATGTAATTATTTTTGTTGCATATAACTAGTTGGCTATGCTCTCTTGTCATCCTTGCTAGAGTTTACTTTAATCATGCTTTGTTGAACAAGACAGAAAGAAAGCAAAATTAGCCATGCAGTTGAACAAATATTTATGATAGTGTGAATATTTCCGATTGGTATCGCTGTTCAGGCATCATAGTAACTCATAAGGTGCAATCAGTAAGTAAATCACTAGCCATAGTTTCAAAGCATGAATTCCTTCCCAAAAGTCATGATTTATTGACTGACCCCATTGACATATCACACTAAGCCACAATCAAACACCACTTTATGATATAATACAATGTGCAAACCCAGCTGTGTTCTGGTTAAATGCTTTGTGCTACAGTTGCATCCATGCCAAGGGACCTGCATATTTCCTCTGAATAAACTGTTCTGACATGACATACAGCTTGTTGTGCTTGTTTTTAAGCAATAAAAGAAAAAGCAAGACTTGATATTTTCACCATTTACTTGACAGATTCAACTGCAGAAGAATCCATTCAAACTACTCAGATGAAACTAAAACGAGCTCGTCTTGCAGACAATCTGAATGAAAAAATTGCTCTTAGACCAGGACCTCTAGAGCTGGTGGAGAAGAATATCATTCCAGTTGACTCAGCTGTGAAAGAGGCCATCAAAGGTAATTTTAATAGGCACCTGTAATGCTACAACAATACTTTTGTACCCAGCACACCAGAGGAAGAAGGCACCTTCCACTGTAATGGAGCAAAATCCCATGGGATTCCTTTTGAGTAATTCCTCTGAAGGAGCATGGATGCATGTTGAAGAGCTACCAGAACTTTAGTATTCCTGAATGGTTTATTCCTTATTGGCATGTCCCCTCCAAATCCAACATATCTCTCTGCTAGCTAAGCAGGAAGACACTTGATCAAAGCCAGACATGGCCCTGCAAAGATTACAGTGCATAGAAGGAATCTTCTTTTCTTCCACTGCCTACCCTCTGTCTTCCAGCCTTTCAGGGGCTTTGTGATAGAGCCTGTCTTTCCCAGCACTTTACTTATCAGCAGAAGCCAAGGGTCAAGCGCTTTTGCCTGCTAGATGACGGGATATTGCACTGGAACACTTTCCAGAACTCCTCAAGTCTGCTGAGTGGCAGAGAAGCAGCATCTGGCAAGAGCCATACTGAGTCTCGAGGAAGCAAAACCAGCAGCAACATAAAAAGTCTCCTCATTGTGTTCCTCTAAGGAAATTACTAGATGCTGTGTTTAAAAAAAAAAAAAGGGGGGGGGGAACATTCTAGAACTTTGGTGTTTGTTGAACAGAGATTATCTATTGGGCAACACAGTCTTGGGGACTTCCTTGAATATGTTACACTCCCAGGATGAACTATATTTTGCAAGCATTTCTATCAATGTTTAAGAAACAAACTGACATGAGACGAATAATTTGTTCTGAAAGAAGGGGTATCAGTTGCATTCTTCAGAGATGTGAAATTCTGGAATTAAAATAAGGAACTGATTCTAATGAGGCTGCTAGTATTAGTGTATGGCCTGCAGAAACTTCCAAAAGTTCATTATGGGCCCTCATGTTGGGTCCAATTTGTGTTGAATGTACAAGTGAAATCCTCCGTCACAACTCATCCTCAGTGAGAATCCACAGCTATTCCAGAGGTATTCCAGTGATACTGCAGATCCTGTCCATCCACCTCATCCATTATCTTTCCCTTCCAGATTGTAATTTTTAATACAAAAGAAGAAAACTATTACATGACCACAGAATAATTATATTTTGTTTCATTTAAGGTTAAGTATTAATTAAATGAAATCAGATTTAGCTTTTGTCCTAGACATACCATTTTTGCAGTGCTTATCCAGCATGAGATTCCAAGATCCAGTGTAGCTTTTGGCCCAAAAAAGTTGTGCAGGGGCTGATCGGGGTGGTTTAGCAACCTGAATGGAAGCAAATTATATACAAATCATACATTATAATACCTCCAGTAGAATCTTTCAAAAGCCCAGAATAGAAAATAATGATCCTTACTGCTGTAACAAATATCCTGAATATATACGTACATACAAAGTCTGCTGAAGAATCATCACGTGATAGAAATTCCAGTAGTCTAAGTTTCTAACTTATACGTTCAGCACAATTTTATCTGCACACGTGTGATGATGGAATATACACTGAGTTTTACAGCAAGAGCAGAGTATTTTTCTGAAATATACTGTATAGAGTAGTCTCTTGCAATTACAAGGCTCAATCTCTATAATTAATTATATTATTAAGCTTCTATGATAGTTTTCAACCAACTGGGTAACAGATGTGTTGACCATTTCTGCATCTGGGGTTACTTGGAATTTCTTTGGGGATTGGGTATTTACATTTTATTTTGCTTTATTACTGGTCTATAGTTAGAGAAGCTATACCAGCGACCCTTGCTATTGCAGTTTTGCTTATCCATGATTGCTAAATAGAGATCAAGTATATGCATAATAGAGATCAAGTATATGCATAATGGGTTTCCTATATGCAGTTTTGGTCTTGTTTTTTGTTACATGACACATGTGCAAAATGATAGATGGACATTTGCACATGTTGCATTTTAAATTTATATATCAAATTTACACATAGTTAAATTAAGCTTTTTAAGGATTATGATTAGATCTTCTGTGCAATGTACCTCCTCATTATCCTCCCACAGTCACTGTAGGTTTTGGTGGATCAGCCTGATTGTGAGGCTCCACATGCGCTCCTTGTGGCAACAGACCTCCTTCATCTTTGGGGTGATTCACTCAGCTGATGATGGAGGGAATCACCTCAGTTGCATCACATGATTCATACTGGTTTCTTTGCACCATGTGGCTTTTTCACAATCTTGGGAGAGGATCCTCTTGATTGTGCCACTGGATGCTAGTGCTGGTGCAGACCACTCATAGCTTTGCACCACATGGTCACTAGAGTTTGCTGTGAACTGCAGTGGCTCTTTTGTGACCTTGCTGGATGGGCCTCTTATCAGGGAAGCACTCTGAAGACAGTACTCATGTCTACCTGCATCATCAAGAAGCCCCCCACTGAGATCACAAGGACTGCGTGTAGTGGAAAAGCCTGTGCGAATCACATGAGACAATTGTAGCTACTCCTTCCATCAAGCAAGTCACTCCAAAGAAGAAGGCTAGCTTCCTTGGGAAGCCATGTGGAGCCTTGCAACAGACCTGACTCAGTGACATCTGCCAAGAGGTATGTTGTGCAGATGACCTCAGTGGAAGGACAAGAAAGGACATGCTGTATGGAAGGAAGATGACAACTAAAGGCTCTGGAACCTAACCCCTCAATTCCCATAGACTCAAGTTCTTGTTATTCCCAGTTTTGTGGTCCTCATTTTTATGTTAAAATGGAACATTACCCCCCGCCCGAATAATCAGTGGCCTCTGTTGATGCTGTATATAATATCAAGTATGAAAATTGCTCAGTTGCAAATTTTCTTTCTTGCAAATTCATTGGACACTCACTGCCATTCACAATAGAGTCACTATAATCTATCACTGAGTCCATCTATCTGTCTAGGTACCCAGGGAAACTTCACTAAATCTTCAGATGCCTTTGCTTTTGAAGAAGATAGCAGCAATGATGGGATGTCCCCAGAGCAGGTTAAAAGTGAGGATTCTCAGGGATCCACAGAACTGGCAGCACGAATCAAAATATCCGAAGCAACATTTCCTTCAGTGGCTGGGTCAACTCAGGTAAAACAATACTTGGTGCAGATGGTTCAAGTCTAATCTCCTATTAAATAACAACAGGTTGTTGGTTGTTGTTTTTTTAAAAAAACCACCTTTCAGAAGTGTTATTCTTAGGTTTCTGTGGAAGCAAAAAAGTATGGGGAGCTGGTGAGAAAATGAAGTTTGAAGGTTCCATAATAGTTAACCTTTGAGTCAGAGAGACTTTATAGCTTAGAATCTGTTTTGAAGTGCTCCTCTCAAGAATGTATTGTGCCTCTGTAAACAAAGTCATTCTTTTGCAAGCATCTTTGGCCCCAGCGGTCTTGTGTGAGAAAAATCTTTTACCTCTTGCCCCCAGAGACAGCTTTTAAAGAGAGTGTTTAGGTAAAATGGGGGAACTTTGCTCTTATTGTGCTGAAGGGCTGTTTTAAAAGGAAAACTCTGAGATGGGGAGAGACCAAAGTCCAACCAACAAAGGACTCTTGCTGTTGTCTATAAGATGGGTGGGTACATTTTAACAAGTCTTCAGGGGCCCAAACATAGCTCAGAAAATGATCAGAATTCTTTCCAAATTTGGGGGAAATAACTGGATCATATCTGGCTTAACACAAAGTGAGCTGGGGATTGTTTGCCCCAATCTGTAGACAGCTTTGTACACTGCCATAGTGCTGATGACATGGAACGTTATAGGCTTTGGCAGTGCGATGAGTCTAGAGGGACCTCACTTTCCCTTTCTCTGCGATGACAGAGCCTTGGGATAATCAGTCCACCACATGGTTAGAATCACAGTGCAGGAACATCTGAGTTAGTAGTACGTTGTTATTTGCTTTCCATTACACTTTCTTGAGTTTCCTGTCTCTCGTCTCTTTGAAAATGTTGTCACTATGGTCATAATGCTAATTTCATTGTTTTGTTATTTATTATATATTTTAGTATGCAAGGTGTGCAAGCAGCAGGCAATATTTCTCCCTCTCCAATTTAGCGTGAGGATGAACGGTCATTTATAGCTCCAGATTTCTACTTTCTCTGGGTTAGAGATAGCCTAAAAGCCCCTAATTAAATTAAATAGGTTTGCTCAGAGGAAAGTTCCATGGTGTTGGCTGTAAAGTATATACAGTAACAGTTGTAAGGTAGTCTGTTGGGTTGATGTATGACTTCTATCATTTCGCTTTGTTCTAATTTTGGTATACAGGTTCTAGCATGTACTCAGTCAAATAATCATCTTTCATATTTGAATTTTAGCTGAACTGCCAGAGTTTCTGTTTAGTGAAGTATTCAGGGTTGTTAGCAGACTGTCATGTTATGCAATATGAGTCTATCTTGGATTACTTGTCAGAATGACTGTTGCTTGTACTTGCTGGACTAAAAAGTCCTTTGATCTGATGCAGCAAGGCTGTTCTTAGATACTTTCTTAGATATTTCTATCAGCTACTGCAATTTGGAGGATAGACTGCAGAAAGCTGTGGGTATTACGTCCAATCACACCACAGTTTGGGATTTGACTCACTTGGTAGAAGGTGAACCAAAATCCCATTCGATTTACCAAATCACTGAGAGGATTAATTAGATTGTATATTGTATTACCTCTTCTTACGTGAGAAGTTGTTTGGCCCATTTTTCTAAATTAGTGGCCAGTCATCTCAAATTAATCTATAGCTGATGGCCCTTGCTGGCAGTCTTGGCTGATCACAAAAAGCTAAGGAAAGATCTGGTTAATATTCAAATGGGAGAGTACCAGGGGATGTCAGGGATGTTGACGACTAGGAAGTGGAAAAACATGCTGGAAAAAGGCAATGACACACTACTACCATATTGCTGCTAGGAAAGCTACACAGAAGTGTCCATGAAGTCACCAAGAGTAGAGCTTAACTCAAAGGAGATCTTTCCTTCATTTGGTACAGTGCACAGCCAAAGCTGTATAAAAATGGTAGAATCGGCCATTCTTCCCACCACTACTCTCTAGGTCTGGTCTGGGGAAAAAGATACACTACAACCAGTATAGTAAGGATACTTCTCATCAGCCCCATTGCTATTGTTGTTGTTGTTCAGTCGTTTAGTCGTGTCCGACTCTTCGTGACCTCATGGACCATAGCACGCCAGGCCTTCCTGTCCTCCACTGTCTCCCGGAGTTTACTCAACCCATTGTTATATATTTTTGTAATTTGCCTTCATTCTAAACGAGCATTCAGAATTAGCTAATTGATTCTAAACTTCAGAAGAGGAATAATTTGTTCCTTCTGGGGCAGAATACGATCAAGGTATGGGTGAAAGGATACAGTGCATGTCAATATTCTCTAAGGGCAATCTAGCCTATGGTGGAAGTCATCTATAAGGTCAGCCTTTGGTGGTTACATAAAACATGGGGGTGTCCTGCAAAGGATCCCAAGCCACTGTTAACCTGAGCACGACATATTCTTGGCTAGGGCTGCTCTTCTTCATTCCAACAGCTTTGTTACACAGTGTACTTGGCATGGGGCATCTCCATTTTCCAAGCACTTATGGCAGGGAGCCCAATGATCATCCATTTGGTTTCCTAATAACACCAGCCCAATAAATGTGATTGGTCTTAGTGATATAGGAACAGTATAACAGGCTGTCCAGAGTCACCTGCAAAAGATATTGATTATGGTGAAAACCAAAAAATGTTGTTTCTACATACACTTGTATATATGTGAATCGCATATTACAGAAGTTTCTATTTATCACTTGGCAGCCTGGATTTACCTATCCACGTGAAAGCCAAAAGATGGTCAGACTTCGAGAGTATAGTTCACCACTCTCACAGCTTGTCATGCATATCTTCTATCTACCTGAGCTTCAAGCTACACTACTTATAGCCTCATTTTGACAGAAGGCTGCTTTTGCCGTGACTCACCATGGGGTCTTCCTAATTGTACAAAGAGTTTCTAAACTGACACATAATCCATGTGATACGCTGCATGGAGAATCACCAAATGGAAGTGACCTCTCAAGGAGATAAGATAACATGTAGGTTCAGCCCTTATTATAAGAAAGGATGGGACAAAGCCAAAATAACCAGTTGTCAATCCAGCTAGTGCAGCTCATTTACTGTATATATGCCTTTGTAAATTGCCTGCTTGCACTAATCGTTCTGAAACTATCCCCATTGATGGCATAATTGCCACATGTATTTTCAGTGGTTTTCTGGTTTCAGGGTCATTCCCATAGTTCTGAAAACGATACAGCCGATTCGTCATCTCTGCAAAATAGCCAGCCGGAAAGTCCAAAACAGCTAAATGGGCAGCAGACACCTCCTATCCCTATTACTACATCTGTAAAGGTATGATATTACCTTTCACAATTTAGGCAAAAAAGAAAAGTGGGGGGTAACAAGTGTTGACCAACTAGACCATCACTAGTGCTGCTCTGGAAGACCAAATGTTGGTTTTAAGAATAACTGGAATCTTTCTAAAAAAAACAAAACAACTGCACACAAATATGGGTTCTACGGCAATTTTACATAATTAATTAAGTGAATTCATTGATCAAAAAGGCAGAGTTGCAATTAGTGCTGTATAGATGCATCCTTTTTGCCCTGCTCTCATTCATGAGGCTGATGGATTTAAGTGAGAAAGCTCAAATTTGGCTATTTAAGGGTACTTTGGTTTTGAAATGTTATGCTAAATACCTGCACCAAAATACAAGGGTCCTGTGCCATTCTGAATGGGGTTATTTTCCATGTCTTCTTAAATGGCAGCAGGTGGAAGATCAGAATATTTGAAAGGGATGTGCACCTAATGCCATGTGAGCATGATCTTCAAAACTGGTGCCAGCTGTTTTATACTCCGAGCTGCATACAAAAGGGGGAAGGGTGACTTTTGGCAAGGTCCCTCTTATATTTCTCACCCATCATTTTGAAGACCAGAGGCTTTTGAGGGCCCTAAAAATCAGTGGCAGTCCTCACAGAGAATTCAGACTTGGCAAGAATTGGGTTAATAGATAGGCCAGTCAAAATTGAGAGGCTGTCGAAAGCTCTGGGTTTTAACGGACCTTTCGGGACTTTTCTTTGCGGAACGAACAGTCAAAATCCTCAAGCGATGGCAAGAATCGCCACAAAAAGCCTAAGGAGATGAAGCCCAAAGTGAAGAAGCTGAAGTATCACCAGTACATTCCACCAGACCAGAAAGCGGAGAAGTCCCCTCCTCCCATGGACTCAGCCTACGCCAGGCTTCTGCAACAACAGCAGCTCTTCCTACAGCTCCAGATCCTTAGCCAGCAACAGCATCGGCATCCGCAGCAGTTCAGTTACCCTGGGTCACATTCCTCTCAGCTAAAGTGAGTCGCTCGTGGCAATGTTTCCTGTCTTCCCAGGCGACCCGTTTAGTTACCGACCTATGATGTTTTGCCACAATTTGATGATGCATCTGATTAGGTGCCTTTAAATATTAGACTTGCGTGTTTCAAATATTCCTACTGAGTCTGCTGTGGGTGCAGCTTGTGCGCTGGGAACGAAGGGTCGATACATATCCAATTTGTTTTGCTGCCCTTGCTAGGGGAAATGAGAAGAGTTTGGGGCTTAGGAGGTGGGATGCTAAACTAGGGATCCTTCTCTAACTTGAAGACCTTGAAATAAGCCTTTTCAGGTGAGCACTACAAGCCTGTATCGGGCCAAGGCCTTCCCAACATCTCTCATTTTGAAATTCTGCAAAAGTGCTATCATTTTGTACTGAAATCTCTGAAAAATTATGGTGAATGCATGATAAAAATTGGCACATTGACAATTGACATTGATCTTAAAAACAAAAGAGGAAATCACAGTGATAAATTTTGCTCCTGTTTTTTTAGGCAACCAAATGAGCAAATGCCTAAAATCTCAAGCTCTTCCCCTACGGCAGTCACCAATAACCCTCTTTCTCCAGTGAAGGGAACCTTTTCTGGGCCATCTTGCATTTCTTCTCTCAAACCAGGTCCTCTCCCATCCAATCTGGATGACCTTAAAGTGAGTATTATGCATAGAGTTAGGTGTAACTATGTTAGAAGACATGGCAAGTTATAGATTGTTTGATCATGATTTACTGAATCAATCACAATGGAATGGGTTTGCACAAAGGCTAAACCATAAACTCTGACTTACTGTATATGCCAGAGTGCTAAATCGCAGGCATGTAATCCACAGCCAACAGACATCATCTGCGCCCCCACCCAATACTCTCACAAGTACCCCAAGTCATGGCAAAATGGCAGTAAGGAATTTTTTTAATGTCTTGTTAGAGAGGCCATTCCCACTCCAAAGGGCAACCTCCAAAATTATCATATTGGGAGTCAATTTCAGTCTTGTGGGGGATTTTTTCCCCTGTGTTTTAAAGTGTAGGAGTGGAAATTGGAAGCTTCTGAGAGGCAACCCATTTTCTTCTCACCCTTACCACCTCCAGATGCAAGTTTTGAGCTGTTGGGGTGTGCGTGTGTGTGCTTAAAGTGGAATTGGGATCGTTTTGACTGTTCTCAGTGGCCTTCTTCCCACCCTAAAAACCACAAAACAAGGGACAAACATTTTCACTCTCATTTGAGATTACCTTCTGAGGCTCTTGGAGAGGGGAGAAAGCTGAATTGAGGTCCCCAACCCCTTAATCATTACAAACTGCTGTGATAAGCCAAAACCAACAGATCACATGATGGCTTGATGCCTTATGTGAGCTCAGTCTTGCAAATGTGTTGTTCACTAACCCTAGCAATTTCACCAACTTGTACAAGTCTTCCCAATTAGTACAACACCTAGTTAAAGCTACTGTTACTTTCAAAATTAAAATTACAACCCTTTGACATGCAATATTTGACAAATGGCTGATTTTGTGTCTGATCTGAGATGCTAGTTAGGTGACAATTAGGACCATATAATGTGGATTTTTAAGGGGAAAAGGTGACTTGGCACACACATGGGCATGCAGGTCGCATGTAAGTAACTACTTAAAGACACCACATCTTTATGTGACTACAGGAAAAGATGCACCTGGTTTTGACTCTGGATCTTTGCATAGCCTTAGAGTCAATGAACCCATCTGAATTCTGTCTATCTCAGCTAAACCACCTTCACATGACTTCTTTGATCCACGCTCTGATTTGCTTTTAGATAAACCAACTGATATATATCTAGGAACTCTGCATTGTCCAGTATGATTGGAATCCTGTTCTAACAAAATCTGACATATATGAATAATTACACAGGCTGAATTTAGACAAAAATCTGTACAACAAAGGCATTCAATCTTGATTCAGACTCATTACTCATTTATGATTTGGATATTGAGAATTTCATATAATTCCAAGGTTATAGAATTCCTTTAGAAATGACAATTAATGGTGTACAAAGTATCCCAATTTAGAGTGAACAGTTAATAGCAGTTTCTCTGAAGTCTAGATTATAACAAGACCTCTTTGTCAGAACAAATGATCTTAGATTTAGCTTTTGTTTGGCTAAAGCAGACTGATTAAAAGAAGTTTATTTTTCAACAATAAACATGCAATAATGTAAAAAATGATGTTGACACTAACTAAACCATTTTATCACAGGTGTCAGAATTAAGACAGCAACTCCGAATAAGGGGACTTCCTGTATCAGGTACAAAAACAGCCTTGATGGAACGTCTTAGACCCTTTCAAGAGTGCAGTGGGAATTCAGTGGCTTCTTTCAGTGAAATAACCACTGTCACTTTCCCAGTCACTCCAACAAGCTCTCTGTCCAGCTATCCATCGCAGTCTTCTACCAGTCTGTTATCCAATGACTTTTACCATTTTGGCAGCACTAGTTCTACTCCACCCATCTCTCCAGCTTCCTCTGACCTTTCAGTGAATGGCTCCTTGCCAGACAGTTTCAATGAAGGACCAATGTCTTCCCCACAGTTCGTCCTGCACCCTTCACCTGTGCAAGGTGGTTGTGAGGAGAACCTGGTGGGAAGCATTAACGGGGCTGGCATCCAGCATGATGTTGAAAGGGTTGACACGGAGAAAGACAAAATGCTGGTGGAAAAGCAGAAGGTCATCAATGAGCTGACTTGGAAATTGCAGCAAGAGCAGAGGCAAGTGGAAGAGCTGAGAATGCAGCTCCAGAAGCGCAAAAGAAGCCATGGACTGGAAGAGAAGCAGCCCCCAGCACGTGTGTTTGGTTTTCCAATCAAGCAAGAGAACACCGTGTCCAGCTGCCCATTTGCCTCTAAGCAAGCTGCCTTGAAAGGTAAGGCTAGCAACTCTGAGGCATTGAGTAACTGTGGGACACCTCAGATGCCTCATCTTGTAAATAGCCATTGCATGGAACCTTCTGGACAAAATGGCATACTGTCCTCCACATTCCTAAGCCCACAGTGCTCTCCTCAGCATTCTCCACTAGAGGCAGCAAAGAGTCCTCAACATATCAGCCTTCCGCCCTCCCCAAACAGCCATTACCTTCTCTCCATGTCTCCTAGCCGTCAGGGAGAAGGACGCAGCAGTTCTCCACAACCCAGCCGCCATTTGTGCACAGCTCTGGTAAGGAAGTACATGTACTTTCCTCTTGTTATTTTACTCATCAGCCTTAAAATAGTCAGTACAGGCAATCCAGTAATAAGAGTCATGTTTTAAAAGGACTGAGCAGGAAGTATACCTGGAGGAAGAGTTCTAGTCAGGGTACCATAACTAGGCTGACCATATTTCCTTGAGAGAAAAATGGGACCGGCGCGCGCCCGGCTACCTGGCCAGCCGGCCGCCTGCCTGCCCACACACCCGCACTCCATCTAACAAAGCCTCGCCCCGGCAAACGGGGCGGGTGGGCGCTCTCTCATTGAGAACAGGACAAAATGGACATTTTGATTAAAACGACGGGACGGTCAGGAATTGTTTAAAACACGGGACTGTCCCGTTCAAAACGGGACATATGGTCAGCCTAACCATAACCACCATCACTATTTCCAGTGATGTTGGATGTAAAGAAACAGCCGCTTAGATATACTTGTAATACTTGGACAACTGTATACAAAACCTCTCAAGATAGCCAGATCCCAGGTTGTTTGGGGCTTTCAAATGTAAACATGGCACTTTGAGTTCAGACTGAAAATAAATTGGGAGCCAGTGCAGATATTTTTAAACTGGTGAGATGTGTTCCAGGCATTGTCTCAGCGCTGAGTAGACCCCCATTATTGAATGTCTTCCGTGGATCATTTAGAAATGGAGTTGGTTTTATGGATTATGTGAGGGTGAAAACTAAGCAGAGTTTCCTTTGCATCACTTCAGTAGGACCGTATCAGTGTGGCAAAACTATTTTCGGCAAGAGCTGGGTTCGTTTTTTTTCTTGCTTTGGGGTTGCATTGAGCTACTGATTTACACCCCTATGCAGGAAGTTTTAGCTTAGAGGACTTTGGATGCAGCTGCAGAGGAGCACAGGGTTCAAATGGATTCCTGTAGTTGGTTTTGCTTCCATGTAGGTGCCGACCCAAGGAGGCCCAAAGTATTCCGTTCTGTCTGCCAGCTTTTGTAAGTCCAGTGCTGCTCTCCCAGAGGGAAAACAGCCTCCACCTTATGCTGATGCTGTGAAACAGGTAATGGTCCAGGGTGGTATTTTTAGGGCTGTGCTTGGCTACAGATGTTTTTTAGTATTGTGCAGTTTTGTGGATGAAAGCCTCTTGCAGATTTCATCAGAAAACACAGTCTGTTTCAGGGGTTCTTAACCTTTTTAAGAGTCTGGTGAAACCTATGGACTCCTTCTTTTATTTTGAATGCATAAAATAAAGTACATAGATTTAGAATGTAATATAAAGGAAACAAATTATGCTCAAATACAGTTATCAAAATATTAAAAATAACAAATATGTAATATAGCAATATATGTCCTTCTTTATTAATTCATTAAATTAATAACAGAATACTCCTTTTTAGGTTTTAATAATTTTAGCAAGTGAGAGTTCTTGAAGTTAACAAACATTTTTGGAGTCTAAAGACCATAAATTACTTTGTTGCTACATACATTATGGAATGAAAAACTAAATTTCAGTTAGAGGTTAGTGAAAATAAAACTGTAACTTTTCCCCATTCAAGATAACAGACTCCCTGAAATCCAACCATGGACTCCTAGGGATCCATAAATCCCAGGTTAAGAACCCCTGATCTATGTGGTCCAGAAAAAAAAAATCAATGAAAGATAAACCTGAAGGATCTGAGATATTGTGTATTGCTGTAACATGCTCAAGTTACGCCAATTCAGTCTGGGCTAGCAGGGAGTTTACTAGGGGAAAAGTGATTCTTCCTCTGGAGTTACAAGATAACTACCTTTAATTTATTTGGTCAATGAAGTACAGACAATTGGATTCATTCCTTTGCAGTCCTTCAAGCCTTTTTATTTTATATGGCTTCCAAACCTCTGGCTCTTATGCTATTATCTAGCTATCTAGCTGATTTTTTTGTCCAGCTTGTCATAGCGTGACATTGCAGTTTACAGAATTAAAATAAAATACAAAAGAAAGAATTAAGCCAACTTTTTATTAGGGGTGAAAACAGCACTGGATTGCATTTACTTGAGTCATGTAGACAGCTTCCTTCCTTCCTTCCTTCCTTCCTTCCTTCCTTCCTTCCTTCCTTCCTCCCTCCCTCCCTCCCTCCCTCCCTCCCTCCCTCCCTGAGAGGTTACAAATCCAACCAAGTAAGCACTATAAATTGGGTGGAATTTACTTCTTAGTAAATATGAAAAGGATGAGGTTGAATATCTCAGTGAATCCCTGAGAGGTTTTCATTCCAGTTTCATACTTGAAAAATGGGACATAAAATAATGCACATTAGGGCATGTTAACCACTGGGTCAGGTGGGCAATATTTAGGGGAGCAACATTTTAGCACTCATAGAGTTGGGTGAGGGTTGTAGGGAGGGTGAGACCAAATCATACATACTGGTGCCCCTGGTGTTTGGAGGATTTCCTTATTTTTTAACCCTTTTAGGGTTGACATGACATTGTTCACGTGGTCCCCAAGTCAAAATGGTGCTGCCAGTTTTTAGTACTTACGGTCAGTCATGGCTCCAAGACCTGCAAACACGGGGAACCACCTGCGGCCTTGGGGTCACAGGTTGCTCATCTGTGCTCTCTGTGCACTGGAAACTGCTGACAGTTTTGAGGAGTTACCTTGTTACGTCAGACTGGATTGAGCTTTTTAAGTGTCAGTGCAAACACTACAGAACCATGGTATCTCAATCACTTAAGAGTGATTTTTATACAATAATAATAATATGTGGTCCAATCCTCACTTCCAATTTTCTTCTGCTTCTTTTCTTGCTGCAGCAAATGACTCAAAGTCAGCAGATGGATGAACTGTTAGATGTGCTTATTGAAACTGGAGGTAGGTGGTGCCAGTAGAATGAGGCTCTTGGATCTGACTTAGCAAAACAGGATTAAAACTTCAGGCTACCCACAGCAGATATTCTGTGCTTATCAGGTTTGGGGACTGCAATCCATTGGGGATTCTGTCCACTTCCTGAAGCAATCCCTAAAATAGCAGTTGCCTAGTTAATTATCCTAAGCAGTACTCAGTCCAAGCACACCCAGCTTCTGCCTACTAGTTACAGCCATAGCCATGGCCCATTATAGAAAACTGCTGCTTTTTGCCACAGTTACAAGAAGTGATTATTTAAGAAGAAAGAAGCAATTCTGGATGCTTAGCTGCTGTCAGCAACTCCCAGGAATTGGTCATAGAAACCGTTGTGGTTTATCTTGTCAATTTGTATCTTGCCTTTCCAAAATTGAATAAGGGGGTTTGAAATCAGTGACACCCAAAACATCATTAGAAACACAAGGAGCCCATACAGTAGCAATAAAAATAGTCCAGGCAAAATTGAAAATCTGTATGCAAGAATGAAAATAATGCTGAGTAAAGTCAGGGGAAGAAACAAACCAACTAGGTAAAGGCTGGCAGTTTGTTTGTAGATCAAGAGAGAAGATGCTACAAAGGGCAAAGAAAGAGCCACCAATCTCTCTGAAAATCAAAAACAGGCATTGTCATGCAAAGGGGACCCATGCGTCTTCTGGTTCTTCCTTTGGTGCACAACAGGCTCCATACTCTAGAGCAGGGCTTTCCAAAGTTTTTCCCGCGGTGACACACCAACCGGCGTTGGTGTGTCGCTGCGGGAAAACCCGGAAGTGCGGCAGCGCGCAAAAACCCGGAAGCACTGCTGCTGCTTTCGGGTTTTGCGCGCTGCAGTTGGTGTGTCGCTGCGGGAAAACCCGGAAGTGCGGCAGCGCGCAAAAACCCGGAAGCACTGCTGCTGCTTTCGGGTTTTGCGCGCTGCAGTTGGTGTGTCGCCGCGGGAAAACCCGGAAGCGCTGATGATGATCAGCGCTTCCGGGTTGTGTGGCGACACACCAGACTGTGTGTGGCGACACACTTTTGTGTCGCGACACACAGTTTGGAAAGCTCTGCTCTAGAGCACCTGATTTTTTAAAAGAATTATTTAAAAAAACTGAAAGAAGTGGGCATATTGTGCAGGACCCATAGATTTTCTTAGAGAATTAAAAAAGGTGGGTAACTGCAGCCCAGTGCTTTGCTTGGAAGCGTGCCCCAAAGGAAAACACAGCCCTAAAACAGAGGCAAGGCGGGTGGGAGCATCTTGTGGGGAGGACAGGAAGCCTTTTCTTCTGTTTGCCTTCTGTTACGAGCATTTTGTGATGCTCACCGTGTCAGCTATGATGTGAATGTGCAAGCCTCTCTCTCAGTGGCAGGCATTTTGGGAGAGAGCCCACAAAATGCTAGACTCCACAATCCCACCTTTGTAAATGCTTTTCCTCACTAGCTTCCAGTGCATCACGTGCAGTACACAACTTTCCTGCCTTCATGCCTAATTTATAATGCTTTAACAATCTCTTACCCTTTGCATGCTCAAGCACGTGTACACGTACCTGTATGATCAGTCCTTATTCTAATCATTCTTTACATCAGCTTTTTTGTTGATACTAGACAGGCATTACAACACCACTTATAACAACTTTGTCTTGTATTAACACAACTTCATCACTACTTTCAATTGCAGGCGTTTTATATGATCTTCATGTTCCTCTCACCATCCCTTCTGTAACTATTTGAGCTAGCATAGCATCAAGTAAGGTTTTATTCAACCAAAACAAAAGGTTGGAATGTGTCATTGCAATGGCAGATGCTGTTGGGAAGTCTTGTTGCACAAGCAGAAGTGTACTCACTTAACATGGAAGTAGACCAAAAGTGGTTTGCTCTTGACTTATCATATTTGGTTTGCAAACAGAAATGCCTGCAAATGCTAAAGAGGACCGCCCTTGTCTTCAGAAGGTACCTCAGATAACAGTGTCTTCAGGGACTTCTGGAACACCCTTGTTACTAAAGGCATCCACTTCATTTGAGCAAAACACCTCAAATCAGCTCTCCTTTGAACGCTGCTCTAGCAACGATAGTCATTTGGAAATCTTGTTAAATTCCCACAGTCCTCTTGGGCGGTCAAGTGAAGTCACCCTCCTGAAATTGGGAACTGAGGAACCTCACTTTGATGGAGCAATGGAAGGATTTTCTAGCAAGGCTGCCGATGAACTAGTCTCACCGCATGAGATCCTGCCAACTCCCCTCTCGCCCATGGAGACTCAGTTGTCTCCCTCATCTGGTGAAGGATCTGGTTTGCACATGAGCTTCACAGAGTCTCCCTGGGAAACAATGGAATGGCTGGACCTCACGCCACCAAGCTCAGCCAATGGTTTTGGTTCCCTTACCACTACGGGGCCCAGCATCTTTAACATTGATTTCTTAGATGTTACTGATCTCAACTTGAACAGCACTATGGATCTGCACTTACAACAGTGGTGATCAAAGCAAGCCTTAAAAATGAGGAGGCAACCAACCACAAGTAATTTCTGTGGGAAGATTTAAAAGACTAATTCAGCATGCTCTGGAATAATCCAGAGAGAGAAAAGAACTGGAGTCACTTTTCCCAGGACTTAATTTATCTTTTCACCATCAGTGGATTCACCAAATAATTATTTCCTCTCCCTGCTACACTCAAAATGAACAATCCTTCATCTCTAACACAAGTTCCTTCCTCCCCTTCATAGGCAAATCCAGCCCCAGGAAATGTAGCTGAGCAATAGCTACTCATTGTCAATTCCAACCTCTTCCAGGGGAGATTCTCTACGCAAGACAACTGTACATTGCCCAGACCTGTCAGTATTAGCCCTAACAGGCTTATCTAACTATATGACTCCCTTATGGGCGTATTTGTAGATTCCATACAATGCTCCTAGGGAACCTTTACCCTTCATGCTGATCATATATATGAACAGTTTTACTGTTTTTTTTCCAAGTCATCTTGCTCAGAAGCAGCAACTTCTACTATCTTTTTTCAAAACTGAAATAATCTTCCAGCATTTCCCTGAATATTTTTCTCTCTTTGTTTTACGTTTATTTATTCCTCTTGTTTTCTGTTTTAAAGACACATGCAGCAGAGCTGAAGTAACGTGACTTATTTTGTGGTGGGCACTCTCCTTGGAAAGGGTTTCAAGATGGAAAAAGAAGAAAATGTAGAAATAAGAGGTCTTTGATTGAGTGTAAGTTGGAGGAGAGCCTCCATGGCCTCATCCATTTTCTGCCTTAAAGGTACATTCCTCCTTTAATAAGTACTTATCTCATTTTTTATTTTTTTACTAAATTAAAATATAAACATATGTACGTATGTATATAATTTGAGATACATAAAAAGTTATAACAGATCAGCACATAACCATTATTAATCCATCATTCAAAATCTTTAAACATTTGATATTCTGAATATAAATATTGTCCATGACCATTAGTGTAGAAATTCCAAATATCCATAATCAGATCATCAAAAATAAATTTACCATGAGCAATAGTCATCACCACTTATAAAATGGAGAAGATGGGGAAGATAAAACCTTTATTTTGATGTTCATAAATCTCCATTATTCTTCAGTTTTCTTTGTATTGGGTTGCCATATGTTGCACGAATGTACCAAATAATTTTATTCAGTAAGTCCCAATGTTTATTGTATTGTCCTCTTGCTTCAGTGTCTTTTCTTTTGAAATATTTGCATATATTATTTTTGCTGCCACTATGGGGGAAAAGCAACAACGTCCTTGCCTTTTGGTACCACAGCTCCTTGAAACAATACTAAAAGCATAGGAATCTAAAGTAAAATTAATGAAAAACTATCTTAATTTAAAACCAGAAATTGCTTGGTGTGGAACAAGTATATCACCAGTACAATTTCAGTCTGAGCTATTATATTTTGTTGTTGTTGTTGCTTCCATATTTTAATTCATTTTTCTCTGAGAGGTCTACGTACTGCCTAAGCCGGGAAGTGTTCTATGTAAGTGGAAGAGCAGCTGTGCTGAATTTGATTTCTTCAATCTACTGCAACTTCCTATGTTTCATATCTGTTGCCATTCTAGAGGATCCATCAACCCACAAAAATGCTTCTCTGTGGGTTAGTATCAAGTAGGGGAATAAAGTCAGGAAAGCTGCAGTCTGCAAATGGAGTTCCTTTCAGTTTTATCTGGATCCAAAGCTGTTGTATTAATACGGCATAATTATTAATAACCATTAACTTGCTGCAGGCATCATTCCTAGGATTCATTACCTAAGATTTCTAAGAGAATAATCTTGCTGCCGTCACGGTTGTAAGATAGTGGGTTGTCCACAGCTTCAGACGACTTGATAGCTAGTTTTGGAAAGAGAAACCTGAAGTTGTGTTTTTGCTTTTCACTAGTTAGTAAAAACAGCTCCAAAAAAACCCTCTCAATAAACAAATTTTTCTCCCCTGCTTAGTGAAAGGCGTTGTTTATAAGCGCTTCTTCAAACCAACCTTAAAATTTAAAATATGAATTTTAAATTTTATTATACCTGGACCCGGCAGGCAAAAATTGCAGGATGTTTATATTTAGCAATCTCTGAATTAAGGGCAACAGGTAGCAAATAAATTGGATTGAGACACGTGTCCGCTATATTTATCCAAAATCAACCAAAATCTTTGGATAACACACCATTACTTTACTGTAGAGTAGGGGTGGGCAACATCAGGCCCGCAGGCCATATAAGGCCTGCGGGGCTCCCGTCCGCAAACCCCGCCCCTTCCATGCGATTGGCTCCCACCCGCAAACCCCGCCCCCAGTGCTTGTGATTGGCTCCCGCCCACAAACTCCGGCCCCCAGTCCGCAGAAATCCCATAAACCACGCCCCCACGCCCCGGGTCCCCAGTTATAAATATCCAAATGGCCCTTGGCATAAAAAAGGTTCCCCACCCCTGATGTAGTGTGTGTGCGTGTAGGTTCTGATGATTTGAGTTCAAAGGATTCCAACCTTTCTTCTTCCCCATCTCATTTTCTGTCCTGGCCGACATCTTCAAAGTAGCAGTTCCTCCAATACGGACTCTCTCCCTACTTCATAGCATTTCTCTGCTCAGGACCACCAGAAATCGGGCAATATCAATCCACTCCTTGCTGCCTTCTTACGGTTTAGAAATCTTGTATTTGTCACTTTCGCATAAAACACAGTAATAGAACTTTACAGATCTCTCTTTATTACTATTTTTCAATATGGATATGCTATAAAAATGTAAATGTATTTGGTAAAGTACTGATTGAACTATGGCAGTCCTTGATAAGCTATAGCTTTTGTTTTGACATTCATCCATTTCTTGTTCCTTTTAATTCCCATTTTAATTTAATTTAATTTAATTTAACTTTTATAAATCTTTAAGAGTAAGAAAGGGAGGGGGGAAAACCCTGACTGGAAAATCTGTTTTAATCACTGTTGATTCTTTCTTGCTTAGACCTCAGTGAAAATAATTTAGTTTAAGTAATGCTCCATTTATGGCCTATGATAGGACAAACTCATTCGTACATTTCAGTATTTCTTCCAAAGAAGGATCTGTATATGTGATATAATTTGAGTAACCAGAAAAAAATTACTTTCTTAATCCTTAGTCTCTAGATTACATTTAATATCTCTCAATAATAGCTTTAAATATAAATTAAGTTTGGACGATAAAGACAGCTTTCTATCATGTGCCAATCCAAACCAGGACAGTTTCCCATGAATGAAAACTTTATATTGCATTATTTCCTTAAATTTTCTTATTTTTGTTAATGCAAAAATATTGAATGCAAATCTCCCAGCATTCAAGATTTTGTAGTTTTGTTCTCAGAACTTCTTCATAATTGTCCACATCAGTTGAAAACTGGAAAAAATGTTAAAACATCTCTAGGATTGAATAACTGGGCACATGGGCGTCCTGAATTTTATAAACAAATAATTCAGAAGACATTAGTATCTTTCAGAATCAACCTTAAACTAAGCTGCAGGTTCTCTGATTATTTCTCCCTGTATATGTCTTCTATCACTAGGACTTCACTCGATTTCAGTTATGCTTATTCTTTGGTAAATGGATACTGGCTATCAGGGCTATTAGGTCATTTAAAAGTCTCCACTTGGTTTTTCAAATCGATTACATTGTTAAACTACAGGATCAGCTAGCCAGACCAGCTGTGGAAATGCATACTTCAGTATTTTCCCTAAACTTTTAAAATCGGGTTGCTCCGATTTTCTGTTCCAAAAAGGGGAGTCTTGCGTATTTCGTCCTGCTTCATCCTACATCCCTTGAAATTCAAAGCATGCATCATAGCATATGTTGCACAGTCTTAATAGTTCCATATACATTCTTTAACTATTGTTTCTCCTCTGTTGTGTAAACTTTTACTCACCATCTTAGCTGTCTGCCAAGCATACTTTTTCTTTTTTCTTTTTCTATTTAATTAAAAAAGTGGCCAAACAATGACCGCTTTCCTCCAAAAGACTAAAATGTTTTTGGTAATGGTATTTCCTTTAACAATTTGGTACTAAATATATCTTGTTAATTTCATGTTTTAATTTAAGTATTAATTCATAAGTAAATAAAAGCAAATGTATAAATAGGCAATGATGGATAATATATGGAAGAAATATTTAAGGAAACATCAGTTTAAGAAATTCCTAAGAATTTGGAGGACCAATTCAATAACATAAGCTCATAATAACACAATACCATAATAATAACATGATTTATTCTCAACCTAAATAAGACAGCCCGTGTGGCCCAGGGGTTAAGGTGTTGGGCTAGGAGTGAGGAGACCCGGGTTCTACTCCGCCCTCAGCCATGGATGCTCCCTGAGTGACTTTGGACCATGGCGCGCTCTCAAGCCAAACGACCTCACAGGGTTGTTGCTGTGGGGGGAAAATACGAAGGAGGAGCGCTAGCGCTAAGTATCCGGCCACCTTGAGCTTCTGTGTAAACGGCAGGCTACAAATCTAATAAATAATAAGAACAACTGAGAATGAAAAAGGTACAAAACTAATTCACCAAATAAACAAGTGAAAAGGAAAAGCTTTTTTTTTTTAAACCTCCTGGGATGACGTTAAAGCACTTTATTTAGATCATTTCCTCAGCAACTCTTCTTGAATATCTGCTAAGAGTTTCCCTATCTACATAATTAAGATAACTCCTTATCTTAGACAGGAAAGAAAAACAGATTGTAGAGAAGTTCCACGATAGGGCTCCCATATCTGAGTTGCAACACTCCAGACCACCACTATTTAGCTGGAGGGCACACGGAGAAATGTGCTGCCATCTAGGGGGTCTTTGGAATGTTGCAGCCCAGCTATAGCAGCCTGCTCCCTGACTATTGGAGTCAGCAGTACTCCATACTCCCTCCAGATGTCCACCAAGTGTCTCTCCAATGCCTGAGACATACACAAAGTTGCTGCTCTGCCACCTCTGTCCACCTGAGACTGAGGCTGGGAATGGTGGCCCCAAGGGTATTTACCGGGTGTGGTCAAAAAAGGGAGACGCAGATAAAAAAACAGGAGCAGCCATCTTAACCTTTTTGACCACATCCTGCAGACACCCCTGGATGACTCCACCCTAGCTTTGCCTCTGCCCTGTCTAGAATCCAGCTGGAGTGAGGCAGGGAGAGGCAGTTTTGGGGCAGTAGTAAAGAGTAAGTGCAAGTTCCTACACCAGTTCCTTCTCTTCCCCTATGACAAGGTGACATTTTTAATTCCTAGGCTTACAAATGATATACATATATGAATATGTAGAGAGAGAGAGTGAGAAAGATATGCATCTTTAACTAAAATTGTGGTGAAGATTTCTGATATTTAATAAGAAAATCTGGGACATTTGGGAAGGATCTCAGCAGGAGAAACAATTGTCAATAAACCCACCGAATATTCCTAACCACAGAGATACTGGTTTGCGTATCTCATACATACTTTGTTTGGCAAAGGTAGCAAAATAGGCAAAAGCCATTTGAAACAATTGCAGGGTTTAAAGCAGTGTTAAATAATGTGCACTGAAAGCTATCAATTAGTATTAGCATGTAGACATTAGGAGGAGAAAGATGACTTTTCCCATACAGACTTACTTTTTAAGCACCATGGCCTATGAGCTTTGCTATTTCAACTCAGAAATTAAAATGCATTATGTCGGACAATGACACATTAGTCTGTAAATGTGATTTGGCACAATAAATCTGTATGCAGCATCACTGAGCTATCCCTGGAATGCTCACATGTGTCAATAGGGCAAAACCTAGAAAAGAGTAAGACAGATTAAAAAAAAAAGCTAGGACAAGACCAGGCTAATTAGACTGAACCCCAGGAGGCCTAGCTAGGGAGCAATAAGTTTCCAGGACCAAAGGCTTTAAAAATAACAGAAATACAAGCAAACCAAAAACAGTGTTCTTTGCACTTATGCAAAATTTCAAGAAATCCAGAGTCCCTGGAATAATAAAGTGGATGCATCTTACTTCAGCATTCGCCATAAGCAACATTTTAAAACCAAGCAGTAGTTGTCAAAATTGATAGAAAAGCAGAAAGAAAAACAACACTTTCCATACTTACCTTTAGTGAAAATCTTTTTTTCCGACCTCCAAGGAAAAGAACCCTTCTCATCCATTACTCCAAATATACTTGGAGCTACGTATTTGAGAACAAGAGCACTTTTGTAGGGAAAAACCACTTTAGCATCAACACACTTGGCTGTCTTCTATCCCAGTTATAAATATTCCACTGAAATTCAATTTGAGCTATTGAATTCATAGTTTTCCTTCAAATTGTCGTTATGTTTTATTCCCTGTAACAATACACTTTCTGACCAATATCTTTCTTCTCTTTGTCTCACTATACATTATTCATTTTAGCAAGTTGAAGGTATCATTTTCCTATTTGGTTTTTGCCAATAGACCATGTGCAGAATGATTACGTATAAGAAACGAAACATGCGGCAAAGATGATTACATTCAATCTTGTCCAATAATTGCATTATATTGTTGAGAATGATGGAAGTAATGAAGCAAAACTCCAGATGGAATTTTAGATCCAGCCAATTTGGCTCTAATCCACACACACATACCCCCTTCAGATGATTTTATCTTTTGTGAAGGTGAACTTTATTTTGTCCGTCACTAACCCTCTTGATGTAAAATTCAGAGCCTTTCTTAAAAGTCATTTTGTTTCAAATCAAGCAATCAGCTGACCTGTAATGCCATGAGACAGGCTTAAAAGTCTCAAGAATACCTCAAAAATCAGTCTTAAACCCAAACAAAAGCTAGATAATTGCCACTCAAGCGGCACAATCCCACGCATTTCTCTGTAGAATCTTGTAGCAACAAGGGTATTTCTTATGTTCTTTGTTTTGGTCACAGAGCAGAGGAGTTAGATGCTACTTCTTCAAAAGCAAGCAGATACAAACCAAGTGAACTGATAGACATGACTGCTGGAGCCTTTTGAAAAATAGGTGTAATAGGCAGCTATACGTGCTTCAACAATGCAAAAGACTTGCTCGTTTCTTGAGTGAAAATATTTGTCACAGCACTCCTGTTGTTACATGGATTCTCTGGTAGGAAAAACTAACCACACCTTCACAAAATGAGGCACATGCCGTGCATGGAATTACAGTATTCATACTGAGTCAACAGCATATAGTGATTTCCAAACACAGTCACGGCTGGCCATCTCTCCTTCCTGGCTGATCTTTTAACTCTTCAAACCGCAGCACAGTGGCTTCTGTTAAGCCAAGAAGACATTGGCCACTGGCTTAGTGCTTCGTGCTTCAAAGAATAAACTTTGAAAATAAGGTAAAGAAAGTCTTTCCCCAATTAACCTTCTGATCTGTTCCTGAACTGTAAGTTTACTATAGTTCAAGCAATAGGTGATATTTGTATAGAAGTACATTTATCAGGAAACCCAATCCAACCCTTACCAGGTGGTCTTTGATTGGCCTCTCCTACTAGAATCCAGTAAGTGCTCTTCTGCTGCAAGTTCTGCGCAGATTTTTCACTGATTTTCCATAATTGAGCAGGATAGGATAGGATACAGCATTTTTGTGACAGATGGGGTGGTGGTGTCCTCTGGAGTGTGTTTCCACTACTAATAGTTATGTAGGTGGAGATGGGACAACATGGTACATAAATGTGTAAAATTTGTAGTTAAAACAGTGTTTTAATCTTGGTGCTATTACGTATGTCATAGCTTTTTAAAAATGTATATATATATATAAACTTATATATATAAACTTCTTAAAGAATCAGCAGCACTAATCATTTGATAGTACCAAATCATACAACACCAGAACAGATGCATAGTGATAGATTTGTCAAGGCAAATGGAAAAAGCAATAGGAAATCGGGAATATTTAAAATAATTGTATCTGTCTATTTATTAAATAATTGTAAAATGAGTTAACAAAACAAAGCCATTCCATACTTAAAATCTAATTTGAATCATGTAGAGGGGCAGTTTGCATGGAATGCTAAACTATAATTCAGTGTTACAAATACATTCAAGGAGGTGTTCACGAAAAATGCTGGGTTCACAAACTGCTGGTCTATGACCGTAATAAAGATTTGATTTGATTTGTATGGGTTAACAAAGGCTTCCTCCAATGTGAACATCAAATGGAATGAAGGAGAATTTACTTTCACTTCAGTACATTTCTGGTTCATTACACTGAACCTCAAAACAAAAGCTCAGAATAAACACTGGGTAAGTGCTAAAGAAACAAAGGTCAAGATCTAGATTGCTATCTAGCTTTGTGTTTTGACTGACTACTTAAGCCACCATTCCTGGTATGCAAATTATAAGAAGCCAGGATTGAAACCAGAATTTCTGGTTTATTCCTCCTGTCAGAATTACAAGGAGAGGAAGAGAAAAGAGGAAAGGAGGAAACCTTTTCCAGATTTTCTGGCAAGTCCCACCTTGCGATGAGCTGGAAAACCTCATTTAGGATATTTTAGAGGAAGCCTTTGAATTTGCAGATGAAAAGGAGGAACATGTTCGCTAGATATTCTGCAATATTAGTAAATCTATTACTATTTTTGTTTCTCTCATAAATCTAGGCACAGAATTCAGAAGGTTCTGTGGGGGGAGGGGGTAAAGAGAAAAATCCATTTGTATTTGTCTTTACTATTTCCTGAAGCTGTGTAAAAGGATTGGAACCTAAAATTATGTTTACCAAATGAGTGTACTTAGTGTCAAGATTACTGGGGGGAGCATTTGTTTGGAAATCATGTCAGCATATAAAGGACCGTGTGCCATCAATATCTTCACAGAGGAAGATTAGCAGCAGAACTCTGTCTGCAGACCTCAGTATCTATAAAACTGTGGCCTTGTTAAGATGACTAATTTCAGAGGCTGAAATAGGGAAAAAGTAACAGTTGCTGCATGTTAAAAATGTTAACTGTTTGTAAGGTCACTATTTAACGCATGGGTTTTTGATTGTACAAATGTTCACAGTGCACTAGTAGCCAGAATAGTCTTTCACATGCTTATTTTCCTTTAGTTTTTAATGTTAATATGCAAAGAAGTTAGAAGCCATTCCAATGAGACTTTTTAAATAGCACTTGAATCCAGAATAGTTTTAGGTGCTACACTGTCTTGCGGTACAGAACTTTAATGACAGCTTTATCCTTATTTAAAAGGATGCTGTTAAACTACAATTTTTTTTAAATAAATCACATTGTAAATAAATACACTGCCTTACCTCTGTGACCAGCACTGCTGTACTTATTAAAAGAATCCTGTGATGTCACATTGAGCTTGTGTTGTAACGTTATTTTGTCATGTCAAGTCTTATAGTAAGTGCTGTTCCGTTTCCATTCAGGATTGCTTTAATTTCTTCTGTATCCTATCCAAAGGGCTCAGAACGGATTATATTTTTATATTCACCGTATATTCACAAGGAAGACAGCCATGTTTATTGCTGTAAAAAGGAAGATTAGACTGGAAAACCCCTCATCTGCCTCCACTGCTATTTTGTCAGTGAATCTAAGGCAAACCTACTCTTTTAAAGAGACGTTTTTTGGGTGGGGGAAAAAATCTTCCTTTCTATGATAGAATCTCTTATCACAGCTTATTTACAAACCCTTCTAAGTAGCAGATGGCTCAGTTACTTGCCCAATAAGCTTCACAGCTGAGCAAAGAGTAGGAACAAGTCCTAACTGGCAGTGCCGCCACATCAGTTTCTACTCTCTGAATGCTAAAAGAAAACGTGAAATGTGGTAACTCCCTCAGATTTTTTTTTAATTCTTCCCCTCTCCCTTCCCTCCTCCCCATTCCTCACATAATAAACATAGGCTTGGAGAAATCAGTTAAAATGGTTTCAGTGCATTTTGTTCAAACCTACCACCAAAAAGAAACCCAAACTCCATCAGATGTTGGCAGATGGAACAGTAGTGACAAATGGGGCTATAGCACTACTACAGATGTTTGTGATCTTGGTGTTAAAGGGTAAATGACACATATAAGAGAAATCAGCAAAACAATGAGGAGGAGTAAATGGACGTTGCTCACAATGGAGGGATGTAACTAGCGAGGTCCCTCAAGGTTCTGTCCTACGAACAGTATTTTTTAACATGTGTATAAATGATCTGGAATCGGGTGTGACTAATGAAATAGCTAAGTTTGCTGATAACACTAAATTATTAAGTGGTAAAAACCATAAGGGACTGCAGAGCTCCACATTAGGGGAGTGGGCATCAAAACGGCAGATATCATTCAATGTGAGCAAATATAAAGTTATGCATGCTGGTGCCAAAAAATCCTAAACTACGCATACAAAGTAATAGGATCAGAGCTAGCAGTGACTGATGGAGAAAGCAATCTCGGAGTCATGGGTAAACAGTTCAATGAATGTGTCAACTTAGTGTGCATCTGCTGTCAAAAAGGCCAACAGCATGTTAGGGATAATAAAAGAGTACTGAAAATAGAGGTGCCAATATCATAATGTCCTTATGTAAATCAATGATGTGACCACGTCTGGAATATTGTGTGCAGCTCTAGTTGCCACACCTCAAGGATACTGCGTTACTAGAGAAGTTTCAGAGGTGGACAACTGAGATGATCAAGGGGCTGGAGCAACTTCCCTATGAGGAAAGGTTATGACATCTGGCACTTTTTGGACTAAAAAGGAGGTCAATGAGAGGGGACATGATTGAGGTGTACAAAATTATGCACGGTGTGAATAAAGTGGACAAGAAGCTATTTTCCCCTTCCCAAAATACTAGAACCAGAGGTCACCCAATGAAATTGAATCCTGGAAGAGTCAGGACAGACAAAAGGAAGTAGTTTTTTTACACAACGCATAATTCAACTTTGGAATTCACTACAATGAGATATGGTGCTGGCTACCAGCTTGGCTGGCTTCAAAAAAGGGTTGGCCCAATTCAAGAAAGTCATGGGGATCAATGGTGATTAGCCTTGATGGCAGTACGGTTGCCTCTGAAGACCATCTGCTGGGAGGCTAGTGAGCTTTCTTGTGCAGTTGGTTGGCCACTCTGAGAACAGACTGCTGGACTAGATGGGCCAGGGGTCCAATCCACTAGGACACTGCTTATGTTCTTAAGATGCCACTGCCCAAACAGCAGGTGAAGTTTTGAGATACATTAACAAAATATACATAAGAAATAAATAGACCACTCAAGCAATACTCCAGGTCTCAGTTGCAGTAGCACTTAAGTAGTCATGATTAGTTAGGGTTAGGGTTATTTAGATGATGTATCAGCAGAAGTGGTTCATGAGGCAAGGACAAAGACCTGTTTTAAATGTATCAACAATCAAATACAGCTTATGGTTTTCGTTTAAGGTGGGAAAAGAAGGTAATCACCTTAGTTCCACCATCTATTTTGGTTCTTCTTTCAATAAATAGGGAAAGCTGGCCAGAGAAAGGTGGCATTTATTGATTTCCCCATTGCATATCTGACCTTATAACAAAAATTAACAAGGTCTAAGTTGCATCCTTGATTTATTACAACTGACCTGCAGGCGAAAAAAATAGAACTATTACATTAACACTTTGATTCCATGTAGAATATTTTAAATAGAACAGGAAGTCAATTCAGGAAAAGATAAAATAGTTGGAAGCTCTTAAAAGCCATCATGTTGTGAAACTCCATTTTACTTACAGACGATTAGGCAATATCCCTGCACATCAGCTTATCAATAAACTTTTATACATTTTTTTCTATAGTACAAGAAGAAGAAAAATTAACCAGAGCTCACAATGTACAGTTCTTACACTATTTTCACAGCTTCTGAACACTATACATCTTTATAAACATACACTGTAATATAAATGCTGCACCCTTAATAGTATATTATAACAATCTATGATTAATATGCTAAAACTGTCCATCGCACTGAGCCTGCGCCGGAAGCTACCTCCATTTCCTGATCAACTGCATGGAAATATTCTGCTTATATACACAAATAATAGAATTGGGAAAGGGGGCTCTATAACAATTATTCATTTTTTGGCAAAGACAAGGAAGAGCCAACAGGAAACTGGTATGCACAGGCTGGGAGCCTCTGTACATTTTTTGCCTGAAAGGACCAAAAGGAAGAATTGCTACATTACATTACAGTCCAAATTCCATTCAAACACATATCTCATTTGATATTTCATATGTTCTTGCAGGGATAAAGGATTTTGTTTTGACTGTTTTCCCTGTTGAAAGATTATTAACCAGTTGGTAAACTAGAAATGTAAGAATTAACTGGCTACAGAAATAAGATCTTGTTTCTGTTGTGTCTTAAAAGGGTCACTTCCTTTCTGCTGTCACTTAGAAATCAGTATTTCATCAAATATAGCTGAAAAAATGAATAGCAATTAATTTTATATGGCTTTTTTTTTTTGGATTGACAATATTATTAAAATTCCTTGTTCTGTCATTCTGTCTTTGAAGAATTTAATACATAAATTCCCTTATATTATCAATATTGATTATGTGCCATCAGGTCGGTGTCAACTCCTAGCGATTTTCCCCATAATATATTATCAATAAGCCATCATAAAAACCGAATTCCATTTTCAGAATAGTTCAGTAGAGAATGAATTCATCATCAAAAGAACATCAAACTAATTAGCACCATTTTGCAGTGATTTTGGAAATACAAGTATCTAACTGAAAGGGAGGGAGGGGGGATGCTTATCTGATTTGATACTGGGTATCAGACATGAAGCAGAGATCCACGTCACACCTGGAGTTCTTTAATAATGTAATACAGCTCTTCACAACTGCAGGCCATCCAGTGCCCTTTCCAAATGTGAACATTAGCCAGCTAAACAGCAGGTTACAGTTAGAAATCAGGGGTCACAAGCCAGTTAAATTCCACTGAATAGTTTAATAATTCCTCAGTTCAAAATTTTATCTCATCGGTTAACAGTTTATAGGATACCTAGTTCGGCTGAAGACCGGTTTCCTTGGAAAGTGAAAGAATACATTATTCTTCCTCTCTTATAAGATGAATTGTTAGCTCTTTCAATGCACTGAATGTTTTTGGTAAAGAAATAATCCATTTTACATGATCACTCCTTCCTTCCCCAACATTATGAAGTTCTGCTGAGCCACACTGTCCTAAAAATATACACTGTGGCTGAAAAGCAACAGAATTTCAAATCAATCTATTGCACTTTGTGAAGAAAAATATATTTATATATATATATTTATATATTATCCCCCGTTTGCCTTTGCTAGCTCCAGAAGGTTAAAGTAGCTCATTTGGCTGCACAAGTTACTCTCTCTCTCTCTCCAGGCAGAGTTTTTTTATATTTGGAATCAGACAGACAAACAACTAACTTCCTTTCCTTTAAATTATTTGTAGCAATTGGAAGAGTTTGAGAATAAAATCCCCCCAGTAGCTGCTGAGAAGTTTCTGAGTTTAGAACTTAACTTTAGGTGCTATCCAATCATGGCCAACAAATAAAATGTTACTTATTTCCACATTTTATGTATATGTCCACAAAAAGAGCAAAACAAAGTCTCTCTTTGATTTGACACTAACACTGTGAGATTGGATATTACATGGATGCACTTTGTAAGTGACAATAATATACAGACAGAATGGAGGAGAAACACCAACATTATTGCACATGGTGTCTGGGCGAGCATTAAAACACTGCAATATGGGGTGAAGATTCTGTACATCTTGCTTTCTCTCAGCACTTGCACTAGAGTTTTGATATAGCAGCAGTATCAATCAACATACATTGGTGAGCTGGGAGTTGTTGGCATTTGATCCAGGATTTTACAAACATAGCATGCAACATCCACTGTTCGTTCCTCATACATTAGGATGAAGGGATGTTTCTAGAAGAAAAAAGGAACAAAACAGTCTCACTGTCAGTATATGTGATCACAGAAGGTACCTACAAGACATAAAGTATTGAGTGATTCTATATAACATTATATCTTAAATTCTATGAGCTACTGCAATGCTTTCTACAATTTCTCATTAGGAAAAACAATCCTTACATGGTTTAAAATACTGTATTTTCTGGCGTATAAGACGACTGGGCGTATAAGACGACCCCCAACTTTTCCAGTTAAAATATAGAGTTTGGGATATACTCGCCGTATAAGACTACCCCTCTTCCAACACACTGGGAAAAAAAAAGCTTTCCCAATGCATTGGGAAGCGGAGTAGAAAGTAAAAAACTGCAGGGAGAAAACAGGGAAGCGGAGTAGAAAGCGAATAGTAATGCGAAGCGCGGCAGCGCGGGGTGTGTGTGTGAAGGAGAATATTGGGGGGAGGGGGGAGAAAGCTTTAATTACCTGGGCAAGGCAGAGGGGTGAAGAATACATTTCCAAGCTTTAGCGGAACAAACCATGGAGGAGGAGGAGGAGGAGGGTAATGGGGGGAAGTTTGAAAAAGCAGATCCAAGCGCAAAAGTTACTGAGTCATTTCAGCGGCGGCTGGAACAGTTTTATTGACTCCAGCCTCCCTCCCTCCCTCTCGCTCTCTTTCCCTGGCGATGGATCAGTGCGGGGGGGGGGGGTCGGGAGGGAAGGGAGGAAACGGCAAGGGAAGGAGGGAGCGGAGGGTGGGACCAGAGGGGGAGCGTTCAAGAGGAGCGGATTTAAAAGAGCAGGGGGGTGGCTTTAAAAATAAATCAGGGGCGTGAATCGCATCACCGCCGGAAGAATTAACACGCGGGCATCTGTATACAAAGCCCCCCCCCCGCTCTTTTAAATCCACTTCTCTTGAACGCTCCCTCCCTTGCCTTCTCCTCCCTTCCCTCCCCCCGTACTGATCCATTGCCAGGGAAAGAGAGAGAGGGAGGGAGGCCGGAGTCAAAAAAACTGTTCCAGCTGCCACCGAAATGACTAACTTTTGTGCTTGGATCTGCTTTTTCAAACCTCCCCCCATCATCACCACCACCCTCTTCCTCCTCCTCCTTCACGGTTTGTTCTGCTAAAGCTTGGAGATGTATTCTGGGGGGGGGGGAGGGCCCGGGTGGAAAATCTCCGCGCCGATCAGCTGTGCGGCGGGGAAGTGAAGTTGCACCCCTGCGGTGCGCCATCAGCGCTTCCGGTTTCAGCACCCGCCCTATAAGACGACACCCGGCGTATAAGACGACCCCCGACTTTTGAGAAGATTTTCCTGGGTTAAAAAGTCGTCTTATACGCCGGAAAATACAGTAGCCATAAAACATTCAGGATAAAATTATTGTAACCCGCCCAGAGTCCCTTGTATGGGAGATGGGCGGGGAATAAATTAAATAAATATATATTATTATTAAAAATCTATAAATCAGACATGATCTGACTGAAGCACTTCAAACTAAGTCTACAATCAAAGTAAGTTATTTACAATAAATCGTCATGCAATTCTATTATCCAGGCATAGAATTTCAGTTTTGTAACCCAACCCTGAAAAGAATAAATAAAAACTGGTTTCCACTCAGTACACCATAGAATGAAGCAACCATCACTTAATTCTATTAATCATATTCCACAGCATGAGAGGTACCAATATTACTGTTACAGAGCTTCAATGTAGTAAAGATGACAGGAATGCCCTAAACCTTCAGTTAAATCTTGCTCATAGGTTCATAGGTTCATACTCCATACTCACCAGAAGCTCCTTGTACTTTGGCCTTTTGGATTCATCCTTTGTAAGGCTAAAAAGATTAGTAAAAAGGTTACAGATGTCCACCAAGTTGAACAAAGGTTTTCCCTTTCTCTACTTCTTGTCCTATTAATATATTAAACATCATGGAAATTCTAAAACAGCTTTTAATCTGAGTACCTCTGAAAACAACCAACAGAGTAATACTGTGAAGTTACTATAACCTACAGACCATTATTTAACTTGTTTTCAAATTCTGTACACAAGACGTACACAGCCTTTCATCTTCTGTAGCACTCATACAGTGGGGCAAAAAAGTATTTAGTCATCCACCAATTGTGCAAGTTCTCCCACTTAAAAAGATGAGAGAGGCCTGTAATTGACATCATAGGTAGACCTCAACTATGAGAGACAAAATGAGAAAACAAATCCAGACAATCACATTGTCTGATTCGGAAAGAATTTATTTGCACATTATGGTGGAAAGTAAGTATTTGGTCAATATCAAAAGTTCATCTCAATACTTTGTTATATATCCTTTGTTGGCAATGACAGAGGTCAAACGTTTTCTGTAAGTCTTCACAAGGTTGGCACACACTGTTGCTGGTATGTTGGCCCATTCCTCCATGCAGATCTCCTCTAGAGCAGTGATGTTTTGGGGCTGTCGCTGGGCAACACGGACTTTCAACTCCCTCCAAAGGTTTTCTATGGGGTTGAGATCTGGAGACTGGCTAGGCCACTCCAGGACCTTGAAATGCTTCTTACGAAGCCACTCCTTCGTTGCCCAGGCGGTGTGTTTGGGATCATTGTCATGCTGAAAGACCCAGCCACGTTTCATCTTCAATGCCCTTGCTGATGGAAGGAGGTTTGCACTCAAAATCTCACGATACATGGCCCCATTCATTCTTTCCTGTACACGGAACAGTCGTCCTGGTCCCTTTGCAGAGAAACAGCCCCAAAGCATGATGTTGCCACCCCCATGCTTCTCAGTAGGTATGGTGTTCTTTGGATGCAACTCAGCATTCTCTCTCCTCCAAACACGACGAGTTGTGTTTCTACCAAACAGTTCTACTTTGGTTTCATCTGACCATATGACATTCTCCCAATCCTCTTCTGGATCATCCAAATGCTCTCTAGCAAACTTCAGACGGGCCTGGACATGTACTGGCTTAAGCAGGGGGACACATCTGGCACTGCAGGATCTGAGTCCCTGGCGGTGTAGTGTGTTACTGATGGTAGCCTTTGTTACATGTCAACTGGATTTCTATTTTCTCAGTGGAAACGTTTCGCTCCTTATCCAAGGAGCTTCTTCAGTCTGAGCAAAGTTGGTAAGGGAATCCTAAATAATTATTTAGGATTCCCTTACCAACTTTGCTCAGACTGAAGAAGCTCCTTGGATAAGGAGCGAAACGTTTCCACTGAGAAAATAGAAATCCAGTTGACATGATTCAAGCTACAGACAATTCCACCTGGATGACTGAGAACCTTCATAGACATATAGCCTTTGTTACGTTGGTCCCAGCTCTCTGCAGGTCATTCACTAGGTCCCCCCGTGTGGTTCTGGGATTTTTGCTCACCGTTCTTGTGATCATTTTGACCCCACGGGGTGAGATCTTGTGTGGAGCCCCAGATCGAGGGAGATTATCAATGGTCTTGTATGTCTTCCATTTTCTAATTATTGCTCCCACAGTTGATTTCTTCACACCAAGCTGCTTGCCTATTGCAGATTCAGTCTTCCCAGCCTGGTGCTCTTTGGTCTTCACCATAGTGGAGTTTGGAGTGTGACTGTTTGAGGTTGTGGACAGGTGTCTTTTATACTGATAACAAGTTCAAACAGGTGCCATTACTACAGGTAATGAGTGGAGGACAGAGGAGCCTCTTAAAGAAGAAGTTACAGGTCTGTGAGAGCCAGAAATCTTACTTGTTTGTAGGTGACCAAATACTTATTTTCCACCATAATTTGCAAATAAATTCTTTCCGAATCAGACAATGTGATTGTCTGGATTTGTTTTCTCATTTTGTCTCTCATAGTTGAGTTCTACCTATGATGTCAATTACAGGCCTCTCTCATCTTTTTAAGTGGGAGAACTTGCACAATTGGTGGCTGACTAAATACTTTTTTGCCCCACTGTATATGCTTCCTTTGTTCTTCCTTCCAAGCCTATTCTAACCTTTAGAAACAGTTTTCTAAAAAGACATCTGTTACATTAGCTTATCCTGCCAAAATAGCTATAATCAATAATTAATAATTTATCAATAACCAGACAGAACTTAGCTGGAAGATAGGGAAAATGGCAGCTTCTTTTTAAGAGAGAACCTTAGACATTCCCATTGCTACAAAATAAAGAATATCACTTTGTTAAAGCTTCCCTGTGCATCAATTCCTGTCTCAGATTAACTGTATTCTGAAAACGACATTTACATGAAAACCTGCAGGGAGACCAAACCCATCCAGATTGAAACATCTCAATTTAATAAGCTAAGATATTAAAAAGCCTCCTGTACCCTCTCTTTCTGTGAGCTGTCCCTTCATGACAGCAAAGAAACTAGGAAACTATAGCTGACTTTAGCTTTCTGTTGCGCCCGAAGTGATAAAGGATTGCCAATGGCTTTCAACCAAGCCAAGGATGTGAAGTTGTGATTTGCTTATTTATTTAGTTAGAGGGCTTGTAGGCCACTCCAATCCACCGTCTCTGAGCAGTGTGCAGCTCCCCACTATTTAATTGGGATTAAAACCATACAACCATATTCCATATTTTTACGGAACTGCAAATCCTGAATAAATACAGTAACAGTAATAATAGTAAAAAGGCCTTATCCTGCAACCCAAGAGGAAATCACAACCATTTCCCCAGCTTGGTGGAACAACCAGATTCTCATCCATTTTCTAAAAGCCGGGAGGGTGAATTGCATATTTGGGGAGCACTATTCCATGGGAGGGGTTTGTAACTAAAAAGGCACGCTTATGTGGCCCCTGAAGTTGACAATCTCCTATCAAGGAGCCCACCCTACTGGATCCTATCGGGTAGGCAAATATTACTGGGAGAAGGTGGTCCCACAAATTCCCAGGCCCTAAACCATTAAGGACTTGATGACAGTCAGCACTTTGAATTTCCCCTGGAAGCAAAGTAGCAATCTGGTGCAGCTCTGGGAGCAGAGGTAGGAATGGGGAAGGAATGAGCAACTCTTAAGGGGAGAATTTTAGAAAAGATTACTTAGTCCTGAGAAGGCAGAAGAAACTCAAAATAACCCTGCCTTGGTTTTGTTTGATGTAAGAGTAGAGAGAAGCTGCTAAAAACACTGAAAGCTAGCATCCATAATCTGGTTTATTTGAAAGCCACTGAACACAGCTTCCTTGTTTGGACATAAAGGGAAGCTATAGTTGAACTGCAGCTTCCTGGCTTTTGCCCTGTGTGTGCAAAGGGAGGGTGAAATGGCTTTAAAAAACTGGTTTAAATATTACTTATTAGCCACAAGTTGATGGTCAAAATGTGTTCTACAGAGTGTTTGAAACATTATCAGGAAAACAGACTGAGCAAGTTTCCAAACAAGCCATAAAATAACTCTTGCTTTAATCAGTTTGTAAAACCTATTTCTGTACTGTTGTCAAGAAAATGACATGGATATTTCCATGAAATCACCAGGAGTTGAGCATGTCTCAAATGGAATTTTATTAGTTTACTACTAAAAGTTATACTACACAGAATGTTCATTATTCTTAAAAACATCTTTCTTCTGCTTTACTTTTTATATAATCGAAGATTCAAAGGCAACTATTTTATCCTGGTTACTTTTACATGCCTGAGTTCCTGTTTGGTTTGTAATTATTTTATTTGTAGATTGTTTGGATGATATTTCCCATCTGGCACACTGATTGCAGTGAGATGCAGAAACCGTTCATTTTATCTCCAGTATAACATAACAAATGTGTTGCAAAGCTACAAATACAGCCAATTGTACAGGTTTATCAATTCTTGTCACTAGGTACTATAGCAAAGGTAGGCAGCCTGATGCCATCCAAATATTTTTGATTAACTTCTATCAATCTCAGCCAGCAGGGCTACTGGCAAGGGACTGTGGAAAAAATCTGGATGGTACTCAGTTGCTTATTCCTTCAGAACAATGATGTGAACCCAGATGGTTGCAATCAGCACCATACTACTCCAAAATGCTATACGCCCACGAGTACATGCCCAAATGAGCAGTCTTACTTGTCAGAACATTTCAGGGCCTGCTATGGTGTCATAGCTTGCTGTGGGGAGCAAATTATTATCTCCACTCACTCCTATTTAGTATGTTGTCTCAATCAGGACCTTAGGTAGGACATATCCAGTCCTTCTTACAACCAAAAAAGGACCAGGACCCTCTATGCCAGGAGAGGGAACATCTTCTCAGTCATAGCATGCCAGTTACAGGATTCAAAGTAGTTCAATTAGCACAGATTGCTCTGTTTATTAATCTGAGCCTTTCAATTTTAAACTATATTTTTGGGCACGCTGTGAATTTCCTTATGTCTATGAAGGTTCTCAGTCATCCAGGTGGAATTGTCTGTAGCTTGAATCATGTCAACTGGATTTCTATTTTCTCAGTGGAAACGTTTCGCTCCTTATCCAAGGAGCTTCTTCAGTTTGAGCAAAGTTGGTAAGGGAATCCTAAATATGTTTCTAGGTAGCTGTGTGACCTTACACCTGGGGCTAGGTCATGGTTATATTGAGATGTTATTTTAAGTCTTTTTATTTATCCTCCTTTAGATGATAAAAGGACTTAAAATAACATCTCAATATAACCATGACCTAGCCCCAGGTGTAAGGTCACACAGCTACCTAGAAACATATTTAGGATTCCCTTACCAACTTTGCTCAGACTGAAGAAGCTCCTTGGATAAGGAGCGAAACGTTTCCACTGAGAAAATAGAAATCCAGTTGACGTGTAAATTTCCTTCTTACATTTTATGATTTTTTTAAAAGAATGTATTATTTTACAGGTTTCCATCCCACTTTGCATTTTAAAAATTCCGTATTTTATTAAAATCAGCTTTACGGAAAAATATTTTACAAGATTACACAGAAATATCCTAATAAATAACGACTAGTATTACTTTAAAGCCTGAAACCCATTGTCTAAATTGATACACAGTACTAAGAAAGGCTTACGAAATAAGCTGTAGTTGACTAGTTCACACATCATGCTAAAGCATAAGGCATAGACCATGTTATGCAAAAAACACAACGGTTGGGTTTACTTTTCAAAAACAAACAAAAAAATTGTATTTTAGCTTAGCATGTTGTAGAAATTCAGCAACTCTATATACTAGTCTTTCCAAATCTGGTGGTCTCCAGATGTTAGAACTACAATTACCAGAATTTTCTGATGTTGTGAAATCGTTTTCTACAGCTTACATATGTTCTCTGTCCCAGTGGTTATGCCCTTTCACTGGACAGGATTTTTCCAGTAGATAGAAATTATCTGATATTGCTGCCTACACACACACACACACACACACACACACACACACACACACCCTAAACCACTCATCCAGAATAGGATCAGAATGAGACATACTCACCACAAGTTGACAAAGTTGATAAAACTTTGGGAGAACTCCCGTTCCTCTGAGTTGCTGAGTTGTGGAGGGTCTCCTTTGACTACTTGTGTCAGCTGATCAAATACACTATTCCACTTAGGATAGGGAAACCGTCCTGTGGCTAACTCATACTACACCAAAGAGACAGCACAAAACACAAACACACAGGCTGAATTATTCAACACAGAGTTCATCGAAATAGAAACAGTCATTGCTGCTATTGTTTATTGTACACTATTCTTCCTTCCAAAGGAGCTGAGTGCAGTATATAATGTAATACAACAGTTCTATAACAATCATAAAACATAAATCAAAGCATTCCAACCCAGACACTAAGTGAACTGCAGGCTTAACACTTCTCAATTGTAAAGAGTACAGGGCCAGGGCCAATTATATCCCCTATGCATGGGGAAACAAGTATTCTGTGTGCTGTATTAAGCTTAACTGTGCCTTCCTGGGAAAGGAACTCAAATGGGGCACTATAAATAAGAAGGCTGTAGCTCAGATTATCTGAAAGCAACGGCATTATTAGTGCAACTACAGATTATCACAAAGTACAGTAAGTCAGTATGTACATGTATGTACGTACATGTACATACATGGGAGATGAACTTTTAATAGTTTGGATCCTAAGTGATTGAGGGCATGATATACAAATAGTAATACCTTCTGTTGTGCCTGGGAGATCATACTTAGCCATCCCCATTTAAAATGTGTGTGTTCTGCACAAACTGTAGCTTTGCAACCATCTTCTAGTTCAGCTTCACACAAAGTAAATTGCTGAAACCCAGTTGAAAGGTTAGCTGAGTGTCAATAATTGGTGCAAGATAGTCCTGATCCAAGAAAGGCCAGAGCTAACAAGCCAGTTGAAGCCAAATGTAAGCATATGTGTATTTCTCATACCCAAGGACACAGATACAGAAATTGATACTAGCATTGAAAAGGTAAATGGTGAGGTGAAATGGCTACAGCAGTTGTCTTCATTACCCTACATAGTGTATATGTTGGCAGTGGGCCCAGAGGGATTCTGGTAGCAGCAGTGGATGGGGAACTGGTGGTTGGAATTATGCTGCTGCTCACTTCAGCACTACTACAGCATCCATCTTTTCTGTTGCCCACTGCTGTCATTTTGAAGGAAACATCTAGCATAGCACTGAGCAGCAAGAGCAGGAAAATGTTCCTTGCTGCATGCGCCTTCAAATCTGCCACTGGCACTGACCAATGGTTTGGCCCAACTCAAACTGGCCTATTTCAAACTTTCTCATTAGTCAGGTACCACTTCATTTATGCTAAAAAGACATGACTTTCTACTTGAAGCAAACTATTCTTTATACAAACAGTAATTTTATACCCCCACTAGGGGGCAGCACCACATGGTAAAACTGAAAAGTAGACAAAAAAGCCCAAACTATGTACTTTTGCTTAGACATTCAGATATGCAGCATAGGCCATGTGACACCTGACTATGTTCATAAAAGCAACACCACTCTAACTTTTACATCTCTCAAATCCAATTACCACTTCATAAGCAGCTTTAGGATCTTCTCTTTAGCAACACTCACTATTTCTTACCAATGTAATCCCTAAGCTCCAGACATCAGAACGGACATCATATCCTTGCCTGGATGCACTAGGATCTATCCTCTCTGGCTGAAATAAGACAGAAAAAGTTAGATATGTAAGGAAAAGATCAGAAATATCAAGAAATGATATAAAGTGAGATGGAAGTAGGATTTCATGTAATACCAACTGTCCCCTCACTAAACATCACTTTAATGAAGAGCAAAAACCGAATGGAATTCTACAACCTGCTTAGCAATTTCTGGGCTCTGTATGAATTTATGAAGTTAAGCACAATTTGATCAATTGTTTACACATCAATGATCCAATACCCCTAATCATATAGGTAGTCCTCACTTAATGACCACAATACGGATCAAAAAAATGATAAAGTGGTACAGTCATTAAGTGAGTCACCACGTGAATGGACCAGATTTTACGACCATTTTTATGACTGTCATTAAGCAAATTGCCATGGTTGTTCAGTGAATCACTAGTTGTTAAGTGAATCACTAGTTGTTAAGTGAATCCAGCTTCCCCGATGGATGTTTTTTGCTGGAAACCGGGAAAAAAGGTCACAAATTGCTATTACGTGACCTCAGGACACTACAATTAAAACTGACCCAGGACATTGCTCCTGAATATTTAGTATCAGTCTATATATCAGGGTTGTGAAACAAAAGATTTCATTCTTATTCCCATCTCAGCAATTATGTTTTCCAATCCCACTTACTGCCATGTATGGCCGACATCCAGCATCTCTGGTTTTGGCAATGGAGTCTACTAGTTGTCCACTGATGCCAAAATCACAGAGTTTAATATTTCCATTTCTGTCCAGAAGAATATTGGAAGGTTTAATATCTGAAAGAAATAAGGGCAAATACATATTTATGCAGGCAAATTCCAGTTTAGATACTTTTATTTCAATCTACTGAAAGCTCCCAAACTACAAGAAACAATATCTAGATATTGTTTGCATCCGTGCTGAAGAAACCTGATCTTCTCTATCCTCTGCCCCCCGCCCCCCAATACTTAATCAATATAGGTATGCCAAACATTTTGAATCTGCAACAGGTATTTCAAAGTTGATACAGGTATTCTAATCTTAATGTAAGTTTGTCAACTCTGTTTTGGCCTCACCAAAAGTGTTCTGAGCTCTGAGTGGGGCATTTCAAACTTGGAATGTTTACAAATCAAAATATTTGGTGCACCCAATTAATCAACACTGATGGAAGATAGGCAAAAGAACATTATTTATGGCTCGTGAGAATCTGCAAAAACTAAGACAGTGATAAGGAGAATTTGCTATAAAACCTAATTTCTTAAATCCTTTTTATATTTTATAAATACGATGTAAGGAATGCATACAGGAGGGAGATTAACAAGAAAATGTCCACCCAAACATCCACGTTTCTTTGCTCTACACATAGAGATCTCACTGGCTCATTCCATAAGTAATTGCACCTGCTTTGCAGTGTATAGCTTTATCAGCTATGGACACACTGTGATCCAGTTCATTCTCTCTCTCTTTCACACGCACACACAAAACACACTGAGATTATCACTTTTAGTGAAAATTATGCAGCATAAGAGCAAAACATACCTTGACATATGTCAGGAAATGTTGACTGTTTTTTTCAACCCATATACTAAGGCTACCTACCCACCAAAGTGGTACCTATTAATCTACTTGCATTTGCATGCTTTCGAATTGCTAGGTTGGCAAGAGCTGGAGCTAGTGCGGGAGCTCACTCCGCACGCAGGGCTAGGGATTCGAACCTCCAAACTTGTGATCTTCCGATCGGCAAGCCTGGCGTCTTACCCGCTGAGCCACCACGCCCCTCAGAAATACTACATTTCTGCAAATCAGTTTTTCAATAGGGGCCATCCCTGCCACCCCTGCATTCCCCATCAGAGAAGTGATTGGCAAGGTTGACACCTGAAACATTGCCTGCATCTCTGCTCTTATGCATCCTGATGCACAATCTCCCTTTACATCATTCAACAGTTGGCATTTGCCTTTTCCTTAATAACTCTAGGGGCCGGTGCTCATCTCCGTTTCTTAGCCAAAGAGCCAGCATTGTCCAAAGACACTTCCACGGTCATGTGGCCGCATGACACGCGCGGAACGCTGTTACCTACCCACCGAAGTGGTACCTATTCATCTACTTGCATTTGCATGCTTTCGAATTGCTAGGTTGGCAAGAGCTGTTGCTAGTGCGGGAGCTCAATCCATCACGCACGGCTAGGGATTCGATCCCCCGAACTTGCGATCTTCCGATCGACAAGCCTGGTGTCTTACCCGCTGAGCCACCACGCCCCTTATATACTAAGGCAAATAGGGTCAATTATGACCATTGTGAATGTGAAACTAAACATTAATTCCACTAAGTGATGGCTAAAGTATTTGCATTTTTTCCATTATCTAAAACTTGTTCTGAACATATGGGTCTGATGATTTGAAAATGTAAAAACAAAGAAAAGGACATGAAACTCACAATGCCTGCTGTTACTTCTTTAACCAGAGGAGGTAGACTAGAACTCTTAGCAGCTAACTCAAGCTAACACAGTAAGCAATAGAGAATGCTGGAAGTTTTAGTCCAGACTGGAAGGTTGCAGGTTCCTTATCTTTGCTTTAAGCAGTAATTTTACCTTATTCTAACCTTTTTTTGGGTTAGGGTTCAATTATAAGTCAATCAATGATAAGTCATTGTTTGGGACCTGGAATTCCCTTCTGTGCATACAGAATGCCTTTTATTTGTGGAAAAGAAAGCAGGGGGCAATTCTCCCTACTTCTTGAAGCTCCCAAGATCACGGTCCTCATTGTTCCCAATGCCCTGCTCCCCAGCTCTCTAGATCAGGGTTTCTCAACCACGATTCCGTGGAACCCTAGGGTTCTGCGAGAGGTCACTAGGGGTTTCCTGGGAGATCACAATTTATTAAAAAAATTATTTCAAATTCGGGCAACTTCACATTAAAGAGGTTTCATTCCTTATTTTTAGTTTAAGAACACTGTTAATGCATATATACAGGCCTACACATGAAACAAATATAATAATTTTGTTAACTTCTGGCCTATCTTTGAACCTGAATGTGCAGGGGTTCTCCGAGGCCTGAAAAATATTTCAAGGGTTCCTCCAGGGTCAAAAGGTTGAGAAAGGCTGCTCTAGAGAATCTTTTTTAACTGCTGAAGCATGGAGACAGGAATGAGCAAATATGGCCACTTCTACTGGTGGAAGCATCCTTTGGGTGGAATAAAACTGAAGGGACATTCCTGCAAATGGTGGGTAAACTACGATCCACACCAATACAAATAGAAACGATAGCAGATTAAACAATAAAACAAATAGAAACGATAGCAGATTAAACAATAAAACAAATAGAAACAATAGCAGATTAAACAATAAAACAAATAGAAACAATAGCAGATTAAAAAATTAAAAGCAAATGGCCAGAATTAAAATGCCTCAACAAGAGGCATTTTTTTTTAAGATGGCGGTGAGGCCGGATGTGTTGCAAAGCGGGTCCCAATGGTAGTTTGTTTTTAGTATGTTGCAGCGGGTTAGTAGTTTGCAGAGTTGGATGAAGAGGTGGTGGAGTTTCTGTGGATTTGGGCTCCCCCGCCCCCCCGGACCCGGTGGATGCTGCTTTTTACCAAGCCCGTGCAATTTGTTTCCCTCATTAAACTGGGCCGCCGTTTGGGACAGAATTACACGCGGTGGTTGGGCGGCTGCCGGCTGGACTGCTGGCTGGAGTGCTGCTTCCCTGGGACCGGCAGTTGGAAAACTGGACTGCCAGGTGTGCGGAGCAGCTGCAGCGCGTGGATCAGCTATGGTGCGCTGAGCAGCATTCGGCTGCGTGGCAATGGAGGAAAGCGCGCCGGCGGCGACAGAGGAGGATTTTAGCTGGCTGGCATCGAAAGTGCGAGCTCCGGTGTGGTGACAACAGAGGCAACAAAGGCAATTTGGAAACTAAGATCAAGGGATTCTGGGGATTAGGGAATGGGCTGCAGCGGACACGAGGTCGGGCTGAGATGTCGTTTTCAGCTCTATCCTTGCAGCTGTGGCTCCCCTCCCCCAGCCTACCCATGCAGCCATTTTGCCTTCTCCGTGGGTCAGAGAATCGAGTGGAGGGACTGGCAAATCCGCAGACTCCGTGGAGAGATGGACTGGGGTTGGGGGTAGGAAAGGGTGTGTCTTCCCCTGAATAGGGTCTGTTTCTCTGCCTACGGGTGAGAACTGGGGGAGGGGGACTGACTGATTACACTCAAGAGTTATTTTGATGCTGGTTGTGTGAGCTCCTGTGAGAGTGGACTGGTGGGGGGAGGATGAGGGTATGGGGTGGAGTGGGCTGTTTCTCTGGAGGTGCTGAGTGCAATGGGCTCCAGCTCAACCCAAGCAAGACTGAATGGCTTTGGGTGTTTGGGCCTCCCAGTACCAAGGTTTTTCCATCTTTGGTCTTGGATGGGGTAGCACTGCCCCAGACAGACTTGGTGTGCAATTTGGGGGTCCTCTTGGGACTCACGGCTCCTGCTGGAAGAGCCCGTGGCTAAGAGGGCCTTTGCACACCATCGGGTTGTGCACCAGTTGCGCCCATTCCTGGACCGGGAGGCACTACTCACTATCACTCATGTCCTCGTGACCTCCCGTTTGGACTATTGCAACGCGCTCTACGCGGGGCTGTCCTTGAGGAGCATTCGGAAGCTTCAGCTGGTACAGAATGCGGCTGCCCAGGTTGTAAATAGTGTCGGCTACTCGGCACATGTAACACCGCTGCTTTGGGAGCTGCATTGGTTGCCAGTGTGTTTCCGGGTGCAATTCAAGGTGCTGGTTGTCACCTTTAAAGCCCTTCATGGCTTGGGACCGGGTTACCTTAGGGACCGTCTTTTCCCAGTTGTTTCTACCCGTCCAATCTGGTCCAGCAGGATGGGCATGCTCCGTGTCCCGTCAGCCAAGGAATGTCGGCTGTCGGGGACCAGGAGACGTGCCTTTTCTGCTGTGGTCCCTGCCCTCTGGAACATCCTTCCTCCTGAGATTAGGATGGCCCCAACCCTTTTGGCTTTTCGGAAGGCCTTGAAGACCTGGCTTTGTGCCCGGGCCCCCAAGTGTTGGAAGGGCCCCGTTTCATGGTTGTGCTAACACCAATGGCTTTTAAAATCTCTCGGCTGTATTTATATTTATATTTAATCTTTTGGTATTGTTTTTATTGTTGATTGTTTTTATTATTGTTAGCCACCCAGAGTCACTGGTTTGAGATGGGCGGCTATATAAATTGAAGAAATGAAATGAAATGAAATGAAATGAAATGAAATGAAATGAAATGAAATGAAATGAAATGAAGAAAGAAAGAAAGAAAGAAAGAAAGAAAGAAAGAAAGAAAGAAAGAAAGAAAGAAAGAAAGACAAACCGTGACAGAATTAAATGTCTTAAACTAGGTATAGACCATAACACATGCAACATTCCTGAATGGCTCCATGTTTGAGATACATTGTTTCCAGAGATCCAGTTTGAAAAGTAAGATAAGCTATATAAGTTAGAAATATAAATAAATAAATATTCATATAATAAAGACAAATCCAGATAAGCCTACCTCTGTGAATGATTTTCAAGTTTTCTTTTAAGTGGTTTAATGCTTTCACAGTCTAGGAGAGAAGAGGAAGATTTTATGGAGATCTACTGAAATCCTATTATTAACACAATTCCAAATCAACAAATGCTTTCCAGAATGCATTTCAGGGAGATTATGAGGCAGAAATGCGAAAGTATTCCTTCAAGGTCTTAACAACAAAACGTTACAAAATAGTTAATAAAACAAAAGACAATAATTGGAAAGTGTTCAATAGTACCAGTAAAGGAAGGAGAAAAATAATTACCTTAGAAGATGAGTACTGTAAAAATAATTTTGCTAGAAAGACAAACCCATTCCTATAATCTCTGAAGGCTACATGCTACCATAGGTATTCCCTATATTGTCTCATACATAAAAATATACCCACAAAACACCTTTCCTCCTGCTCCATATTTATAGACACACACATACACACAAACACTTTTCCCATACACAGAGGCAGACACATATTTACTTTTCTTTTGTTATCCAGGGCAGGGATAGTTAAAACCTCAATATAGCCACCAACTAACTGATGCCTTTCCCAGGACCACACAGCTGGCCAAGGGAGACTCAAGCAGTTGTGATCGGAAGTATAATGCATGGACTGATTCTTCTTCCTACTTAACGAGTATGGTTTAACAGGCAGTAGCAGCATGATTGTGATGGTTTGTAGAATTTCATCCTATGCAAAGTTCTCACCATCACAATGAACATCATTTAACTTGCCCAACTGTTTGGATCTTTTTCCAGTGTCAAACAGGTGAGCATTAAGTAGTGGGTGCAGAATTGTTATGCATGAAACTGGATTTTATCCTTTCTACGAGATTCTCTGCATTACAGTTCTATTCCTTGCAATCAACCAAACAGCTGACTGGGCTGATGCAGGGTGGGGAGAGGGGGACCTTGGTAACACACACACACACACACACACACACACGCACACACACACACACTTCAGTTAAATATTCTTAGCAAACAAAATAAGCCATTTTAAAAGAAGTCAGCAGAGTACCAGAGTTCCTTCAGAAAGAAGCCTTAAATAAATCAAACTCACTGCTGTCTAGAAGCTGGTTTGGGAAAGCAAAGCAAAGCAAAAGCATGCACAAAAAAGAGGATTTTTCAAAGAAAACTTACAGCTAAAGTGATTTTGCCTAGAATTTCTTCTGGAATAACGTCATCTAATATACTATATACATATTTGTAAAATTTATCAAACGAGGTAGACATGAGCTCCATACAGATCCAACAGTCACCCTAAACAAAGGAAGAAAAAGGTTTATTATTTTTATTGTTAAAGTGAAACAAATATCTTGGATGTTCTGCGTTAACTTTTTCTGGGGAAGAAAATGTAGCAATGAAGATCTTCTCACATATGTCTGTAGCTTGAATCATGTCAACTGGATTTCTATTTTCTCAGTGGAAACGTTTCGCTCCTTATCCAAGGAGCTTCTTCAGTCTGAGCAAAGTTAGTAAGGGAATCCTAAATATGTTTCTAGGTAGCTGTTAAGGTCACACAGCTACCTAAAAACATATTTAGGATTCCCTTACTAACTTTGCTCAGACTGAAGAAGCTCCTTGGATAAGGAGCGAAACGTTTCCACTGAGAAAATAGAAATCCAGTTGACATGATTCAAGCTACAGACAATTCCACCTGGATGACTGAGAACCTTCATAGACATCTTCTCACATACATCAAATTCAAAATTGGTCTACTCACTTATTTTATTAAAGGAAAAAGCTCTATTTTTTTAAAATTACATATTAGTTACCCTCTAGAACCAATACTAGAAGACTAGTATTTAGAACTAGTATTCTAAAATACCCATTTTCGTTTTGTCGAGAGGTTGTGGAATACCTTGATAATTGATAATACCTTGGACTGCAAGAACAAATAGTTCAATATTGGATGAAGTAAAACCAGATTGCTCACTGGAAGTACTAAGTAGGAAGCTAAAACTAAAGTTTAAATATTTTGGGCAAAAAGCAAGAACATTGGAGAAGACCCTGATGCTTGGGAAAATCAAAGCCAATTGAAAAAGAGACCAACAAAAGACAATGTGGTTAGATACTATCAATGATGAAAGAAGCATGAGCTCACAAGAACTCAAAGAAGCAGTTACTAACAGATAATCCTGGTAAAATGGCTTGGGTCATGAAGAGTCAGAGACAACTGAACAACAAGCCATTTAACAGCTCCAAGATTTCAAGGCGATTAACTTGTAATTTCTTGAAACTTCTCTTCTTCCTTCCAACACATATAACCAGTTTTCTTCAAATGATTACTACAATTTCAAACTTCTCCATAACCTTTTCTTTACACCAACAGTGGGTATCCTGTATATTTAAATGACATTGTCCTTTACTGGCAAAAGCAGTCAATTTCATTATACAGGGACAACTGGTGAAATTATATTTGGTTCATAAGTGGATTAAATTGCAGTCTATTTCATGAAAAAGAGATGTGTTTCCACTTAATGGGGCTCTCATACACTGCAGAAAATAGAAAGAACATTATACTGTATGACTTTGTGTCCTAAAATTATATATTATATACCACCAATAATGCCATTATGTTCCTTGGGCTTTTGACATGCTCCATAGTAGAAGATCAGTATCAGTAAGCAAGCAAGCTTCTGTAAAAAGGCAAGGTTGGACAGCATTATGAAACTACTTCTCTGAGGTGCTGTTAGAAGGAAAGCATCAGACATGTACCCTTTTAGATTACACTAGACAACCCATGACCCACTGGGTCATCGTTTCAGAGATATTTCCTTACCTAAACAGAGAAACAGAACGACCACAAGTGGGCAAAATGCAGTGGGAGCGGGAGTGACTTCCAACTTCCTGCCGGCTTCCACACTGAGTTTCCTTGTGGGAAGCTGGCAGGGAGCATCAGAAATCTCCCTCCCTCCCTTCCATCCTTCCTTCCTTTAATATCTTGCCCTTCAATTAATGCATGCCATTATCCATTAAACATTCTGAAAATGCCTAAACTTTTGGATGCAAATTAAGCAAATTCTGAGTGCCAACCTCTCTGAAGAGTGCTCCATAAAACTGAACAATATACGGGCAGTCACTACTTCGCATTACTACATCCAAATCCATTAAAAGCTGTTTCTGTTCCTTTTCATCCACTGTTGACCGAATTCTCTGAAAGAATGACAAACACATATTATCATTAAACTCACAATAAGTCACGACAGACAGATTTTTAAAATATAAATGGATGTTATCAATCTGAAATATTCTCAAATGGGAGAAAATCTTAGCTTGGCAAAGACTTAAATTTAACAGAAAAAAATTAAACCAGTTAATTTAATCATACAGAACACATCCTAATTAGTAGTCAGACATAACTAATCCCAGAAAGAGAGATAATACCACAGATACAAGCAACACGTCAGAAACTTATCTTGATTCAAATGTGTCCTGCTAACTGCAGCAGTGTTTCCTTGCAACACACACACTTCCATGTTCAGTTCCCAGCTTCCAGTGGGCCCCTCAATATGTCCTTCCCAAGAAGCTTTTGCTCATACTGTAGTGTATTTTTTGAAATAAGGGGAATGGAAGTCAGGAGATACTGTTTCTCAGTTGCTGCTGCAGCCTTGTGGAATACCCTCCCCTTAGAATTCTTTCTCACTCTGCAAAAGCTACTGAAAGGAGGTTTCAGAATAGCATTTGGTTCAATAGTTTGTTCTTATAATCTTTAATTTATTTTACTATGAATTACTTAAGGTAAAGGTAAAGGTACCCCCCGCACATTTGTGCAGTCGTGTCCGACTCTAGGGGCCGGTGCTCATCTCCGTTTGTTAGCCGAAGAGCCAGCGTTGTCCGAAGACGCTTCCACGGTCATGTGGCCGCATGACATGCGCGGAACGCTGTTACCTACCCACCGAAGTGGTACCTATTCATCTACTTGCATTTGCATGCTTTCGAATTGCTAGGTTGGCAAGAGCTGGAGCTAGTGCGGGAGCTCACTCCGCACGCAGGGCTAGGGATTCGAACCTCTGAACTTGCAATCTTCCGATCAACAAGCCTGGCGTCTTACCCACTGAGCCACCACGCCCCTTTTTTTACTTACTTACTTACCTATTACTTACCTACCTATTACTTATTATTATTATTACCTAGATTTAATTGTTGATACAATTTTTTTTGGTTCTGTTACCATGTGTTTATTTTTCATCACCACTATTATTAAAATTTATCTTGACTTGTTGCAACTCTTGAGTAGTTATTTGTGGTTTTAATTTATTGATATTTACCCTGGATGTTTTAATGTATGTTTTTGTTGATTTTTTTTAAACTGTGGTGAGTCAAGAGAGATTCAGCAGTATATAAGTAGAATAAATAAAATAACTTTGAACTCAAAGTTTTGACTTTGAAACAGTCTGACTACCATTACTGAAACCTTACTCTAAATGTTGTTCCCTCCTCACAATGGCTGTGCAGACAATTGTTAATTCCATTCAAGCAAAGAAAAAAAAAATCCAAGGACCAATGAGTCATAGATCATACAATAAATGTTGTAAATTTTTAACACTGAGAAAATATTTTCCTAAGTAAATTGGATAAATTTTACCTATTAAACATTATCTGATCACTCTATAGAGTTTAAAAAGGAGATTTAAAAGTATCATGTATAAATATATTAAACGCTTGGTATTTCTTGTGCAATTTGTGCTATGAAAAGGCAAGCTGAATTTCTATATTTCCTTTTAAGTAAAAATGTTTGTAAATAAATATTTTTTTTAAAAAAAACCAATTCACCAAACACAGATATAGCTGATGCAAATCATCTAGATATTTATTTTTTTCACTAGTTGTGATTTGGAAACAGTCGGTAAAACTGTAAGATATAATGAAAGCAAAGGCACCATTAGCATTCTCAAGGGACAGAATTCTTGGCAAGCAATTCCATACTACTAAAAGTCTTTGGATTATATTAGACAAAAAGAAAAGCTGGACTATCAAGACTTGGCTGGCAGGATCTCTGCATGTGGGTCTATATCATGTTCTTATTCTAATCAATGCCAATTTGCTATTTCATCTGTTCAATTTTTTTATTGTGCTTTGAAAACCATTTGCAACATCTACCATAAGGAAGGCACAGAAATTCTTTATCTGGTGAACAGCAGTTCTTGCAATAAATTTTGGAAGACAAATATTTTAATTATGCAAGTTGGCAAAGAAATATGACCCTATGGAGACAAAAGGACTAATTTATCCTTTGAGGCAATGAATCGATCTTGACAAGCTAAGAAAGGTTTCCAAATATGCACTACATGAATTTTCTATTACGACTGGTAGAATTTCTAAAACAACATTATATCTCAGCACATTTTTTTCTAGTAACTGGAATAATTGGGGAAATTATGCCATTGCCTGAACAGTGAGAGCAAGAGTACATACAAAATTATTACTGTATTAAAGAAAGTAATACGGCATTAACCTATATTAGGTCATATAAGTTAAATAAATAAATATTAAAAGTAAAAGCACTGAGTCCAAAATAAGCACAGCTTTTCACAATTTCTTCCTATTAATGGAAGCTTTGTAAAGCTAAATATCATTGAATCATAAGATATCTGATACCTGATGAACCTTACAGGAACATGTCTATGAAGGTTCTCAGTCATCCAGGTGGAATTGTCTGTAGCTTGAATCATGTCAACTGGATTTCTATTTTCTCAGTGGAAACGTTTCGCTCCTTATCCAAGGAGCTTCTTCAGTCTGAGCAAAGTTGGTAAGGGAATCCTAAATATGTTTCTAGGTAGCTGTTAAGGTCACACAGCTACCTAGAAACATATTTAGGATTCCCTTACTAACTTTGCTCAGACTGAAGAAGCTCCTTGGATAAGGAGCGAAACGTTTCCACTGAGAAAATAGAAATCCAGTTGACATGATTCAAGCTACTTACAGGAACATCTGAAGCAAACAATTCCAGTATTTTTTTCTATGAGGCAGACACAGTACAGTAGTATTAAAATGAATATTCATAATACGATATGGGATTAATAAGGAGAATGAGGACTGTTCAAGCATTACCGATGGCACTATTACACAATTAATCTCACCTGAATCATGATTTTTTTAATATTTAAAATGATTGGTATCTGTTCACAGCAATGCAATAACTTTATCCTACATTGGTAAGTAGAATAGCAAACTACACTAGAATCTTTTCACATTTACACTGAGATCTGCAATAAATAAAAGAGCACCACAACTATGGTGAAGTGAGTAGATGGCTTGTTTTTTTGTTTTCCTCGGCTAAAGAATCATCGACCTTCAAGTTGGTGGATGGAACTCATCTGACAATCAAAGGCTAAATTACATCCAATGAAAAATGCCAAACTACATCCTGGATTAAAATCATTAGGTAATATACTTAGAACTGGCTGACTAGACTCTTTAGGAAAGACAAACTCAGCAGCCCCAAATCATCTCAGGTCTGCATAGCTGTCTTTCTTGTCTTTTTCTCACCTGAACCTCCTCAACCTTGTTCACTTCAGTTGCTATTTGCAGCAAATAGCACAAAGTGGTTTTTTCAGAAGGGGTATGAAACAAAGGATTAATCCCTCCCTCACAGTTCTGACGCAAATGGGGGATAACTTTTTATTAGCAATTCTAAACAAACTAATTTAAAACTGTGGAGTCCTTGGTGTTCTCTGAGCGTTGTTGTTATTAGCCTTAGAAGTTATTAGCCTGTATGAGCCTTAGGAGTTCCTTGATTGGGCTGTTGTTTGCTGCTTGGTTGACTGAATGAGTTAATAGTTCCTTGATAACCGCACCACCGTCATTATGGACAGATCGCAATATATACAAAAAGCCAGAGACTTACTTGAGGACAAAGAAACCTACACCCCAGTAAACACCAACCCCATACAGAAACTGGACAACCAGGTCAAAAGAATCCTCAATGACCTAACCAAGAAAGGTCAAATCACAAAGAAGAACAGAGGTTGATTGAAAAGCAGTAGACCCATCATCCCACGCTTCTACGGACACCCCAAAATACACAAGCCTAAAATAAAAAAATAAAAAATAAAATAATAAAATAAAATAAAATAAAATAAAATAATAAAATAAAATAAAATAAAATAAAATAAAAAATAAAAAATAAAATAAAATAATAAAATAAAATAAAAAAATAAAATAAAATAAAATAATAAAATAAAATAAATAAAAAATAAAATAATAAAATAAAATAAAATAAAATAAAATAAAATAAATAAAATAAAATAAAATAAAATAAAATAAACAAACATAGCTAAATCACTTACAAGAAAACTTGGCATCTCACAGAGGAGAGTGAATACTCCATCAACTCCCCACTACAGTGCCTCCAGAAAATCAAAGACCTAAAAATAGATGAAGATGAAATTATGGTGTCATTTGATGTCACGGCACTCTTTACATCCAGGACTGTAGCAGCCACTATGTAGGACAGACGGGCAGAAGACTAGCAGAACGCATCCACGAACACCAACTAGCAGTCAGAAGACACGATGAAAACTCGTTAATCTCACAACACATGGACAGACTCAACCATACTTTCAACTGGGAAACTGTGAGCATATTAAACCAAGCCAAATCCAAAAACGCTAGAGAATTCCTGGAAGCTTGGCACTCAGACAAAGCAGCTATCAACAGACACAAAGAGGTAAACAACATTTACATACCATTCATAAGAGACAATAGAAAAGCCAGAAGACCAGAACACCTCCTTGCCAGCAATCATCACCCAGATATGCAAAGATTAACACCAGGATTAGCACCAGAGGAACAATCAAACAGCACAATATACCCTAATCAAGGAACTTAACTCAGTCAATCAACCAAGCAGCAAACAACAGCCCAATCAAGGAACTCCTAAGGAGAGAACAACACCCCCACCAACAAAGCAGGACAAGCCAGGGTATATAAACAGAGAGCAAGTTCCACTCCCTTTTCGCACTGAAGATGTTGCCTAGTCTGGCAATGAAACATCTGCAAGAAAACAACAAGGCTCAGAGGACTCCACAGTTCAACCCTGAGCTACAAATATTCTCTTTAATTTAAAACTATGTGTGTCACGAAGTTATAACTAAGTAATCATAGCTCACACAAAAAATCCTTATAGCAGCAATAGTCTGCTCATATTATGGATCTCTAGTACTTCACTGAAATACTGTATTCTCAGTGCTCCTCCAAAGAACAGTTTTCCAATCTACTTTACATGAGAACACAGAATAGCAGACATCAGAAGATTTTGTTTTATTCCAGAGGTATACTACACCTTTTCTGGGCAAATTTTTCCAGAGCTATCTATCATTCCACATCCCAGAAAACAATAAGCAAAGAATCCATCTGTTTGCTTGGATGTTATGGATACTAAAGATATTGCTTATTATGCAAAAAACAAAATCTTGACTCTAAAATACATTAGAAAACATAATAATTTCTTCTTCTAAAGTTGATTTAATATTTATTTTCTTCTTGCGGTGTCTTTAACTCAAGCAATACCATAGTTATTTATGGCAATCAATAAGCCATCATGTCCTCTAACTTTCATCATTCCCCTCTAGATCTAACCATTCCTTGAATGTTAAGGTTTCCTATAACCTATGTATTGGCCTGACACCATCTATAAAGTAGTTCTTTTGAGTTTTTCTTGAATCATCAACCCTACTAAGCTGCAAGTCATCCCAACTCTTGAGTTTGTTCCTATTTTATAAATTTCCCTCCTGACTTTCTGAACAATTATTTTGTTGAAAGAAGTTTGGCACTTTATTGCCACTTCCCTTAGAAATTCAGAATTCCCCCTCCTCAAGTTCACTTTTAGCTGCCATTGAACAGATGTGACAGAAAGAGCTGATCTAAAAATTTCAAGCAAGCAAACCAATATTGAAAAGCATAAAGCATATAGGTATCCTAGATAAGATTAAAACTACACAGTATGTAAAAGTAATGCTAAGCCTAAGTATGATATAAATAATGAAGATTGCATAGCCTAAGCTGACAAGTTGAAAGCCATTCCTACTTTTATAACATTTTAGTTCTGCTAATGCTTCAAATCCCCACAGGAAGTTTCTTTGAATGGCTGCCCTTTCATCTCAGAATTAGCCTACGATTAACCTCTCTGGCAGAGCTCTCAGAACTACATCAGCTTCTTCTAGAGCAAATGCCAGATGGGTTGTTATAAGCAAAACTCATACACTATTCACTTTCATAATGTCTCTAAAAACATAATGGAAGAAAGAATAATTATACCATACCTACAATGGATACTTTTAAACAACAAACTTCCCACAATCTCATGTAAGTGGTGCACTATCATACTTTTTCCATTAAATCAAAGAGTAACAGTGAAAAGGGCTGGAACATTTTCAGACAAGTTCATACTTTTTATTTCAGTAATTCAGCTTTCACTTTCACACGTGAATAAGCCACAGCCTCAACTAAGATTCTTCTACATTTTTCTAGCATAAAACATGATTTAATGGAGCAGCAATCCTCTACTCAGAATAAATTACACCAAATTTAGGACAAAAGAGGCTAATTTCATTCCATTTTCTTTGAACCTCTCATGGTCTGACCAGTGGGACATAACAAAATGATTGCTGCCTACTGATTGGTAAGTGTATTGCTGTTTTTAAATTCTCTGCTATAGAGAAGTTCATGACTAGTAATGTAGTTATTGTCTCTGTGCTTATATTGTACTTTTTCAATGCAAACGTACAGTATGCACTGTGGATGTGTAAAAAATATATAGATACTGTATATAGATTGCCGGAGCGTTTTCAAGCCCGATGGCGGGGCATTTCCAAGCCCGACGGCGGTGAACGGCGGTGAGGCCGGGGCGTTTTCCAGGCCCATTGCCGGAGTCTGGGGCAAGGTGGCAGATGCAATGAGGCCGGGGCGTTTTCTGGGCTCATTGTGGGAGCCTTGGGCAAGGCAGTAGAGGCGACGAGCGGGGCAACGAACCCCGATGCGGCGAGCCCCGGGAGCGGCCCTGGTAGTGGGGCGATTTCGAGGGCGTGGCGAGCACTGCAGTGGGTGGACCTCGCTTTTGCAAGGAATTCGGTGGCCGCAGGGGAACTCAGTGGCGCGAGCAGTTCTCAGTGGTGCAAGAGACTGGCCTCAACATATTGGACGCCGGCCCTCGACAAACCCCGATGAAAGAACAGGCCCGGGGAGAGCAATGGACTTGGCCCCTTGGGGAGTGAGTCTCGACAGTGTGGGGGGCCTAGGCATGGTGGATAGGACTTAATGACACGGTGGACCCCAACAGTATATCTAAGGCTGATAGACAGGCCGTGGGAGCATGGGCCTCGAGAGAGTGGACGATAGCCCTTGGCAGCATGACGGACTGGGCGCTGCAGGGAACAGCAATAACACGACCCTGATGCGGAGGACTTTGGCAGAAGGGGAACAATAGACTTGAACTATTTGATCCCCTCGGCCTGGTGGACTATTTGATCCACCATCCCAACTTAGACTGCCTGTCCCGTCCTAGTTAGGGCGGCAGAAGGTTTGGGGGTCCCTTGGTGTGAGTGTGGTACTCCCTCCCGTGGGTGAGAGACACAGGGAGGGGGCCCAAGATTATTTTATTTCTTTTTATTTATTTATTTATTGTTTGATTTATATCACCGCCCATCTCCCCCCACAAGGGGACTCTGGGCGGTTTACAACAAAATTGATTAATTAAAAACATATAAAATACAATACATTATTCCAATTTAATTAGATATAAATATATAAAATCCAAGAGGTTATGTTCTTGTTTAAGGAACTCTATGGTGCCAACCACCTCCAAGAGGAGCTATTACCCCCCTCATCTCAGGCGAGGTGGCAGAGCCAGGTCTTCAATTGCTTTCGGAAGGTCAGGAGTGTGGGGGCCTGCCTCACCTCCAGGGGGAGAATGTTCCAAAGGGCGGGTGCCACTGCCGAGAAGGCTCGCCTCCTGGACCCCGTCAGATGGAATTCTTTTATAGACGGGATCCGTAGCAAGCCCTCTCTGGATGACCGGGTGGGGCGGGTCGACGTTCTGGGGATGAGGCGGTTCCTTAGGTAACCTGGTCCCATGCCATGTAGGGCTTTAAAGGTAACAACCAACACCTTGAATTGCACCCGGAAGCAAACTGGTAACCAGTGCAGCTCACGCAGCAGAGGTGTCACATGTGCCGATCTTGAGGCACCCATAACTGCACACGCAGCTGCATTCTGGACCAGCTGAAGCTTCCGGATACTCTTCAAGGGTAGCCCCATGTAGAGCGCATTGCAATAGTCTATGTGAGAGATGACCAGGGCATGAGTGACTGTACGGAGGGCATCTCGGTCCAGGAAAGGGCGTAGCTGGCGTACAACTCGAAGTTGCATAAACGCCCTTCTGGCCACGGCTGCCACCTGCTCATCGAGCAGGAGCCGTGAGTCCAGAAGGACCCCCAGGTTCCGCACCAAGTCCGAACAGGGTAGTGCCACCCCATTCAGATCTAAAGATAACAACTCTCTGGATCCCGAGGCACCATCAATCCACAGCCATTCTGTCTTACCAGGGTTCAGCTGAAGCCTGTTGTTCCCCATCCAGACCCCCACAGCCTTCAGACACTGAGAAAGGGCAGCCACTGCATCACTTAACTCACCCGGGATGGAGATATACAATTGAGTATCATCAGCATATTGATGATACCTCATCCCGTGTTGGCGGATGATCTCACCCAGTGGTTTCATGTAGATATTAAACAGGAGAGGGGAGAGAACCGAGCCCTGCGGCACCCCACAAAGTAGGGGCCGAGGGTCGGACCTCTCATCTCCTATTACCACCGATTGGGACCGATCCCGGAGGAAGGAGGCGAACCAGCGCAAGACTACGCCGCCCACCCCCAACTCTCCGAGCCGCCCCAAAAGGATACCATGGTCAATGGTATCGAAAGCCGCTGAGAGGTCAAGAAGAGCCAGGATGGACACACTGCCTCCATCCCGCTCCCGCCAGAGATCATCTGTAAGTGCGACCAATGCAGTTTCCACCCCATATCCCGGCCTGAACCCTGACTGGAAGGGGTCTAGATAATCCGTATCATCCAGAATTCTCTGGAGCTGTAATGCCACCACTTTCTCAACCACCTTCCCCAAAAAGGGGAGGTGGGAGACGGGACGAAAATTGTCCAACACTGTAGGGTCCAGCGATGGCTTCTTGAGGAGGGGGTGCACCAGCGCCTCCTTAAAAGCAGCCGGAAACACTCCCTCTCCCCAAGGACGTAACCATCGCATGGACCCAGCCACATGTCACCTCCCTGGCTGCTTTCACAAGCCAGGAGGGGCATGGGTCAAGATGGCACGTGGTGGCTCTTACAGTCCGGAGTATCCTGTCCACTTCCTCAGGCCCAACAGGATCAAACCGTTCCCAGATAACCGGGCAAAGACATTCCCTCGGCATCTCCCCAGACCATGCATCATGCCTGGAGTCCAGCTTAGAGCGAATCCGAGCAATTTTATCCATCAGATGCTCTGAAAATTCCTCTGCACGGCCCTGAAGGTGGGTCACTGGGCCCACCTTACCTAGGAGAGATCGAGTAATCCCGAACAGGGCCGTCGGGCGGCATTCTGCGGACGCAATAAGAGTGGAGAAATATTGACGTTTCGCCACTCTTACCGCCACAAGGTAGGCCTTAACTGCGGCTCTAGCTTGTGTTCGGTCGGATTCGGTCTTTGTTTTTCTCCAGCGGCGCTCTAGACGTCTCTTAACCCTCTTCAGAACCCTTAATCCCTCCGTGAACCACGGGGAATATCGGGTTGGATGGGCCAAGAGAGGCCGCACAGGCGCGATCCTGTCCAAGGCCCCGGCCGCTTCCTTATTCCAGGCTACGGCCAGGACCTCCGCTGGACCGTGCAGTAGATCCTCGGGAATAACCCCCAGCTCCCTCTGAAACCCAATTGGGTCCATCAGTCGCCGGGGGTGGACCAATCGAATGGGTCCAACCTCCCTGCGGAGTGGGGCAGCATATGAGAATCTCAGAGCCACCAGGGCATGATCTGACCATGACGAAGGGGAAAGATGTAACTCTCCCCCCAGATCATCTTGCCACTGCTCTGACAAGAAAACCAAGTCCGGGGTGAGGCCACTGTCTCGAGTCGGGTCCCGAATAATCTGGACCAGGCCCATGGCTGCCATGGTAGCCATGAACTCCCGAGCTGCCTCCGAGGCACGTCCCAGAGATGGCAGATTGAAATCCCCCAGAACCATTAAGTCTGGGGAATTCCACCGCCAGCCCCGAAATGGCCTCTAGCAGCTCGGGCAGGGAGGTTGCTACGCAGCAGGGAGGTTGGTACAGTAGCAACACTCCCAACTGGTCTCGGGAACCCAACTTGAGAAACAGGGTCTCACAACCGGCCACTTGTGTAGCAGCGCCCCTGAAGGCCACCATAGATTCTCGGATGAGAATTATATGTGAGCGTAAGAGTACCCTCCCCTGAGTGAGAGGTGGGGGGTAGGAGTGATTGTTGGTGCCCCTCCTCGACTAGTGAGAGAGGCTGAGGGGGGGACACAGTAGGGGTGTGGGTGGTGCTAGGGCCCACCAGCGCCAACAGCAAGAGCTGGTGTGCTGGGGGATCCTGTCATCGCCCAAGGTTGAGTATGGGAGGATGGATGCGTGGGACAAAGGACCTGTCCTGACTTCGAGTGCAGAAGTAACACGCTGAGGCTTGGGATCAAATCTCTTGTGTTTATTATCCTAACACTCTAACAGAATCCAGCTAACTGACACGGCTTGACAAAACCCAGACATAGAGTCCACAACCTAGGGCGGGGCTTTCTTCAGTCTCTTGGGAGGGAAACAGAGTCTCGGTACTACACATGTGTTTCCCTTCTAGGAGGGAGCCCCCTCCTTCACCGCCCGTTATCTCCCTGACAGGACCCTTGTTTAAGCCCAGGATTTCCGGGGGACCAGGAGTGGAAGCTACTGGACCAGGACCAGGAATCTCTGGGGGCTATATGGAGGGCTATCCGATCGAGGTTGTGACGGGTAGGGGATGTTATGACAGGAACCAGAGGGCAAGCCATCTTTGGGGAAGGCGCCCCTGGTGTTTATTACCAGTGGCGTGTTCCGGCGCCCCGAGTTCAAACCCAGGCCCTGGTAAGCGGATCCTCAAGGGCCCTGCTCTCCGGCTGCTGCTTCTTAATGCCAAGTCAGTGAACAAGGCCCCCCTCATTGATGACTTGATCAAAGGGGGGGGCAGACCTGGCGTGTATCACTGAGACCTGGCTGGGCCCAGAGGGGAGGTAGCCCTTTCAGAAATGTGCCCAGCCGGGTTTCAGGTGTGGCATCAGCCAAGACACCAGGGCAGGGGAGGAGGGGTGGCAGTTGTCATCCAAGAGTCTCTTGTGGCCTTCAGGGGCGCTGCTCCGCAAGTGGCTGGTTGTGAGACCGTTTTCCAAGTTAGGTTCCCGAAAACAGTTGGGAGTGTTGCTACTGTACCAGCCTCCCTGCTGCGTAGCAACCTCCCTGCCTGAGCTGCTGGAGGCCGTCTCGGGGTTGGCAGTGGAGTTCCCCAGACTTATGGTTCTGGGGGACTTCAATCTGCCATCCCTGGGACGTGCCTCGGAAGCGGCTCGGGAGTTCATGGCTACCATGGCAGCCATGGGCCTGTCCCAGATTATTCAGGACCCGACAAGAGACAGTGGTATCATCCCGGTTTTAGTTTTCTTGTCCAAGCAGTGGCAATGTGATCTGAGGGGAGAGTTACATCTATCCCCATTGTTATGGTCAGACCACGCCCTTGTGACCCTGAGGCTCTCCTGTGCTGCCCCACTCCACAGGGTGGCTGGACCCATTCGATTGGTCCGCCCCTGGCAACTTATGGACCCAATGTTTCAGAGGGAGCTGGGGGTTATACCCAAGGACCTGCTGCACGGTCCAGGGGAGGTCCTGGCAGCAGCCTGGAATAGGGAAGCAGCTGGGGCCTTGGACAGGATCGTGCCTGTGCGACCTCTCTTGACCCGTTCGGCCTGTCACTCTCCGTGGTTTACGGAGGAGTTGAGGGTTTTGAAGAGGGTTAAGAGAAGCCTGGAGCGCCGCTGGAGAAAGACGAAGACTGAATCTGACCGAACACAATCTAGAGCCGTTATTAAGGCCTACCTTGTGGCGGTAAGAGCGGCAAAACGTGAATATTTCTCTGCTGTTATTGCGTTCACAGAATGCCGCCTGATGGCCCTGTTTAAGATTACTAGATCTCTTTTGGGTCGTGTAGAGTCGATGACCCATTTACAGGGCCAGTCGGAAGAGTTCTCTGAGCATCTGCAGGATAAAATCACTCAGATTCATTCCAAGTTGGAATGAATTTCCAAAATTCAGTCCAAAATGATAAATTTGAATTATAAATAAATAAATATACTGTATCTACGTAATTAAAGTTTCAGATTATAAAATGTAAAACATTATTTTACTAGTTTGTTTAGCTTTTCAGGCAGCATCTGAAATGTAAAATATGCACTGTGCATTCATTAGGAAGAAGCCTCAAGCTAATAACCAGACTAATATATTTTTGGTGCTATTATGTTGTTAGAGTCAATTTGTGTATAATAAATGCATTTCTATTGCTTTTTGCTGATCAAAATGCTGTAGCTATGCAAGCAAGCTGCAAAAAGCATGCTTAACTGTTGCTTCCACAATTAGCTATTGGAATTTTAAAAAGTTTTGATTTTTTTTAAAAAAGGTTTCACACATTTTCCACTCCCACCCACCCCTTTCTTGCTACAGAATGAAAAATGAGGGAACAAGGGTAAAAGCAATTCTCAACTTTCCCTGTGACAGAGCACTCAAATCATGTCTGTTGGACAACAATCCACTTGAAATGTTCCAAGTGGCCATATTTTGTTCAGAGCTCAGATCAAAATATTTTCATTTCATGCACAATCTTAAGAGAGTGGAAGGAATAGGAATGAGGAGAACTGATTCCTTCATTATATTCACTGATGTAACTTAAAGACATCTACAGTGCTGCTGGAGAAAAGCTGTGAAAAACATTTAAAATTCCATAAGCACATTAGTTTAAACCAGTGCTTTCCAAACTGCCGCCGTTGGCGACACACCAACGGCGGCGGTGGTGTGGGGGCGCATGCACGGTGGCGGTGCAGGGGGTGCGCGGTGGCGCCGGCAGCCTCACTAAAACACAGAAACGCTGATGGCGCGCCGCTGCCACCGTGCACACCGCCCCCGCCCCGCGCGCCCCCGATTCGCGACACACTAAACTGTGTGTCGCGACACACTAAAGTGTCGCGACACACAGTTTGGAAAGCTATGGTTTAAACTAATGACCTGTCCATGAAAAGTATTGTACCCATATTACTACAACCTTTCAACTTTTTAAAAATCTCATAATATGCATATGCACACAATTTTTAAAAAGAATGGACTTATTTTCTTCAAACTTTGTATATCACATCAGATAAACCAGTAATAAGACAGTTCTCTCAGCCAATACAACACTTATAAAGTACTGGTGGTGAGGGAAACAACAGACACTTGTTGAGTGCTAAATGGATGAACATTAAATTCTCCATCATGTTTTGCCCCTACTGTTGGAAGTACAAATAATTATGGGCATCACCTACTTTAACAGCCATAATTTGCCCACTTGGTTTGTGGACCATTTTGTTGACAGAACCATAAGCGCCTCGTCCAATTTCTCCAAGGTCTTTCAAGTCCTCTGCAGTAAAATCCCAATGTTGTTCAGGGGAAATCTTCAATTTTCCTGATGATTCAATGCTGTGTGTTCTCAGTCTCTCTCTGTCAAAAAATTTGGGAAGGAATTTTTCCACATTTTAAATAGTTTAAAACTTTTTTCAGCAGCACCTATTAAAAGCATTTATATAGAGGAATGTACATATAGCTAATTCAAAAAGATAAAACTCCAAGAAGGAGCTGGAAAGAGGGCAAAGAGCAAGATGCTAACTTAATTGTAACTACTACAAAAGAAAAGAGAATCAGTTATTTCTTTACATTATGTCAATTTTGAGGATATTTATAAATTTCTGGCTAAAACTTATTACAGGCTATGCTAGGAAATGGTTTATAATTTGTCTCTTTAGAATAATTATATGGCAATAACTACCTGTCTTTTCTCTTTTATTATCTGTATTAATAATACCATTAAAATTTTACATCTGTAGTCACTGCATTTTTATAAGAATTGATTGATCTTAACAGAAAACTAAAAAATTAGAAGGGCTTTATCTATTTATTTAACTTCCAAAATTCATTATAAAGTGACTATTTTAATTATATTTGTGAAGTAAATTAAAAAGCCACAAAGCTACTGCTGCTCATTTTTATCCATAAAGGAAGGAAGGAAGGAAGGGTGTACAATTCTTATGATAGATATAAAAAAGACTTGAATTGTTAACACTAAACTCTTTAACTCCTACTGTGGAAATGCTTCAGAGTTACATTTGAAAACTCTCCCACACTGTTAAACCTGATTATCTCAGCAAATAAACCTTATCTTTTAGTTCTAAGACATGGCTCTTTTTAGGAATGATGCTAAACTAAGATTTGGAATTGCATGAATAAGTCTCTGCATACTCTTGCACATTGTCTTTTATGGTAAACTAGTGTGCTATTGCTTTTGAACAAAGAAAAACTATAATATGACTGCAAATCAAATAGAAATATATAGTTTTATTGAGGTTTCCAATTTTGAATGGAAAGATGTGCAGAAAGATATGAAGGAAACACACATTATGTAATGACATATCACTACATATGAACACCAACTTCCTGAGGATTCTGACCCTTTTTCTCCCTCTATTTCAATATTTTATGGGATACAAACTATACAGAACATAACACTAATGGAGGACTGAGAGACACAGAATGAGGGAGGCCATATCACACATGTGGACATGGTTGGATTTTTTAGGAAGATTTTTTTCCGATTTTTTTTTTTTTTGCTGTAACTGAGATATGATTATTTTAGAGGTTGACATTACATTTTTCATGTTTCCACAACAAAATGACAGGAAACTGTGCTGCCAGTCTTCAGAAAACATCCCAAAGAATTTCAAAGGGTGCCGGAAAGGGTTGGAGGGGGAAGGGAGGAGATTACTGACCTCTGGGACACAGAAAACCTAAAGCATATCAAAGAAACATTTTTGGGTTGCATTTCAGAATCCTCTTTAATTAATATGTACCTAGATGTTCAATGCAGCGAAGCTTTCTAACATAATTTATGAATAAATAAAAAATAAAACTGTAATAAGAAGCTGAGTGGAATTGAAGTTTAAGGAACAGAAATTAAATTTTAAGCTTTGCCATGACACTCCTAAAAACAATCAGCCCTATCAGAGAGCATCACACTGACACCGCAAATTCAGTATTCCCATGTTTCTGCTGGCATACGGCAGATTATCAGTAAAATGAAAGTGTTTACAATTCAGGAGGAACTTGAGGGTGGGGCAAGGTGTCAGATGCTATTGAGGGGGGAAAACCAGACATCTCAATCCTAGAAGAAAGCACTTGGATTCCATAATAATGGCCCTCTGCAGCCCACATTGCTGAACATGTAGAACTTGCTCACAAGAACCCAAAGCCTGCTGTTCCAAGACATTGATGATTCAGATAAAGAATTTAACGAATGGCAAAAACAATTAGATCATCACACCATTACATTTTTCCCCCATAGCCTACTGGCTCTTTATCTAACGTCTTGTACGTCATAGGCAGCTAGCAAGAACATAGCTCATGATCACCTAAGATGCCGTATTTTTTTCTAGGACTCACAGTTATAAGAACTTTCAAATGGTCCTCCTACCCCAATCACCTTGAAAATATTCACTGCCCTCAGCTACTCAACTAGATCCATCTTAGTTTAAAACAGACTTGCAATGAATAAACATAATAAAGCAACTTTAGTGGAAATTAAGTTTTTAACTTAAAATCAAATACCTACTATCTTTGTGGTTCTATTATGTATAGAAATGAAACAATAATTTGGCTCTGTTCAACAATTAGATACATAAGCAAAGTTACTCCTTTTCCATCCAAACCTAAAATTAATATCATCATAATCTAATTTATTCAGACTGTAGTTCCTAACAATTTCCCATTTTAAAAAAATCCATATTACAAACATTTGAAATTAAACTCAAAAGCATGATCATTTGGAAGAAATGAGAGATTAAAGCAGGATTCAAAGTATATAAGCCAATATATTTTTAAAAAGTCAATACAGGTTTTTGCAAATTCTGTTAAAAAGTGTTAAGGTTAATACCAAGACATTTTCATTTTCAATAAGCACTTGGAAAGAATTGATGTTCGAATTATTTACAGAACTACACTTTGTCAGCCCAAGAGAGCAACAAACAAACAAAAAGGGCCAATTCCAACCCTCATCTTTACTGATGTACGCAAACCTAAGTACACTTGAGAGTAAATCTCAGTAAACAAGAGGGTCCTGTGCTCTGAGTTGGATCATTTGAAATGAGGCACATTTAATCTCTACCAATTACCTATTTATGATTGAGGATAAACTAAAGCTCATGTTAGTAACTATCTTGCGGCAATGATGGAAAGAAATGTTCTTCCCACATGACTAACATATTTGCACAGCTATTTCATAAGATGAGGAGTTTGTTACATCTAGTGTTCCACTCTTTGACAAAATATATGTGGAAACAAAGTCCATCTTTCCACTTGGTAGATAAAAAGATTTATTTGTGTATCTAAGTAAAAATGCTTAACTATGGAAGGATGCTTGTGTTTTCACAAAAACTGTTCTATGAATGGTAACTATTAATATTATCCCTGTTAGTATTCTCTACATTTCATTTTCCTCACTGTTTACAATCCTTCAGAACATCCACAAATGGATGAGGAACTGGAATTCTGCATTAGTATTTCATGTATCCCATTATTTAGCATGTAATCTACAAATGTTTATACCATAATCAATCTCTTTAGCTTTATAGTTGCCACAAGGTTCTACAGGCTATACTCACTATCAAGCTAAGCCATGTTAATCAAAGGTTGGTGAACAAGCCAGGGCTAGTGGTATATACAAACCTTATTTAGTGAAATTCTAATTAGATGCCTTTCTCTTTTTTAGGTCCTCTTGCCTTTTTTTTTATTTGTACTAATAAGAGGGCTGGGATAGAGCCAGTTTGGTCTAGTGGTTAAGGTGCTGGGCTAGAAACCAGGAGTCTGTGAGTTCTAGTCCCGCCTTGGGCATGGAAGCCGGCTGGGTGACCTTGGGCCAGTCACTCTCTCTCAGCCCAACTCACATCACAGGGTGGTTGTTGTGGGGAAAATAGGAGGAGGAAGGAGTATTAGGTATGTTCACGGTGGGTTATTTATAAAAATAATAAAGGCGGGATAAAAAATAAAAATAAATAAATAAATATGGTATATAAAAAAAGCAGAACAAGTCAGGAAACCACACCCAATCCTTACTTTCTTGTTCACACATATGAATAAACTACAGTTACTCATCAATACACAAGCCACAGATTCAAATTTTGTCTTAGTGCACAATTTGGTTTATTCGCTGATCTTCCCACATGACTAACATATTTGCACAGCTATTTCATAAGATGAGGAGTTTGTTACATCTAGTGTTCCACTCTTTGACAAAATATATGTGGAAACAAAGTCCATCTTTCCACTTGGTAGATAAAAAGATTTATTTGTGTATCTAAGTAAAAATGCTTAACTATGGAAGGATGCTTGTGTTTTCACAAAAACATCATGCTATTTCACATTTCACATCATGCTATTCTCAGAACAAACCACATTGTAGTTTAATGAGATGAGTACATCCTTCCTGTTGTTTTTGCAACAAAGGGGCGGGGAGGGAGGGCAGGTCAGGGAATATGGTATCAATTTACAGTTACTTGAAATAGAATGGGAAAGGGGAAATTGCATAGTGATTTTCATAGATGTAACATTGTCCATTAACTTATTAATTAACTAATTAAATTAAATTAAAATTATTAATTAAATTAAAATTATTAAATTAAATTAAATTATTAAATTAATTAAATTATTGTTAACCTACTGGACAATACGCCAAAAAGAGATGTTATTTTCATTACAGGAGACTGGAATGCTAAGGTGGGTAGTCAAACGACACCTGGAATTACAGGAAAGCATGGTCTGGGAGAACAAAATGAAGCGGGACATAGGCTGATAGAATTTTGCCAAGACAATTCACTGTGCATATCACTCTCTTCCAACAACCTAAAAGACGACTTTATACATGGACTTCACTCGATGGTCGACACCGAAATCATATTGACTACATCCTTTGCAGCCAAAAGTGGCGGACATCTATACAGTCAGTAAAAACAAGACCTGGAGCTGACTGTAGTTCAGATCACAAACTTCTTATTGCACAATTTAGAATCAGACTAAAGAGAATAAGGAAGACCCACAGATCAGTTAGATATGAGCTCACTAATATTCCTAATTAATATGCAGTGGAGGTGAAGAACAGATTTAAAGGACTAGATTTAGTAGATAGAGTCCCGGAAGAACTATGGACAGAAGTTCGCAACATTGTTCAGGAGGCGGCAACAAAAAACGTCCCAAAGAAAAAGAAAACCAAGAAGGCAAGATGGCTGTCTGCTGAGACACTGGAAGTAGCCCAAGAAAGAAGGAAAGCAAAAGGCAACAGTGATAGTGGGAGATTAAATTAAATGCAAAATTCCAGAGGTTAGCCAGAAGAGATAAGGAATTATTTTTAAACTAGCAATGCTCAGAAGTGGAAGAAGACAATAGAATAGGAAGGACAAGAGACCTCTTCCAGAAAATTAGAAACATGAGAGGTAAATTCCAGGCAAAAGTGGGTATGATCAAAAACAAAGATGGCAAGGACCTAACAGAAGCAGAAGAGATCAAGAAAAGGTGGGAAGTATATATGGAAAATCTGTATAGGAAGGATAATAATATCAGGGATAGATTTGACGGTGTGGTCAGTGAGTTAGAGAGCCAGACATCCTGAAGAGTGAGGTTGAATGGGCCTTAAGAAGCATTGCTAATAACAAGACAGCAGGAGATGACGGTATCCCAGCTGAACTGTTTAAAATCTTGCAAGATGATGCTATCAAGGTGATGCATGCTATATGCCAGCAAATTTGGAAAACACAAGAATGGCCATCAGATTGGAAAAAATCAACTTATATCCCCATACCAAAAAAGGGAAACACTAAAGAATGTTCAAACTATCGAACAGTGGCACTTATTTCACATGCCAGTAAGGTAATGCTCAAGATCTTGCAAGGTAGACTCTAGCAATTCATGGAGCGAGAATTGCCAGATGTACAAGCTGGGTTTAGAAAAGGCAGAGGAACTAGAGACCAAATTGCCAATATCCGCTGGATAATGGAGAAAGCCAGGGAGTTTCAGAAAAACATCTATTTCTGTTTTATTGACTATTCTAAAGCCTTTGACTGTGTGGATCATAACAAATTGTGGCAAGTTCTTGGTGGTATGGGGATACCAAGTCATCTTGTCTGCCTCCTGAGGAATCTGTATAACGACCAAGTAGCAACGGTAAGAACAGACCATGGAACGACTGGTTTAAGATTGAAAAAGAAAGCAAGGAGGAGCTGAGGAGCCTTATGACGAAGGTGAAAGAAGAAAGTGCAAAAGCTGGGTTGCAGTTAAACCTCAAAAGAACCAAGATTATGGCAACCAGCTTGATTGATAACTGGCAAATAGAGGGAGAAAAAGTGGAGGCAGTGACAGACTTTGTATTTCTAGGCGCAAAAATTACTGCAGACGCTGACTGCAGCCAGGAAATCAGAAGACATCTACTTCTTGGGAAGAGAGCAATGACAAATCTTGATAAAATAGTTAAGAGCAGAGACATCACACTGACAACAAAGGTCTGCATAGTTAAAGCAATGGTATTCCCCGTAGTAACCTATGGCTACGAGAGCTGGACCATAAGGAAGGCTGAGCGAAGGGAGATAGATGCCTTTGAACTGTGGTGTTGGAGAAAAATTCTGAGAGTGCCTTGGACTGCAAGAAGATCAAACCAGTCCATACTCCAGCAAATAAAGCCAGACTGCTCTCTTGAGGGAATGGTTTTAAAGGCAGAACTGAAGTACTTTGGCCACATAATGAGAAGACAGGATACCCTGGAGAAGATGCTGATGCTAGGGAAAGTGGAGGCAAAAGGAAGAGGGGCCGACCAAGGGCAAGATGGATGGATGATATTCTGGAGGTGACGGACTCGACCGTGGGGGAGCTGGGGATGGTGACAGCCGACAGGAAGCTCTGGCATGGGCTGGTCCATGAAGTCACGAAGAGTTGGAAGCGACTGAACGAATAAACAAAATATTGTCAATATCCCAGGGGGAGGGGGAGGGGGAAGGGCTGTAATCAAGTAATAAGGTGCCCCAAAGCACCTTCATATATCAAGGGAAAATAGGCTGGTATTGTGCTGGATGGAGGCAATCAAACTGAATCTTAATCAAGATTAGTTGATTAGCATTCCTCCTACAAGCTAGAAGTTTTACTAATAAATAGGGATTTCCTTTCCCTTGTATGTGCTGCATGTGAGAATTAGGGGAGTTGGCAAGCATCCTTAAGAATCCAAAGATCTCTAGACTTTATTATCTATTGTCTCCTAAACCTGGCTTTGCTGAGTCAAGCCAGTCCTGGTTGGTGTAGGTGGTCCTGCAGGTACCAACCTTAAATCCATTCACTAGCTTCAATATGTTCTTTTCCCAGAAGACTTTCATTCAGAATCTTGCCCAATGTTTCCCAGAACTCATCCTTGTTTCTTACATTAACACAATTCACTGAAATATAACATGGGTCATCACCAATCTATGAAGTCTTACTTTCATATTAAACTACAACAAACATACAACCCTAACCCATATTTTCCAACATACTTAATGTCTTCATCATCTGCTCACTTCAAGATCAAATCACCTTCATTACATCCTTCTACTTTTTCTTAATTTCACAAGCAAACTACCTATCTATTTTTCTTTCTTTCTTTCATTTCATTTCATTTCATTAATTCATTTCCTTACCATTAACTCCTCTTACATTCCAATCTTCTATATATCAGAGAAGTCACCAGATGGGCCCAGAGATATTTACCTCTGACCATGGCTTTGGTCAATCAAGGCTTTCACATAATGCTTTTTATATATGTGAAGGAGTACACTAGGTAATCAGCCTTAGTCATACCTATACCACATGTAGCATTCTCTGCTTTGAGAATTCTGCTTTTTCTTTTGTAGGCCTATATTAAATTCCACCTTTTCAATAATGTCAGAAGAGATATATGAAAGTGGTAAAAGACATCTATAGCATCGTAGAAATTGGGAAAAGAGAAAATATAGACAATAAAATTGCCAACCAGTCTTTCTCATTCTAAAATAACAACATATCAAAGTATGTGAACACAGTATACAGAATATGCCAGTTTTCAAGCAAACAGCAAAGATTATTTTTTTAAAATGCAAAAAGGTCCCTAAGCAATAACTAAGGTCATTCCACTATCTCAGCACACACATTAGACACGACTGCTAGTTCTGTGTGCCTGGGCATGAACATCTGCAACATAAAAGCTTACACATGAATAATTTCTTTTCTTTTCTTTTCTTTTCAAGCAGGCCAAGACTCCTTTTATTGTCTTGTGATCTTTGAAAATTTTTAAACCAATCACATTTTTTCTCCTCTATACCCTCTGCAACTATCTTCTTTTGATAATGAACATGATCTCTTAAACATGCAGTATTATGTCACACATAATGATTTTTTTTAAAAGGCAGGCAAGACTTGCAAGGTGAAGGTGTTCTGCACTGGAGGAGAAATCTAGTTTGCAATCTGCAAGGACTTTACACTGACGTTAGTCTCATCCATTAAAGAAAACTATTCTTTGAGCACCACCTGTTGGCATAAAAGAAGAATTGAGCTGAATCCCATCAAATTCAGCTCAATCTCATAAAATAAAATAAATTACTGATACATATATACCCTTCACACAACTGCCCTTGAAGTAAGCAACATTATGTAAAGTACAAAAAAGGAATAATAGTATGCCAAATAAATTAAAGGAATGTGATGAAAAAGAATGTAACTAAATCTAGTTTACCAACACCATTCACTGTACCTCTCAATCTCTTTATTCTTGCAAATCATCCTTGCTTCTACCACATCTATGCACTGCTTCATATATTGTTTTTTGTTCTTTAAGTGTCTTGCCTTTAAATGTATTTAATTTAAAAAGAAGTCTGTTGTAGTCCAATACAAAGTATTTTTGAGAATGCTAGTATTATTTTTAGTATTATATTTAGAGCCAGTTTGGTCTAGTGGTTAAGGTGCTGGGCTAGAAACCAGGAGACTGTGAGTTCTAGTCCCGCCTTAGGCATGAAAGCCGGCTGGGTGACCTTGGGCCAGTCACTCACTCTCTCAGCCCTAGGAAGGAGCCAATAGCAAACCAGGAGACTGAGAGTTCTAGTCCCGCCTTAGGCATGAAAGCCGGCTGGGTGACCTTGGGCCAGTCACTCTCTCTCAGCCCAACTCACCTCACAGGGTTGTTGTGGGGAAAATAGGAGGAGGAAGGAGTATTAGGTATGTTCGCCGCCTTATTTATAAAAATAATAAAGGCGGGATATAAAATAAATTAATATTATTATTATTTTTACAATAATCATTTTAACACAAGTGACAGTTAAAAGGGACAGAACAATGGCACTGTAGATACGAACTCAACAATAAGTTCAATTATACAGATATAATGAAAATGTAGATTGAAGTTATTTAATAATTTTACAGCTGTATTAATTCATTCATGAAATGAAAAATTCCTGCAAGGTACTATAATTGTGCTGGTGATCTCTTTTTGGCTGTTATGAACATATTGATAATGGGCTAACACACAGTTATGCTTACTGTAGCCTGCTGGAAAGTTTCACGATCATCTCCGCCTCTCTCCTTTTGAACGTGAACGGGGCAATGTGATTACTAGCCATTGTTGCTTGAGTATCACTTCAGCCAGGAAAAGGATTATAAAAATGACAGGAAAACACAGTGCTGTTACCATATAATGCAAGAACACATGCACACATAGTCACTGAGAAGACAGCCTGCTTTAGACAAAATATACACATTTTCTTTCTTGCTTATCCTTCCTTTTGAAAAAATATAAAGAGGCTATAGTGTACAAGTTAACTTGAAACCCTTGTTAAAATCATTATGCATTAAACTGCAGTGCATTAAAAAAAACATAGGTGGTTACAATCTGAGGCTTACTTGAAAGTAAGTCACACTGAAATCTATGGAACTTACTTCCAAGCAAATCCATTACATTTTAATTTCTTTAGTTATCATATGAATTAACTACAATTAAGTTGTTAGCTAAACTGATAAATGATCTTCATGATGCACTGTATTTTTTATCACATTGTTTCATCATAATTTGACAACAAAAACCTTACCAGTAAATTACTGCTGGTGTCTTGGATCAACCAATCAGGAGTAGTAACTATAATCTGACTTTTAAGGTGGAATGGATTTAATTCACCGTGAAAAACTGGAAAGGCTAGGGGTATCTTCACTGCTCACTCAATGATTTCTTGAGGAACAAGTAAGTATTTCCAGATCCTATTCTTTCATTGATATTTCCTGGTAAGAAATCTCCTATTTTAACTCTGACATTCTCTAATGAAGGAGGTGGAATAAACTGGGATGGGGGGAAGGGATTAATAATCCTTTCACAAAAGAAGTAGACAGGAGATAATGCACACAAAAATGACTATATCAGAATCTCCCGAGCCTTCTGCTTAGCAAGTATAAAGATATAGTAGCTAATGCTTTTATGTTTTTTGAGAACTTTCTTTTTATTTTTAAAGAAAATCCAACTAGAGGCTTACTAGTAAAAAGTGAGGAAATAAGAGCTTCTGCTCTATTAATCATATTGAGAATTCCAACAGGATGGGAGGGGGTCGGGGAATCCAATGATCCTTTCTGGAAAATTTTAAAACATACATGGAAAACTCAATCCTGAAGGCAACTTGTCCAAGGATAAATTTAAGATTACTACAGTTAAGATTGATACATCATACATAGGCAGTCACTGGAGTCATCACAATTCCTAAAATCAACACACGTGAATGTGTCCTTTCAAATACTGAAATAAGGGTGCTTATATATATATATATGGCACTAGACATGAATTCATCTATCATCAAATATAGCAATAATTCTGTCTAACTCTGCATTCTCAACTTTTTTGAGACAAAGTAATCTTCTTTAATGGTTTCAGCAGTAATTATTAATTTAATGTAGTAATTTCATATAATTCTTATCAAGAATTTTACTGCAAATATATTTTTCAGACAATGTAGAATAGAAGATTTTACTTTATTCCTCAGTTATGATCCTCAATTTTAAAAAGTGAGAATACATTTGCTCCAATCCTTGAAACATGTACAAGTCATTTCAATTCTCCTCTCATAAGAAAGGATAATGCCAGTTCTCTGGTGAGAGTTCTAGAATGTTTTGAGATAGTTATACAGTGCACCCCTACACAGACACTGAACCCACAAGTGGGATTTCAAAATGATGCTGAAAAATTACAAGTTTAAAAGAAAATTAACCCTTTTTTTTAATTCTAGACACACAAAATAAAAAAGGTATGCCCCAGATTAATACCACATCTCACTTGATATGGCTTAATGAAAGCAAAGTCCCTTTTAATCTGAACTGCAACAAGAGGATCTAAAAGAATGTCAACCATCAGAAAATTCCTACAACATCCTGCAGTCTTCATAATCAAGAACTTTTGTACTTTTCCATCAGGTTCTGGAGTCTACTTTTTAGTGTTTTGATATATTAGCCTGCTGTATCAGACCAAATTAACTTTCTTTTAGCAAGCCAACTCTAATTAGGATGACTTTTCCTTCTACAAAGACTTAGCTATTCCCCTTGGATATTACGAACCAAAGTTTAAAGATTTCTGACCACATCATCTCTTGCCCTCTCTGTGGTCAGTTCAGTAGTGTTAAGCAAAATTAGAAAACATAAACAACTTAATAGCAAGTATTAAATGGTGATCAAAGATAAATTCTGAAGAAATGCAGCCAAACCAAAAATCTAATGAATTCCAAAGACCAGAGTATCAGTTTAGATACTGCAACTAGACCACAATACATAGGATAGAGCCACCTTGGAAGAAATTATATCTAGCTAAGAAATTTGCATGCATATTTCCTTGGATTTCTGGTGTGGTTGTGCAAATAGCTATATAGTATGATTTCTAGCTCCCACCTCTGAACTTATGCTGAAATCAAGGAGCTTATGCCCAATGCTTTAAAATTTGACAGCAATGCAATAGGAAGTAAGAAGCATAATTAATATTTCAATATTCTAGTTTCAACTTAATTCATCATAGCTGCTTAAATCACCAACAGTAGAGGTACAGAGGAGTTTTCTGTCACAAGCTCATATCCCTATTACAGCAGTATATGTTAGTGTACATTTCCTATTTTCTGTATATTTTATTATATATATAAAATATATATATTCTACATTGATCGACTATCTCCACCAGCCTTCAGAATAATCTATTAGCATCTTTTATAAAAGACTGATCCTGTATCTTTATCTAAAGTACTAAAGCCAAGCAACAGATATAAAAGATATGTAAATATGAAAAATAGTAATACTAATATAATACAGACCTTATGTGAATCCTCACACAGTGGAGGATTACCTATATTAAGACTGCATGGTGAAACTAGCAATGGAAAAGTAAATTATAATGTTTAAAGATCATGAAATGTCATACCCACACTGCATAGGAGAAAAATGATATATTTTATATACTATGTAATAACTAACTCAGAAAATCTAACTCGGTAATTCTGAGCATACACTATCAATCATACTCTGAAAATATTCAAACGCAGTAAATACTAATAATAAAAATAGCTTTTTACATTTGTCAAACTCGGATTCTAGAATCAATACAGATATATTGTACATATGTTACAGCATTTTAATCACAAAGACAGCAAATCAAATAACATTTACAACATAAAAAACTCATATAACTTCTCAAGATGGAACAAAAAAAGAACATACAAATTTTATATTACAGTAGTCTTATTTACTGGCACAGCCAAATTTAGAAAGTAGATTTTTAAATAATGGCCTTTAAAGAAGATATATTTCTTTATGTAAAAAGAAGCTATGACATTTTAATGGAAAGTCCATCAGGGCAACCTAAGCAGACCCAGATTGCAACTTTGCAACCAAGAATAATATATCTAACAGACCATTTCTGTGAAGAATATACACATCACTAAGTACTTCCTTTCCCATTATCCTGAAAAAAACAAAGATTAACAATTTTAACTTCCAAAATGGTGCATCAAGACACAAAACCGGCTACCTCATAGGAAGAACTATCCTCTATGAGCTTTCCTATCATTCCTATGAATAGAATGACAAATTATTTCACAAGAGTTATCATAGTTGTGTAGAGCTGCACCACAATTTAGAATCAATAGCGGCAATCAACAGTACAAAGAAAAACTAGAAGACTGAAAGTACAATTTAAGCTAGTTACACCTTTGGTCTCTGTGTCCATAGTCTTCTATACTATACAATAATCTAAATAATCAACTCAAAACAGGTGGAGAGGTTCAAGAATACTAACCATAAAGCTTTTCAAAAGATTTGTGAAAATCTTCTTCTAGATGAAAAGGTCTTATTTGTTAACTTATAGTCTTCTAAAAATCAAGCTAAATGATGAACATATATGACAAAGGTATGTATCCTTGAAGACTTCAGTGCAATTATATCTACACAGAAGAAGGTGTACTGAATTCAGTGGAACTTAATCCCAGATAACTGGGTTGTAATTTGTAGCCTAAATTTCTCAAAGTAGGTGATTCTATAAGGCAAGAAAAATGATACAATGGGTCTGATTATTACCCAACACAATTTATATCATGCACAGTCTTTCATAGATTACAGAATAGATTTATTCACTGAAAAGGATAACAATGCCGTATTTATGTCAAGCACAAGTTATACTGGGATTGGACTGGAACAATCCCAAACTCACTATAGTCTTGGAAAGCTAATTACTACAGAAAAAGCTTTCTCCCATTTTCTATTTTGATAATGCCATTTAGCTTTAAGGACATAGCAATACTGCCAGTAGCATAATGTGAAATTAAGGATGCCATGATTTGATCCTAGAAACTGTTATGACAAAAGCTGCTATCCCCAAGAGAAATTCCAATTTAGAAGTCACTGGATGAAAACATCATTGGTAAAGAAAGTCTCTAGAACTGATGGATGCCTACTAAAAATAAATTTCTTGTAAAGAAGAAAGTTATCAAAAAGAGAAGAAAGAAGCACATTGTGAAAAAGGCACAGGAAATATGAGGCCAGTATGAAAAGACTGAGACTGGAGAGTTCACGTATTCTAATGTTGGGAGTAAGTCCTGAAAAACTGTATGACGGACAAATCTTGCACTTGTTTCTAGAGGACAAACTTGAAATTCAAGAATATTTTTTTGAAATATCCATGTTTTCTAGCTTTTGGATCTCATCATTTAAATATATCCTTATGTTGATTTCATTATGAGGAATACATCCTTTCCATACCCCTCAGTTATTACTTAAACAGTAATTGTAATGTTACTACTTGAACAGATGTAGAACTGAAACAAGGCAGAACAATAAAATTGCTGTGTTTGTGGGAAATGGAAAACTCTGGCCTATAGGGGGAAAAAAAGCACCAATACATTCAGCAAACCACAAGCATTTCATATTGCACAAATGGCAACATTGTCCAAAAGAAATACAAACACCTGAGGGAATTAAGACATACAAAGGTTCTTAGGAACTTCACCAACTAAACTTCTGAATTCTTAAAAGGAAAGGTAAAAAGTTCTAGATTTTACTACACTTGCAGCCTGAGGAAACAGACTTTCAAGATATGTCCTACTGTAATAAATGTCCAATTGCTACATACGTCTGTCAACATTACTTACATATATAAGACTATCCTGGATGCTCTTTCTGAAAACTGAATGAATCTAGTAATTCCTGGAAATCTGTATTTTATCAGGGTTTTTTTTAAAGAAAAAATCTTTTCTTTTAGGAATGAAATGCCTTAGCTGTATCTTTCGTAAATATATGCAGAAAGTAAGAATTTAACTAACTTGAGAAATAGAAGCATCAGTTTACTCAGTGAATGAAATTAATCATATGGGGATATTTCAGTGAAAAATAACATGGCTTTTTATGTACATTCAAAAACGATAGTTTGAATTTAACTAAGGGTAAAGCAATATATTCCTCTTCTAATTTCTCAAAATATATGTGAAAATGTTAGGTAGACAGAAGATCCTACATCTCAGTCCAAATTAATGTTTTTGTGATTTGAATTCAATATACATGAGACAATAGTTCTAGCTTATGGAACTTCTGACTTTATACTCACATGTGTGGATTCTGAAAAGGAACTCCGGGGTTCAAAGTAAATCGTGCTGTGGATTTGAAAGGTGGATTTGCAAAATTCAGCTTCAGTGCTCTGCGCTTACCTGAGAAATAAACACAAACTCTGGTCGGGAAGAGAACATAGATTACTATATTAAGAACATTAGAATAAAACAGAAACTATAATAAGCTCTTCCTTGCAACATTTCACATTAGCACTTAACAATTTTTATGGTATCACTCACAAAATCAGTAGGGTTCTCACATTTAGGACCAAGTAAAGCTGCTCAAAAAGTATGCATCTGATAACAACTTAATTGCTCCAGAGTTATCTTTCATTGGTGTAATAATTATACTACATTATTTTCATGTGTTAACAGTAAAGGTTTTCAATTTATTAGGATTTTCAATAATATGATTATATGGTATCAGTTATATATAAAACCCAACACTAGTTGCCTGAAATTATGAGATGTAGGGTGCAGAACATAGATGAGAGCAAATTAAAAAGTAGGGGGGTTCACAAGCATGGGATTCAGAAAACAAGAAAGCGTGTCTGTCTCTATAGTTATATAAATATTTAGTGTTACAGGTGAATATACATAATAAACCATAATTTGTTTAATCACAGTTTACTAAATAAACCACAATTTGTTTTTATTTAAAATGCCTAGGCCAGAAGCTATGGTTTACAAACCACAATATCCCAAACCCAAACTAAATAAATTTAGTGTTTTGTGGGAATTAGACCAATGCCTATAAGAACTGAGAGAACAAATGTTGTTCCCATGGCCTATTAATATAGGAAATACAAAATTCCAGAGCATAATAAAAAAACACACAATATTTCTGACTTTAAAATTATGTACTGATCTTGTGTGAATCTTCTGTTGGGGAACATCAGAAAGTGATCAAAGCACTCTTCTGAATCTGCTGATAAAAGGATTAAACCACCACATCCTCAGAGCTAAACGTGGCCACCTCAACAACTTCCCCATCTTGTTTGTGCATATGTGTGGACATGCAAAAGATGCAAAACTTCCACTGGAATTGCTGCTGAAATGGAGAAGCCTTTACAGCAGCTGCAAAGAATTTAGTGCCACAACACTTTAATCAGCACGCTTGCACATGAACTCTGGTCAAAAATGTCTAAATATGGTTCATACAAAACATAATACATGGCATAGTAACATCTATTATGAGCAGCTGTCAATTATGTGTGGATTTGCTAAGCTTAAAAAAAGATACATGCTCTTAGAGAGAGGAGAGGTAAATCCACCATAACATTAAATATGCCCATGAAACACTTTACTGCCACATACTCTTTAATGTTTCACTCATATTTAGTGATTTGCCATTTCTATTTGAAAGAGACAGGGGAGGAGGAGAGGAGAGGAGACTACTTTGGGAAACACAATAAAAAAAAATCCTCCCTGCCTGGCTGTCATTCCTAAATGTAAATTTAAACGGAAATCAAATAGCAAGTGCAAATAGTTTTCATTTGCCCCCAAAGACCAGAGTGCACTTTACGGCCTTCAATTTCTACACCCTGAAGCTCATATAAAACCAATTAGTGCTGCAACTCTATCAACAAAGCATACATTTTAAAATAAATTTATATTTTACTGCCTTACTATCCTGTTGCACGTTCATTATATATTAAAGGTAAAGGTTCCCCCCCGCACATTTGTGCAGTCGTGTCCGACTCTAGGGGCCGGTGCTCATCTCCGTTTGTTAGCCGAAGAGCCAGCGTTGTCCAAAGACACTTCCATGGTCATGTGGCCGCATGACGCGCACAGAACGCTGTTACCTACCCACCGAAGTGGTACCTATTCATCTACTTGCATTTGCATGCTTTCGAATTGCTAGGTTGGCAAGAGCTGGAGCTAGTGCGGGAGCTCACTCCGCACGCAGGGCTAGGGATTCGAACCTCCGAACTTGCGATCTTCCGATCGACAAGCCTGGCGTCTTACCCGCTGAGCCACCACGCCCCCCTCATTATATATTATGTAACAGTTAAAACAAACATTTGATTTCCAGCTTTGAAAAACATAAAGACTTATGACTCATCACATAGCCTTATTATTTGAATTCTATTATATTTCCCCAGCAAATAAAAAACAACTGCAGGAATTCATGGCAAAAAAAAAAAAAAAAATACACATATAAAAAGAGAGAATGGCGTTAGCTATTGTTTGGAGACCCAAATAACACTTCAGAGGGGCAAATCAGGGTAATAACCATATGAAAATAAAGTCAATTAGGCTGCTGAAAATAGTTTGCTAGCTTTTACCAACACCCAACTGTCATGAAACTAGACAAAAGTAGATTTAGATTAAACATAGGAGGAATTTCCTGACAGTAAGAGCTGTGAACCAGTGGAACAGACTGCCTCATGAAGTGGTATATTCCCCTTCACTGGAGTTCTTTAGACTGAGGTGCTAAATGGGCATCTGTCCAAAATGCTTTAGCAAATCCTTCCCTGAGTAGGTAGGGGATCAGCCTAGCGTCTCTTCTCATTCTAGAACACTGCGTAACAGTACCAAGCAGTACGTATATGATATGTATTAGGACTTGCAGCATTTCAAATTCAAGCTCCCAAAAGTGTTCCAGAATACAAAGAAGCACAAATGTACGCCCTGTCTACAGTACCTTAAAGCTGCCCTCCACAACTGCCATATAATCCCAGGAAAACACAAAGCTGCTTTAAGGTAGTGCAGACAGTACTACATTCACCCTCTCATGTCCTGCAAGGACCTTCTGGAGCTTGAGCTTCTGGCTCAGACCTAATACGTATTCATGGAAAAAGGAGTAGGGGCCTATTCTGATGTCTACAGAACTCAATTAACCCAGATACACTGGCAGAATCTAAGATGTATTAATTCTGAAAAGCCTACCTAAAAATTCGTAAAAGTTATATTTCTGTTGCTGTTCCTGGTATGAAAACTTAAAGCAAAAAACAAAAACTACCAATTTTCTTTTTAAAACCATATTTAGGTATATGCAATAGTAGGGACATTAAATAAATTACTGTATTTTAGATTGAGATGCAAAACACTTTTTTTTCCTGAGAAAAATTTGACAGTTCTATCTTACCCAGAAGCTACAGTTGTGCCCTTACAGGCTCTATGTTTAATAATACCCTAAGGAAATAATTATATCCTGTTCAAAGAAAACTAATCAAATCTGAAGGCCTTGTTCCCAAATACTTATTGGTAACTTAATCCAAATTAAAAATGTGTACTGTATTGCTTCTTGCATTCCCAATTTAGCTTTGAATTCTTAGATGTTTAATAAGATGCTATTTAGACATATAGTGGTGTTCAAAAGTTTGTGAACCCTTTTGAATTTTCAGTATTATTATTATTATTTATTATTTATTTAATTTATATTACTGCCCATCTTCCCCCGAAGGGGGAACTCTGGGCGGTTTACAATAAAACCGGAGTTAAAATACAAAACAGATCCCAATGGAAGTGAAATAAATATATAATATCATTATAATTATTAAAAGATATAAATAGAATAAAATGAAATGAAATCTAGATGGCTACAGTTCTTCCTCAAATCCTGAGCGCAAGGGCCATTCTCAATCCATTCTAGGGCGCTATCCATCCCCAAGAATGACTATTTCCCCTCCCGTCCCAGGCTTGGTGGCAAAACCAGGTTTTCAGTTTTTTCCTGAAGTCCAGGAGTGAGGGGGCCTGTCTCACTCCTGGGGGAAGGATGTTCCAGAGGGACATTTCTGCATAAATATAACCTAAAGTGTGATCTGTTCTCCACACAAGTCCTAAAACTAGATAGAGAGAACCCAAAACTAGATAGAGAGAACCCAATTAAACAAATAAACAAAACATTATACTTGTTTATTTATGGAGGAAAATGATCCAAAGCTACATATTTTGTGTGGCAAAAATATGTGAACTTTTGCTTCAGTAACTGGTGTGCCAGTTCTCTTCGATTGGAACTGTTGATCAATGCCGCACATCGGCTTGGAGGAATTTTAGCTCATTCCTCCTTACAGAATAGCTTCAACTCAGAACTCAGGGATGTTGGCGGGCTTCCTTGCATGAACTGCCCACTTCAGGTCCTTCCACAGAATTTCTATAGGATTGTCAGGACTCTGACTTGGCCATTCCAAAACATTAACTTTTCTTCTGCTTTAACTATTCTTTGGTTTACGACTTGTGTGTTTTGAGTCATTGTCTTGCTGCATGACCCAGTTTTTCTTGAGCTTCAGTTCACAGACAGATACCCTGACATCTTCCTGTAGAATTTGCTGATAAAATTCAGAATTCATAGTTCCATCAATGATTGCAAGCCGTTCTGGTCCAGGGGCAGCAAAGCAGCAAAGCAAAACCATGATACTGCCACCACCACGTTTCATAGATGGGATAAGGTTCTTGTGCTGGAATACAGTGTTTCCTTTCGCCAAACATGACACTTTTCATTCAAGCCAAAAAATTCTATTTTGGCCTCATCCACCCACAGAACATTCTTCCAATAGCCTTCTGGCTTATGCACATGGTCTTTCGCAAACTGTAGATGGGCAGCAATGTTCTTCTTGGAGAACAGTGGCTTTCTCCTTGCAGCCCTACTACACACACCACTGTTGTTCAGTATTCTCCTGATGGTGATCTCAGGAACACTGACATTCACCAATGCAAGAGAGGTTCCTTAGACATTACGCTTCCTTTAGTTCCTTAGACATTACGCTGGGGTTCTTTGAGAACTCCTGAAGTATTACATGCCTTGCTCTTGGTGTGATCTTGGTTGGTCAACCACTCCTGGGGAGGGTAACAATGGTGTTGAATTGACTTCATTTGTACACCATCTACCTGACAGTGGACTGGTGGAGTCCAAACTCTTTGGAAATAGTTTTGTAACCTTTTCCAGCCTGGTGAGCATCAACAACTGTTTTTCAGAGGTCCTCAGAAATCTCCTTTGTTCGAGCCATGACACACTTCCACATACTTGTGTTGTGAAGATTAGACTTTGATAATGAATACCCAGAATTCTGTTCTTTAAATAAGGCAGGACCTCCTACACTCCTACCCGATTATCATCCCATTGATTGAAACCCCTGACTCTAATTTCCCCTTCAAATGAACTGATAATCCTAGAGATTTACATACTTTTGCCACACACAAATATGTAATTTTGGATCATTTTCCTCAATAAATAAATGAACAGGTATAATGTCTTGACTCATTTCTTTAATTGGGTTCTCTTTATCTAGTTTTAGGACTTGTGTGGAGAACAGATCAAATTCTAGGTCATATTTATGCAGAAATATTGAAACTTCAAAAGGGTTCACAAACTTTTAAGCATCACTGCACCTTTTATTGCATTGGTCCTTAGAAAATCCTCTGAAGATAAATATTCTGAGCCAGAACAAGGATAGGTCCTAACTGGGAACATGCAGCAGGTACAAATAACACTATCTCCTCCTTTACAGAAGAACCAAGAAATAATGCATAAAACAGTAAGACAACTGGAAGAACAGTAACAAATGGAGCCAAGAGGCAGAATAAAAGGAAGATAACATAAATCTTGCAGGCCTGGCTTGCAGTATATTGGTGAATTGGGGGAGAAAGCCAAGGTATATTATATTTCAGAAGAAACCTCTACCAGGAAATCCTTCAGAGTTGGGTGACTGACTGACTGACATGCTGGTGTATGACAGAACAAAGGAAGGAGTGAGCAGACTAGCATTCATTGATGTGGTTAAATTTTTGCTGTTCTGCTCTTCATTTTCCTCTTGCCCTAGGCTTAAGTGACATAACAGAACTAGGACAGGGAACATGGTTTATGTGTTATATATCTCTAAATAAAACTCATCCTCGCAATCCTTCCCTTTTTGTAATAAAGGCAGAATTTGGGCCTGCTAGCACACAAAAACTATAAAAAAATACAAAAAGACTGGATGTTTGGGGTTAATAATGTACATATGTGTGTGTGTATGTATAGAAGCATTTTTTTTATCCATTCAATCATGTCCGATTCTCGGAGACTGCCTGGATAATTCCTGGCAGTTTTCTTGGCAAGATTTTCGGAAGTGGTTTGCCATTACCTTCTTCCTAGGGCTGAGAGACAGCGACTGACCCAAGGTCACCCAGCTGGCTTTGTGCCTAAGGTGGGACTAGAACTCACGGTCTCCCAGTTTCTGGCCTGGTGCCTTTACCACTACACCAAACTGGCTCTCATAGAAGCATAATCTCCATCAAAAAATAATCTGGAAAAGACGACACATCCTTTCCATGCTTAAGCTGACATTTTATAAAACTATAGCAGAAGAAACTGAAAAATTCTATTTTAATAAGCAGGATGGTCAGAGCTAGACTGCTACTTAAAAGTTTTTTTCTATTGCACCATCAAATGTCTTCCAACCATATAAATTTGTTAAATAAATAAATACTGCTATCTTGAGTTATCTTTTTTTTCAGTTTTTACTTATAGGTAGTCCTCGACTTATGACCACAATTGGGACTGGAATTTCCATCATAAGTCTTTGCGGTTGTGAGTCGAGTCACGTGACCGGACCCAATTTTATGACCATTTTTACAGCAGCCATTAAGCAAATCATGGGTTGTTAAGCGAATCACTGTGGTCATTAAGTGAATCTAGCTTCCCCAATGGGTTTTTTTTTGCTGGAAAATGGCAATGAACATCAAAAAACACGATCACGTGACCGCAGGATGCTGCAACCGGTTGTAAATGCGAGCCGGTTGCCAAGTGCCTGAAATGCGACCACGTGACCGTGGGGGGGGGGGTGTTGGGACGTTACACCATGCTCGGAAGTGCTTTACAGGACATAAAGCACCCATTCCGAGGCTGTCGTAACTTCGGACCATCGTTAAACAAATGGTCGTAATTCGAGGACTACCTGTAGTATTTTATGATGTTATTTGTTTTTATGTATTGTACGCCATGTTTTGTGAAACAAACTTGGGGAAATAGTTGTACATCCTGTCTCCTTCCCCAAATGAAAAACTGATAAAATTTCATAGGCTTCCATCACTTGCATTTTTTGAGGTTAACTTTGACTGTGAAATGGTTACACAATTTTGATCTTCTCTTTGCAGCTCCCAGAAAAAAAATATCACAAAGACTAACCATATTTAAATGGAATGTTGTTCCATTTAATCAGTTTAGCCAAATTTCTAAAGGTGTTTGGGAATGGGATATTTATTCCACACACTATGGAATATGTTATTGCATAAACAGAATAAATTGCATATACAGTATAAAAGTGCAGATACCACAAAACACTACCTCATGGCCAGATAGATTGCACAAAATTGATGAGCTTTCTTAACTATGCATATAATATGCAAAAGCTGTTGCCATGTAGATTACATTTTCAAATATAATTTGCACAGCAGCTCAAATTATTTAGTCCTCATTAATTCCTTCTGGTAAAACAATAATGCTATTGCTAACTTCATTTTCAATGTCTTACTCCTAAAAACAGGACACCCGTATGACTCAGACTGGCAAATGTGGGGGGGAAAAACTATGGTGGTATAAAATCAAACATTATGGCAACACAGAACACAATAACCAGAAAATAAAAAGGGACATTAAAGCTGAAAGTCATATTTTATACAAACATCTTATTGGAAGGAGCCACAACTTAATACTAAAACTCAATGTTTCTAACACAGATAATAATCAAGAATGTGGAAGGGCAGAGGAACTCACATCAGGTGTAACAGAGGAAAGGTGTCTTTAAACATTTGCTTCTGTTTTGAACTCAATCTGGATCCTACAGCTGCTATTTGTACCAAGAGGGAAGCCCCTCTCAAAACAAATTGCAGCCAAGTCCTTTCGTCCCTTTCTCCCTATCTAAACAAAGACTGTAGCACAAGCAATGGGTCAACAATTCTCCATACCATGGGACCAGTCTCGATGTTGGACCCATGTGGTTCCTATTTACTTTAAAGAAACATTCAGACAATTACCAGCTACATTAGTTATGTCTTCCACATAACTTTTCTAAGAACTAGAGTTTGTCATCCATGTAGATATCACAGTCTGCAAGAAGCACAAGAGAAAAACAACATTCCATAGAACAATGGATGTCTTGTTGGGACAGAGAAAACATAAGACCCCCAAAACATTATGCAAATTCTCTCAACACTTTACTTGAGTCTTTGTACTTTCTTTTGCAGTTGCATCATTTCTGTATCCTGCATCTCAAACTGATTACAAAATGATTTCCCATAGTAAGCCTAGTATGATCATGAGTAATAATCTAATTTATTGACTTAAGGATGCTTTAGTGTTTGTACTTCTTGCCTATAATCTGCCAACAAGAGATCCTTTTCAAAAATCTCAGAGATAAAATTCTGTCACAAATTACTGAACAACCACAATCATTGCAGAAGCATTTATCACTTCTAACTTAAATAGGCATATTTATTAACTTCAAAACAAACGAACAAATAAATAAATTTGAATTAAATGCAGAATGAATATGTTTAAATAAGTTTACCCAACAGAGAAAAAATTGCTAGCAATGCTACGTTGTGTTCTTCAACAGAGCTCCCACTACAGCATGGCAGGCAATTATAAAGATATAATGTACATAGCAATTAAAAACGAAAGCCATAAGAGAATGAAAAAATGAAAAAATTGTGCAGAGCTTCCATTAATCATCCAAACACAATCTGACAATGACTGATTAAAACGTCTAAGCTTCATAGACATTTCAGACACACAGCATGTACTCAGTCATGTTTCCACATCATTCTGAGGGCAGATAAAAAGCAGTATCTGATAAACTTCTTGTCTCTTCAGGCATTTTTTTAAAAATTGGGAGATTATATTTGTATTCAAGGGCAGTACAGATGAGCATGGTAGATCCTTTCATTGTTGGCTTATACACGTAAATAGCAAACGTTCATACTGGAAATCCTCCTCTCTACACAAACAAGGGCCCTTGGAATGCAACAACTTCTATCACGTGGAGTGTTTCCATGAACAGTGGAAACTGTCCTCTATAGTTATTTGTTCTCTACAAATGATGGGTGATATGAAAGGGAAAGCTTGAGCTTGGTTGTTTTCACTATCTTTTGCAACAGTTGAAGAAGCTTAAGATAAAACCTTAACTGAGAAAAGAGAACCATGACTTAATGGTATAGCACATATTCTTTGGATGCTTAGAGTCCAAGGTTCAGGCCCAACATTTCCAGTCAAAGAATCTCTTGTAGCAGCAGTGGGAAACAGCATCTTATGATATCCTGGTAAGTTGCTGGTCAATATCCCGGTCATTATTAAATTGATAATCTAACCATATACTGTATGACAGTTCATGTGTAGCTTGATATCTGAAGGGGGAGCCCTAAGGTGCTGAATGTCAGACCCCTACTGAAATAATCATTTCAGTGTTTAAGTAAAGTTTCCCTAAGTCTAGATATCTAAGTCTAGATATTTAGATACCATGTGAAAACATTATATGTGAAAACATTACATTTACATTACATAGAATTGAAATAAATTTTATTTGGCCAAAGGCAAAAATCCTATATTGATTTTAAGTTATTTACTGTGGGAACAACTATCATTATTATCCAAGATAAATAAGATACATTGAAGTATTACAAAATAGAATCTGATTTTGGGAAATGAAAAATGGAAGCCCTGCCCATGTATTAATGCATGGTGTTAGTTAGATCAACAGTGGACACATTCCCAATACCAAGAATGATTTAAAAATAAATTAAAACAGCAGAATACTATAAAACATGTAGCTTACTTTGTGCTTTTTCACAGAAGTTTATCTGAAAGCCTAAAGCAAAAAAGATAAGTTCTAGTTCATTTACTGGAAATTACAGATGTTCATAACCTTTAAAATCACATTTAATATTCATTGAAAAAAACCCCTAAGACACCAAATAAAAGGTTTAACATAGGTAAAATAACATCTGAATTGCAAAGAGAGAATTCCAATAATCTGTTTTCTTGTCAATATCAAGTGCAATCTCCCTTGGGGTACTCCCCTCCAACTGTACTGAGTATATAATTTTCAGAATGGCAATGCAGGCTCCAAATTCTGGAAATTGAAGTTCCAGAGAATCTGGAGGGCCTTAGCTTAGGGAAAGCTTATCTATTAACTTTTAGGAAAAAAATCTGTTGTACTATTCTGTCCAAAAGATTTGTAAAGTATTAGATGAACATCCAGATCAGATCACTGACAAAGGTTACATATTAGTTTATTGTTAACTTAAAAACAGAAGGTTAAAAATAAATAGCTAGTAAGATTTCCATATGACGACTTCTTTGGCAACATTCCTGAAATTTATAAATGTAATTTTGAAAATAGTTACATTGTGGAGAGTTCTCTTCGCCAGGCTAAATTTTTAGTGTAAAGCATGGGTGGGAAATGTTTTTTAACGGCTGCACTTTGAATTTGATTGAAAAGGCCAATAATCATAGAGTGCTTTGAGTGTGGAAGCCAGATTACATGCTGGTAGATACTAAGGTTTCCAATTTAAAAAGCAAGAAAAAGTGATCAGCACAGTAGCAGCTGCCACATCCCTCTCTCAACAAAGGAAGAGGAGATACCCTCTTTTTCTCCCTGTTATTAACAAGAGCAAATCTTAGAAGCAGTAAAGTTGGGCCAATGTGATATGAGTGGCAAATCAATGCAGCAGAACATTGGCAGACAGCAGCAGAATGCAAAATGTGGGTGACAACAGGAGTCCCCAAGGGCAGCGGCAAGAGGCAAGCTGTGGATATGAGCAGCAAATTGGGGGGCGGGAGAGGATTCCTCAAAGTTGTGGAGAGAAACAGGCCTGAAGTTAGAAGTTGGCTTGAATAGAGAAGACATAGAAATTGCTACCAATTTGCAACTCACAGATTATCCTCCAGTGCTTTAATGGATAGGGACTGCTGTTTCTACATAAAAAAGTACAGTTCTCTGCCATCAGATAGTTAGTTCTGTAATTCATATAACCAGAATTATACTTTGCATAAATACCAATACTGTTTCTTCAACTTGTATGGAATTAGGCAGATGTTGCATTTGCCTTGTTTGGTTATTATACAAAACTGCTTTATGTCATTTTTGCTAATTTAAAGAATGATTAGCTTTCCTTGAGGTACTAAAATTTCTCTTAATCATGCTCTGCATATTTTTAAGGCTACCTTCCCAGGTATTTTAAATCTCAGGCCTATGAATATTGCACCAAATACCAATCTCTATGCTTGTCAAAGAACTGGCACTACTGCATTCACAGAACACATTATGACATGTTCAAATATCTCTTAAAATAATATATATATTTATTTATTTGTTAGATTTCTATCCCACCTTTCCTTCAGTAGTTCAAGGCATAAAACATAGCATATTGTAATATCCACTATTTTGCCATTTTAGGATTAAGAATTAAAGTTATAATAATTTGGCAACCTACAAAAATCCAAGATATTTTAATGACCAATTCAGTTCTAATTCTCAGTCTACTATAATATCCAGAGGCAAGTAGTTATTTGAGAAGACACTTTTGCACTAGATACAGATAAGGAGAATTTATAGTAGCCTTCTCTGATGACCTCAGCTACCATCACTTAATAAAATGTGGACTACCTAGCTTGGAAACAGCATCCTGTTTCAAACCAGGACAATCAGATGATCCTACAAAATTCAGAAGCAAAGCATTAATGTAACAGTCATAGGTACAAAGCCTTTAATCATGGAAGTCTGTTTAGCTATGGACTAATCTGTCTTTATTATTAAATATGATTTCAGTTCATACTTAATAGATGACTGGTATAAGGAATAAATATATTCACACACTACTGATAGCTTCTAAAACAGTAACAGCTCAAGAGTTTTAGCATCACAAATGGGACTGGGTGAATTTTCCCTTCAATCAAGGGAAATTTGCACCAAGATAAACTCCCTAAAATGAACACATACTTTAATTCATCTCAACCAATAGCAAGAATAAGACCACCACCTGATATTTGACAATGTGCATTCCTGTGCATGAACAACCTGAAAATTCTATGAAAATTCACAGATGCAGATAAAATATCCTATCTATGTTATTACATTAAATATAATTAATATTAACGGAAAACCTTTGCTCTCAACAGTTACAAAAATTCTGCTTCACAATGGGCCTCCATAATTAGTCCTCTAAAGAACTTTATGCAAATGCCCAATTGCAAGTAGAAAACAAGGGATCTGGAACCATAAGCAAATCAAAAGGAAATAATCTTTTCACGGGTATATGACCACCAGTTGGAAACATACCAAAGCCACTCATATTTAGTATGATTTTTTTGAAAAATTGAAACATGAAAATCTACACTCCCTGAAGTTCAACCATGTTAAGGGAGAGAAAAAGACCACCAATGATGAAACTGAAATATGCACAGAAGAGGGGAGAGCACCAGGGGAGGGGGGGGGAAAGAAGGAAAGAGAGGGGGAGGAGGGAGAGAAATATAGCTGTAAGTAAAAGAACACAAAGACAATCAGAATAGTCTCATTACAAAGCAGCTGAAACTCTATAATTACAATAAGTAATTTACAATGGTAAAACATGAGCCAGATGATACAACTGAGATGGATTCATAATTGGCCGAATGTCCACTGCTAGAGAGGACTGATAGATGGTTCCACAGCCATTTGGAGAGTAGCATCAAATGGAAAGGGAGAGCTCTATCCTGAGCCCAGCGCTGTTCAACATGCTCATTAAACACCTAGATTGAGGGGCTGAGGGGATGATTATAAAATGCAGGCTTGGAGGATAGGCTAAAACAAACAAGGTGAAATTTAACAAGGAAAAATATAAAATCCTGTATCTGGGGAGAAAATATTGGAGGGGCGGGGGAGACCTGGCTTGTAAGTAATTCATGTGAAAAGGATCTCTCTGTTCTAGTAGGTCACAAGTTGAATGTGAGCAAACAGTGTGATGCAGCTGCTAAAAAGCTAAATGCTATTTTGGGATGTATTAACAGAAGCACAGATTCCAGATCAGAGTAAGTAACTGTCCCACTCTACTCTTGTAACACTGAAGGCGCCCTCGGGGTTGATCCAGCCACTCCCTTCAGGCACTTCGCTTCAGAGGGGTCAACAGCAACTGGAAAATTAGGTCCCTTTGCTGCTGCCACCACCACCCCTTCAGTATAACCAATTTTTCCCTTCCACACCAGACCTCTGGGGGAACCAGGGGAGGACTGCAGGGGAAATCCTCATCCCGCCCTGGGTCTGGCTGAACTATGGGAAGGGAAACCAAACACAACTTTGGAAGTCTGTAGCTCAGCCAAGCTGAACCAGGTGCTAGAAGGCCACCAGTCAGCCCCAGGACCGAAACAAAAATCAACTTTATTAGAGGTGCCAAAAGAACATAAGGTTCCACACACACAACACAAAGTTAAAAAGAGATAAAATACTGAACAACCCTAATGTAATTTGAGCTACAGCCAAACAACTCCTCAATTTCCAGCAACCCCCTCCTCCAGGTCTCCATCCAACTCAAAAAAGCACCAAACCCTCTTCCTGCCCAAACCTGACAGAACCCCCTTCTTTTCCTTTATAGGATCTCAGGGGCCAGGTGACTATCCTGAGCACATAGGACTGGTTTGTTATTTAAAAGGCAAGCTGCTGTCCACTATAGCTAAAAAGGCTGCAGGCTACAAAGGCAGGGGAACGGAAACTAAGTTCTATGAGAAAAGATTAAAGGAAGTCAGTACGTTTAGCCTGGAGAAGAAAAGAGGGAAAGCATGATAGCAGTCTTTAGATGTCTAATAAGGACTGTTATACAGAGGAAGGAGTGCACATGTTCAGTTGCCCCAGAGGGCAAGACCAGAACCAATGGGTTAAAACTACAGAGAAGTAGATGCAGGCTAGGTATTAGAAGAATTTCCTAACAGCTGTCAACCAGTGGACTATGTTGCCTTATGATGTGGTATGTTCTCCTTCACTCAAACTTCCACCTCTTGCATATGAAGCTTCAGATCTACAAGGAGCTATGCCAGACACTGCTGACTAGGGCAGGATATTTAACCATGTTCAAATTTTACAATAGATGACAATAAAGTGCATTTCTGCAAATTATTGTATCTTATATTTTAGTGATATTGAATTAAGGGATCATTTCTAGAAGAGATTAATGAGCTCTTTGCTTTGCTTTAAATTACTTCTCATCTAGCACTGTGCAGAGATCCAGAGTCAAAGAGCAAAGTGCAATTTGGAGGCATCACAGGTAAGCCTGTTGCACCTGTTGGAAAAATCTTAAATCAGTTGTTTCTTTCCCTGGGCTTGCACAGCTGATGCAAGATCCCAGAAAAAGATGCTTTTGGTTTAAAGACAGGTGCTATGCTTATGCTGTCATGCACTCTGGTTCATATTTTGCCCTTCCAATCTGGATATATTTCTAATTAAGATTTATAAAGCTGCCCAACTCCAAGGGATTCTAGGTGGTGTACAGCTTAAAAACAACACAATGCCTAAAACAAACAAAAAGAGAACATAACAGTAAGCATAGCAGAAACGAACTAACAAACATACCCTAACCAAACAGACACTGCACATCAAATGGGCACGTCATGACCTATCCCAGAACTGGGGGGTGAGGGGTGGTATCATGTTTTCAAAGATTGTTTAATGGCTTGCATGGTCAGGGTAGTCCAAACCTGGGTGTGAGGGAGAGATGCTATTCCAAGGGGCAGATGCTGTGACAGAGAAGGTCTACCTCTTAAACCCCATCAGATGATATCACTTAATGGAAGAATATGAAGCATTCCAGTTCTGTTGGATCTAATGATAGGAGAGCTGTGGCCGTACAGATAGCCAGGCCCTGTGCCATAAAGGGCTTAATAGGTGATAACCAGCACCTGGAATTGCACTTAAAGCTTAATGGCAACCAATGTAGATCATGTAGCAGACGTGCCCCGTAACTGCTTGTGCTACTACATTCTGGACCAGCTGTAGCTTTGAGTGGCTTTCAAGGGGAGCTCCATGTACAGCATGTTGCAATACTCCACACACAAGATGACCAAGACATGCATGACTGTGAGAAAGGGATCCTGGTAGAAGAAATAGAATAGTCGGTACACTAGATGAATCTATACAAAGCCGTCCTGGCCACAGCTGCCACCTGATCTTTGAGCAGGATCTGTGAATCCAGAAAGACTCCCAAATTGTGCATCAGTTCTGCATGGGGAAGTGCCACCCCATCCAGAACTAAAGACAAAGAATCTCCAACCCCAGAAGATCCATGCACCCATTCTTGTCAGTGCTGAGTTTAAGCCTGTTGTTCCTCATCCAAACAGCTTCCAGGCACTGGGACAAGACCTCGACAGCATAACTTGGTCAACTAAGTATCGTAAGTACAGGTTGATGGAAAACCTTACCAAGCTGCTTCATGTAGATGTTAAACAAGGGAGACTAGAGAATCAAATCCTGAGGCACCCTGGTTCACTTTGGGTTGGACTTCTCCCTACCTGTAAACACCAACTGGAACCAGTCACAGAGAAAGGAGAATCACCACAGCACCAACTTGGCCCTAAAAATCCTCCTTCATCTTCAACTACCAAACTCCATAGCCAGTCCAGAGAGATACTATGATCAATGGTATCAAAAGTCACTAAGAGATCAAGAAGAACCAGTATGATGGTACCACCCCATCCTAGTTCTATCAAAATTCATTGGCAAGCACAATCAATGCTGTCCCTGCACTGTGTCCCAGCCTGAAACTCAACTGAAATGGGTCCAGATAATCTGCTTCTTCCAGAGCCCTCAGCAACCTTATCCAAAAAAGGGAAGATTGGAGACTAGACAAAAATCATTTAGACCTGTAGGGTCCAGTAATGACTTCTTGAGAAGGGAGCACATCACCACTTCTTAAGGAGGGGGCACACTCACTACACAGCCCTACTCTTTTCCTTTGTGAGCAGTTAAATCATTCTTGGTTCTCTCTGAAAGCTACCTAAGCTTATGGGGGGGGGTGTTGTTCACCACTTGAATACAGGGAGGGAAAAGAAACATAATATTACATCCTCTCCAAAAGAGGCAGTGACCAAGGTAAGTCTATACTTGTTAAAGTAGAATCATGCATTTAGCAAGTGGGAGATCAGCAGAATAGCTTTTGACCTTGAACCACAATTTATGACTTGCATCCAAGGATCTGTAAGAGCTATCAAGCATTCAGGCTTCCTTACTCACTTGAGTGATTAATATAAAACCTGTATTCAACTGTATGTCACCTATCACTGAAATAAATGGGAGAAGCAGTTTTGTACATCTGTGAGCTGGTATAGTTACTGAAGCACCAAAAATCTCACATATGATTCAGAGACTAAACATATGACTCATCTCTTAATATTTGGTTAAACAAATCTAGAATGCTAGAGTAAAACAGTTTTCATAAACTTATGCAGACAATGAAACCATGTGATTCCTATATTAAGAACTATATAAACATTTTCTACTCAAGCTTACCATTCCATTATAATGCAAATAATTTAATTATGCATAGGTAAAGGTAAAGGTTTTCCCCTGCACAGTCGTGTCCGACTCTAGGGGGCAGTGCTCATCTCCGTTTCTTGGCCGAAAAGCCAGCGCTATCCGAAGACGCTTCCGCAGTCATGTGGCCAGCATGACGCGTGCGGAACGCTGTTACCATCCCACCGAAGTGGTACCTATTTATCTACTTGCATTTGCATGCTTTCAAATTGCTAGGTTGGCAAGAGCTGGGGGGAGTGCGGGAGCTCACTCCGTCACGCGGTGCTAAATTAACATAGTTTAAAAAATGAGTCAGTGTATCAATACGTTTTAGAAGGTATATAATTTTCAGTGAGAATACAGTTTCCCTTATAAAATAGCCAGGGCATACAAATGAAGCAGGAACAAATCAATTATTTAAATAATGGTTGATACTTAATCAATTCATTCTATTGACCAATCAGTTCCTACCAACAGAATGGAAGGGGTGGAGTGTTCCTTCAACTTACAACTCAACTTGAAACCCTCTGGAACAGACTGAAGAAAGGAACATGGCAGGCTTCTGGAAGAAGTAACACATGGAAAGTTGTGTTGCATGAAGTTGGATTTTCCCCAAACTTTTTAAAAATATTGGCTTAATGCAGTTGGTCTAGTTTTCATTAATCATAGTTGGCACCATTATGTTCTTAGAGTTAAATGTCTTGTCTAAAAGATAAATCTAAGGCAGCAATATACAAGTATTTAAAGTTAGTTTGGTTTTTTTCCTCAGGAGCAGCCAGCTAGGGCAGCCTGTCTTTGGTTAATTTATCTGAAGTGATACAAGACTAAAAGCTTCCAAGTTGTCGATCCAAATGTCTTTTTCAGAAAGATACAGAAACTGTTAAAACTTCAGAGTGCCTTGCAATAAACTATTAGTTGCAATAAGCAGATTCTGAAAACAACTTTACACAAGATGTTTTCCCAACTTAATATATTATAAATGGGAAAGTCCTAGCATTCAACACACGTTGTTTCTAGCTTTCAACACACGTTGTTTCTAACATCCAGGGGAAGTAATATTCTTTAATGGCTGTTGTGGGTCTTCCGGGCTGTGTGGCCGTGTTCTGGAAGTTGTGGTTCCTAACGTTTCGCCAGCATCTGTGGCCAGCATCTTCAGAGGGCAGGAGCACAGATAGAAGCAAAATCTCTGTCTGTGCTTCTATCTTCTAATCTTCTATCTGTGCTCCTGCCCTCTGAAGATGCTGGCCACAGATGCTGGCGAAACGTTAGGAACCACAACTTCCAGAACACGGCCACACAGCCCGGAAGACCCACAACAGCCATTGAACTCCGGCCGTGAAAGCCTTCGACAATACATTAATATTCTTTACTATGAGACAAAACATGGAAGTAACTAAAACATAAATACTACAATGTAGTGGTTTTCTGGAACATCCACATGCTGAAAAATTAGCTCAAGTTAAATACTGGATTCTCAAAGTCCTTTTTCTGCTATATAAGGGGGAGATGGGCAGTCCTAGAAATTTAATTAATAAATAAGAAATAAACAAACAAGAAACAGAATATTCCCATTGTTCTCTTAATGTCACAGAATAAGAGACTACTGGAAATAGGAATAACATTTTATAAGTAAGTGAAGATTATTCACCCTGCTGTTTAAATCTACACACTAAGATTCTAAATTAAAAATACTGGGAAGGTAAGAAAGAGCTTAATAAAGGGAGTCTCTTGCCATACAAGAGCTATGAAGAGATCTATTTGCTTGTTGATAATAAGCACTTCTAGAAATTAGACTGAGCAAGTCAACATTATCTGTAAACTTTTTCCTGGCTACACATGGTAACCAGATTATCACACTATACTTTCATATACTAATCAGAGGCGGCAACCTGTGGCACTCCAGGTGTTACTGAATTACAACCCCCAGCATTCCTAGGAAGCACAGTCAATGTATTTATACTGTGACAAAAATGTTTGTGGGACAAAACCAGAACAAGAAACAAACTGCTTATCATGTAATTACTAAACATGAGTAAGACAAACCAGAATAAAAATTGCTTAATGTACTGTATTTGTGCCTACTCCATCTAGCACAGCTTCAGAGATAAACTAATGTGCCAAAAACTGGACTTTCTCTTCGATTGGTACTAGATTTTAAAATACACAGTTTCTGAAATACTACTACATATTTCTCCTTCAAATAGGTTTTGAATGCCATCCTGACCTTAAATATATTACTTTGACTATTCTAATGTTTCAGCATAGTAGACTGCTTCAAACATAGCACTTCTGTATATCAAGCAGAATATAATAATCTTATCTGATATTTGCAAAGACATTTTAATGCACGTTTAATGCAAGGAAAAGTCAATCACAGGTTTCTAGCATCTGATGAGCACTTTATACAATTAATTTAGTCAACTACTGGCTTGAACAATTTAACATAGTCTATACCCTAATGGTAGCTGCTCTTCAAGGCTCACAGCCCTGCCATTAGAGATCCCTTCAACTAGAAATACTAGGTATTAAATCCAGGATCCTTATCATGCTTCACAAAACATAGGCTTTCCAGCGATTCCAAAGAAGCAATAGCAATATTAAAAACTTCCTACCCGAAATCTAGCAGTGTTCAGTTGGCCTGGAGGATAGAGTACCTTTTGCCCTTTCAGTAGTACTAAACTAAACTCATATTTATTAAAGTTATATAATTGTATAGACATGCTAACATATTTCCAAATACTGAACTAATAAGGAAGAAATAGAGCATTAAGGAGTTCAATGTAGAATTTTAAGTTACGCAATATTTAAAATATGCTTTCACCTCTATATTTCAGAATGTTTTTCCTAATACAGATATCACAGTGAATCTCTCTCCAGAACTTCTGTAAGTAGAAACAGTAGTGGTTCTGGTTATAAGGAGAAATATATGATGGCAACCCCATATTCGCTATATACAGATCCTGAAAAAGAGAGCTCTCACATCTATACACTGTATAATTATAATCATCCTCTTTCCTTTCCTATGAAGAGGAACATTCAGAACCCACTTCTTTTGCATTTTTCATTTCACTTACCGTACCTACTATCTTCGAATTTCTGAAGGGCGCACCTCACACCTTTATTCATTTTGCACTCTTAAAGCTACATCACCGCTTCCTCCATGACACCATACAAACACGCTTAAGTGTCTAGCGAGCTTTATACATCTCACCGAAGACCTGCTGTAACCCTTTCCCGACCCTTTCCCTGACACACATCACACACACACAGAGCAACAAGCCCTCATAGCGATCGCTCGGTTTGTTCTGTCGTTGCATACACGCCTCGTCTTCTGCATTAGATTCTAGTTCTCTCCAGTGATTAAGCTCCCCGAATTTACCTCGCGGGATGAGTTAAAAGCTCCATTTCCCACATTCCCGGAAATTACCCACCTATCCTCACACTTCAGTTTGTTTCAGAGCAACGGAAGGTCCGATTTTCTGTTGACCATCTGCTTTTGACTCCGAGTGTTTTTGCACGCATATTTATATGCACATTTCCCTCCCCTCCTCCAATACACACGGACTACTAGTTCGTTCATTCCCTCGTTCTTGTGGCCCATAAACCCATCTCGTCTTGCGTCTCTTTAACACTCCCCCCCCCCCCGTTTCGTCTTCCTGCATGCACACCACACCCCCTCCCACCGAAATTCACTCTCTGTAAAGCTCGGGGGTTTTTCCCGGGATCGCCAGAGAACTCAGCCTCCACCTCCTCCTTCCCAGGACGCGCTTCTAGGCCTATCATCCTCCAGAGAGGCCTGGTCTTCCTTTGCCCAGCTCTGGCGCTCCCTCCTGTCCCTACAGGCAGGCAGGCAGGCCGGCAGGCAAGCAAGCAAGCAGGCGAGCAAGCGAGCGTGCGGCTCATCCAAGGCGAAGGCCGGGGGTGGAAGCGCGGCCTAGAGCCTCTGGGTTGTCGCTCGGGGCCTGGTTGCCGCTCCCGAGGCGCGCTCCCTTACCCTGCATGCTGCTGACTGTCGTCTGCGCCGCCTGCGACCCGGGGCCGGAGCCAGAGCCGGGACCAGGGCTGGGAGCCGCCATTGTACAGCGTGCCAGACGCGAAGGGAGGGAGAGATGGACGGACGGCGGGAGGGAAGGAGGCTGCAATGCAGCAGAAGCAGCGCAGCGGACCGACCCCCTCCCCGTCCCGCGCGCCCGCCCCCGGCTCCTCGCGCGCTCCCGCCTCGGCCCCAGGCAGCTGGCGGGACACCCAGAGTCCCGACTCGGGACAACAGGCGCCAGCCTCCCGGGCCCCGACCGACCCAAACCGCGGCTACTCTCCTCTCCGCGCTGTTGGGTCTCCGTTTCCCTCCGTCGCTCCCTCCCACCTCCACGGCATAAGTATAACCCCTCCCAGGCAGCGGGCGGAACGGATGATGCCTCTGACTCCTTCGCCCAAACAGACGAGCGAGGGAAGGACGGAGGAAGGGGAAGGAGCCGCGGTGCGGGCAAGTTCCCAGCCTAGCTGAGCATGTCGCCTTCGCCTTCACCTTCAAGTGGGAGCGCCTTCGACGTATCCTGCGGGGGGTGGTTGTGCAAAGCGAAAGAGCTAGTTACAGAAAGAGGCTCGCTGACCTCAAAATTGCGGGTGCTCTTCTTCAAACCGCGAAAAGCTCGCCCGCCGCTTCTTAACCAGGAGCGGGTTGCCATTGGAGGCAGAAGCCTCTCTGCCTCACCTCGTCTTTAGGTTGCAGCGCTTCGGTGTACAAAGAGGTTTAGCGTTGTTTAAGCTGGACGGGGTGAGGAGAAGGGAAGCCCCATTACTTGACAGAGTCTGTAACTGGATCTCTAGAGATCAGAGAACATAATCAGTTCCGGTTCTGCAGGAATCAAGGTTGAGAATTATCCTGCCCTGCCCTGCCTTAATTAAATGCGGTCCTACACCTCGAGTAGGATATTGCAGGGGGAAATGTATACTTGTGCGCAAAATGTTTTAGGGAACCTTATTCTATATTTTGTTACTAGCTTCTTCAGTGTGTATATTTACAGTGCTGTAATTAATTAAGAGGGAGCTCTTTCAAATTTACATTATTTTTTAAAGATATGTATACTCTGCTTGTCCACCTGGGGGCTCAAGATGACTAATATCAGAAATCAGTTACAAGCATTCTTATAACTTAAAATGGAACCTCAAAACATTAAAACACAAAACAATGGTAATAAATATTTTAAAATATTAATTGATTTAAAATATTTATTTATTTAAAAATTCTAAATATTACTCAAAATCCCTCAAAAGACAGATTAAAATGGGAATAAACAGGAATGTTTAAAAATTTCCTAAAATACTGGCATAATGACTGTAGCTTGAATCATGTCAACTGGATTTCTATTTTCTCAGTGGAAACGTTTCGCTCCTTATCCAAGGAGCTTCTTCGGTCTGGGCAAAGTTAGTAAGGGAATCCTTAAATATGTTTCTAGGTGGCTGTGTGACCTTGCACCTGGGGCTAGGTCATGGTTATTTTGAGATGTTATTTCTAAGTCCCTTTATCATCTAAAGGAGGATCGTTAAGATTACCATGCTGCTGTTGAGATTGCGAAATGGTCTTAATCTTCCTAGGCACAGAAGACAAAGCAGGAAGGAAAATAGGGGAAAGATTGTGCCTGAGGCCCCCACCTCTATTCAAGGAAGGATTTTCCAAGTTGGCATAAATGGATTCCTTGACCCCTCTCTCAAACCACCTATCTTCTCTGTCTAAAATGTGAACATTAATGTCCTCAAATGAGTGTCCTTTTTCCTTTAGATGAAGATAAACTGCTGACTCTGGTCCTGTGGTGTTACTTCTCCTGTGTTGGGCCATCCTCCTGTACAAAGGTTGTTTGGTTTCTCCAATGTAGAGTTCAGAGCACTCCTCACTGCACTGGATTGCATAAACTACATTGCTTTTCTTGTGTTTTGGAGTTTGATCTTTGGGGTATACAAGCCTCTGTCTCAGTGTGTTGGTGGGTTTGAAATATACAGGTATGTGGTGTTTGCCAAATATCCTTTTTATCTTTTCAGACACGCCAGCCATGTAAGGAATGACCAGGTTCTTCCGTTTACTCTGAGTCTCAGCCCTATCTGTCGCTGTTTTGGGTCTGGTAGATTTAGATTTAGTGAAGGCCCAATATGGATATCCACAGGCCTTCAGAGCTGTTGTCAGGTACTGATTTTCATTCTTTTTGGAATCCATGGAGGTGGGGATGGTTTCTGCTCTGTGTGACAATGTCCTGATGACTCCTAGTTTGTGCTGCAGTGGATGGTGGGAGTCAAACATCAGATATTGATCTGTGTGTGTGGGTTTCCTGTAGATCCCTATTTCTAGCTTGCCACCGGTCCCAATGAGGACTTCACAGTCTAGGAATGCCAGTCTGTTGTCCTTGGTGTCTTATCTGGTGAACCTAATGTTGGCATCTATAGTGTTTATATGGTCCGTGAAGGCCTGTACTTCCTGGGCCTTGATTTTGACCCATGTGTCATCCACATACCTAAACCAGTGGGTGGGCACCGTTCCCTGGAATGTGTTGAGTGCTTTCTTCTCCACTTCTTCCATGTATAAATTGGCCACAATGGGTGACACAGGAGAACCCATGGCACAGCCGTGTTTTTGTCTGTAAAAGTCACCTCTGTATGTGAAATAAGTGGTGTTAAGACACAGGTCCAGAAGATGGCAGATCTGGTTTGGGTTGAGATGGTTTCTCCTTTCAAGGGTGCTGTCCTCTTCTAGTCTCTTCCTGACAGCGGATAGAGCATGAGTGGTGGGGACGCTGGTGAAAAGGGAGGACACATCGAAGGAGACCATAGTTTCATCTGTATCCAGTTTCAGGATCTTTGCTTTGGAAACAAATTCTTCCGAATTATGGATGTGGTGTTCAGAGTGTCCAACTAGAGGTGCTAGTATGGTAGAGAGGTGTTTGGCAATGTTGTATGTTACCGAATTAATGCTGATGACTATGGGTCGGAGGGGTGTTCCTTCCTTGTGGATCTTAAGAAGTCCGTAGATGCAGGGGATGGCTTCTCCAGGATACAGACGGTGGTAGGTAATCCTATCGATGGAGCCATCATGTTCCAATTGTTTCAAACTGTCTATTACCTTTTTCTTGTAATTGTTGGTGGGGTCTCTTTTCAGTTTTTCATATGTATGGTGATCCTCCAAAAGTGAGGTAATTTTATTGTGGTAGTCTGCAGTGTTTAGAACCACTGTACATCTTCCTTTGTCAGCAGGTAAAATGGTGATGGTTTCATCTTTGCTGAGGGCTGTCAGGGCTCTCCTCTCTTGGACGGTAAGGTTGGGGGGAGGAGGTTGAGCACTGGACAGAGCTGCAGATATTTTAAGCAGGAGTTGTTCTGCTTCCTCGCAAGCTCAACAGCAGCATGGTAATCTTAACGATCCTCCTTTAGATGATAAAGGGACTTAGAAATAACATCTCAAAATAACCATAACCTAGCCCCAGGTGCAAGGTCACACAGCCACCTAGAAACATATTTAAGGATTCCCTTACTAACTTTGCTCAGACTGAAGAAGCTCCTTGGATAAGGAGCGAAATGTTTCCACTGAGAAAATAGAAATCCAGTTGACAGGATTCAAGCTACAGACAATTCCACCTGGATGACTGAGAACCTTCATAGACACTGGCATAATGAGAAAGAGAAAAGGGCTTCCTTGAAGGAGCTTTCCCTAGCCCTTTCCTTGTATTATAAATTTATTGCCAACTATATATTCCCAACATATATAATCTTTCAAGCTATTAGTAGGCATGTATTACTAATTTCCTATAAAAGGTAAAGGCTCCCCCCGCACATTTGTGCAGTCGTGTCTGACTCTAGGGGCCAGTGCTCATCTCCGTTTGTTAGCCGAAGAGCCAGCGCTGTCCGAAGACGCTTCCGCGGTCATGTGGCCAGCATGACGCACGCGGAACGCTGTTACCTACCCACCAAACTATTCATCTACTTGCATTTGCATGCTTTCGAATTGCTAGGTTGGCAAGAGCTGGGGTGAGTGCGGGAGCTCACTCCGTCATGCGGGACTAGGGATTTGAACCTCTGAACTTGCGATCTTCTGATCGACAAGCCTGGCGTCTTACCCGCTGAGCCACCATGCCCCTTCTTCCTATGATTATGTACATGCTTTTACCCCATATAAGAAACATTTTGTATGGAAATAGCTTTTAAAGCACAAGACAAAGCACAGTTATTGGGGAGTAAGGTTCAGTTTATTTTGTGGACTTCATACATAAAACATGCTTAGTTTTGCAGTAGAAGTTCTATACTTTTGTCTGATTATATTCTGTAATTTTACATTTTATTTATTTATTTATTTATTTATTCATTCATTCATTCATTCATTCATTCATTCATTCATTCAGTTTAAGGCACCATCCAACTCCAGAACGACTCCAGGCAGCTCACAATATAACAGACAAAATAAAAATAGAATATACTGTAAATAAGAACAAGGAAAATAAGAGCAAGCTGAGAAAAACAAGATGGTGAATCCTGCCATAACACAAAAACATATACAAATTCATCCAGTGAAGTGATGCTCCAACCACCCTAGCCCAATGCCTGGTCTTT